>JAFJYI010000165.1:0-1200000 GCA_019022655.1 Acacia acuminata
AGGACCCTTCTTTATTATTGTTTATTAGTTATGAATACCATGTTATGTATAACTACATTTTAGGAAAGGCTCAAATTCTTATTTTTAGATGTATGTCAAGTTCATGGGTGTTTTATTTTATTTTCATTGGCCAAATTCCTGCGAGAACTCTTCTATTTCAATGGGCTACTCATTATTCTTGAAATTATTGCTAAGATGCCCACTGTTTGTTTGTTTGTTTGTTTGTTTTTAAGAGGGGGGGTGTCAATAAATTTTCATCTGGCCGTGTTAATTCACATACATTCGTGGTATGCAATAGCCATTCTTTTTACTTTTATCCCATCATTTTCATGTTTATGATTTTGCAGGTGGCTGAGAAACTGATGATTCTGCATGAAGAATGTCTTGAAGGTAATTTTAGGTCCTGGAGATTCTAAGGAAGCCATTCTCAAACAAGCTGCTCGCCCTCATGCTATACAGGTTTATTATAACAGCATGTTTTAAAGCAGAAGTACTGTTTAGAATTATGTTGCTTATATAAAGTATATTAATTTGTTGTGATGTATATAACAAATTTAGCTTTTACAACTTTCAAACTTGATGCCTGATGGAGTATGTTCGGAGGTAGGAGCAACGAGTTATCATTTGGCATGGTTCTTGAATTTGGTGTCTTCTATTATAAAATTATGACAAGATATTGTGGGGTAAACACAATATGTATTCGTAATTTTGTTGAAAATTGAAAGATGTGGCCTTTACTAATATAAAATATGTAAGAATGAAGATTTTTAAACTCTTGTATGATTTAAAGCTGGCATGTCATACTTTTCTAGTGGCTATTATTGTGTGATCTGAAAATCTTGAAATTGAATCTTAGTTGCTTGAATGACTTGTCCCATTTCTTTAATTCTTGTTGGTAGCTTTGCTATTTGCATTCCAGTTTTCCACGGCAGATATCACTGATTGAACGACAATTTATTCAAAACAAGTAAAGAATTGATACATTTAATTTAAATGTGAAAACACATGAATTACCTTGCTTAACCTGATGAAAGTAATGATCTTTTTGCATGAGGAATATAAATCAGGAAAGAAATGGCATTGCTCTCTCCCTTGTGAAAGATTTGTCTTCATGGGCATCTTCCATGATATGTGAACAGAAACAATCTGATTATGATCTGCTTGATTTTTACTGATGTTACAACTCTTGACATATTTGCCTTGTCAGGTGCAAAATAATGATGAGGACGACGATGAAGATGATGAGGCGGATGAAAATAAACCAAGTAATAATTCTAATATGGTAGAAATGCAAAGGCCAGTTACAGAGTCCACTACTAAGGCTGCAGCTGAATCAGAAGATGGATGGACTGTAGTCTCTAACAGACGGAATAAGGGTAGAAATTAGAGAACAATGGGTGGAATTCATTTAAACATCCATCAAATTATATGTATAGACTTTAGTTCTTGTTTTTGTTTTGTTAGTTTATTTTAACTACTACCTCTTGGCCTAATTATGGGGGAACACTTTTGTAGTGGGAGTATTTTTTGTTAAGCGCAAGTATGATGCGTTTTGCAATTTTATTCAGAAGGACACATGAATTGTTACTGGTCGAATAATATTTGCGGTTTGAGAAGGTCGAACTTAGTTCAGTAAATCAAAGGCTGTGTGTATATCGTTGAGCATACAATGAATTCAAATTTATTTAACTGGTAAATTGTCAATAAATGATTCTTAAAAACGTCTTCTTAAAATAAGTACAAAAATATTTAATCAATATTTATTAAACATTGTGTCATGGGTCCGTTAAAAAAATTACCAGGAGTGTATTTAAAATATGGAAAATGTAACAATTAAATTATCTATCGTGTATAATTCTATAATATTTTTATATATTGCATGTATTTTTCTAAATTATTTTAAAATCATTAATATGATATTTAGATTTTATATATTATTTATTTACAATTCCCTTTGCAAGTGAGTTTTAAATTGGAACGCAATACACTCAAGAAAATATATTGGATCAATACTATTGTTATAGTTTCATCAAATCATTAGTTTTATCCCTATACCTAAACCAAATTTTTATGAAATTATATGACCAAAACTAACAAATTAAAAATATTGGGAATAAAACCAATAATTCAAACAACATTGCATATGATAATAGGGTTAATTTAGGGAAAAGAATAATAAACATGTAAAATAATTTTTTTCACTTGAAAAATAATTCTCACACTTGTCAACACAATCAACTCTCCAGTTACATCAGCTAACAAACATTCATGCCCGTAAGAGCTTTGACCTTCCATATATAAAGTCGGAGGTTTAAAACCAAAGGCGAAAACCCTCGTCTCTTGTTAAACCATTTCCTACCAGAATGGCGACCAAGTACTGGACATTGAGAGCTCCTGCTAAAACCCTCTTCCAACTTCTTCAACCTCCTGTTCAACATTCTCGGCCGCTTTCTCAATTCATTAGAAGCATTCATTCATTCGTTTCCCGCGAATTTGATGCTCAAAAAAGTCAGAACTCTCTTATCCCGGAGGTTGCAGGGGCATGGTCTGTGCTCCAAATTACAATCTCGATGAAGCTGGTGCTGGTGCGCTCGCCCGTGATGATCGTGTTCCAGCTACTGTCATTACAGGTTTCCTTGGTTCTGGAAAGGTTCGCTTGTCCCTCCCAATTTTCAATTTTATTTTTGGTTGTAGTATCCCTACTATAGGAATATCGAATGAGTTTAATTTTTCTAGTTGCTCTTGATGACGTACTATATATATATATATATTTAAATTTTAACGTTTTGATGGGTAGTTTAGAGATAATATTCAGAGTTGGCTGTTTTTGTGTAATTTTATTTTTACCATCCCTGGAATGGAATGTCTTCAAACATGATCCTCTGTTATGCAGACGACTCTCCTAAATCATATTCTGACTTCCCAACATGGCAAGCGGATAGCTGTCATTGAAAACGAGGTATTGAATTCTACCTGCCTGTAGAATTCCTTGTTTGCTTGCTGTCGGTTCTTTGTTTATCAACTTCTCTTGCTTTGTTTAATTTTATATACAACATTCAATTTGGAAAATTCCACTCTATTTTGAATTTCAACTTGAGAGAAATTGAATATTCAACACTAGTACTGAATATTAACATTCACTATGAGAATCTTTTATAGATATAGTGATATTGACTTGAGCTGGAATTAGTCATTGGCTCAAGCAATGTTATGACATATTCGTTGGGGCATTGGGCAATGCAATATATTTTGTAGTAAGACTAGTCGGTCATCGGCATGATGATGATATGGAGCAATTTGTGACTTAACTTTTAAGTGGAGTATACGAGGTCATGATGTAGCCCAACAAATAGAATAGGAGTGTGTGGGAATGAAGTGTTCGGGGGGCCTGCCTTCCCTTTTTTTAGTGGAGTGCTGATTTTTGTGAGTTTGTCTTACTGTTGTTATAAATGCAGTTTGGTGAGGTGGATATTGACGGATCATTGGTTGCTAGTCATTCTTCTGTGAGTGAAGATATTGTCATGGTTAATAATGGCTGCCTATGCTGCACTGTACGTGGGGATCTAGTTAAAATGCTGCTGGAACTGGCTAGAAAAAAACGAGATCGGTTTGATCATATTGTTATAGAAACCACAGGTATATGAACTGTCTGTGAAATTCAAATAAATAGTTCAGAGGTGATACTTGGCGTTAGGAATGAGGGCCGCTTAGTTACTACCCACTTCTGTTACTCAGTTAAGTGGTAGACTTACTCACTTATCATATACTGCCAAGGGCCTGCTAGTTTAGGGTGTGATAAAAATTGTTCTTTTAGTCATTGCGTCTGTTTGGTGTATTAAAATGTTTACTGGATCATACAATTTAATCTGCTTTTGCAGGTCTCGCCAAGCCAGCTCCTGTTATTGAAACATTTTGCAGTGATGAACTGGTTTCTCGCTATGTAAAACTGGATGGAGTTGTGACTTTGGTTGACTCCAAACATGCCATGCAGCATTTAAATGAAGTCAAACCAAGGTTTGTTGTTAACGAGGCAGTGGAACAAGTTGCATATGCAGACCGTATTATTTTGAACAAGGTGATTTTCTAGCTGAAAGGCTTTGTGCTCCTGTACTTTCTACTTTCTAAGTCCTTGTTAAGGGCTGAGAAACTAATCTTCTTGTCTTGTGGGCAATCCTCAATATCGTTTTACATTATTCAAATTTTATTTTATTTTATTTTAAAATTGTCTTTGGCAGATAGATTTAGTGACTGAGTCTGAGTTGGAAGCTTTGACCAAGAAAATTAAGGTATGTTTTGTTCTATATGGATTGTGAGGACTTCATTTTCTTTAATTAAACTGGGAACATGGTTTGATGCTGTCCAAAAAGCTGATGTAAAGAGACTAGAAAGGTCAACCTTTGTTCATAGAAATGGAATGTGTTTGTCTCATCAAGTATTATTGTTGTCAGCATATTAATGGGATGGCACAAATTAAGCTAGCTAAATTTGGATCTGTTGACATGGACTTCGTTTTGGGTGTGGGAGGATATGATCTTGAGAGGTATTTATTTATTTATTTTCGTTTCTTTTAGAGCTTTTTAGTTTAAGTTTCCTTCCTCTCATTTCTTTGTAATAGTTTAAATAAATGTCGTGTATTTAGTGATATGTAGTTTTTCTTCAAATTTCTTCTGCCACTCAATCAAATACTTTAATATTGTAGAATTGAATCTGAGGTTCACGGAGATTGTTCATCTTCTTCAAGTGATCATGATGAGTCTGGGCATGGTAGTCTCTCTGAACCCTTTTTTGTCACTGTATGTTTATTTTATTATTTAAGACATTCTAAAAGTTGGCCCTAGTATAAGTTGAAAGATTTTCAGATGGAAGATAGATAGATCCAGACGCGACTCTCACTTTATTTCATTATATTGGTTTTCCCCCTTCTTAAATTACCGAGGGATATAGCAGATAGCTCTCTCCATGTCTTCTTATGAGTCCTGTGTACTTTGAGTTATCTGAATTTCACTTTCTAGTCTTTTCACTTCCTTCTTCCTCCATATGGTTCAATCCTAGTTATTAGAGCGCTGGATGAGTGAGAACAAAAGCAAACTCATCTTTTTCCCCACTCTTTAAGAATAGTTGTATTTCACTGATCTATGGTTCTGGATCCTTTTTTAGTTACAAACATGCAATTCAGAACTGAATCATTGTGAATGTAACCACAGAACACAAAGGACATCATCATCATCATGACCATGAGCATGATTCTGCCGTCTCCAGTGTCAGTATTGTTTCTGAAGGAACCCTTGATCTTGATGAGGTAATTTTAATTCCTTTTCCCCTAAGAATTTTTATAAATGTATGAATATATAGATATGGATATGGTGCATTATAATCAATAATTATATTACATATGTTCATAAGACTATTGAAATTAAACCCTAGTCATTTACATGTACAAACACCTTATGATACCTAGGAAATTTTCTATGACGACCTTCGAATGTTCTAAAATTGTTTGATAATGTGATTTCTAGCGGCTAATTGTGCTCTACCATTACTTGTCACTGAATGATGCAGCTTGATGATTGGCTGGAGAGATTGATGGAAGAAAAAGGAGAGGATCTATACAGAATGAAAGGGGTCTTGTCAGTGGATGGCTCTGATCAAAGATATGTATTACAGGTTCTCATCATCTTCTCTTGGCTCCATTTCCTTTTTGCAATTTTTTTGTCTGATCTGATATGGGGGAACAAAAATGATCTCAATCCTTTATATTCTCAAAAGTATATGCATAAATTATAAGCAAAGAAACACAGAGAGAAAAGGACCCCGTAACAATTTCGTTTGACGCTACTATATGATGAATGTACTTATGCCTGGATATTAAAAAATGACTCAGGCCTTGCAAAAGCTTGAGTTCCAATTCTACAACCAACAACAAATCATCTTATCTCATTAAATGGGGTCAACTATATGGATCACACTATTTTATTGTATTCTATCAACAATCAAATCCTTGGATAGATTGTTGATCAGGAGGTCCTTCTCAATAATTTCGCCAAGTGTTCAGTTTGATCTTTCTCTGTCATACGTATATGAAGACTTGGTTGATTAGTAACATGTAAATATCGTTATAAGCATTCTTTGATTTGAGACGTCTATTCTAATTCTAATAAACTTTCGAGACTCACATAAACTTTAAAAAAATTCACTTATTCGGGAAAACAGAAAAGAAATTGTGAGTGTAAGTATTTCTTTTGTGTGGCTATCTCAGAATATCATGTTTGTCATGTAGGGAGTGCATTCTATGATGGATGGGTGCCCGGGAAAAACGTGGGGACCTGAGGAGAAGAGGATAAATAAGCTTGTGTTCATAGGAAGGAATCTGAATGAAACTGCCCTTAGGAAAGGATTCAAAGGTTGCCTTGTTTCTTAGTTTTATTAAATATTGTCTCACACCTCAACTTTCATACAAACATCACATGCCGTTTGGACGCGGTTTTGAGCATTGCCACCATTAATGTAGCACTACCAAACAGACAATGTTTTTCGTTTCATTCTTAGATTCAGTGGGTGCACAGAATTCCTGTGCATCATGTGCCTTCATAGTGCACCTCCTCTTTCTCTCTAACGTCCAAAATATTGTCATTTCTTGCTGTACATTGTCATCTTGCTATAACAATTTGCTAATCTTCCAAGTTAAATTATATTATTTCGTATCTTTTGACCGAGAAAAAAATTATATATTTGGTATGTTATTGTGAAAAAATATATATTTAATTTTTTTAATAATTTGATGTACAGGAAAAACTTTCCCATTTTTTTGTTTGTAAAAGAACGGTTTTTCTTGTTATCCTTCTTGATTTCATTAAGTTTAGTTTAGTTTTTTTTTTTTTAAAAAAAGCTTTATGGATGTATTTTATATATTATTTAATTTGTTTTATTCTTGAATTGTTCCAAAACTATCTCAGTCCGGGAAACAGAGAAAATCATTGACTTATTTACCAAGGAAGTAAAAAAGGTAAAGGCGTAAAATGATACGTCTTAATTATATGATTAAGTTGATTTTTTGGAGAAATTAAGTTTTTAAAACTTATTAAATTACTTTAAAGTATTTTTATTTTTATTTTTTTCCTCCAAACTAATTAGTTTGACTAATTAACTAATAAGTAATATAAGGATACACAATCTATGATATGATTAAATAATTTATTTAATTTTCTCAATCTTTTTTTTTTTTTTTATTTAAAAAAGTCAATCCGATCTTGCGATTAAGACTGAAGATTTTATAATTAAGACCGAAGTAGTAATATGGAATAAAATCTTGGCACATAGATATAAAAAGAAGACGACAAGAAGTCAATTCTAGGTATTTGTCATTTTAAGGAAATTGAACTTCTAGTAAGAAGAATGATAACCACACACATCCACGCATTACTGAGGGGTCAGTCAGTTGCTTAATGGAAGAATGTCTGGATTTTGTGAAGTTTTTTAGATTAATTTTCACTAGGAGAGGTAAAATGTAAATAAATAAAAATATCTCAGTTTCAGTTATATATTAAAAATAATTTCTTAATTATTACCTTCACTCTTAATTATAGGAATAACTTTGTAATGTAATTTATATTATAAAAATATTCCTATAATTACAACCGCAAGATTTTACGTAGAAACTTAGGAGCTTATCACGGACCCAACATCTCCTACGCGAATATCCTGCTGTCATTTCTATCACGGACAAATCGAACCGTGTCTTCTTTGTAGGGTCCACCAGCTCTTGTTGTTGGGCCAACCTCACTGGGCCGAATATTCTGTTCTCGCTATTCGGCGCCGAATATTCCACGCTGGCATCTACGTGTCACTTCATTTTTTCTCTCCTACAACGCCTCTATTTCCCGCGTCCTGAAACCTACACTTCTGCCGTTAGATCATACCACTTCCAGTGACTCATTCAAATCTAACGATGGAAAAACGGAGCAAGTATGGTCGCTCGAGGATGACACAGTATTTCCCTCTGTGGGAGGAATTTAATAATTGGGTTGGCCACGATGTTGCTTCAGATTCGTCGCCGAGCTTCGCTCCAACATGTTCCGTTTCAACAAACTGTACAATGAATAATGCTTAATTCTATTAAAACCCCACATAGCAGAGCATTTACGCTTTTGTTTCTGAATCCTCTCTGACTTCTATCGTCTCTGTGCATTCCAATTAGGTTTCAATTTTCAATTTCGCATCACTTTCCTCTGAGATTTTTCTGTGGCATTTGTTGAACTAGTAGAATTCTGTGACAGTGATAGTACTGTTCTTTTTTCTTTTCTTTTCTTTTGGGACCTGATGATCCAATGGATGCGCTGTTTAGCTGAAATATAAAGCAAAATCGGCGAGTCGGCTTTGGATTCGGGTTCGGATTGGGATTGATTGTGTAGAAAGAGATATAGATAGGGAAAATCGAAGGGTGCTGTTGAGGTGAGAGTGATGGAGAGGGTTTATGAAGGAGGAGGGAATTTTGGGTTTGAGGATGCGGTGGTGATGACCAGAGATCCAAAGCCAAGGCTGAGATGGACGGCTGATCTTCATGATCGATTTGTGGATGCCGTCACCAAGCTTGGTGGCCCCGACAGTACGTACTCTTCTTCTTTTGATCTGTCAATTTTTCATCGCTCTCAAAAGTTGTCATATAACTGAGGCTTAAAAGTTAGGTTGCAATTGACTATTCAATGAGGATACAAGACAAAATGATTGTTTATTAGGGGATCTTCCTAGTTCCTCTAGAATATATATATCTTGTATGTACAAAATGTGACATGTTCTTTACTTATATCTTAATCCATTTATCACTTAGTAATTTCAATATTTGTATTTTTTTTTCCTTCTTTTTTAGTGTGACTATCTCTAGATTTTTGTCCTGAAATCTATGTGTAGCTGAGGAAAGGAAGGCTGAAATTGTAATGAAACTACCAAACTACTTCATGAAGCTTTTGACCTCTGGTTTGTTTCAGTGCGTGTAATCCGTAGTCTGGAATTTTCAAACTCTGTTCAAATGGCTTAGTGCACTATAAGTTCTCTCTTGTAAGTAATAGACTTTGGTTTGAAAAATGGTTTAATTTGTTTTCAGAAGCGACTCCCAAGTCTGTGTTGAGGTTGATGGGCTTGAAAGGCTTGACTTTGTATCATTTGAAGAGTCATTTGCAGGTAATCAGACTCTTTACTCTTTCTTTTGCCTCAGAAAATCATCATTGAGTAAGGGTAAAAGGATGAGAACTATAAGGAAGTAAAAAATATATGAAGTAAATTGAAATGAAGTTATAAGTCAAAATCAACAATTTGAAACGTTTTAAAATAGAATGAAATTGTTCTTGTGCTTGCTTTGTTCTTTATTTGCTGCTTGTTTCGCACTTTTTCCTTACATCCTTCGATGTTGCTCTTTATGTTAGCTATCGCTACATATTTCCATTTAAAAGCATAGGAGTTATTTAACAAAGTTTCTCCATATGCAGAAATATAGACTTGGACAGCAGGCAAGGAAGCAAAACACTGAAGAACAACACAAAGAGACCAATAGTATGGCCCTCTCTACAGTTCTATCTATATAAATTTTGGAAGAGGTTCCTATTGTAACATTCCTTCTTTATGTTTATTTTTTCTCCTTACTTTGTAGGAGGTGCATATGTACATTTTAATGATCGTTCTTCGGGGCTTGATACCAATCACAGAGGCAATAACCAAACAGAGTAAGTTGAAGTCTAACCCTAATTGCATATCACGAGGCAGTTTATAGAACTACTTGCTCCTATTATGCTATGAGGATCTGTTAACATATTCTGGAAACTTGAGGTTATAATTTAAGATAACTGTTCTGAGAACTTAAAAAAGTCCCTTGAGTCAGTATATAAACAGAGTACCCTGAATTTAGAGAGATGTTTTGATAGATTTGATCTGCTGAGGATAAGTATATTAGGCTAACTAAGGAGAAATGTGAAAATTTGTCAGAGGCGAGTTATAAAATGTGTCTAATTTGCTTAAAAAAATGAATTGTTCAGATTTAATATTATTTAAAACTATTATCATAGTGTTTTATAATGTAACTTTTTTGAATTTTGTTTGTGTTGCAGTTATAAATTGTGTGGTTAAAATTTTAACATTTTAAATCTATTTATTTATGTTTAAAATAACAGTTTTATGAAATATGAAATCTGAACCATCCATTTTTTAAATCTAATGGTAGAAATGAGATTATGAGAAAAAAAAAAAGGAAGTAAAGGATTTTGAGAGAAAGCAAACCTGTAAATTTAGATACACAATCCATTTCAAAGCCCCATTTCTTAGAATGTAACAATGTACTTACTAACTATTTGGCAAAAACCAATCAGGGAAATCCCATTAGCAGAGGCACTGAAGCGTGGGATCGAAGTCCAGAAGCAATTGGAAGAGCAGCTTGAGGTGTCTAATATATTCACTTAGCATAGTTTTACTGAAATAAATATGAATTTGCTGTTATTTTTCACTTTTTGGTTGAAAAATTTCACTGTTACCAATAGGTACAGAAGAAATTGCAGATGAGAATAGAGACTCAAGGGAAGTATCTGCAAGCCATGCTAGAGAAAGCACAGAAGAGCCTTTCCCTTGACATGAATGGACCAAGCAACAACGTAGAAGCAGCAAGAGCTCAATTGACAGATTTCAACTCTGCTTTGTCCAATTTCATGGAGAATATGAACAGAGACAACAAAGAAAACATCATGGACATGAATGATTTCTACAAGAAGGCTCACAGTTCATCGGCTTTCGGAATTTACCAGGAAGCAGACGGAGAAGACCACAAGGATCAAAAGCCTAAGGTTGAAGGAGGTTCAATACAGTTTGACTTGAACATCAAAGGCAGCTATGACTTTGTATCAGCAGGTGCGGCTGAAATGGATTCCCAGGTGCTTTCATACAGAGTGTAAAAAGAAAGTTTCAGCCGTCCTGTGCCTATTACCAGATTATATATTCTTCATGATTTTTTTTTTTTTTTTTTTTTTTTTTTTTTTTTTTTTTTTTTTTTTTTTTTTTTTTTTTTTGGGAGTCTCTCTTGAGTATAAATATGAAGATATAAAATTGTCTCTTCTGTTCTAAAGGAAAATTAATTTCATTAGTTGCACTATTATTTTTTACCATAACAATGACTCCGAGCAAACACATTTTATTCATCTGTCATATTCTCTGTTATTGTTTTATTTAAGGGTGAATCATTGTAAGGCTCCAAAGAAGAAATTTAATCATTTAAAAGCCCGATAACAACTGAGAAAGAGGAAGTAACGACAAATTCTAGTGGATCATTTGTCATGAGGACATTTTAGTAATTAAATTCATTCAATGGGAACTCATAGGAGTTCTTCCTTTATTTAACTTGACCAAAGTTTTTGTTTAACCCTAGAGATAGATCCTCAGGTATTCATCCATGCGCGTGTAGTTCACCTCCGGATAAAGCTCTGATGCTTCTTCTCCATCTTCTCCGATTTCGAAATTGGTCAAACAACCTTCATAATAGATATGGTAAAAATGCCCAATTCCCACTTGCGTTGCATAGTCCAAACCTGCACTTTCACGAAACAGGGAATCTAACTATACTGCATCTTCTCCGATTCTACGAACTAAGTTTAGTTAAAACTTGAGGCAGTACGAAACAAAACTGATCTTATATGCTTAAATTATGTTAAAAAACAAGCCGCTAATCTAGACAGGCAGAATGTCTATCCATCAACATTATGTTAATAAGGGTTTTTACCTTCCATGGAAGCAAGAAGGTCATGTTCTGATAAGCTAGACTTATCAAGTTCCCTTCCCAGGAGTTTCTCCCACTTGTGAATGAGCTCTCGTTGGGACAGAATGTTGTCTGGTGGTCTTATGTAGAGTGTCTTGTTCAGAGTACGAGGATCGTCGATGGTTTTGATTGTGTAGGTCGCGACATCATCTTCGTCCACAAAAACAGCTGCACAGAATATATATATATATATATATATATATATATATTTGAAAAGTGCATGATTGTGAGGTTTTTGTGAAGACTGGTTCAGTTACCTTCAACGTTGCCATCTCCGTAGAGAGTGACGTTGTCGGTGGGAGGGAGGAGGGTGCCCATCTGAGAGAGGTTACCGGCAAAGTAGCCGGCGAAGCAATTGGCAGAGACGTAAGTGAAAGGGATGTTGGCTTCTTCAATGGCTTGTCTCACTTTCATTTTCTCGTCAAATGGAACTCGGCCAGGTTCTAATGCATGTCCCATGCGTGAAACTCCGACGGCAACAACCTCTGCATCAATTGTCATATGAACATTTTGCACACACAAAAATGGTTAAAAGGTCAAAATGCAATTTACGATCATTTACATTTTAATGGACGTTTGTACGATTTAAAATTGGAATAAAAAGGGGCGGGCTGCCAAATGTGCTTTTTCTTGCTGCCTGTTAATTTTGGGACCTTTCTAAATATATTTTTTGGATCATTTATGAAATAAATGATATTTTAATTTCTTATTAATAAAAAAATGGGATAAGGAAGCAATTTTACACATGTGCTTTTCCCGTGAGCGCCAAAGACCACGTTTTTTTCGGACCAAAAATACACATATGGTTACGTTTTTGGGAGCGCTTAAGTACTGCGGCCGTCAGTCAACCGTTAGTTGACCGTTAATTTGACGGAATCGACGTGGTGCTCATGTGGTGACACCGGCGTGGATGATGACGCGGGACGACGACGTAGAAAAAAAAATACAAAAATTTTGAAAAAAAATTCGAAAAATTATAAAAAATTAGAAAAAAATTCAAAAAAATTAGAAAATAATTAAAATAATTAGGAATAAATTCAAAAAAATAAAAAATTAGGAAAAAAATTCAAAAACTTAGGAAAAAATTAAAATAATTTGGAATAAATTCAAAAAATTAGAAAAATAATTAGCAATAAATTTTAAAAAATAGAAAATAATTAAAATAATTAGAAATAAATTGAAAAAATTAGGTAAAAATTAAAATAATTATAAAAAAATTAAATACCCCGCACGACAAGAAGACAAGACAAGAGCAGAGCAGGGAAGGACTGGTATTACCTGTTGGTTGAGGAAGAGAAGTAGACAAATCTGATGCTAGTCTTTTCGCCTTTGCGGGCGACGAGGGGATAATCCGATTTATCTTGCTATTGTTAGAGACCCCGCTTCGTCAAGTAAGGAAGCTCAAAGCAAGCTATTTATCAGCTACTTCGTTTGAAATGCCCATGTTTGCCCTATTCTTTCTAATGCAATACCGTCCGACTAAGAGGAAGAAGCATGCCAGGGGGAACTATTCCCATCTTCTCACCCACCGAACAAGGATTGAGAGGTAGCAAATCAAAGATATGGCCTCAGCATGAGAAGCTTGAAAGTAGGCCCCACCACCGGTCACCCCACCGTTAGCCACCGCCGTCCGACGGTGGTTGGTTGCGGGGCCGCCACTGCAGAGGCGATCGGTTATTTTCAAAAATAGGAAAAGAATGTATTTTTAGTCTTTTACGAAATTAAATTTTCATATGAATATTTTTACTCTTCATATATTTTATGTAGATAATTATTTTTTTGAAAAAAAATGTATAGTTAAATAGGTTTAAAGTTAAAAAATTGTTAAATTTTGTGATAGAATTAATAAAATTTAAAATTTTGCGGTCGGTCCCTACCACCCAGAACCCCGTAGTCATCGGCGGCGGCCGACGGTAGGGTGGCCGATTGTGGGGCCCACTAGCGGAGATATTTAATTTTTTTATGATTATTTTAATTTTTTCCTAATTTTTTGAATTTATTTCTAATTATTTTATATTATTTTGAATTTATTGCTAATTTTTTTTCTAATTTTTTGAATTTTTTTTATATTTTTTGAATTTATTGCTAATTATTTTTTTTTTTTTTTCTAATTTTTTGATTCTTTTTATAATTATTTTAATTATTTCTAATTTTTCGAAATTTTTTCCCTAATTTTTTAAATTTTTTTCCACATCGTCGTCCGTCATCGTCATCGTCCACGCCACGCGCTTACGCGTCAAGTGTGTAGTCCACATGAGCGCCACATCGCATTCCATCCAAGTAAACGGTCAACTAACGGTTGACTGACGGCCGTGGTGCTGAGCGCTCCCAAAATGTAAGCACATATGTATTTTTGGTCCAGAAAAAAGCACGTGGTGCTGGGCGCTCCTGGAGGAAAAACACATGTGTAAAATTGCTCCTTATCGCTAAAAAAATTGAACTGTCTTAAATTTTTGTGATTTTTTAAAGGGAAAATCCATATGGGGGCCCTTTTAATAGAAAAAAAATCCTAAAAATGGCCCAAAGATTCTAAAAATCGAGAAAAAGGCCCAGGGTCTTTTCGGTATAATTTCATTAAAACTTTAGTTGTTAATAACAACTATATCGCCTTCATTAACAACTATATCGCACTGTTAACAACTATATCGGCCAGTTAACAACTAACGTTTTAATGAAATTATACCAAAAAAGGCCGTAGGGCCTTTTCTCGGGATTTTTAGACCTTTTTTTAGATTTTTTTTTTCTGTTAAAAGGGTCTCGATATTCTTCTTCGGCACACTCTCGAGTCTCGACACATGAACACAGACACGACGGAGTTTTTATGGGACAAGGGGGGCCAAAAAGAAATATTGTTCAGATTTTTTTTAAAAAAATTAATATAATGTAAAATTAAATTTTGACCCCTAACTTTTTTTTAATTATATTTTTCCCTCTTTTTATATTTTTCGGGCTTATAATTCGAATTTATTTAGTGTCTATCCTTTATTGTAATTTTTTTTTTGATACGATTCATTGTAATTTATGTAGTTGTATTTCTAACGGTACTTAGCCTTTCTTTTTTAAATAACAGGTTTGTAAAATAATTGCCTCTCTTATTACATTATCGTATTTACTTGATTTCATGACTATTTTTTATATTCTTTTCTTTTTTAATGTATTTAAAACTTTTCTTAAAAAAAAAAAAAAAAAATTCGGACGCGCTACCCCGTATCCCCTCACCACTGTTTGGCCCCCTCAAATTTTTACTCCAAGCTCTACCCCTTAACACACAGATCCACGTGTTCATGTCGGTGGATGGTCATACTTACGTACAAAATAAAGTTAATTGTTTTTTTGGAGATATAAAAAAAATTAATTAAATAGTTTAACATATTTATATATAGGCAAATCATCTCCAAGTAACCCCCAAAACTACGTTGTTTTGAATTAATGAAATGTGTATTTATAATTTTAGGTGAATTAATAAAAGGTGTAAAATTATGGAAACACCATTCATTAGTAAAAACGACGTAGTTTTGAGGGTCACCTGAAATAACTTATCTCCAATGACTAAACAAATCCTTTATCCTTATATATATATATTTGTCGTTTTGTCTCAAATCTATTTTATCTAACTTATAAATATATAATTAAGAGTATATAATTATGGAAAAAGTATTTCTCTAGTCATTAGAGATAAGTTATCTCCGCCAGCGCCTTAGTAGCGTAGTAGCATGGGAGCTTGGCTCCCCTCCCCCATATCCAGGGTTCGAACCCTGCCCTCCTCATCTACTATGTGTATAAAAAAAAGATATAAGTTATCTTCAATGATCCCCAAAACTACGTCATTTTGTATTAATGAAATGTGTGTTTGTAATTTTAGGTGAGTTAATAAAGAGTCCAAAATTACGGAAATAGCCTTCATTACTCTAAAAAGACATAGTTTTGAGGGTCACTGGAGATAACTTATCTCTAATGACGAGAAAAATCTCTTACCCATATATCATATGATATAATTAAGTAACTTATTTAATTTTCTTAATTTCCAAAAAAAATAAAAATAAAAAATCAACCATGTGTTATATATTTAAAAAAGAAGGGAGTGTTATATTTCGTACCTTGACGTTGCCGGCGTCTTTAATGGCCTCAACAAGCTTGAGCTGCATCAGAAAGTTGTGGCTCCGGAAGTGAACGCCGGAAATGGCGCAGATGACAACGTCGACGAGGCACCGGTGATCGGAGAAGGAGGTCGGAACAAGACGAGCACCTTTCCTCTTGAAGGAGAAGAGCATCTGAAGCTTGTCAATGTCAAGGCCTATCTCAGGACGTTGAAGAACATAGGTCTCATGGCCCTCTTCAAGACTTGCCTTCACTATTCTCCTTCCTAAATACCCTGTGCCTCCCACCACCAGAACCTTGCTCTTCCCCATCAATTCTCTCTCTTTTCTTTTTTACTCTACACTATACCCAGCTAACTCTCTCTCTCTCTCTCTATATATATATATATATAAATGCTTGCTTGTCTCAATATGTAGATATTATTAATTGTTATATGTGGAGGCCGTTTTTACAACAAACCTTGATCATCTTTGAAATTTTGTTTCAAACTTGGAACAGTCAATTAGGTCTAGATGGTGTGTCAATTAATTAGCTTGTCCGGACGATAACTGTTCTTGACATATATATATATATATATATATAAGGGTTAAGTAGTAAATTTGGTTTGAAAGTTTTTGCTAAGGAGCAATGTAGCCTTAAAAATTTCAAAGTGTAATAATATTGTCCATTTTTTATTAAAAAGTTAACGGTGAACGTCAATTTTTTGATGGTCAACATTAGTATTTTAACGGAATAACAGATAACATCAATAGTGGAATTCCGGATCTTACTTCACAACTTTCTTTTCCGTATGAGAGTCACTACTCCCTTTTTTCAAGGGATGAGCTCGCGGACAACATCGCCATGTTTTAAAACTTCTAGAGTAACATTGAGACAAGAAAAAATTTCAGAGTAACATTATATTGCTCCTAAGCCTATACTTCCAAGGCGGATTTGTTACTTAACCCTATATATAATTGTGTTATAAAATGACGCACTGGTCAGGGTCGAACTAGGGGCTATGGGTAGCCCCGCCTCCCTAAAATTATATAATAGAATCCAGATGTTTAGGAAATTCCATTTTAGTCTTATAAAAATTTCAATATTTTTATTTTAGTCCCAACTCAAAGTTTCGTTAAGGGATTAAAAGAAAATATTAAAATTTTATGGAGCTTAAACATAATTTCATAAACATATAGGATATTATGTAATTTTCTACCCGAAATTATAATTCCTGCTCCGCCCCTGGGACTGGTGGTTCTATGTCTCGATCTGATGGAATTGGTGATTGGACAGTCAGGAATAGACTCAATTTCATTAATCTAAAGTAAATCTATATATAATGTATTGGTTTCTCTTGCGTGTCTATGGCTACCGATGATACTTCCCTTGTTCTTGTTATAAAACACATTTTAGAAGAAAATATTTTTGGAAGACTAACGTCAATTGGTTCAACAATACTCAAATCTTATTAATTTAGTCAAATAGTTGTGTAAGAAATGAAAAAAAGATAATTATTGTAAGTGGGGGTATTAATTAGATTTTATTAAGATTATTCCTATTTAAAATATCATCCATTGCAACTTCTATGATTTTGGTGAATTTAAAATGTTCATTTATTTTTAAACAACACTAATGACCTATTTAACAGACTTTATTTTATTCTAATGAGGCGGTTAGAAATACCTTAATTTGTTAATAAAAAGGGCCTACGGAAGTAGGTCCTAATTACCTGACGCTTCAGTTGGAGGCCTCCCATCTCTAATCCCTCCTCCTCAATCTCATCCACGACATCAAATTAAATCTAAAATGTTTAAATTCATATACTACTTTTGATTTTAAATATATGACATATTTTGTAATATAATTTGTACTACAAATTATGTCTACCGGAGGAGTATATGTTTAATGATTTTAAATTTAATATTTTGATAATATAGTAGTAGTTTCTTGAATGTGAAATTTTAACCACCTAAATCATATCATCAAAGGTTTTATGAAAGCCCAACTCATTATAAAAACAAAAACAAAAGGCATTTTCAATAGGAGGGAATATTATTGTTTGGGGTAACCTACTAACTTCGGTCCTTCATATACAAAAGTAGTTAGAAAACTAATTTACAAATATTTAAAAAAAAATTAGTTAGATTAGTTATTTATAGCTATTAATTTTCTTAACATATATTTTTGATCATGTGCATTAGTGAAACCATTTCTTGATGGAAAACCCTTTTATTAGTTTTTATATATATACCTGCAATTAATAGAGATAGTAAGAGACAAAATAAATCGATATTTTATATTTAAAATAAAAGTAAAGCTCTTGTCTTTAAAGATGAAGTGAGTAATAAGTTTCCAACACACTTACAACCCAACTCATATTGTTCTAAACAAAAAAATTAAAAAAATATATAATTTAAGAAATAAGAAAATTTGAATCAGCCAAAGGTCAAGATAAAGTCCACACATACTGGTGGGCTAATAACTTTATATAACCTAGTGTTATGAAACTGAAGGTTGCTAATTTGATCCGCCAACAACCTTACTAAGTCAGTACTTGTGCCACTTTAAACTTAAATAAAGGACACTCATGAGGGAGATCTGATCTAACCAAATTTCACGCGTGCGCCTAGAAATTAAGTGGGCAAAGCATAATGAGGTGAATATTTTTTTACTGCCTTTTGAAAAAATGATTTACGGTAGATACCCTCTACGACTCTGACCTGTTTCGTTTTCTCTCTCTCGCTGAACCCTAAAGCCTTCTCTTCCACCTGGGCGTCTGCAGACGCCGCCGGCGAGCCTCCTCTTGGTCCACAAGCGCGGCCGATGTGCAGATCGGCCCCCGATGAGTTCGGTGCAGTTGAGTTTTAGGTTGGAACAGGGATATAGAGCGGTGTCCGTCCTTCTTCTTCAACGCCGGCTCTCCTCTGGTCTCCCTCTTCATCGCCTTCCCAGCTCCGGCGGCCCTCTGTCCTTTGGTTGCAACTGTGGTCTTCCCTCGTCTTCGGCGGTGGAACTTTTTGCTTCAACGTCTCCTTCAATGGTGGTCGCTGGCTTGTCGGTGGCATCTTGCTCGGCGGTGGCCTCTAGCCCGACAGTGGTCCCCTGCTTTTCGGTGGTCTCTGGCTCGTTGGTGGTTTCCGGCGAAGGGGGTGTTTTTATTTTTATTTTATTTTTCCTTCTGATTTTATCGATTTATGATTATCTATGTCTGCTGATGGTTTGGATTAGGACAATCTATGTTTGTGTTTGTTTTTGTTGTGGATTTGGGTAATTAGGGTGGTGTTCTTTGTTGTGGATTGGATTGGTGTTTTTGGGGGAAGGGTTTTATTGGTGGGTGCTGCGATTTTGTGCTCTATCTATGAGAAGACCATTCCTAGGAGTGTTCGACGGAGGCCAATCCATTTCGCTTATGTTTGCCAAAATCTGTTCGGTGGGTGGTTGATGTCACCAAGTTTGCTTCAATGGTGAGTAAGAGTAATTTTCGGGCTTCACTTGTCTTTTTTGTCGAGGTTGGGTGTTCTCGTCCGAGTACCCGAGTGGGGGTGATTATGTAGTCGACCTATGTACGGCTTTTTCTTATAAGGAGGTGTGCCCGATCGGGTGGGTTTTACAACCAGTACTTTCTTTCATGCCTGTTCTAACCTTGGATGGTCAGGAAGTCGTTGAAGTGTTTGAAGTTGCTTTTATTCCTATTTGTTATGTGGTGACTTGCTTTCCAAACATTTGGTTTGGTGTTGGTGTATGTGTTAGTCTTCTTATTCTGGTTTATGTTTTGTTTAGTTTGTTTTGTTTGTTGTGTAATTGTTTGATGTAACTTTTATTATTAGTATCAATATATGTTCTTGTTTTGAGCAAAAAAAAAAAAAAAAGATTTACGGTGTATAAGATAAGTTTTTTAGAATAGTTTGTCTCGATTTACGTAAACGTGTTGTCAACTCAAACAGGCCCTCGATTGGTGGGTCAATGTGAAACACGACCAAATTGGGGAATGAAGTAAAGTTAGTCTCACTGGTACAAAAAAAAAAGGCTTTTAGACTGCCACATTTAGATCAATTATGGAGGATCAGGTATAAAAGGTATGATCGGTGGTAGTTTTGTAAATATAAAGAACTTCTTATATTGGTTCCTTTAATATAAGGTTATATTATTTAGACCGGTTTTTCGAACAACCGGTCTAAAATGATTTTAAAAAATGTCAATTATTTTTAAGACTGGTTTTTACAAATAACTAGTTTAAAATATGAAAATTTTTAGACCTTATGTTTCTCATAACTAATCTAAAAGGTGAATTTTTAGGACTTTATTTTGAGCATAACCGGTTTAAAAAATCAGTATCAAATTAAAACTCGCTCACTAAACCCTCTCTTTATCGCGCCAAAAATTGAATTTCGCTCTCTAAACCTCTCTTCTTGTCGTAATAACTCGAGCTTTGTCGCTTTTTTGAACACATCCGTCGCTCCCCGATTCTCTTTCGCAACCTTTGTTTCTTTGTTAGTACAACCGGCACCAATGTCATTTGCGTGGCCTTGTTTGCTTCATGTTTCTCTTTCGACAAGCTAGTTTCGGTAAGCTCACTTTCTATTTGCTTTGCTCAAAGGCGATACATCAAGCTGTCGTAAGAGGTGTTTCAGTTTGATATCACTTTCTTATTTTTCTTCTTTTCTTTATGGTTTTTCAAATGGGTTGAATTAGTAATCAATGAAATGTGCTTGTGGGTTCTACAGACTAAGCATGAGTGATTTCTTCCTTTCATTTCCTATTATTCCTTGAATTTTACTGTTGATAATAAATATTTAGTTCTCAAGAATATATTTATACTTGAGGCGTACCCAATTGACCAATAAAATTAAATGATTTTTAGGGTTAGCTTTCTCTGCAAAATATGTATACATGCACTTATAATGTTAACTTCAAATTAGCTTCTAGTGTTACAAGTAAAGGAAAGAAAACATAATCATTTGCATCATGTTAGTGCAACCCTAAAAAGTATATCGATACCAAAGGTAGAATTACACTTAGAAATTTAGCAAAGAAATAACTAAAAATGGTCTACTTTGTTTTCAGAAGCGACTCCCAAGTCTGTGTTGAGGTTGATGGATTTGAAAGGCTTAACTTTGTATCATTTGAAGAGTCATTTGCAGGTAATCAGACTTTTTACTCTTTCTTCTGCCTCAGAAAATCATCATTGAGTAAGGGTAAAAGGATGAGAACTATAAGAAGTAAAAATATATGAAGTAAATTGAAATGAAGTTATGAGTCAAAATCAACAGTTTGAAACGTTTTAAAATAGAATGAAACTGTTCTTGTGCTAGCTTTGTTCTCTATTTGCTGCTTCTTTCGCACTTTTGCCTTGCATCCTTCGATGTTGCTCTTTATCTTAGCTATCGCTACATATTTCCATTTAAAAGCATTGGAGTTATTTAACAAAGTTTGTCCATATGCAGAAATATAGACTTGGACAGCAGGCAAGGAAGCAAAACACTGAAGAACAACACAAAGAGACCAATAATAGTATGGCCCCCTTTACAGTTCTATCTATATAAATTTTGTAAGTGGTTCCTATTGTAACATTCCTTGTTTCTGTTTATTTTTCCTCCTTACTTTGTAGGAGGTGCATATGTACATTTTAGGGATCGTTCTTCGGCGCCTGACACCAATCACAGAGGCAATAACCAAACAGAGTTAGTTGAAGTCTAACCCTAATTGCATGTCATGACGCAGTTTGTAGAACTACTTGCTCCTATTCTGCTCTGAGAATCTGTTAACATATTCCGAGAACTTGAGGTTATAATTTAAGATAACTGTTGTGAGAACTTAAAAGAAGTTCCTTTATTTTTTTTTTTTTGATAAAAAAAAGAAGTTCCTTGAGTCAGTATATAAACAGAGTACCCTGAATTTAGAGAGATTTTTTTGATAGATTTGATCAGCTGAGGATAAGTGTATTAGACCCAAGATTGTCAAACTCACAAGTTTATGTAAACTCATGACAAATGATGTAAACTCGTATCGTGAATTGAATTATAAACTTGTAAGAGTTTACTTTTATTATTAAATAGGTATTACTAGTGTATAATTAAATAATTGAAATATAAAAATGACAACAATTTGATTTAAATATATTTTAAATCCAAATAATTGAAATTAAATCCATCAACATTCATCATTTATCATATTTAATAAGGAAATTTCTGTAAAATTTTTATATAAAACCCCGAGCATGATCAAATCAAAAAAGTTAACGCGAGTTTAAGAGTAAATTAACATGGTTTTGTAAGCTAGAAACGTAAAAACGGTAAACTTTATGTATAAACTCGTGAGTTCAACCGAGTTTACAACTAGCATGAGTTTATCACCGACTCGACTTGTTTTTGTAAGTTAGAAGCGTAAAAATGGTAAACTCGGAGAATTAAATCGTAAGTTTGACAACAATGATTAGGCCACTCAAAATCTCATCTCCACCTTTAAATTAAAAAATGAATGGTTCAGATTTAATATTTTCTAAAACTATTATCATAGTGTTTTATAATGTAATTTTTTTAAAAAAATTTTGTATTGCAGTTATGAATTGTGTGGTTAAAATTTTAATAGTTCAAAATTATTCATTTATGTTTAAAATAACAGTTTTGTGAAATATGAAATTTGAACCATCCATTTTTTTAATCTAATAGTAGAGATGAGATTATAAGAAGAAAAGGAAATAAAAGATTTTGAGAAGATACACAATCCCTTTCAAAGCCCTATTTCTTAGAATGGAACAATGTAGTTATTAACTATTTGGCAAAAACCAATCAGGGAGATCCCATTAGCAGAGGCGCTGAAGCGCGGGATCGAAATCCAGAAGCAATTGGAAGAGCAGCTTGAGGTGTTTAATACATTCACTTAGCATAGTTTTACTGAAATGAATATGAATTTGCTGTGAATTTTCACTTTTTGGTTGAAAAAATTTCACTGTTACCAATAGGTACAGAAGAAAATGCAGATGAGAATAGAGGCTCAAGGGAAGTATCTGCAAGCCATGCTAGAGAAAGCACAGAAGAGCCTTTCCCTTGACATGAATGGACCAAGCAACAACGTAGAAGCAGCAAGAGCTCAATTGACAGACTTCAACTGTGCTTTGTCCAATTTCATGGAGAATATGAACAGAGACAACAAAGAAAACATCATGGACATGAATGATTTCTACAAGAAGGCTCACAGTTCATCGGCTTTCGGAATTTACCAGGAAGCAGACGGAGAAGACCACAAGGATCAAAAGCCTAAGGTTGAAGAAGGTTCAATACAGTTTGACTTGAACATCAAAGGCAGCTATGACTTTGTATCAGCAGGTGCGGCTGAAATGGATTCCCAGGTGCTTTCATACAGAGTGTAAAAAAAAAAAAGTTTCAGCCGTCCTGTGCCTATTACAAGATTATATATTCTTCATGATTTTTTTTGGGAGTCTCTCGAGTATAAATATGAAGATATAAAATTGTCTCTTCTGTTCTAAAGATTATATATTCTTCAAGATTATTTTTTTACCATAACAACAATGACTCCGAGCAAACACATTTTATTCATCTGTCATATTCTCTGTTATTGTTTTCCTTAAGGGGGAATCATTATAAGGCTCCAAAGAAGAAATATAATCATTAAAAAGCCCGATAACAACTGAGAAAGAGGAAGTAACGACAAATTCTAGTGGAGAATGGAGAAAATATCGTCTAGTTTATGCTGATCATTTGACATGAGGACATTTTAGTAATTAAATTCATTCAGTGGGATCTCATAGGAGTTCTCCCTTTATTTAACTTGACCAAAGTTTTTGTTTAACCCTAGAGGTAGATCCTCAGGTATTCATCCATGCGCGTGTAGTTCACCTCCGGATAAAGCTCTGATGCTTCTTCTCCATCTTCTCCGATTTCGAAATTGGTCAAACAACCTTCATAATAGATATGGTAAAAATGCCCAATTCCCACTTGCGTTGCATAGTCCAAACCTGCACTTTCACGAAACAGGGAATCTAACTATACTGCACGTTAACCAGATTGTACGGACTAAGTTTAGTTAAACCTTGATGTGCCTATTTGAATTTTTGTGTTAATAAGGGTTTTTACCTTCCATGGAAGCAAGAAGGTCATGTTCTGATAAGCTAGACTTGTCAAGTTCCCTTCCCAAGAGTTTCTCCCACTTGTGAGTGAGATCTCGTTGGGACAGAATGTTGTCTGGTGGTCTTATGTAGAGTGTCTTGTTCAGAGTACGAGGATCGTCGATGGTTTTGATTGTGTAGGTCGCGACATCATCTTCGTCCACAAAAACAGCTGCACAGAATAATGTCGCAACGTAACCCTAATTGATGGTCTCTTGTATATGTAGTATTTGAAAAGTGCATGATTGTGAGGTTTTTGTGAAGATTGGTTCAGTTACCTTTAACGTTGCCATCTCCGTAGAGAGTGACGTTGTCGGTGGGAGGGAGGAGGGTGCCCATCTGAGAGAGGTTTCCGGCGAAGTAGCCGGCGAAGCAATTGGCAGAGACGTAAGTGAAAGGGATGTGGGCTTCTTGAATGGCTTGTCTCACCATCATTTTCTCGTCAAATGAAACTCGGCCAGGTTCTAATGCATGTGTCATGCGTGATGGGTCCATTCCAAACTCTGACGGCAACAACCTCTGCATCAATATTCAATACTCGTATGAACATTTTTTTCAAAAAAAAGGTTACAAGGTCAAAATGCAATTTACGATTTACATATTTTAATGGACGTTTGTACGATTTAAAATTGGAATAAAAAGGGGCAGGGTGCCTAATGTGTTTTTTCTTGCTGCCCTTTAATTTTGGGACCTTTCTAAATATATTTTTTTAATAATTTTTTTTGGATCATTTATGAAATAAATGATATTTTGATATGTTATGAATAAAAAAATTGAGCCGTTTTTAATTTTTGTGATTTTAAAAGATTTTAATAATTCAAAAGTGTTTAGTTGGGTTTTGAGTTATCAACGTTATATGGTCACATATTCTTCTTCTGGCACACTCTCGACACATGAACACAGAGATCCACATATTCATGTCGGTGGATGGTCATATTTAAACATAAGATAAAGTTTTTTTTTTTTTAGATATTAAAAAAAGAATTAAATAGTTTAAAATATGGGAAAAATATTTCTTCAAATCACCCCTAAATCTACGTCGTTTTGAATTAATCAAATGTGTGTTTATAATTTTAGGTGAATTAATGAAGGGTGTTTAGGTAAAATTTATAAGATAAAAAAGTAAATAAAATTACAGAGACACCTTTCATTAATCCAAAAACGACATAGTTTTGGGGGTCATGGAGATAACTTATCTCCAAATCATTGGATAAATCCTTTACCCTTAAAATATTTATATATATATTTCTCATTTTTTTTTCAAAACTATTTTGTCTAACTTATAAATATATAATTTAAGGGTACACATCATATAATATAATTAAATAACTTATTTAATTTTCTTAATTTTTTTTTGAAAAAACAATCATGTGTTATTTATTCAAAAAAGAAGGGAATGTCATAATTCGTACCTTGACGTTGCCGGCGTCTTTGATGGCCTCAACAAGCTTGAGCTGCATCAGCAAGTTGTGGCTCCGGAAGTGAACGCCGGACATGGCGCAGATGACGACGTCAACTTTCTTGACGGCATCCACGAGGCTCCGATGATCGGAGAAGGAGGCCGGAACAAGACGAGCACCTTGCCTCTTGAAGGAGAAGAGCATCTGAAGCTTGTCAATGTCAAGGCCTATCTCAGGACGTTGAAGAACATAAGTCTCATGGCCCTCTTCAAGACTTGCCTTCACTATTCTCCTTCCTAAATACCCTGTGCCTCCCACCACCAGAACCTTGCTCTTCCCCATCAATTCTTTCTCTTTTCTTTCTTACTCTACTCAATACCTAGCTAACTCTCCCCTCTCTCTCTCTCTATAGATATAAATGCTTGCTTGTCTCAAGATGCAGATATTATATTAAGGAAAAATTACATTCAGGTCGTAAGGACCAGAAAGAATTACAAAAAAATCTCTTAAAATCACTAAATTACACAAAAGTCTCTAGGGACTTTTTTGATATTATTTGTATAGAAAAAAATCTAGGTTTTTAAATTTTATTGTAAATATGGCTTTTTTCGTTGTAAATAGTCGATTTTAAATTTTGTTGTAAATATAGCATTTCTTGTTGTAAATCTATCTTTTTTTTGTTGTCAAAATCTAGGTGTTTAAATGTTGTTGTAAATATGGTATTTTCTGTTGTAAATGACCAGATTTTAAATTTTGTTGTAAATATAGCACTTTCTGTTGTAAATCTAGACTTTTTCTGTTGTAAATGATCTTTCTAAGTTCAAAATCTAAGTGTTTAAATGTTGTTGAAATATATCACTTTTTGTTGTAAATATAGCTTTTTCTCGTTATAAATATGATATTTCCTGTTGTTAATACAAATAATATCAAAAAAATCCCTTGAAACTTCTGTGTAATTTGGTATTTTAAGGGACTTTTTTATAATTATTTCTGATCCTTGGGAGGTACACGTAATTTCCCCTATTATTAATTGTTATATGCGGAGACCCTCTTTTCAACAAAACTTGATCATCTTTGACATTCTGTTACGTACTGAAGTTTCAAACCTGGAACAGTTTCGGGCAAGAAAAAAAAAAAAAAACTTGGAACAGTTCAATTAAATCTAGATGGTCCGTAAATTAATTAGCTTGGCCGGACGAAAACTATTATTGTCATATAAGCGCACACACACATAAGTGAAATTATTATATATAGATATATATATATATATATATAAAAGAAAAATCACTGTCAGGTTCTAAAGTACGGAATTAATCACAAAAAAGTCTCATACCAAATTCTTCTCGCAAAGGGATTTTTTTGTGATTAATTGTTAAATTCCCCTCACAAAAAAATCTCGTCGTCAAAATGACTTTATTAGTTGTTAAAATGTTTCTATGAAAATCTTGTTGTGAAAATAACTTCTAATCTTTGTCAAAATGAATTGCATGTTGTCAAAAATTCTCCAGGTTTTTTCTCCCGTGTAGAATATTAGAAAGACAATTTTTGGCAAAATGAAAAGTCATTTTGACAACATAAGAAGTCATTTTCATAGGAACGTTTTAACAACTAATAAAGCGATTTTGACAACAACTTTTTTGTGAGGAGAATTCCATAACTTATTCACAATGAATCACAAAAAAGTCCTTAGAAACTTTTGTGAGGGGAATTATGTTAGACTTTTTTGTGATTAATGTCGTACTTTGAATTTGACAGTGATCTTCCCATAAATAAATAAAGGGATAAGGGTCTTAAATGCCATGAAAGCTTTCACTATGGAGCACTGGTAAGACGGAAGTTTTTTTGCCTCTTATTTGCCCTGGAAGTATTAAAATTGTAGCAAAAATGCCCTACCGTCACAGAATTGCCACGTGGACCATTAAATTGACACATTGCGTCTGATGGATGGCCACACAAGGATAGAAATTGGCACCCAGGTTGACACATCAACTCCTACTCTCCCTTGTCGAATCGCACGCCCGTTAAAAGCTGGTTAGATCATTAGATGAAGTTGGGAAAAGAAAGAATCAACTCATGTTTCTTTTTCATAACACACAAATCAAATTATCAGGCCAAAGAAAAATTAACCCAACTCCACAAGCAGAGAATGAATCTCAAAATTTCATTACTACATAAAATTTTATTCAAGAATCTTGTTTGAAATTATAAGTAGCCGCTTTCATTAAAAGCGAACGAAAACCAAATATAATTAGAAAAGGTATCAAATAACCAAGTCCAAAGTTTACCCGTTGACCAAAACCAATATGTTAAGTGAGTATATCCGGAAGGGTACATAAATGCTACTCTTGGAATAGCGAAAGGAAGAATCAATTGGAATATCACTCGAGAACCTAATATCACTATAAATCCTGCAACCAACTAGCGGATAGAATTCAACAAAGAGCTCAATAACAGTTTTGGCATTTTGAAATAAAAGAAATCAGATAGAGAGAGAGAGAGAGAGAGAGAAGCAGCTCGGAATATAGCAAAAACAAATAACTAACCGTTCATAAGCTACACTAAGAAAGGAAGCAAAAAGAAGTGTAAACAAACAACATAACCCAATCCTCTAGCCAATTCTTTCAATAACCAGACAAGAGAAAAGAAAGGCGTAGGCCACCATCATCTGCAGTTGACAAATCCAAGAACTTAACTTTAGTTGAGAAAACCACACATCCAATACCAAATTTGACCACAAACTTTCAAATCATACTCATGGTTATGACTTTCATTTACAATAAAAAAAATTACACCTCTTTCGTTTTTGAAACTGATCTTGCCTCTCAGAGATAATAAGTAGCAGTTACGGAGTGGAAACTAGCTCAACCCTCATATATACGTTGTCAAATCAAGAAGACAAATAATACTAACCGGTAAAGTGTCCCATAAAACTCGACTATTGTCTGGCTTCAAATGGTAATAAGTAAAGCCAAAAGCAATCCCAACGATTCCAGCGAAATACAGTGCCCAAGCAAAAGCCTCTCCGGAGAAATAAGAACCCGTTAGTTTCAATGAACTATAAGTAATCACCTTCATCAGTCTTTGTAAGATTTAATTGAATTATGATTACTAACTTAAGCTTCAAGTATCTAGTAAATGTTTTGCGAATGCTCTATTAGTGCGTCTAAAAACAGAGGTTAATAGAGGCATAAGTTACTTGAGTAATATATTTGTGTTGCCCGAGTAACATCATGAAAAAGCCTTTAAGTTTCTAAAGAAAATCCATTTTACCCGAGTAATTCAATAATTACTCGCAAGTAATATCGAAGTAAAGCGCGAAGCTAAACTTGTGCTAGAGTAAGGTCGAGTGTTTGTGCGAATTTCTTTGTATTCAAATTACCCGAGTAGCCAAGCTCCTTACCCAGGTAATTGTTAATTTAAACAACATGCATTTTAAATGTCAAAGTATTGTTTTTCTGTGCATTTTTTTTCCCGAGAAATTTCCCTGTGCATTATCTTCTTTTGATTTTAATTTGTGAAAGAAATGAAAAATCTTCATTTATCTTACCTGATCCTTTTCGGGTATTTACTCCGCAACTAACTTGGTTACTTTCAAGCGTTACTCAAGTAATGAGTATTTGTTCCGCAAGTAATTTGGTTACTTTCAGGCATTACTCGAGTAATATACATTTGCTCTGCAATTAATTTAGAAACAATCGCTCTTTTTTAAAGTTATTCGATATTACTTTCGGAGATTATTCGAGTAATATATATTGACTTCGCAAGTAATTTGGCTTTATACTACCGAGACTTCTACTTCTTGATTATCTTCGATATTACTCAAGTAATTTCGAATCAGTCATTCTTTTTCAAGGAACCATCCGATATTACTTTAGTCCTTTACTCAAGAAATATTTTCCTTCTCCGCAAGTAATTTCACAAATCTCATCCTCGAAGACTACTTACATGAATTACCAAGTAATTTCCGAGCTACTTGAGTAATTGCGAGATAATCTCTCCGGCAATAGAAATGTCAAATAAATTACTTGGAAGCAATCATGGCAAGTTACCCGAGTGACAATCTACTCATCTCGTGGAAAAAAAAAAAAAAAAAAAAAAAAAAAGCTGAGCTTGGATCCCCAGTTAATCCTTAAAGGCCAATTTTCTCATCAAGGATACTCAATTGTTTTCACAACACAATTGAGAAGAGGTAATTCTAGAAATTTCAAAGCCTAAATCGATTGTTTCGATATTACCCGGTAAAGGATCTCAGCTACCCGAGTAATTTAGTTGGCCAACGCTCTTCCAAATCTTTTTACTTGAAATTACTCGAGCAGAATTTTTTTTTACCTGAGTAATGTCGGGTCCATTGGTTTAATCAGCGCAGCGCTCTTTTTCATCTGCACAGCATTTTACGTCAATTACTCGAGTAAGACATGAATTACTCGAGTAACTGGCATTTCTTTTTAAGAAATTCAAAACCTATGCGCGTTCTAAGGATGGCAAAATAGATAGCAGTTTGCAGATTTATAATTCCTACATTAAATGATATCAGCATATTTTTCAAACTCTCTATTAAACATTGAAACACGTCTTTCAATGTGCATTATCTTTCATGGTGCTATATCTTCATTTGGTTCATTTATTCAAAAAGCATCGTTTTACTTACCACTCTGATCTTATTTATAAGTCCCATTTTACGAAAAAAATTTAGTCCTATTTATAAGTCCCTTTTGACCAAATAAATAAATGAGATTGTGACAATTTTACCCATATTAATTATACAAATAAAAATAGAGAGAGAAGAAAGAGTTGAAAGGTACCCAATCATAAATAAGGGTAAAGTTGAAAATTCACCCTATAATCATTGAGCTAACTACCTCTTATTGGTATGTGTGATTTGGTCAAAAGGGACTTATAAATAGGACCAGAGTGATATATATTTTTTTAAAAAAATCTTTTCTTTGTCTTCATTTGTGTCAAAATTGAGCTGCATTTTTTAAACAATTTAATGCTGCATTTTTTTTTAATGGCGTCATTTTTTACCCAAGAATCATTTCATTTGCTTTATCTTCAATTGATTAAATTGGCGTCAAGCATCTTTCAATGAAAAAGCTTTGCTGACCCTTATCTTCATTTATTCAAGACTTTGCAATAGCTTCATTTGCGTCATTTATTTAATCGATAACGAGTTGCTTCTTTTTGAAAGTACTGTGTGCATCATCTTTTAAGCAATTACGAGCTACAGCGTCATTTTGTTCATGTGCTTTAATATATATATATTTTTTCTCTGCATCTTCATTTAATGAAGAATTTGAAAAAGCATCATTTGCGTCATTTCCTTCTATCGGCTCTGTACATTTTTACAAAGTGCGTCGTGTCTTTTCATTCTCAACCTATTTCATCTGAGCCTCTCTTTGCACCTTCTGCTAAGCTTTCTATTCCTCCTCCCTCCTCTTTGACTGATGACAAAGGGGGAGTATGATTTGAAATATATCTTATTTATGATGTTTTGATTATATAACTATATTAGTACTAACGCAAGATATTCCTTTACTCCGCAGGATATTTTCCTGAGAGTTTGCGAAATTACCTGTGGAGCAGGAAAATATTACTTGAGTAAAGGACGAAAGTAATATCGATGGTTCCTTGAAAAAGAATGACTGATTCGAAATTACTTGAGTAACATCTCATGTTACTTGAATAATATCGAAGATAATCAAGAAGTAGAGTCTTGGTAGTGTAAAGCCAAATTACTTGCGAGTAGTATATATTACTCGAGTAATCTCCGAAAGTAATATCGAATAACTTTGAAAAAGAACGACTGTTTCTAAATTACTTGCAGAGCAAATATACATTACTCGAGTAATACCTGAAAGTAACCAAATTACTTGTGGAAGAAATACTCATTACTTCAGTAACGCCTAAAAGTAACCAAGTTACTTGCGGAGTAAATACCTGAAAAAGATCAGGATGCGCACAGTAAATGACGCACAATAAGATACCAATTTATATCCTTGCATGGCCATCCATCAGACGCAATGTGTCAATTTAACGATCCACGTGACAATTCCGTGATGGTAGGGCATTTTTGCTATGATTTTAATACTTCCAACGCAAATAAAGAAACCAAAAAAAAAAAAAAATCTGTCTTATCTCGTGCTCCATAGTAAAAAACTTCCATAAATAAAACTACCAATTTCATTTGCATAAAAGATGATTACCAATAAATAAAACTAAGTGTGTTATAAAATGACGCACTAGTGGTTCTATATCTCGATCCGATGGAATTGGTGATTGGACCGTTAGGAATAGACTCAATTTCATTAATCTAAATTAAATCTACTCTTTCTCAAGTCATAAATATAAGATAAAATTTTTTTTTTTTTTTGGAGAGATTAAGGAAGTTAATTAAATTATCTTAGAGTATTTTTGTTTTTATATTTTTCTTTAAACTAATTGGTTTGACTAATAAACTAATATATAATTTAAGGATACATAACATATGATATAATTAATTAACTTATTTAGTTTCCTTAATTTCTTCTAAAAAAGTCAACTATATCTTATATTTAGAATCAGAGGAAGGGAGTATAAAGTATTGGTTTCTCTTGCATGGGTATGGCTACCTACTGATGACATGTTCTTGTTATAAAACACATTTTAGAAGAAAATGTTTTTAGGAGACTAACCTCGTTGGGTCAACAATACTTGAATCTAATTAATTTAGTCAAATAGTTGTATAAAAAATGAAGAAAAGATGGTTATTGTAACTGGGGGTATTAATTAGATTTTATTAAGATTATTCCTATTTAAAATCTCATCCATTGCAACTTTGGTGAATTTAAAAATTTTATTTATTTTGAAACAAAATTAAGACTTACTTTAGACTTTATTTTATTCTAATGAGGCAGTTAGAAATACCTTAATTTGTTAATAAAAAGAAAAGAAGGAAGTATATCCTCCTTATTACTCGATGCTTGGGGTTCAAGGCCTCCCATCCCTCATCCCTCCTCCTCAATCTCATTAGCGACATCAAATTAAATCTAGAAAGCTAAAATCTATACACTACTATACCTCCGGTTTTAAATATAGAATATATTTTAGAATGTAATTTATACTACAAACTATATATACCAGGGGAGTATATGTTTAATGATTTTAAATTTAATATTTTGATAATATAGGAGTACTTTATTGAATGTCAAAGTTTAACCACCTAAATAATAAACACTTACAGAAGTAAAATGAAATCATATCATCAAAGGTTTTATGAAAGCCCAACTCATTATATATATATTTTTTTTTTTTAAAAAGGCATTTTCAATAGGAGGGAATATTATATTTTGCGGTAACCTACTAACTCTGGTCCTTAATATACAAAAGTAGTTAGAAAATTAATTTACAAATATTAAAAAAAAAATCAGTTAGATTAGTTATTTATAACTATCAGTTTTCTTAAAATACACCATTTGATCATGTGCATCAATGAAACCATGTCTTGATGAAAAACCTTTTATTAGTTTTTCTATATATACATGCAATTAATACAGATAGTGAGAGACAAAATAAATTGATATATTATATTTAAAATATCAGTGAAGCTCTTGTCTTTAGAGACGAAGGGAGTAACAAGTTTCCAACACACTTACAACCCAACTCATATTATATTAAACAAAAAAATAAAATAAAAAAGTTAAGAAATAAGAAAATTTGAATCAGCCAAAGGTCAAGATAAAGTCCACACATAGTGGTGGGCTAATAACTTTATATAACCTAGTGTTATGAAACTCAAGGTTGCTAATTTGATCCGCCTACAAGCTCACTTTAAGCTTAAATAAAGAAGGACATTCACGAGGGAGATCTGACCTAACCAAATGTCACGCGTGGGCCTGGAAATTGAGTGGGCAAAGCATAATGAGGTGAATATTTTTTTTAAGTGCTTCTTTATATTAGCAGTAAAAACTATTTTTTCAAAGTGATTTACGGTATATAAAATAAGTTTTTTTAGAAGTGTTTTGTCTCGACTTGCGTGAATGCGCTTTTCTAACGCCAACTCAAACAAGCCCTTAATTAGTGGGTCAATGTGAAACACTACCAAATTGGGAATGCCGCTACAAAAAAAAAAGGGCTTTAGACCGCCATGTTTAGATTGGTTATGGTGGATCAGGTTAAAAAGATATGATCGATGACAGTTTCATAAATATAAAGAACTGCTTAGATTGGTTGGTTCCTTTAATATAAGATCTATATTATTTCGACTGGTTTTTTGAACAACCGGTCTAAAAAGATTTTTAAAAAATGTCGATTATCTAAAAGATGAAACTTTTTAGACCTTATGTTTCTCATAACCAATCTAAAAGGTGAACTTTTAAGACTTTATTTTAAGCATAACCGGTCTAAAAAATTAGTATCAAATTAAAACTCGCTCACTAAACCCTCTCTTTGTCGCTGGTTTGTGTTTCTCTCTCGACAAGCTAGTTCCAGTAAGCTCAATTTCTGTTTGCTTAGCTCAAAGGCTATACATCAAGCTATAGTAAGAGGTGTTTCAGTTTGATATCACTTTCTTATTTTTCTTCTTTTCTTTATGGTTTTCAAATGGGTTGAATTAGTAATCAATGAAATGTGCTTGTGCATTCCACAGATTAAGCATGAGTGCTTTCTTCCTTTCATTTCCTATTGTTCCTTGAATTTTACTGTTGATAATAAATATTTAGTTATCAAGAATATATTTGCATTCGAGGCTTACCCAATTGACTAACAAAATTAAATGATTTTTAGGGTTAACTTTCACGTCTGCAAAATATGTATACATGCACTTATGATGTTAACTTCAAGTCATATTCTAGTATTACAAGTAAAGGAAAGAAAACATAATCATGCATCATGTTAGTGCAACCCTAAAATGTGTTGATATCAAAGATAGGAAGAAGAACTCCCGTACACTTAGAAAATTAGCAAAGAAATAACTAAATAGGAATAAAATTGTTTACTAATTTGACGCTCTTTTTTTTTTTTTGATACACATAGTAGGGAGGGGGCGGGGTTTGAACCGGGACATGGGAGAGGGGAGCCAAGCTCCCATGCCACTGCGCTACTAAGGCGCTGGCATTTGACGCTCTTTTTAATTGATTGTGAACCTGTGGAAAAGTACACATTTGTTAACTAATGCTTAGGCATGTCTTGATGAGAGTTCCCAATCATAAGACCATAGCACATAAGCATCAAGAAAATGGCGTGGTGAAGAAATAGAAATGCCAAGTAGATTGTTTAAATCAAAAGTGACTAAGTCAAATATATATACACATTTAATTTGTAAAAAATTTTGTAAAAGTTCTACAGTATAGGTATGGCGTGGTGAAAAAATAGAAATGTCAAGTGCATCTCAACAAGAGGAATTGACCTTTGATGATAATGACACGAATATGGATGATCAGATAGAGAACATTATTCGTGATGTAGAAAAAGAGGCTTTTGAGCAATCACATGCATATGGTAATTTGTGTAGTGATCTAGAGAAGCCGTTGTACCCAGGATACAAAATACCAATTGTTCAAAGCAATATTGAAATTGGTAAGCTTAAAATCATGACATGGATGGAGTGACAAGAATCTTTAAGAATCACTTGAGGCTTTTAAAGACATGCTTCTAGATGATAATGTGTTGTCGAGTTGATACTTTGATGCTAAGAAAATACTTTGTCCACTGAAGATGAAGTACAAAAAGATCTATAAATGCCCTAATGATTGCATATTGTATAGAAAAGAGTTTAAAGAGAAGCAAAAATGTTTGATATGTGAAACCCTAAGGTACAAATCAAATATGGCTCCTGCAAAAGTGTTGTGATATATTCCAATCATACCAAGGTTCAAGCACTTGTTTGCTAATGAAATGATACAAAAAATTTGAGCTGGCATGCAAATGAGAGGATTTATGATGGAAAGCTTCGACATCTAGCTAATTATTCTCAATCGAAGAAAATCGATTAATTATTTCCTAACTTCAGCAAAGAACCTAGGAACCTTAGGCTTGGCCTTAGCACGAATGACATAAATCCTTATGGTAGCCTTAGTAGTATAAATAGTTCATGGCCTATTCTCATGATTATTTATAACTTATCTCCTCTGTTATGCATGAAACAAAAGTACATCATGTTGTCTATGTTGATTTCGAGACAAAAACAACTCGAAAATGACATTGATGTTTACTTAGAGCCCTTGATCGAAGACTTGAAAGAGTTGTGGGATGCAGGTGTTGATGTTTTTTACTTGAACAAGAAAGAAGTTTTTAAAATGCAAGCCATGATCTTTTATACTATAAATGACTTTCCAGCATATGGAAATTTGTCATGGTATAATGTAAAAGGCCATAAAACATGTCTGATTTGGGAAGAAGGCACATGCTACCATCAACTTTAACATGGAAGAACGGTTTATCTTGACCATAGGAGATTTCTTAGACCGGGTCACCCATATTGTAGATAAAAGAATTTTTTTTTTTTTTTTTTTTTTTTTTGTGTGGCCAAGAGTATCAAGATGCTCCGGAGGCATTTATTGATGAGCAAGTTTATGAAAAAGTGAAAAATATTAGTGTCATCTTTGGTAAAACTACAAAGAGTAGAAATAAAAAAAGTATATGGAAAAAGAGATATGTCTTCTCCGATCTTCCATATTGACACAAAATTGATGTGAGACACTGCATTGATGTTATATATGGTGAGAAAAACGTATGTGATAGTATTGTTAGGATACTTCTCAACAAATAAGGTAGTTCTAAGGACGATTTAAAGACAAAATTAGATTTGCAAGTAATAGGAATATGAGAAGACTTACATCAAAGGCTATGTGGTAAGAGAATTTATTGTCTCCAACTTCTCATACTTTGTCTAAGGATGAAAAAAGAAGTTCTTGTAAGTGTTTACATGACATCAAAGTTCCCTCAGGGTATGCTTCAAATTTTAAAAAGCTTGTGTCGATGAAAGACTTAAAATTAGTAAGCTAAAAGTCTCATGATTGTCATGCCTTAATGTAATAGCTATTCCCAGTAGCTTTTTAAGGCATTGTCGAATGTGATCTTCAACATATTTTGACTAGACTTTGTTTCTTCTTCAATGCTATATATAGTAAAGTCATTGAGATTAAGAAATTGGAAAATAAATAATATCTCATCTTATGCCAGCTTGAGAAGCTTTTTCTTCCAATAATTTTTGATATCATGGTACATATAATTGTTCATCTAATGACAAAGATAAAGTTTTGCGGCCCAATCCATTTACGGTGGATGTACCTAATTGAAAAAAACTATGAAATTACTAAAAAAGTATATGAAGAACGTAAATAGGCCTAAAGCATCTCTTGTTCAGAAATATGTTTCTAAAGAAGCCATGAAATTTTGTCAACATTATTTGTACAAAGAAAGACATATTGGACTTCCTAAACGTCATCATGAATAAGGGGTAGATGCGGGGCTTCAGTAAAGAGTGTGGATCCTGATGAATTGCTACCAGTCCATTATTTATACGTCTTGACTAATGTTGATGAAGTTCAAGACATCATAAATGCACATAAAGAACTTGTAAGAAAAGAAAATAGTCGAATGACTGAATAAATGTTAATTAGGAATCATAACAAAACTTTTGCAAATTAGTTCAAACAAAAGGTTGAGAGAGAAGAATGTGTTTCTCATACAATAAAATGGTTAGTATGTGGTCCTGAGGTTGATGTCATAAGTTGGAATTCTTATGTGATTAATGGTTATACCTTTTACGCGAAGTCCCTAGATGATAGGAGCAACGTCCAAAATAGTGGTGTTATGTTAGAGGCTGAATCTTTGCACTTCTCCAGTTTCAAAGATAATAAGCCTAAAGTGACAGTCATATCTTATTATAGAGTTATTGAAGAGATTTTGGTGGTGGACTATGTTAAAATTAAATTTTTCATTTTCAAATGCAAGTGGATTAATGTCAATAATTGTGTTCAGATCATCAGTTAGATTTACATTAGTATATATGAATAGTAGAAGTTTTGGAGATGGACATTTTATTATGGCAGATCAGCGAAACATGTGTTCTATAAGAACTTCGTCTTCAACAAATTAACAAGCCCCCTATTAAGATAATTTTGGTAATATTCATATGCAGAATTATTTGAAAAGTTTAAGATTTAATATTCTTTCTTTGTTCATAAATAATGTCATTAATTATGCTCTTTTATTGAAGAGTCCTAATGGTGATATCATAGATTGTGTTGTCTCATCAACAACCAGTTTTCGATCATTCCATGTTAAGAGGACATAAACATGAAATTAGATGTCTTGGGTTGTTGTCTGTGATGAATAATTGTTGTTAATTGGATATCAATTTTGTTTCCAATTTAATTGGAATATTGTTAGAATTATATTCATTTACTTTGTATATTTATTTCCAATATTTCAATTTGTAATTCATATTGAATTGTAGAGCATGTAGCTTAAATTGTCTTTTACTTGCTAGATTAGGTGATGGATAAGAAGAAGAATAGAGTGGATATGTGGAAAACATGAAAAAAAAAATTAGATCGAATGTTATAAATATCAAGTCTACCAAGAATTAAGACGAGACTTTTAAGATCGATTTTAAAAATATAAGATCCAAATATTATTTGGAAGACGTGTTTTCAAAACAACCGATCTAAAAAGTGAGACTTTCTGTTGGGATTTAGGATATAATCCCATGAGTTATGAATAACAAGAAGGTTGGAAAAGAAGAGGAAAAAGGAAAAAAGAATGTGTGTGTGGATAGAAGTCCCACATTATATTGAATAATTGGAGAGGAGTTAGAGGGTATATGAGCCTCAACTTTGCTCCTCTTAATTAGGCCCTTGGGCAAACCCACTTTTGTGAAAGGGTGAGGATTTAGGTGACTCTTGGTCCACCACACTCACGCGCGCCGCCGTCCATCTGGCTCGGTTTGGTCATGCGCCGCTCGACATGCTGTGTTCATTTTGGCCCACCTGCCTAGTTCTGCAAGTGTTCTAGGGAATTAGTCATTTTAAATTCTCATAGACGCAGCTCATACCTCACACTCACATAGGTGATTCCCTTATATATATACATTGTCTTGTACCATCGATCATGACTTAGTTTTTTTTGGGTTAAGGTGCATTTTTACCCTTAAAGTATGCTTATTTCGGGAGCAATTTTACCCCTAAAGTTTTCGGTGTAGCAATGTTGCCCCTAAAGTTTCAAAACGGAGTAATGTTGCCCCTCCGTTAAAAACCCTAATGTTGATCGTTAGTTGACCGTTAGGGTTTTTAACGGAGGGTCAACATTGCTCCGTTTTGAAACTTCGGGCAAAATTGCTACTTTTTTTGGGATGATGTTGCCCCCGAAGTTTCAAACGGAGCAATGTTAGTTTCCGATGTTGCCCTCCATTCAAAACCCTAACGTTGGACCGTTAGGGTTTTTAACGGAGGGGCAACATTGCTCGTTTTGAAACTTCGGGGCAACATTGCTACGCTTGAAACTTCAGTGGGCAAAATTGCTCCTGGCGCATACTTTAAGGGCAAAAATGCACCTTAACCCTTTTTCTTTGAACCTAGTTTGTGGGATCTCCACTCTTCTAGGTAGAGTTACCATGATAATCAATAATGGATCGGCCTTAAACCCATTCCTTTGGACAATTTTCTACTTATTTAGTATATTTTCAACAACATTTTTAAGATCGGATATTTACACAACCGATCTTAAAAGTCAAAATTTTAAGATCAAATCTTTTACACAACCAGTCTAAAAAATTGAAATGTTTAGTTCGAATATTTTACACAACCAATCTAACAAATCTGAATGTCTAGTCCTTATCTTCTTTGCAACCAGTTTAAAAAGTCCAACATTTTGTGTCTGTTTGGCCTAGCTTATTTTTAGTTTATCTTCTACTTATAAGTATAAGTTAGGCCAAACAGGATTTTACAAAAGCTCTTATAATTGTAAGAGCTTATTTTATAATGAAGAAAAAAGAGTTTAAAAATAAGCTCCTCATAAGAGCTTTTTTATAAGCTCTTAAAAAAAAAAAAAAAAAACCCGTATTCTCTCGATCGAACGCTACTACAACCATTTGCCGCTGCCGCCATTTTGCCACCCTATTATAATATAATTTGTCAAACAACTTATTTTTAATTTCCGCTTTTAAGTAACTTTTAAACTAAAAAAATTTATATCATCACTAAATAGCTTTTAGCTTTTTCTTAAAAGCTTTTTTTTTTTTATTTTTAGTTTTAGCTTAAAAGTAGCTTTTAGCTTAAAATTAAGAGGATCCAAACGGACTCATGATATAAGCCAAGTCAAATTTAAAAATTCTGATTTTTTAGACCTAATATTTGAGTAATCAATCTAAAAAGTATTTTTTTTAAGACTGATTGTTGAACCAGTCTAAAGAATAATAAAAATTTTAGACCAGCTGTATCGAAATTTAATCCAAAACCAGTCTAAAATACGAATTTTACATTAGTGTCTTCAAAGCAAAACAAACATCATTACAAAAACCAATCAACATCATGACCAAATGAAAGTTTGAGTAAACATAAGAACTGACAATGACTAATATAATATAATGCTTTTGATGTGCAGACCCATATATGTGTTTTTGTGCACTAAGCTATAGAAAGATCTTAAGGTAGTCGTCCATTCGCGTGTAGTTCACCTCCGGATAAAGCTGGGATGCTTCTTCTCCGTCTTCTCCGATGTCAAAGTTGGTCAAACATCCTTCATAGAATATATGGTAGAAATGCCCCACTCCTACTTGCTGTGCATAATCCAAACCTGACCAATATATATACACTCTAATTAATTATATGGCACTATAATATATTAACAGAATCACACTTCGATTAGTTAGACATTAAATTGAATTGAAGACATATAAAATTATATCAAGCCCTATTAATTGACTTAAATCATTTTGATATATAGGCAACATCAACCTATACCAATATGTAAAATTCAACAAACTAGTTCAACACTATCTTTTTTCCAGTATTAATCAATGCTCCATATATATATGTGTGTGTTGTTGATATAAAACATGGATTTTATTTTTGTTAAGCACATACATCAGCTGGATGTCGAGCATTTAATATGTAGACACTTCTCTCAGCTGAAATTTAAACATTGATTTGTCATGTTACGTTGAATTAGCCCCTTTTGCTATGGTATAAAACGTGGATATTAATGAATCCATCAAGGTTGTATACATGAATATGTTTGGTACGTGCATGTTTGATTTACCTTTCATGGAGGAGAGAAGGTCGTGTTCAGATAAGGTGGACTTTCGAAGTTGCTTTCCAGAGAGTTTCTCCCATTTCTCAAACAACTGTCGTTGGGACAAAATGTTGTCTGGTGGTCTTAGGTACACTGTCTTGTTCAATGTTCGAGGGTCATCTATTGTTTTTATGGTGTACCTCGCCACATCATCTTCGTCCACAAACACAACTGCATGCACAAATATATTTCAACCCTAAATGAAAAACCCTACGTCGAGATATCATATTTTATATTGATATTTAATATATTTTCGTGGTGAGATATTATATATATATTGATATTTGATATATTTCCTCTCCGTGTAAATGAAAATGACAACAATAAATGTATGTGTCCTGTTAGGTTGTTAATTATTACCTTTAACGTTGCCATCTCCGTAGAGGGTGACGTTGTCGGTTTCGGGAGGGAGGAGGGTGCACATCTGAGAGAGGTTTCCGACGAAGTAACCGGCGAAGCAGTTGGCAGAGACGTAGGTGAAAGGGATGTTGGCTTCCTCAATGGCTTTTCTAACTTTCATCTTCTCGTCAAACGTCACCCTTCCTGGTTCTATTGCATTCCCCATTCGTGCTGGGTCCATCCCAAATTCTGACGGCAAAAATCTCTGCCCAACAAAATTATTAAATCATCAATAATTAATTAATACATAATTAACACTTCATGAATCATGAGTGTCATTATTATTTTAGGTGAGCACTCTCTTGTGGAGTTGCACGACCCAATTGCAGAAACAGAGCTTATATATGTGTAAAAGGATTTATATCAGTTTTTAACAAATATATACTCCCTCTGCTGATAAATATATGACATATTTTTGAGAGTGATCTTAGTTCTAATTTTAAATATAAAGCATATTTTTCATGTTTGTTTATTTCTTCTTAATTTATTCCTATTGGGGTGGGTATTTGTCCATATCCTCATTAAATGAAACAAAACTACGGCCGCAAAAAACACACACATATATATATCTACCTCATTAAATGAAACAAAACTACCGACGCAAACACACACACACATATATATATCCTCATTAAATGAAACAAAACTACCGGCGCAAACATACACATATACAAGGTTCTTAAACTCACGAGTTTAAGTAAACTCGCGATAGTGATGTAAATTCGTATCGTGAACTCGAATCATAAACTCATAAGAGCTTACTTTTTATTATTAAATAGGTATTACTAGTGTATAATTAAATAATTAAAATATAAAAATGACAACAATTTAATCTAAATATATTTTAAATCCAAATAATTGAAATTAAATCCATCAATATTCATCATTTATCATATTTAATAAAGAAATTTCTATATAAAGCCACTAAACATGATCAAATCCAAAAAGTTAACACGAGTTTAAGAGTAAGTTAACATGATTTTGAAAGATAAAAACGTAAAAACGGTAAACTCGGTATATAAACTCGTGAGTTTAATCGAGTTTACAACTAGCGCGAGTTTATCACTGACTCGACTCGTTTTTGTAAGTTAGAAGCGTAAAAACGGTAAATTCGGGGAGTCAACTCGTGAGTTTGACAACAATGCACACACACATATATATCTATAGGTGTTGTGTCTATATATATATATATATGCATGATATGATAGTTTTGTTTCATTTATGATATGTACAAATACCTACCCCAATAATGAATTTTACGTGAATGGAATTTTCTGATGTACATGACTGTCACTTTCTTAAAGTTTTATAAGAAATTGAAATAAATGTTTTACATGGGAAAAAAAAATAAAGACCTACGGCTGAAATTTGTGTTTAAAGGAAATTCACACACGAAACGTCAACCAATTTGTCCCTACCACATGTTAAGAGTATATGTTTAGTTGTCTACCCATCTTGGGTTTCAGAAAAAGAGATGATGATGATACTTCTTCTTTTTTAATTATCGTCCTGATATTTTATAAGTATATAGATTATAATACTGTGCAGCTGTAGATCTTATATATATATATATATATATATATATATATAAATTTTAAGCGCATGGGTAAACTTACTTGGAGAATATCTAGCCACCTGCATGTCATGTTCATGTTGGTGGTACTAGGTAACTTGAGTTGCCAAATAATTAAGTTTGAAAATTTGATTAATTAATTATTAATTCTATAACACTTTTTAATTAAATATTCAAACTCCGTCAAGTTTGTCAAAGAAAAATTTCATCTCTTATTTCAACAAGCTGGCTAAGAATATACGTAATGATCTTGAAAATGTCGCCCTAATTAATCAGAAAAAGTCGTATACTAATACTCTCAATATTTATTCTACTTGGATTCAGTGAGATCTATGTCATTTCTCGTTTTTTCCGAAATTGATCCACATACTTCATTATTAAATTTGAGTGAGCCACTCTTAATTATGAGCCTTACCCATTGAAATATAACTCAACAATTATAATCTAAAAAAAAAAGATTATATATTTAAACTCTCCCAAATATAGAAGTGATATATAGATATATGTGTGTGTGTGTGTGTGTGTGTGTGTATGTACCTTGACGTTTCCGGCTTCTTTGATGGCCTCAACGAGCTTGAGCTGAACCAGCAAGTTATGGCTGCGAAAGTGAACGCCGGACATGGTGCAGATGACGACGTCAACCTTCTTGACGGCGTCAACGAGGCTACGGTGATCGGAGAAGGAGGCCTGAACGAGACGAGCACCTTGCTTCTTGAAGGACAAAAGCATCTGAAGCTTGTCAATGTCAAGGCCTATCTCAGGACGCTGAAGAACATAAGTCTCATGTCCCTCTTCAAGACTCGCCTTCACCATTCTCTTCCCTATGTACCCCGTTCCTCCCACCACCAGAACCTTGCTCTTCCCCATTGTTACTCTCTCTCTCTTCTCTCTAGCTAGCTATATGCTTCTCTTGAAACTGAGACTTATATATATATATAAGCCTTAAAGAAGCCGGCCAAAAACAAATAAAATATGTTTGTGTATAGGATTCAATGTCTATGTGATCTTCCTTTGCCGTGCAATTTACTCTGTACCAGAGAAGAAATGTGCTATTATTTGATATGCCCTAAGAGGGTAGGTGCATGGTAATTAAAAACTCATTTTATCACTGCGATTTTACGATTTTTTTTTTCATTAAAACGATTTTACTAATTTTCCAAACGCTTTTAAGTTTTTACGATTTTATTACGTTACGATTTTACGTTTTACAATTTTTCATTCTCCTTCCGTTTTCAGGTAAAATCTACGTTTTTACTATCATGGGTAGGTGTCCTGATTTAAATTTGAGAAAATTACGTGCAAGTCCCAAGGACCAAAAATAATTATAAAAAAGTCCCTTGAAATCATCAAATTACACAGAAATCCCAATGGACTTTTTATATATATATATATATATATTATTTGTATTAATAACAGAAAAAAGGTTAGATTTACAATAGGAAATGCTATATTTACAACAAAATTTAAAATATTATATTTTACAATAGAAAAAGCCATATTTACAATAACATTTAAACATCTGGATTTTGAACATAAAGATGTCATTTACAATAGAAAAATGCTATATTTACAACGGGAAATGTTATATTTACAACAAAATTTAAAATCTGGTCATTTATAACAGAAAAAGCCATATTTACAACAACATTTAAACACCTGAATTTTGAATGTAGAGAGGTCATTTACAATAGAAAAATGCTAGATTTACAACAAGAAGTGCTATATTTACAACAAAATTTAAAATCTAGTCATTTACAATAGAAAAAGCCATATTTACAACAACATTTAAAAACCTGGATTTTTTTCCATACAAATAATATCAAAAAAGTCCTTTGGGACTTCTATGTAATTTGTGATTTTAAGAGACTTTTTTGTAATTATTTCTTTTCTTGGGACTCGCACGTAATTTTCCCTTTAAAATTTTATTTTTTCTCAACCCTGATTGAATTTTTGACAAGACTTTCGTTTTAATTTATTTCTTAAGCCACAAATATTTTAGGGGGAATGGAAAAAATAAAACTTTAAAATCATAAAATCATAAATCATGTATTTTCCATAAAATGAGTTGTGCATCATTACTTTATCAATTCTTAGTAATAAATCTTTTTAAGATTTTACAATTTCAAAAAAAAATCAATCATTTTTCTTAAACTCTAAGTTTTTGTTTTTAAACCATACAAGTCACCTCTGTCAGCATATATAGTCAAAAATTGAAATTTTGGTTAAAAGGAATCGACGACAAAATCTTTTGCGGTAAAATAATCAGTGTTTAAATTATGTTCAAACATGCATGAAGACTAGATTACTCCTTTAATTTAGTGACGCAAACATGACACTGTGCCTAAATTTAGGAAAAAAATTCAAATAAAGATGATATATATATATATATATATATATATGGATATTTGCTTCAGGTGATGACATAATTTTTCGGTAATCTTCAAAAAAAAAAATTCAATCAGTCTTCGTTAGTATTCAAAAACTCTTCAATGTATCATTGGAAGATGAAGGAAGAAAATTTCTCTTCAAGAATCTGCAATTAAGTTTATTGAATAATCATGAGCGGAAAGAATAATATAAGCGTCATGCATGATGATAGCTAATATATATTCGAATAAAATTGTCACGTTTCCATGAAAAAGTTGGTCATCTTCAAGATCAAGGGCCTCAATCGAGTCCCAAACCTTTTTATTCTTAAAATGTTCTCTATCTTTAAAAATCATGCAATAATGAACAACCTATTTTTCGAGTAAATAAAATTTACATGTTTTCTTAAAAACGGTTCTCGACTCAATACAGGATGTCAGGGAAAAGGCATTTTTTACCCATAAAAAAACTTATTATCCTATTATAACAATTGGACTTGCTTTGTCCTTGCTCCTGTCCCCTCCCCTCATTTACGTTAAAACGGCGCCATTTTGGGGTAAAGGAAGGCAATTGTGCCCTTTTTTAAAAATAATAATAATAAAAAAGTATTTCTAAAATCTTGATTGGTACTAAAAAGATATTTCAGAATATTGAATTGTATTAAAAAAATATTTTATGATCTTGAAACAAAATTTAGAATCCTAAAAATATCGAAGTATATTTTTAGTACTTGTCAAGATCCAAAAATATTTTTTCAAGATTATTAACTACTTTTTCAAGTACCAAGTAAGTACAATGAAGTATCCTTTTAATACTTGTCGCATTACCTTAAAATATTTTTTCAATATCTTAAAATAATTTTTTAAGATCATGAAGTTTTTTTTTTTTTTTTTTTTGTCAATACGAGTTAGTAGCCTCAAGTATCTTTTTAGTACTAGTCAATAGCCTAACATTTTTTTTCATGATTATAAAATAATTTTTCAATAATGAAATATTTTTTTCAAAGATCTTGAAGTATTTTTTTTTAGTACCAGTTATTACCTAAAAATTTTTTTCAAAAAAAAAAAAAAAAGGCACAACTACCCTCCTTTGCGCCAAAATGGGGCCGTTTTGGGGCAAAGAGGGCAACAGAAAATGACCAAAGCCAGGTCCATAAAAATTATGCATGGAACAACTTTTTTTAATAACGTTTCTTTGAAACACCACACCATATACATACATACATACATACATAGGCGGATCCACCTATGTGAGAAGGGGCACGTGCCCCCCCTGATTTTTGATTTTTATATTCAAAGGTGATCCGGACATATTTTAGTATTGTGACCTCAATTGGGAAAGATCTGCTTCTTTTTTGAGATACTTTCCTAGCATTTTGTTGCCTTTTTTCTGTATTTTAGGTGGATATATATTCCAAAGACAAAAAATTGTTTGGAGCATATGTAGTTTGCTAATTTTCCGCAGTGGGCATTTTATGGCTAATACTTGCTCTTTTTCTTATTAATGATGATCAAACTTGCAACTGATGACAAGTGAAAACCTTTTGAATCTTGTATTATTTTTTGTACTTTTGATGACAAGAGAGAAAAAAAATTTCGGGGGCACCCTCTCCCGCTAATAGTGTCCCCCCTTCCATAAATTTCTGAATCCGCCCCTGCATACATACATACATTCACAAACATAAAATATGTGTGCATATTTAATTTTTGTGTATTCAAATGGGAATGTAGGAATTTTTTCGGGGTTGAAATATTGGTCTTTTAGTTATCAAGGAAACAAGCTGAGAAGGACAAACAGCCTGCATAATATTAACAGCCTTCCATCATCAAGAAACTAATAATGTTACAATAAATTAAGATTGATTCTTTTTTTTAAAAAAGTAAGAGATATTATTATTTCATTATTATATTAGTCTTTATCCTCATAATGCTACAATAATACATAGAATATTTAAGTGTGCTTCATGTGATTGGTTGATATATAATTGTCAATTGCTTAATCTGCTTCGCTTTCAAGATATGCAACACATTTTCTGCTGGTAGTTGTTTTTGTCGGTGGTGTTCTTCGGTGTAACCCTAAAAATTATATAAAATATAGATTATGCCTTTGAGTGAAGAAAGTGTACAAGTTTCTCTTTTTGTGTTCTTTAAACTTTGAGTTGGTAACATTTGAAATATTTGAAACCTAAGCTCTCTAATTATTATTTATTGCTAGTCACACTTGGTCGGTCATCAAGTTGGCGCTTTGACATGCGCACATACATGCGGACATGTTAATTAATAAATATATAACATTACCTTTTTCCCCATAAAAACTGCGTTATATAATAATTGAAAGATTACACACACACACAGATTACTCGGGTCATATTTATCAGTCTTTTTTCAGGTAAAAAATGAGATTGTGATAATTTTACTCATATTAATTGTACCAATAAAAATAGAGAGAGAAGAAAAAGTTGGAAGATACACATTCATAAATAAGGGTAAAATTGAAATTTTATACCATAATCATTTAGCTAATTAACTACCTCTATTTGATATGTGTGATTTAGTTATAAGGGATTTATAAATAACACCAAAGTGGTATATATATATATATATATATATATATCACCAAAACTCACCGACGAGTCCATTTGCCTCCCAGTATCGCACTCTGATGTAATTTGTGACGATACGATGACACCAAATGGAATTTACTTGTTAGAAAAAATAAAATAAAATAAAATAACAGCTGTGATGCTTCTTTTACAATAATTGTGGTGTTTAGGAATAACATCTCAATTTGTTTAATTCTAGAATTAAATGATATTTTAGGAAATATTAATTTATAATGATTAAAATTTATCATGTAATTACTCAGTATAAGAGTAAATTTTTTAAAGTGAGAATTAAATAAAATATTTAATTTTTATTTCTAGAAAATACCACAACTTGTTAAACATTAAGGAGATTATATTTAGGTTGAATATATAAATTTGACCCATTTGTTAAATTATAGGAAAAAATGTATACATGATATAATATTAAAATTAATAGTGGGTGGTGTGCTACCTACCATTAAATTGGATTGGGGGTATTAACCACCAACCTCCAACCACTTCCCTCCCTTGAATTAAAAGAAGCAGAAGCGGTGCCAAGCAAATGTTGGTGAGATCTAGTAATTAGAGTCTTTAAAAGTAATTTTTCAATCGTGATTTACAATATACGAGGTCAATACGTGAGATGTGTTTTATTTCGATTTATGTAAATAAAAACTTTTAAAACCTCAAAAACTGACCTCAAACAAACTTTCAAAGGTCACTTAGAATTTTTAAAGTAAGATATTTAGCCTCCTCTTCTCATTTTGGTTTTGATTGTTTCAGCATGTCTCAACGACTTTTAGAGCATGTCTCAACTACTATACCCATCTGACTATAAAGATGGATTGATAATAAATAATAAATACTTGAGACAAAAAGGGACTAAGATTTTACATTTAAAATAAAAATAAAAGGGAGTAAGATTTTACATTTATAGCAATTTTCCTATTTTACCTAACAATCTGTACGTTGTTAGTGTCGTCCTTTCCAAAAATAGCCCCTTACAATAAATTCTTGTATAAACAATAACTATATTAACAAGGGTTAAGTAGCAAAATTGTCTCAGAAGTATGAGCCTAAAAGTTTTTTTTTTTTTTTTTTTTTTTTTTTTTTTTTTTTGCTCAATGTAGCCTCAGAAGTTTAAAAACGTAGCAATCTTGCCCCTTTTTCGTTAAAAAACTAACGTTGACCGTTAAAAAAATGATATTACCGTTAACTTTTTAACGAAAAATGGCAAGATTGCTATATTTTTAAACTTCGGAGTTACATCGAGCCCAAAAAAAAAAATTAGGACAAAATTGCTACTTAACCTTATTAATAATTAATACTACATCCGGTCTTAATTATAAGACATAGTTGACTTTTTTTTTGAGAAATTAAGGAAGCTAAATAAGTTACTTAATCATTTCATATATTGTGTATCCTTAAATTATATATTAATTTAATTAGTTTGAAGAAAAAATAAAAATAAAAATACTCTAAAGTAATTTAATTAGCTTCTTTAATCTCTCCAAAAAAATCAACTAAGTCTTATAATTATTACCAAAAGGAATAATAATTTGTGTGCACGTTCAATCTAGAGTGGTCTTCACACACACATGGATACAAGGCCATGTTTGTTAGGAAGAAGATTGGAGGAGGGAAAGGAAGATTTCAATCTTCCTCGTTTTGGGTGTTTGTTACAAAGAATTCATCTTCCAGGTGAGATACTATCTTCCTTCATCCATGGGAAGATTCCTTCCTTAATCTTCCCTCACATATTGGATGGAAGATGAAATCTTAGGAAGATTGTGAGTAAATTTCTATTAGGTCCCTTTCTTCTTCCTCTTTTCTCACCGTCTCCACTTCCTCTCACCTTCGGCTCTCTTCGTCGCCGGTGGACGACCACCACCGGTTGAAACTCGCCTGGATCTGACTTTTTTTTTTTCTTTTTCCGCGGTCGTGGGGACTCGGGATGAAGAAGGAGGGATTTTTTTTCCGATGTAAAGAGTATTTTGGGAATTTCAATTTTTATATTTTAATTTAAATTTTTTAAAATTATCATCTTCCATTCTACTTTCCATATCTACAAAATAGTTCAACTTTTTAAAGTTCCCTCTTAATCTTCCTTTCCATTCCTTTCCCTCCTCTAAGTTCCTTTCCCTCTCTAAATCTTTTCGGTAACAAACGGGGCCTAAGTGAATGATTCTTGCATGATCCACGTGTACCACGTCATGTGTGCATTATCCACTAAAACCATCCTACGTGTTTAATTAATTTCTTTTCTCTTTTCACATTTATATTATTTGAAAATGTCTCCCTAATCAGGAACCTCCCCTCTCTCTCCCACTTGCCAGTAGGATTTAATGAGATCAATATAGTGATTTTATTGGCTATTGTGCATAGATGACCTAGTGCACTCGATTCATGTTATAATTTCTCTTAACTGAGATTAACATTAGTATTGCTGACGCTTTGATTACGAGAATATATTAAACATTAATAAATTTTTGCCAACAAGTTATTATTGATAATTAATATTACTTTCACACTCACATTATCGTGTGCTAATAGTGTTTAACCTTGTCAATATCGCATTTAATTTAATTATCTCTAAAAATTCGATATGCATGGCTTCTAATAATGGGAAAATCCATATAAGGGCCCTTTTTGGAGAAAAAAATCCTAAAAAGCGCCCTAAGATTCTGAAAATCCTAGAAAAGGTCGTGAGATTTTCAGAATCTAGTGAGTTGTCAATGGGGCTGATATTGTTGTTAATGTGACTGATTTAATTGTTAAAATATTATTGTTAATTTGGGTGATTTAGTTGTTAGCGGATAGCCCTTAAATGCATTTTCCCTCTAACAATTTTATTTTTGTTATGAATGCTATAGTTTGTGGATGTCCATCTCCCCTTTCCTTTTTGGCTTTTCCAAGTAACTCCCACTACCACTATTTCATTACTCTTGTAATTCACCAACCACACTATGAATTCATGGAATATAAGGGTGTACATGGTAACGCTAAGAATGACTTTTTCCTTAATTTCTATGCCCAGGAAAAAAAATGGATGAGAATTGTGTTTGGTAAATCCGGTTTTTTTTTTTGGCTCCCGGATGAATCGGTTTATTTTTTGTCCGGGGAGTAAAAAAAAAGCTAAAAATTTCGCTTCTTTCTTCCGTAACATAAAATGAGAATTTATTTTTCTAAAAAAAAAAAAAAAAAAAAAAAAAAAGACTTTTTCCTCTTCAAAAATAAATTTACCCTCATTCACTACCACCGCCACCACCCCACCACCACCACCGCCACCACCCCATTGCCACCGCCACCGCCACCACCACCACCACCACCGCCACCCCACCACCACCGCCACCACCGCCGCCGCCACCACCACTACCACCGCTACCATTGCCATCGCCGCCGCCACATAAATAATTTTTTGAATATAAAAATTACATAAATAATTTTTTTAGGAAATTTAAATTTAAGTTTATTTGTAAAGTATAATAATTATATTAATTATTAAAGAAAAGTTCAAATGGTAAAAAGAACTCATTAATCCTCCATCTTCCTCCCTTACTATTTTTTTAACTCCCAAATAAGGGGAGGAAAAATGTGTTACCAAACGTAATTCGATTCTCGAAGTAAAAATAAAATGGGTTAACAAACGTAATTCGATTCTTAGAACTCTTCCAAAGACGGGAATCGAGAAAAAACTGCTTCATCTCGAGGAAATAGTTGGGCAGAATGATTAATGATTGCCATACACACCCTAAATCTTACTTATGTCGTTCCACTGCTTGACATTTAACATAATTGGACTTAAGTTGTAAAATTGTACATATAAATAAAAAGCATGTTTTTTATAAATTTAGTATGTGCCTTGAAAGTGAATTAAGAATTAATCTTTATTTCTATTTTATTTTGCTTATCTATTTTATCCAAAATCTCTTGTATTTTTCATACTTTCACAACAAATTTATAAAGATAAACTTATGAAAAAACAATCATTAAGATCGATCGTGAAAATGGTGGATCTGTATGTGTATATCTCTTCTAGCTAGTTTTTGTCGGTTGAGAAAAAGTTAGGTGAAATAGGTATTAAAAGTAAAGTTTATCAAAGAAGAACTTTTTAAAGTTAATGTCTTGTATTTTCATCCTGTTTGTGATTAGGCTGATTATTATATATAGCCTTTTTATTATCATGACTTATAATTTTATCTGTTTTAATCAGATCCTTATAATTTTTCTTTTTCTTTTTATTAAGTCCTTATAGTCATCTATTTTAAATCCGGTCCTTATAGTTTATTTATTTATTTTTTCCTTTTCATCAATCACATGAAACTAAAATACAAGGACATGTCATCTTTAATTTCGAGGTTAAAGACAGCTGAAGATGTTTTTTTATTTTTATATAAGCTGAAGATGTTTAGCTTCACTGTTATCTAACACTTTCACTCTCCTGTACTGTAAGCCCAATCTTCAACATTATTTTTTAAAATATATTTAAAAAAAAATTGTGGCTGTCATATCCATGAGGAAGAAGCATATTCAAGCTTGTACTTTTTTATCTCATTGTTTTACTGTAGCTGGAGCAAGAAGATGAAGATGATTGAACCGGGAAAAAATTTTGGGGACGAAGAAATCCAAGAAAGCAGAGCCATTTTTTGTTATGATTCTTTTCTTTCTTTGGGGTTATGTGGTGCAGAGATTCTGGAGATGCAAAGGAGGGAGGTAACAGGAATCGTGTGGTGGAGACGCTGAGTTGGCAAGTAACTATTCACTTTGGATGATGACATGGCATGTATTAGATTGTCATGTGGGACATTGGTCAAAGTTAAAGCAACATTGTTATGATTTTCGTATTAGCATCCACAAGCATTTTAACATAGTACACATAAAACATTATAGTAAATAAAGCTCTTTATCAACACTTCTAAATGTTGGGAACCCAACTTTAGGGTGTCTCGTGGCAGAATACGAACCGATTCGACATACGCTCTGACGAATCAAAATTCTCATGCTTGGTCAGATAATATGACAGTGCATACTAATATATATACATGGACTAGCTAACCAACAAGGTTATACAATGACAACCTATCCAACACAAAAATACCTTTAATTGTGATCACTTTGCCATACATGTGGACCGACACACCAAAGACACTGGTCATAGGAGCCATGAAGTACTGCATTGCATGCATGGTGCAAAATGTGAAACACCTTAGTTATAGAAGATTTGTTGTCCACACATAACAAACATACCAACTAATCAAAATTCTCATGCTTGATCAAATACAGTACGTGCTTGATCCTTAAGCCTTCAATAATCTTTCCACATCATTTCGGATAGGAGACGACGAACCATGGGAGGAATCTATGGTGCATCAATAACCAACGAGACTATACTAGGGGAGTGGAGGTGTATGCCCTCATGTTTGAATAGCTTACTATCACCCTTTCACTTCCTGCTTGTCTCCATCACCTTGCCTTTGCCTTTATTTTGCTCCGTGGTGGCTACCAAGACAAAGATCACATGGTCGAACGGAACACTTGACTGACCATTCGCCTTGGCACAATCTAACTTGCACTATCACAAATATATACGGACTAAGATCAAGGCGAAAACAAACCCTAACCGGCCACAACTTTCTGAAAAATTAGTTGAAGACAAGAAAGACAAGTAAAGGGTCTGAATGAAAACCATAAGATCGACAAAGGCACTCAACTTCCAAGATCATGAACTATTCTCTAAGCCAATTTTTTTTTTTTGCTATAAAAAAGTTTTGGAGGGGTTCGACATCGTCCCCCAAGGCGAGCAAGACGGCCCCGGGCTCCATGAAGCACTTTTGCGGGACTTACGAGATCGCTCTACCAAAGGAGTCCCAACGACGCGGAGGGATCGAACCCACGACCCAAGCGGCTAATCCGGATCACTTACCATCGCCAACTCATTGGCTATTCTCTAAGCCAATTGCTCATCGAGCTTGGAGAGTGTGAGGGGATTATTATAGGGCCCAAAATTAGTTTTTTGGACCGGCACATTGTACGAGCACAATAGTGGACATGTCGTTCGCCTACGGCCCAAGGCCAAGCCTGCCAGCTCGCCCAACCACTCAGTCAAACTCACTACCAAGCAGGTGTTCAATCCACGAAAATAGTAACTATTCAGATCCACAAAAAATAACAACTACTCTCTAGAAAGTGGAACTAACCTACCAGCTTGGTTAGTCCAAATGCTACAAATAAAGGCTTCCGTATATATTGAACACACAATTCCATCACGCTTATCTACTTAAAAAAAAAAAAAAAAAAAAAAAAAAGATCGATCCGGAAAATTTGGCCGGCTCTGTATGTGTATATCTCTTGTAGTCTTTGTCGGTTATCAGAAAAAGTTCGGTGAAATAGTAGTATTAAAATTAAAGTTTATCAAAGAAGAACGTCTTAAAGTTTCATCCTATTTGTGATTAGGCTGATTATTATATATAGCATTTTTATTATCATGACTTATAATTTTATCTGTTTTAATCAGATACTTATAATTTTTTTTTACCAAGTCTTTATAGTTTCATCTATTTTAAATCCGGTCCTTATAGTTTTTTTTTCTTTTTTTCTTTTTCATCAATCACATGACACGTGTTGAATCTAAGTCTCCTAATTTGGTTGAGTGGAGGAGTAGAATTGTTTTACAGGACATTATTTGCCTTCTTGATTCGAGGTTGGGTTCTCTTTATCTTTTACTCCTCGTAGGGGGTAAGTGTAGTGACCTTCTTGTAGCTAGTCTTTATAAAGGGGTGTCTTTATTGGGTGGGTATTACAACCAACACCCTCTTTGGCTTCTTTTCTAACCTTGGATATTCGGAGTCCGATGTTGTTGCTGATACAAGGCCTCCTCCTCCTCCTTCTTGATGAATGGAGTGCTTTATGTTATTATTTAGGGTTAAGGAGCAATTTGGCCAACCAACTATTGAATCAGGAGCGCCCAACACAAAAAACTATTAAGTGGACCAAAAATACCAAAGAACTTTTAAAATTGTAAAGCTTGCACAAATCTGTTAACCTCCGTTACTTTACCGTCAGGGGAAGCCGTACCTTTCTCTTTAACTTCTGATCTCTATAGATAAGTACCCGAATACCTGTACACACACCACCACAACATCAACATTATTCGCAGAGAAGATAATCGTGAACAAATAAGGTGAATTCATCAGGGCGGGAAATGATGCGAACTCAAACTAGTAGAGCTGAATGCTCCGTCATAGAGTTTGAACTCAATTTACTCTCTGTTTCCACCTTCAATTTTTGTTCTGCTTCTTCCACCTTCAGTCATAAAGTGCTTTGCAATGGCCTTGTAATCTTATTACACCTTCTTCAACTTACCGATGACTGAAGCATCACCCTGTTGTAGTCTAAAATTCCTAGCTGAAATAAAAGAATTGATTACTATTTAAGGCTATTTTAAAGGGACAAAGATTTGAGGTTTGCATTCTGAGGTGATGTGATAATGCTGTTTTTCTTCAGGAACTAAAATCCCAGAATCACGAAATAATACAAAAAGAACATGACAGAGGGAACATGAATGATTTATTGGAGTATCTACGGTCTCTGGATCCTGATATGGTAAGGACTCAAAATCTCCTCCGTAACTTATTTTTGCCCTTAAAACTTGAGACTTGCAAAGAACAACTTTCTGGTAAGTGCTGAAATCTCTTTTCTTGACAGGTGACCGAGCTGTCTCGGCCTTCATCAGTAAAAGTTAAGAATCTCATTAATTTTAGCCGAGCTATACAGATAATTGAATTAGGGAATTAGCTTGCTAAGGTTTGGTTATGAATTAGGATTAGATTCGAAGCCTTTTTTTTGGGTTTACCTGAAGGAGTCGAAGTCGTACCAGTGAGGAGAATCGGAGTCATGAGTGTTGGTGAGCATGAAGACGAAGGAGGCGAAGGAGAAGGGGAAGGAGAAGGAGATGAGTCGGAAGAGGAGGATGAGGGAGTTGAAACGATGCGGTTGCGTTAACAGTGGAGTGGAAACCGGGGGTGGGAGAGCGATTGTCGCCACCGCCGTTACGGAGGACCTGAGGGGATCTCATGGTGGCTGATGACGACGATGACGGTGGTGAGATTTGAAGAGACGATGAGGAGTATGCTGGCGTTGTAAGTAGGAAGATGCGAAATCATGTGGGAATGAGGAACGAGAGTAATAAAGGGTAGTTCAAGTGAGGGATATGAGCATTAATGGTGGTGTGTGAGTTTGGAAGAAGAAGGACATGACATGAGAGGTTAACAGATGGTAAAGTAACGGAGGTTAACAGATTTGTGCAAAATTTACAATTTTAAAAGTTCTTTGGCATTTTTGGTCCACTTAGTAGTTTTTTGTCTTTGGCCGCTCTGAAATTTAATAGTTGGTTGGCCAAATTGCTCCTTAACCCAATTATTTATGTTACCTGCTTTTCGGTATTATTGTTGCTCTTTGTTTTCCCTCTGTTTGACATGTTGTTCGGGTTGTATTACGCCCTTTAATCATTTCCTTTATTGGTTTGTTTGGTTATGACTTTCTCTGTAGGAAGTTCTTATGCGTAGTAATATATGGTTCCTTTCTCTGAGCAAAAAAAAAATCACATGACACTAAAATACAAGGAAAAAAAATGTTAGACCCTTATCAGATGACGTACGGTCTGGCCTAACCTATTTATTAAAAAGGTTATACCAATGCCTATTTAAAGGCCTAAATGTGTAAATAGGTTAAATCAATTTTGGTAAGGTCAGTGTCCGTAAACCTTCAAGCTCGACCTATTTACACAAAAAATATAATTTTATTTATATCGATTTTATATACACTCAATATTCAATTTATATGTTTTTCATTCTTAGTAATTAGGATTATTTTAATTTCATGTAGGATTTAAATAGGATTATTTTGTATATTCTTTCTTTTTTTGTTTATATTCTTTTGTTTTTTAATACATTTAAAACTTTCATAAATAAATAAAAAAATCAAAGGGCGCGCCTCACCAACCCCGAATCCCGCCACTTGTGTCCACCCTTCATTAATTTTCGGATTTGTGAGTACATATAATCGTATAACCATATCAAAAGAAGAGATAGTTAGATACTTAGATTTGTTGAAATTACATGAGTGAATGTCCATAACCTCTCACTCCCAAGATTCCTCATATGTTCAATATTCTAAACCTATAATTTCCTTAATCAACAGTTTGTGGGAGTTTTACCAAGAATGAAGTGAATGAGAGCTCTTACAAGTTACAACTTTCTCTCACTATTCTCTATCTTCTTTATGTCAATCTCTTATACTTTTCTTATTTTCATAACAATATTAATTATTATGAGGGAATAATTTTGTTATGATTTATGGGGAAAATTCTAAAATACTACTATCATACCGTTACCGTCACACCGCTTCGTTTCAGAATACTTATTGGCGCTAGCGGGGGAACGAGAGGTTCAAGATCAAAATGGCTTCATCCACTGCCGCCATTTCTTCCATTTCTCCGATTCCAGTTTCTTCCCTCCCAATTCCAGGTCCCAAGGTAAGCCTTGTTCCTCCTCTGTCTCTCCTCCATTTTGGTTTCCCCTAAAACCCGCATTGCTCAACATTGTAATCTGATTCCAAGAGTAGTTATTAAGAAAAGTTAATGAAATCTCTAATTTGCTTAGAGTACAAAGATATATGTAATCCTCCTGTGTAGCGAAGCTTCTTAGATGCATTTAATTGTTTTCCCCTGATTGATTGTTTGAATATGTAGACTATCAATTCGGGAGCAACTTCACCGAAGCCTGATGAGTTTAGAATGCGACGAGTTACTGCTTCTAGGATATCTAGATTTAGTGGATTAGCTTCTTTTTCTGTGTCTGGAGATGGTGGTGCCTCTGTTGAGAAGACTGATGTGCCTTTCCCCAACGATTACACGGAACTTCTGGAACAGGTAAGTTTGAATACCTCAGTTGTATAAAATATCAAATAAACTGACAACTTGGTTCCATAGTATTATATTCATATAACATCTTAGTTCTCGAAAATGAATTGCGTATAAGTAATTTTATTCAAGTGATAAGATCATTCGAATCCCTTGAAGGACAAAAATTAAGCCTAACCACACAGGATCACTATTACATTTTGTCAAATGTCTAGGTTTAGTGTAAGGAAGTTAAGGTTAGAATTTATATGAGAGAGAGAGAGAGAGTGAAATGCCATTGGATCACTAAAACTTTGTGTCTGTATTTATAATTCAACCAACAGGCTAGAGGAGCAGTTGAACTGGCCATGAAGAATAACAAACAGCTAATGGTGAGTTATATAAGGTTAATTTCATTATGAATCAAGAGTGATAGGCGCACACACGAAAGGAGGAAGTATTATAAGGCAGTAATGAACAACAATCTTATACAGGAGATTGAATTCCCCACAGCTGGGCTTCAGTCTGTGCCAGGTTCTTCTCACCTACGATATTCCTGTCTCCTTTTTGCTATTTACTCAAGTTTTATTGAAGTCCCATTTTTTCCGCTGCTTCCATTTATTGGAAAATAAAGTTTTCTGACTTTCTCATTTGACAATGCCAGGTGATGGTGAAGGTGGAATAGAGATGACTGAGAGTATGCAATTGATTCGAGAATTTTGTGACCGCTTCATCAGACCAGAGAAAGCCTCCCGAACAAGAATAGTAATCTTCTAGATTCTGAGAAGCATTCTTCATTGTGCTCACTGGCATTCCTTATTAAATGATAATGCCTTTTTTCTACATATAAAAAACTCTGCTCCTTGCATTTACATCACTTTAACTTGGCCCTTAGACCACTGCTCAGAGCCCATTATGGTCTCTACATAGATTTTATCGTTAGGATATCACTTCTTTCATTGGTTCAAATAGCTTTGAATTTTCCATTTATGGGTCTTGTCTTTCTTTCCTTTGTGCATCCATAAACTACAATGCAATTGCAGCCTTTCAAAAGTCTGTTTTGTTCTGTTGAGATGGTCATATAAAAGCTATACTACCTAAGCTTAATATTTCCTGTGCGAAATGATGAATACAAACTTGTCAAAATCAGTTTTTTCCAGAGGCTAGCGAAGTTAAATTTGCCAGACAATCAGTCTTTGCTGGAGCTTCTTTTAAGTTGGACTATCTGACCAAGCCATCATTTTTTCAAGATTTTGGTATTTTTGAGAAAGTGAAAATGGTGGATAGAGTGAAGCCTGAAGATGAAGTTTTCTTGGTAGCTTATCCGTATTTTAATGTCAATGGTAGATCCAAAATTCGTTCAGTTTTTGTTGATACTAGTAAAGAATGCCTCATGACTGCCATTCCATTCTGTTTCAGAAATGCTGGTTGTGGAAGAACTTTACAAAGAGGCGGTCTTGAACACTGCAAGGAAACTGATAATTTTTAATGGAGAACTTGATCGTATAAGATCAGGGTGTATCCTCTGACAAATTATAATGCCCTTTTATATTTGAACTGGTCTACCCTACTCCTATCCAGTTTCTATTAAGTTTTTCCCCGGTAAAATATCTTCTTTTGTTGATAACTAAAGGTAATAGACCAAGGTCTTCAAATTAGATATTTTTATTCATGTATTCATGCGTTCGAACTGAGTGATACAGAATAATATGAATATAGAAGATCTGAATTTCAAGATCGTTGGCTTATGTGATATTTCCCCTGAACTTGAGTGCTGACGAACCTCTTGTATTTGGGTTAAGTCCCTCCTCCATCCCTTTTTCAACTCAAAATGATTAAACAAAGTAAAAAGGAATGGGGCGAGGAGGTACTTGGCAACTGGCATCATTTGGTTTAGTTAAGTGTAAGAAACTTGATTATCCTTGAATGCATCAAAGATTATCCACCATTCTTCTATCCAAAACTTGCTGCACTCAATAAGACCCTTCTGCCTGTGATGGAAACCGTTTATTACATTCATAATTTCAAGGGCCGCAATGGAGGAAGACTCTTCAGGTCTCTTAGCTACTTAAATTGCGTTTGATCTCTAGTAGGTTGCTAATGTTAAATGTTGCAATGCTCTTGAGAATCCTTGTGATCCTTCCAGAAGAGAAAATAGAAATTCTGTCATGATAGGTCGATTTTCTAGCAAAATGATTTATATGCCAGACTTTATTATCTGTTCTTTTCAATGTACATGTTACTAATTTATCACAAATTTGGTATATTCTAAACAGGTGCTATCCAGGACCCTGGAAGGTCCTCAGAAGTGTGGGGAATAAGGTTATTTGTGTACATGAGCAGGATAATATGCCATCCCTCAAGGAAGTAGCCCTTGAAATCCTTCCGTCAGCTTGAGATTCCAGCAACTGGGTAATGGGTAAGCAGTTCCATATGTTTCATGCGATAGATAGTGCCTTCAATTTTTTTCACAAGTCATATTGTATATTGTTCATTACCCAAGTTGTGTGCAAGACGCACCCAGGGTTCACATCTGATCTAATTGTTAATTAATTTATAAAACATGGAGTCAAACTGTGTTAAAGAAACGATTTCCTTTGGTCGAAATATGAATCATCTTAATTATCATTTATTAGAACCGCTGCATTATTCTTTATATTGCAGGCAACATATATATGTATATTTATTGTCCGGTGGAATACACTGCCAGTCCTTATTGCACTATTCCTGGTTTTTCCTACCCCACTAACAGTTCAGGCTTTTGTCCAATAGGTTGATATGATTTCTTTTTTGTGTTGTTTTTGGGATAATTCTCACATACTCCAGGTTCATATTATTTTTGCCCTTTTGTTTTAAATTCTTTTGCGTAGAGTCCACCATTGACCCCAGGACCCATTTCTCATGTATACGGGTTATTAAACCTAGACCAGCCGATTCAATCTGGATATCGACGACCGGTCAGTAAACCAGTTCGGTCTGGTCATTAACCTGGTTTTATTTTTTTGTTTTTTGTCAAATCGATTGTTTTTCTTTATAATTTCATATTAATAACTCAGAAATCTCTATTTTCTCACCAATTTGGCCTGGGTTAGCTTCGCTATGACCCACTCACCTTTGACCTCGTACCCAACCGATTTAGTGATGACGGGTTCAATTTTAATAACCTTGATATACAGAGCTCACTGTTGGAGGGATAAGCCTTTTTGGTTCCCATGAAGTCTGTCGCAGAAAATGCCATCATTTTATAGGTCGGGAATTGTAGTGGAGCGTGGAGTCTGAGGGTGTTGAAGGCGCGTGAAGAGATGGAGTGACTCGTACAGAATCTAACAAGCTTAGCCGATTAATCTTTGCTAATGGGCCTGTTTGGGTTGGCGGTAGGAGCGGTGGGCAAAAAAGCTATATCGACTTTTAAAAAAGCTCGGTAGGAAAAAAGTCGGGTTATAGATAATAATTTGTGTTTAGATTGATGGTGGTAGAAGTGGCGGGGCCCACATCAAAAGTGAGTCTTTTTGGAAAAATTTAGATCTCAGAGCTTTTCCTTAACCGACTTTTTGAGCTTTTTTGACTTAAAGTTAAGCTAACGTTCGGGCAATCCAAACGGGTTCCATTTTCTTTTGATTCTTGTGTGAGTGTTGGCTTTTAAGCTCTTTGCATTTTTTTGCCTTTAACGCTCAAATTTAAGTGAATCCAAACAGGCCCAATAATGCGCGGCAGAAGCTTCAGAATTATTGTACCGAATTTTTCTTTGAAAAATAAACTTAAGTATTGCATATATAAAAAATTACACTTTTGGCTATTGCCAAATCTAAATGAGAGATAACTGTTTACTTATAAGCATTTTCATTCATGATATTTGAATCCCCAAAAAAATGATTATGCCCTAATGCTTTGCTTTTATTTTGTATATTCTCTCAATTTTTGTTTTGAATTTGATTTGTGCCCTTTTTGATAAACCTTGTCAATTGTATAAAGTATACTAAATGGATTGTTACACGTTGGTTATTTTGAGATTTAAAATTAAGATATATGATTCTCAGTTTATATTTAATTCAAAAATTAGAAAATAAAATACATGTGGTCCTTTTTTTTTTTTTTTTTTTTTTTTTTTTTTTTTTTTTTTTTTTTTTTTTTTTTTTTATAAGTGGCCCGAATTTATATAGACCAATAAACTATATTGGATGTGAAGTTACCTACCATTTATAGTTTGTATAAGATAAAGTTAAATTTTTTTAAAAAAAAATATATTAAAAAAAAAATTGAATAAGTTACTTAATCATATCATAAGTTTTATATCTTTAAATTATACTCTCTCCAATTCTAATTATAGGAAAAAGTTTATAATGTAATTTATACTATAAATTTTGTCCTATATTTAAAATAAGTAGTAGTATTAGTTTATAAGTTAGATAAAATAGTTTAGAAAGAAAAATAATAAATATAAATATTTTAAAATAATTTAATTAATTTTCTTAAACATCTTAAAAAAGGAAAAAGTTTGATTGAAAGGGATCGGGGGCTTTGATCTCATGTGACTGGCTCATACAAGATGGCAAGAAGCTCGTAAAGTTATATACTTATATTAGATTTTTCTCGTCCTTTTCTCAGCACCTTCCAATTAATCTAAAAAATCACAATATTCTCATCTTGTCAATCAATGTCAAAACTCACGAGGGAAATTGAGAAAAATGAATTATAAGAGGATGTGCTTCCATTACTGCTTGCAACCAAATTTTCCTTATCATGTAAGTAACCAAAGCAAAGCAAGCAAATAACAAAGCATCGTGACTAGAAGGATCCATTACAAATTTATAAGCTTTCACATTTTCTCATCTTCCCAATCAACACCAGACCATATGGGTTCAACAGGGAAAATCAGAAAAATGAATAGGATATGCTTCCCATTGCTGCTTGCAACCACTTTTTCCTTATCATGCAAGTAACCAAAGCAAAGCAAATAACAACAAAGCATGAGACAGAATCCATTACAAATTTAAAATTCGCTTTTCCTCTTACCTAACAGTCAACAAGTCTCTAAATTCTTGCAGTTACGCTCCTACCAGTAAAAACCCTTCTTCTTCCTCCTTCATCTCCCTCCTATAAAAATTCTCTCTCTTAGTATCACAATTCATCTCACTGAACTTTGCAACACCATGTCGGTCGACATTTGGGTGGTACCCTTCGTTGGCCAAGGCCATCTTCTCCCCACCATTGAGCTATGCAAACATCTTGTTGCCAGAAATGTCGAGGTCACTCTCGTCATTTCCTCCCACCTCTCCTCATACCTTCCCTCTTCTCTCCACCATTACTCTCTGCTTCACGTCGAGCAAGTTCCGGCCGCCTCCATGCCTCCCGCAGAACCGGGTTCCCACCCATTTGAATCCATTCACAAAATTCATGACTACTATTATCAACATCTTCAAAACCTTCTCTCTACCCGTCTTGATAACTCAGCAAGACCCGTTGTTGCCATCGTCGACGTCATGATGAGTTGGACCGTCGAGGCTTTCACCAGTCTCCGAGTGCCAACGGTGGCGTTCTTCACTTCCGGCGCGTGCTCGGCCGCCTTGGAGTATGCAATTTGGAAAGCCCAACCGGAAGACCTAAAACCCGATGAGATCCGATTACTTCCTGGGTTACCCGAAGAAATGGCTCTAACATTTTCGGATCTTCAACAGGGACCTCACGGCCCGCCGCCACCACCGCCAGCAGGTGCCGGCTTTTCTTTTCCTCCCCCTCCCGGTGGACCAGCACACATGAGACCACCCCCTCCCGGAGGACCCGGACACAGGGGACCGCCCCCTTCCGGTGGACCAGGAAACATGGGACCACCCCCGCCCTTTCCCGGCGGGAAACCACCGTGGGTGGAAGAAGTACGCGAAGCCATGGCGCTGCTGTTCAACACATGTCGCGATCTGGAGGCTCCTTTCATCGACTACGTGGCGAACAAAATCGGAAAACCGGTCTGGGGCATCGGGCCGCTTCTCCCCGAACAATACTGGAAATCGGCCGGCTCCATCCTGCACGACCGGGAGTTTCGAACGAACCGCCGATCCAGTATCACGGAAGATGAAGTGATCCAATGGTTGGATTCAAAGCCACGAGGCTCTGTACTATACGTCTCATTTGGAACCGAGGTAGGTCCCACAATGGAGGAATACCCCCGACTAGCAGAAGCTTTGGAGTCATCGGACCATCCATTTATATGGGTCCTTCAACCCGGAGCGGGCAGGATGGGTCCTCCGCCTGAAATGGTGGAAGCGAAACCCGGGTCGCCAGGACCCGAATCAGAAGGGTATTTCCCACATGGTTTGGATACTCGGGTCGGACAAAGGGGCATGATTATACGCGGGTGGGCTCCACAGCTGTTGATACTGAGCCACCCATCAACGGGTGGGTTCTTATCTCACTGTGGATGGAACTCTACAGTGGAGGGTCTCGGGCGTGGGGTTCCATTTTTGGTGTGGCCCATAAGGGGCGACCAATACCATGATGCCAAGTTGGTGGTGCAGCATCTTAAGGTGGGGTACAAAGTATGTGATAATCTGGCAGAGGTGAAGAAAGATGATGTAGTGAAGGGGATAGAGAGGCTGATGGGTGATAAAGAAATGAAGAGGAGAGCTGAGACACTGAGTGAGAAGTTTCAGCATGGATTCCCAACTACTTCTCAGGCTGCTTTGGACGCTTTCAAGGAATATCTACACCAGAAATTGCTTTAGGCACTTTGCCTCTGTTTGTGTGTCTATCTTGTAATATACAATGTTTGGGAATGTTCTGAACGTTTTTCACATAAATGAAAATTGTTCACAGCTATAATAACATTCTGGGGTTGAGATCCAAATGGATAAGCCATAAATGAAAATTGTTCACAGCTTTTTTTTTTTTTTTTTTAAAGGCAGTTTTACTTGTTGACATAGTGTGGGGAAGTTTAATGATTATGCGACCAGATATTGGGATATAAATGAGAGGTAGTTAAAATTGCAAGTATCCCACCAAGTCAGCAGCGTAGAAGTGGGAAAATACAACGGGTAATAAAGGAGATAGCAGGAAGCTGGTTATCATATACGTTTACATGTTTCTGAAGACTCCAAAGACAGGTTTAAAATGGGGATGGTGGTTATCAGATTCAATACTTCATTGATAGACCCGAATCGCAGAAGTTAGCAAGCATCCATGTGTCCCTACGTTAGTGAGCTTATAAATAATCATATGTTAAATTTTTTTACGTTTCTTATCTGGCAATGAAAAAAGGGACTCGGTGATTAAGACATGGCTAGAAGTCAAGATTAGTACATGAAATTTATGAGGAAAAATTAATATTTTGGTCTCCATAATTTATACTAACTTTTAACTCAACCCTTACACTTTAACTCGGTACAACTCAATCCCTATACTTTTGTCTTAGTTGTAACTTAATCACTCACTGACTCACCACAACTTGGTCCCTAGACTTTAAAGTTTAAACATTATATAATTTGGCTTTTATTTTAAAACATAATGGCTAATTATAAAATGAGTAAAACTATAATGACTGAATTGCAATAAGTAAAAGTTGAAAAACTAAACTACAACCCAGTTAAAACTGTAAATGCTAAATTGCATTGAGTAGAGTGAGGATTGAGTTATAATCAAGTCAAAATTATAGGGGCAAAAGATTAATTTTTCCAATTTACAAATTAAATAAGACATTTCTTGAGTTTGAATTGAAAATTAACACACTACTATTAATAATTGAAAATGTCATAAAAATATATAGAACTAAATCATCTAAATAAATCCAATGAACAGAAAGAACGAGACTTTCTTTTCCTTTTATCGTTTCATGGCAAAACCCAATTAGATTACTCTAAACCTACCTTATCCCAGAAAAGAATTGAATTACAAATGGTACACATTGACATTGGAAACAAATGATTGTGTGCAAATAGAAACGCCTAGTTGGTGAATCATGATGAATCTGAATCCAGTTTAGGGACTATGGCAGTTGAGAGCGCTAAATGGGAAATGCGAACAGCCCCGATAAGCCGCTCCGGCAATTCGTCCGTAGTATTTGCCTGAAATTATAATATTAATAGCTACGTCAGCCCCTCACAGGCTATCCCTGAATGCACGGATGAAACTTGTCAAGTGCCCCGGAATGAATTGCTCCGGTCCTTATTAAAAAACATATTAACAGCTTTACATAAACTAAGGGATCAAGTTAAAACTAGCTATTATACTTCTAAGGAACCCAGCTAACACTTCAAAATATCCTCCAACAAAAGTCATTAAATAGAAGTTTAGTAAGTTAGGAGAAAGCTTGGTTAAGGAATATCAAAGCAAAGGACATTTAGGGGGAAGAACTAATGTTTTCGACAAAGGATCATATTGAGAATCATGAGCAAAGGTTTTCTAGCAAGCACAGGAGAGAGTACCATGGACCGTTTTCAGTCATGTCTCTTGTTCAGAAAACCATGCATGCTATGAGGGCAGTGTTTTGCAGAATAATGACATTTTAACATTCCAAAAATGAAATTTCGCACCAACACAACTCACGTTTATCCTATTCAAGCAGAATTAGGTTTGATCCAATTGCGGCTTTTTAATTGTCATTACTTGGTTAGACGTGCAATACTATTGCTAATGTGAAACAAAGGACAGCCCAGTGCATAAGGTTCCCACCAGGTAGGGTCCGGAGAGGGATAGATGCAACAATCTTACTTCCCCACAAGTTGAGGCTGTTTTTAGGATTTGAGCCCAATAAGCTCTAGGTCACATGGCAGCTTACTGTTGCTTAGACGTGCAATACTATTGCTAGTATAAAATTTCCAAGAATTTAAAGAAACATACCTGTACAAGAAAAGCCATATCAACCACCAATGAAGTAATTACCCCAACCACAAGCCCCAACACTCCATTGGCAACAGCAGAAGAACCAATATCAACATCAATCTACAAGTTGAAACCAATGATTTATCAATCATAGCAGAAAAGGAAGACAGCGTCACAATTCATTATAATCAGATAAAGAGAATAATTTTTTAAGAGATTGGATGAATATTTACTTCTAAATACTTTGAACCACGGATATAGTTGCAATCAACAGCCTTTCCCAGTAAACAAGGAGTACTCCCAACACTTTGGCGCACAATCCATGAGCCCTGCATATTTTGGGTCAGAAAATCAAGGTGTACCTTTTTTAGCCTTTAAAGTCAGAAAGTAGTTCTAGCTAAGAAGGTACAAGGAAAAATGAAGATTTCCATAAGATAAATTATAACTATTAGTTTCTGTACTAATCCATGTAGTGAAATAAATCAGAAAGATGTGTATTATTCATGATAAACGTATGGATATTTATACAAGAGGGAGGAGCCTATACATAATGGCTCATAATGATGATTATATGTGTAATCCCTAATTATATGGGATCTGATTAGAATCTCATGATTTCAGATATATACATTAATACTAACATATTATTTCCTAACACTCCCCCTCAAGTTGGAGCATAAATGTTAATCATGCCCAACTTGTTACAAAGATAGTCAACTCAAATTAAAAAAAACTTTAAGTAACAAATCACAAAATTCTCACACCACTCCCCCTCAAGTGGTAAGCAACTTGAATGTGAGCAGCCACTAATTAAAGATCTTCCAGGACGTAGAGACAAGTAACAATGAACGTCTCACCAGGGACGGTATCACTAGGGACCAATCAGAAAACTCCAAATGGCAAATAATAGCCAAACACCTCATCGGAGGCAAAGCAAAGAATGGGTCATCACACAAGGACCACCAAACTGTCTCACCTGAGACAAACACCTCACCATAGGCGAAGCAAAATACAGCAGATGCCAATGAAATTACCCAACCACAAGCACGGCATTCAAGACAAAAGAACACTTCACGAACATACTGGAAAACGAACAAACGAACCACCCAGCCACTAGAAACAAGTGAACATGCACAAAACGAAATGCCGACTATGCTAAAACAGCTGAACTTGAGTCTCACAACGTAACCTTCGAAGCAAAGAACCGGCCTATGCATACCGGGAATGAAGGCTCGACGTCGGAGAATGAAGCACAACCAAAAAATGCTCCCAACAACCAACCACGGACAGTATAACAACCAAGCAAGGAGGTACACACTTTCTCTCTCCCCCGAAAAAGAAAAACAGAGATGGCGCTACACACACTCTGACTGGCCACTGTCACTGTTCACGCTACAGTGACAGCAGCCACGGGAAAACTCAAAATTAGCCAAGAACTAACCAAGCTCTGGTACCATGTAATCCATATAGTGAAATAAATCAGAAAGATGTGTATTATTCATGATAAACGTATGGGTATTTATACAAGAGGGAGGAGCCTATACATAATGGCTCATAATGATGATTATATGTGTAATCCCTAATTATATGGGATTGATTAGAATCTCATGATTTCAGATATATACATTAATACTAACATATTATTTCCTAACAGTTTCCCAACAAAAAATAATAATAATAATCTATAACTATTAAGAAAAAAAATTAAAAATTGTTTTAAAAAACTGAGAATGAAAAACATCAAATTACTGAATGAGATAAAAGAGGGAATGAATTGGTGCAAAACCGAAAAAGACATAAAGGCAGCTGACCACCAAAACCAAAATCCCAAATGCGTCCATAAAGGCACCACAGAGGAGAAACCCCCCCCCCCCCCAATCGCAAAATGATTAACAGATGGTCGCATACGAACACAGCATATACATATGGGCGTTTACACAAACCGGGCACAAAAGAAAGGCACTTCAAAATATGCATGTAGATAGACATCTGAATGCTTCTGTGAGCAAACAAGTCAGCGATGATTATGATGGACTCAACATCAAAGGCCATAGTCCTAACCAAGAATTTTCCTATATACCAATGACAAAAGTTACAAATACCTTTGCCACTGATGGAATGAGCTTCAATCTGCTATTACGGAACTCATCATCACCATCAACAAAGCGTTGCAAGAGAGATCCAGGGACCAATGCCTTTGTCACAAAATAGAATACCATACTATAGTGTGTTGATCCAGGCACCTACAAGTCAAACAATGGGTTTTGTTTACTTCAAAAATTTATATTGTCCAACTTTGAAGTTGTCTTAGAAGAAGAAACTCACTTGAACATTAATGATAATCGAGAACAATCCCTTTTCTGATGCGACCTACATAAATACCAAAAGAGAACAATGAATGAAAACCTCCAAAATAATAAACAATCAATGAACTCAATAGTTTGTGAGGCAGTTTCTCGATACTCACCTGTGCTGCACATCCCTGGCGCCTAGCCACATGATCAATTCTTTTTGTGTCCTTGAACCAATCAACAGCAACAAGATCCATCAGGTGCTTACCTGCAGGAATCTATACAATTTGCCACAAAGAAATAAGAACATATCAACATAGTAATAGATTTCAAGTCAAAAGGTAAAACAGGAAAGGACCTTTGACTTGTCAAAACAAAATTGCTTGCTTCGCACTCTGAAGTTATTTCCATCCGAAATTTTCCAGCAATCACGTGCATTATCACGATCATCACGACGTAAATTACCCGAAAAGCAAGACAAGTCAAGTTCAGTTGCTGGTTCTTCTTCCACAGCAGCTTCAGTTTAAAAACAAAATATATTATTAGATTTCCTCCATTCCCAGCTTCAGTACATGTTTATCATTATAATAATTCCAAAAATGAAATTATAGACTTATAGTAAGAAGCCACCTGTTTTTTTGACATCGTTCTCAATCCCACTTGTGTATGCCTGAAATATTAAAAGAGACATGTTAAGAATTTATGAAGCTTGGACCAAAATTATAGAGGTGAGATTGGTGGGAATACAAAAAAACCTCTTGTTCAGACTCTGCTATTTGAAGATCTTCATCTTCATCAGAGTATTCATCCAACATAACAGAATTTCTACCGGCAGCATTCATTTGATCCACAGAGGTTGGATGAGCAGAAGAATCATGGGCCTTGGGAGTGTTCTTTGAAGAAATGGATGCTGAGGACATATTAACCATAACAGGGATTCGTGGAAGAGCATTCCTTTCATCTGTTTGGGAAAACAACTCACGTAAACCTGTTCAAAAGGTAGAAAGAAAAGAAAAGACCACATCAATAGTGTGCAGGACAAACAATATTTGCATGTTGACAGATCATATAGTGGAAATGTAGAATTGAATCATGCCCCCAATTACTTCATACAGACGGTGACAGACAACGTTTCTAAGATAACATTACCATGAGAATATAGGGGCAATCGGAACTATAACTCATCCAAGTCTTAGAATTAAACCACTGCTATTGACTATAGACAAAAACATCAGCAGATTCATTCTTGTGATAAGGAAGGAATTTATGCTTTCATAGAAAACAGAAACCTATTATTAATCCAAACCAACCAGATTTCCTAAGTATGACGTCCACAAATTCAATTCCAAGCGAAAAACTACAGCCAACAATTTTATCACTAAATCCTCAAACCTTCTGCAAAAAAGAGATGAAAAAAGCCAGCAACACTAGAGCATACATACGTAGGAAATAACTCATCAACAGGTGAAAATATGATGAGGAAAGAAATGGCATTAACGAACGATACACAAGGAAATTTCAAAGTGCACATATTATTGGAAAAAACTCACCTGCAACACTATTTAACATCTGAAGGAGACAATGTTGCTGAAAAGATGACATGTAACCCACACCCCATCCCTTAAGATCAATCTGCATAAGATGCTGAACTTGAGTCCTTGGCCTCCCATTTCGAGATTTTAAAGGGGAAATATTAAATCCTCCACCTGAAGTAAACAGTTCTTAAGCCTAGAAAACAATTTGGCATACATTTCAAGTAGGATCATGCATGCTAGGAATCACTCAATGGAGACATGTTATTTTCTCCAAAACAGAAGTACAAATTATTTTAGGTACCAAATCCTAAGTTCGTTCTATTAATCACATTTAAATCATAAGACATCAGCTCATCACAATAATCAAGTGTTACTTCAAATGAACCCCCCACACCAAACAAATATAAAATCTTTGTCACTTCGGTTGAAGCCACAAGAGAATGAACAACCCATGTCCCTAAACTAAAAGGACTGACTTTCTTGGAAAATTCTATAAATATTTATTGGATAGGGCCCAAATCATTGTTTGAATTCTTGGCTCAAAACAAAATGAATACATTTTGATTAGTCACCCTCTGTCAACATGTATCATGGGCCCAGCTAATGCATGAAAATTACAGTAACAAGACTGAAACACCCATGTTTCATGATATATAGACTCTTCGTGTGTGTGTGAGAGAGAGAGAGGGAGTAAACTTACTCTCAATATGGGCTCGGACGTATCCTGGTTGTGGACCACAGTTCACATGCTCCCTAGAACGAAATAAGACAACTACAAAAAGAAGAAACATAAGTGCAAACTTCCAGATTAGACAGCAATTATAAATAAAAATAGCAGATTACCTACCATAACTTCCATCATCATTTCGGCGCCAATAGCGTACATAGCAAAGATCACGGGGCCATACAAACCTGCCATCATAAAGACATTGAGGAAACAGTGTTACCTTGTAAGAAAATAGCAATCCTAAATCATATTTTTCGCACAAACAATAACTAATACTTTTAGGGGAAATACACAGATATAATTGTCCAGAATTGAAACAATTAGCAATAAAGCTAATCAAAATGCCAAAAGTTTGGGCCTAAGTTAACTTTAGGTTTTCAGTCCCGATTCAAATTCAGAAGGACAAAGTCAAGCTTAGCCCAGTTATAGAAAATATTTGTCATTCTTGTATTACTATGAATTGACTTCATTTAATCAGTAATAAAGAAATCCATTATCTCTTCATATGTTTAACTTGTTTGGCATCCAAGAACATATATAATATGTTTCAAGATTACATTTTATGTGTTAAGAAAATTATCAAAAAGTACTACTATTATGTGATTCAGCATTGGGAGGGATGAAATTCAAGTATTCTTGTAGTTTGTGCACAAAGAAGAAACAATGTAGATTATATTTACATCGGAAACCAATCCAGCTGAAGTCTATGATAAAGAACTGCTGTGTGCCCATCCACCTCCTCGACTAAGCTACCATGTTGGAAACTGCAATCCCACCTACAGGTGCACAAACATCATAAGAATATATTTCTCAACGTAAAAACTATGGGACATAAAACATCTGGAGCTAAGCAACAAAATAAAATATACTTTCATTCATTTTCTTAACATAAGTATAGTTGTACTGCCAGTACTGGCATAAGGTACAAGGCTTCAAAACTAAAGCATTTCTAAGCAACATAAAAAATTATTGGAGGAAATTAATAACTATATCAAGGGAAATATGTGAGAAAGAATCATGTTTAAAACAAAAAATGCCAGAAATAAGATGACTGTCCATACAACTTTTGCCAGTGCAGTAGCTACTTAGAAATCAAATAAAAACTGGAACAGCCAACCTAGTAAACAACTAAATTGTTCAAAGTATGCAAACTATATAGCTGAATTGTTCATCAAAACATTGTCTCTCCTTCAACCATCTCTCAATCTCAACATTTTGTGACGTTTAGAAATTGGAAAGTTTAGAAGCAACACCAGATGCTATTGTCCTACAATCACTAATCACTCCCCTGCGATAAACATGGCAGTATTTCTCCAAAAAAAGATAAAGGAATACCACAATTTGTCAAACTGCAGCAACCATGAAAAAAAATGGACATAAATATGCAGAACACCTACTCAAACCGCGATCCATCCATGCTCATCACAAGCTCAAAAATTTCTTCACATGTGGCCTCCACAACTCCAACTGCCTTCATTGCTCTACTACAACTCCTGGGCTGCATATAGAGTAAATTGATGATGATTGTGCTCAACCAAGAAATCCAATGAAATGGTAAAATCCTATAATTCAATGAAAGTAAGACGGATAGAGTTCCATACAAGGTAGTCGACTTCAAGAAGTTCTTCAAAGATGCGAAGTCCTGCCAACCCAAAAGGCAAAGACATCAATCAATTTGTTAACAAATGATTAGTCAGTCATTGAAGCAGCATACAGCTAATCATTGAAACACTGTAACCAAATGTAGCTAACCATTTTGGCATTGTAAAAGACGCCAATGTTTTGTTGAAAATGCTTGGTTATTGCTATTTTGATTTAACAAATCAGAGTCTATTTCCCGTGTCCAGTCAAAAACTGATTCTGGAGGACCTGTATATCGCAAAATAAAAGGTTTAAATACAGATTCCAGCAAAATAAATTTAATCCAATAAGTCAAAGTGCAAATAAATTAGACCATTTCCAATTGTTGTCCTCCTTAACAAATCGGGATGTGCCATTAGATCATCCTCCTGAACACTGAGCCAGAAAAAATATAAAATATAATAGATACCATGAACTCATAGAAGGATACTAATATAAATCCCACAAATAACTTAAGAATGGAGATATTTCAAAAAAAGGCAACTAAATCATTTTCAATTATGTGTCAAATGTCCTCTCATGTTGCATCTCCAAAGAATGAAGATCAAATTAAGACAACCAAATCCAAACAAGATCGGACATAATTTAAATCACAACGTATGCCACTAATATTCAAACTGCAGCTAATCTCATTTGAAGTAGCACCCTCTTCATTATTTAAGTGAAAAGAGAAAACCTCAAAAATACTCACGGGCTTTCATGGTCTGAGAAAGTTGTGTTCCCATCATCCATCCCAGATTTGTACTCAAAAGAAACATATTTGTTTCCATTTGCAGGTTGTGCTCCCTGATGCTACACAAATTATACGCTCAAGAGTGAGATTCTATAAGAATGGAAAAGCACATCCTAACAAGATGGATCTAAAAAATATACAAATTAAAACACCAAACCATAATTTCTGTCACGCATTAAGAAATTTCTTTTAATTTGAAAGCCAATATATCTAAGGGAGATACAAAACCTAACCAACAGGTAGAAATATGAATATTGTTTCAAATTTAGAAAGCACATTAAGATTATGCAATTTGATCAAACAGACCTGATCAATTACATATTCAATTTTTTCCTTCCAAGTCAATGCCTCTTGAATGTTAAATGCCGCCATCTGCAATTAGAAACCAATAAATAAACATTTGCATAACACAAATGGCAGCAAAAGTATGCTGGTTAAATGAACAGTGGAAAAATAAACTCACTGTCATCCGATGGTACTTGTCTTTCATGTTGTAAACGGACAAAACATAAACCATCTGCGCAAAAGAGAAATATATGTATAGGGTCAAAATTAGAGGGATCAGGAAACAAAATTATTGTTTGTCTGATAACACTTGGAGTAAAAATGGTTTCTAAGAGAATGACATTACATAAAAAGAGAATTGCTACCAAAACACAGGCTACGCTGTTCAGAAAACAGCTGCAATAAGACTAATCCACTGTATGCGGAAACAAAATGCAAATCAAAGGGAGTCCTGCTCAGATGCCAGTATAGCAGCCAGCTTATCAAGTTATTTTGATCTAACATGATGATAATTCATGCATATTTCCAAGTAGTCACATATTTCATCTGAGTAACAAAACCCAAATTAATAAGATAAGATGTTGCTAGTCCACAGGCCTAAAAGAATTACATTTACTTTTGCCTCGTCATTTGAAAGCAGCTATGCTTGGAATAGGCTTTTGGTGTATTTGGTGAATAATAAGCATATGCCATCAGAGCATGGAGCATTTCCATATCAGGTTCAAAGGTCGTGAGAGGAGTAAGGAGAGAAATCTTTGTGGCAATGCCCCACATATGATGTCCTTTGGCATCAGAACTAATAATTAATATCGATGTTGATCTTTCCCTATTAGCAGCTACATTTAGGGAAAATGTCTCATCCTGCTGGTTTGCAATTCTTTTTATATAATGGAATTTCTTCTTTCTTTAATTTAAGATGAAGTTGTGATTAGTCTGAGATAACAGATTCTGTGAGTTAACCATGTCAGACAAAGTTCTCTACTCAGAACTTCATTTTATGTTGAAGCTCATATTTCTCCGTTGCCTACCTACGTAACATTTAGTATTTGAGTAATTGTCCTTGCATGCACTTTACATAACTTATCCGTTTACATTATCTCCGCATCGCTCTAGTTTCCACTTGGCACATTATATTTCCCCATAAGCATTACTCTTCTATAGAACACAGAAACGTAGGACAAGTATAAAATCATGCAAAGCAAACAATTACTATTGGAAGTACGCTGTCCAGGCGTCCACCAACACTTCGACGCCATCACGCTCCTACAGCATGTATATGTACCAAAAAGATAAATGTTAGAAACGTTTCGATAACTCACATGCCCGTGATGGGTCTTCAAGCCTCTATCCTCCACCCTACAGTTGCCATCAATCAACAGTGTTTTGATTGGAACCTATAAAGTAGAGTCAGAGAATTAGTCGCTAACATTGTGGCCAGCTTCTCCAACACTCTCCCGTCCCAGGAAAGTTTTGACAGGAAGAAGAACGTTTTGAAAATATACCTTCGAACAGTTGAGAGGCCATCATTATCATTGTGTTCATAAAATTAAAACCAAAACCAAAAAAGCAAAAAAAAAAAAAAAAAAGTACCCATTTACTATCTGCATATATGCAAAGATTCAAACAAGTTGTCATTTCTTATGTGAAAATCCCGAAAAGCATTACTCTCGAAAGTGGAGAGCGGAAAGTAACCATAAATCGAAACTTCGGCAAAATTAACAGAACAGCTAAAAATTCGAAGAACAAACTGTCAGAAAAATGGTGAAATTACCCGATTATCCTGTGGTTTCCTCTTATAGTACGCAAGAAGACGGGACTCAAGCACGAAGTATCTCATGTGGATGAACGATCGGCCTATCTTTCTTCGGCCATAACGTACCATCCAGCCTTCATACACAACCTTTGACGACATCCTTCCAACCAAAGATGAAGATGAAACTGAAACTTTTCCAACAAAAGAACTGTCGAAAACAAAAGCCAAAAATTCCAACAATCTATCTGATATTGCAAAACAAGAAAACTCCAACGGAATATGTCATGAAACCGAAAGCTTGAGATGAAATCTCCGCTTCCACTAGATCAATTTTAGCTAAGTGTCCCGATCGGTCATGATCAATATCAGAACCGCCGGATCACAGACCCGGCGATTCCAAGCTCCATTGTCCGGGGAAATTTCAGTCTGATAACGAGCTTGACTTCGAAATTAGAATTTCCAATTGTACCCGAGGAATCTTTTTCAAAATTCTCAATCCTCGCTTTGACTTCGAACGCTCCGCCGTATCCGGGAACGCAAGAGCGAAGAACGAGTGACGGGAGGACTGGGAATTTGAGGAAGAAGAGATTCTGACGAGCACAAGAGAGATCCCACGTAAGAAAGAAAGGCTGTGGACTTGTAAAGCGTGAGACACGTGGATAGATATTATTTGTCCGTGTCCGCGGGGTCATGTTAGCGCCGTGCCCTTCGTTTTTTGAATTGATGTGGCGTCCTCTGACAGGACCCGTTTACTTTCCGGGTTGGATCTCCGCGTGATGATTGAAATCGGATCTTGAGATCGTGCTGCCTTAATGTGCTGAGGAAAAAAAAAGTGCAGAATGAATTTTAGATAGAAATAAGGGTTAAAATATTGTCATTATTAATTTTATGTCATTATCAAATTACTACTATTTTTTTATTGTTAGATCAAAATCTCAATAGGAAATAAATGATAAAAGTAAATGAGATTTATCTTAATGATGAAAAAATGATAATGACTTGATAGTGACATACCAATTTGACAATATCTTATTTATCTCTGGAAATAAAATCAAATAAATTCTCATTAACAAGTAATTAAAAAAATTAATAAATGAATCAGTAATCATTAACAATTTAATAAATTTAAATTATTTTCTTGGACATTATCCTCATCATTTCTAAATCATATCCGATTTCAATCAATCACAATACTACTTTAACTTTTTTCTCATCTTTTCAATCAATGAGCTCAAATGTGTTAATGAGAGGAAATGAAAAAAAAAAAAAAAAATGATAGAAAAAAATCCTTTCCAAGAAAAAACTTAATTTTGAATTTTGCATTGGTTCTTTCAGAAGGCTCAGTGGTCAGAAGGAGAGAGGATCCCACCTATGATTTTTATTTTTTCGTACTTGGTACTCGCTGTGTATTGGAAAAGCTTCTTGTTGGGATGACGGATATATCCTTAGAAGTGGGATGTTTGGGGTTGTCTGCACTGGACTCATGGTCATTGCACTAATTTCGATGGGATTTTGACTTCCGTATATTTTTACTCATGCCAAATTCGACGACTGTTTGAATTTAATCATATTTTACCGTATGTGAGGAAAGATTTTTTGAGTTCGATGAATAAGCAATTTTAGGGGTTCGGATCCTCTCATCATCACTTTTCTTCCCATCCCTCATCATCAAGCAAATCCTGTTGTTGAAATTTTGATCCAATGGTTGAGGATGATTTTTAGAAAAACCGCGCGGTTTTTCTAAAAATCATTCTAGGCCTTTGGATCAAGATTTCGACGGTCGTGATCCTTTGTGAGAGATAATGAGAGAGTTGATAATGAGGAAATCCTCTCCCAATTTTAGGGTGTCCAAAAGTGATCTAAACAAGCATCCAACATCATAAAAAAATTTATATCTAAATAAAACTCTTTTTACATACCGACCTCATATACTATAAATTATGTTTAAAAAAAAAGTAGCATATACCTCTAATTCAAACTGGCACGTAGTTAGTACAAATTTTTTGAGCAATCATTTCATAAAGGATTCAATGCATATTTGTTTTAACTTTTCATAAGTGTTTTTATGAATACGAAATAAGTATGTAAGGGGAATTTTGTCTTGACTTGTGGAAAATGATTTTTGAAACTATGGTTTGAAGGTTTCGAAACAAGCACTTAAACTCAAATATAAGGATATTTTATCACTGAATATCAATATATTTATAGTACACTTTTTTATTTGGTTAAATGATTTCGTCACTTTGTTTTTCAAAAAGAAAGAGGAAAATGAGTCTTGACGTAGTGGTAAGGTTATTATCATATAATATGGAGGTCAATGGTTCAAATTTTGGAAACAGTCTTTTTGATTGCAAGTGTAAGTTGTGTATATCTATCTCTCTCCTTTTAAAACCTCATTTTATGGGAGCTTAGTGCACTTAGCCGCTTTGTAAGAATTTCAAGAGTACTTAGAATCCAATTGACTCATTGAAACACCCACACAAAACTGGAATACCGATGTAGACTTGATGACATTACACAACAAATACACCATAAAAAGGAAGAGAAGTGAATATTCTTATTAGAGAACTTTTTAGAAGGAGAAGATCAATATTTCGTGTGTATTATAATTTTACTAGCCTTCTCTCTCAATCTCACAACCTATATATATAGTGCACATACGGTTACATAGGAATATTTGCAACCCTTAAACATACAGTTATATGTCAATATATATAACCTTTAAAACACAAAGGATATCTCTCTTTATAACCCGTGTCTCTATGTGATAGCCTTTTTTGAATCAAGCTTAGATCATAATCCAGTAATCCACCAAAGGTGGACGGGTATATTCCAACACGCGTTTTTTAAATTTTTATCAACAAAAAGGAAAACAATAGTGGGGAGATTCATAGATCCACGCCCGCGTAGAGAGTCAATGCAAGTAAGAGTGCAGTCCAATATGGCAATAACCAACACATGGCCGGAGGATAGGATCATTCTATTGTGACAAACCCATAATTTCCAGCAGAGTTGCAAAAATGGTTTACCAAACTTCATGTAGCAAGATAGGTTTTATGCAAACTTGTTTTGAGCCGAGCTTCAAAATCCATGCTAAAGAATTCCTTTAGTTTATTGAGAGAAACAATATTACTTTGGAGGTCATGAGCAAACTCACATTACTTGAGAACGTGATTAATGTCCTAATAATAGGGCAAGACCGGGGAGAAAGGACAATGATCAGTAGAGGACATGTGGTGTCTCCAATATTCTTAGCTGGCAAGAAGAGCTGGTATGAATTCAAAGTACCATCAAATTTACTTCAGATTTAAAACTAGTATTTGTCAAGTCCAGAGGACCGCTGATAAGAAGAGTTAACAAAAACAAAAGCGATGTGTGCTCATGTTTGGGACATTACAAGTGTTTATTCAGAGGCGGAGCCAGGAATTTTTATGACGGGGGACGAAAATAAAAAATACTATATAATAAATAAAAGTACTCAAAATACAATACACTAGTGCAAAAAAGAGCTTTAAGACCGCCTCATTTAGATAGGATTATAGAGAATCGAGATCTTAAAAGTATGACTAGTGGCAGTTTCGTAAATATAAAGAACTTTGTGGACCGGATTATAAAGGATCCGGTCTTAAAAATATGATTTAAGTGGCACTTTCGTAAATATATAGAACACTTTTAAGACCGGATTATAAAAGATCCGGTCTTAAAAGTATGACCGTGGCAATTTCGTAAATATATAGAACACTTTTAAGATAGGACTATAAAATATCCGGTCTTAAAAGTATGACCGGTGGCAATTTCGTAAATATTGTGAGAAGATGCCGATCAGATATGAGTCTGAGAATGCGATGATTTATTCCTTTGCTTAATTGGAATTATATACAGATGCTAATAAGTAAATAATCTTCTGACTTAGGCAGTTCCTATAATCTAAGGATTACAATCAAGAATATAATTACGAAATTCAAAAAACCATGATCTGCTAACTTAATTCCTAAAATCTCTCTAACAATTTAATTAAGATGATTACAATCAGGAATATAATTACGAAATTCAAAAAACATGATCTGCTAACTTAATTCCTAAAATCTCTCTAACAACTTAATTAAGATGATTACAATCGGAATATAATTACGAAATTCAAAAAACCATGATCTCGCTAACTTAATTCCTAAAATCTCTCTAACAACTTAATTAAGATGATTACAATCAAGAATATAATTACGAAATTTAAAAAACCATGATCTGCTAACTTAATTCCTATCTCTAACAACTTAATTAAGATAATTGCACAGTATAATCGTATATGCTAACTAATTAAATCTGAACTTCCAACAAATATATAGAAGACTTTTAAGACCAGATCATAAAAGATTCGGTCTTAAAAATATGACCGGTGACAATTTCGTAAATATATAGAAGACTTTTTAAGATAGGATTATAAAAGATCCGGTCTTAAAAGTATGTCCGTGGCAATTTTGTGAATATATAGAATACTTTTAAGACCGTATTATAAAGGATCCGGTCTTAAAAATATACTTTTAAGACCAATTTTTACAAACAACCGGTCTTAAAAGTGTTTTTAAAAAAAGCTAAATTCGCTAAACTCGTTAAGTCCATGATCATGCTTGTCTTCTTGGTGATATAACATTTGCTTAATTATAGATTCAACGAGTGTCCTAAGAGCCTCACGGGTCAAATCCTCAGCAAGAATGACATGGCATCAACTCCAATCCTCGATGAGCAAGCGTGCGCCGAGGATTCCCGGACGGCGGCGGCTCCTTTCTCTTCGATCTATGGCTCCTTCCACCTTGACCTTCGCACAATCGGCTTAAAATCAAACCCGGATCTCTTCTTACTTAAGTCTATTTGCTCCTACTTTGACCGCTCCCGCTCGGATCCGAACTTTGATTTTGGTTGCTTGAAGCTTTGCCAAAGATCGACAAGAGGATCCTCGCAGATTTGGTTATGTTTTCTATTTCTTGTTATGTTTTCTTATTTTTGGACTTTGTATTCATCTTTTTTGTTTTTCTTATTGGTGTTGCTTGAATCTTCTCTTCTTTTTTGTTTTTCTTGTTGGTGTTGCTTCCAATCTTCTCTTATTTTTTGTTTTTCTTGTTGGTGTTGCTTCCAATCTTCTCTTGGTTCTCCGTCGCTGATGACGGAGCGACATTCAAAATATTGCTAGATCTAGTGATTTAGGACCGTTGTTTCATTTGGGTTTTTTCTTTTTCTTTTTTATTATTTTAAAACACTTTTAAGATCGGATATTTCAAAAGTTCGGTCTAAATTTTTAAGGACCAGGTCGTTCATCCGGTCTTAAAAGTTACGACTTTTTAAAACCGCCTGGAACAAAACCGATCGCAGATCCAGTCTTACCATACCTTTTTCGTCCGGTCTTAAAAGCCTTTTTGTACTAGTAATACCGACTTAATATACAAAAAATTGACAGAAAAAAAAAAATCAATCATATAATAGTCGTACTTGCATTGGACTTAGGCGGCCTTAATCCACAAAAAATGGACTATGTATATTCCAACAAATTACTCCCTCCAATCCATAATATAAGACATAATTAGGGAGTTATTTTTTATCCAAAATATAAGACATAATTTTCATACTCGTTAACAATAATCAAGGAAGATGATGAATAAAAAAGTTAGGGAAGATGATGACTAGGGTATTTTAAAAAATACATGTCAAATTAACTTACTCAACCAACTTTTTTGATCTATTTAAATTAGATAAATATGTTTTATATTTAGGATTGGAGGAGTATTAACTAGATTTTCAAAATACAGATGATGAAATACAATATAATCAAACAAGCTTAGCTTATTAAGCTTGTATATATATGTAGATATCTCTTCATATTTTGTTAACGTACAATAATTTCAAACTCAAAAGTTAAGGATCAAACACAAGCGATTATGCAAAACTACTATATATTGATATCAAAAGATAAACAAGTTATACGTAATAAGTTTCTCTTGAGCATGGGTTTATTTGTGTGTAGTCAAAATATTAAAATAAGCTACAGAGAAAGAAAAAATATATGAATGCAATTATATCTCCTCCTTGGTCCTTGCTGATTAAGTAGTCTTTTATATTCTTTGATTTTTTTTCTGGAAAATAAATAAATAAAAGGATTTGGTTTAATGATAGATGAACTTGAAAGCCTTCAAGTTTCCGTTGCCCAAACCTTTTCTCTGAACTCGACCAAACAGGAATTGGAATTAATCTGTAAATTTCAAGGAAAATGCTACAAATTAAGTAATAGCTAGGATTGGTGGGGAATCAAGATTGCTTTGTCAAATCGTTGAATCATGATTTATATAGCACTATTAATTATTATATTTTGACTTAGGCATCTAATAAAATTACAATATAGCAGCGTCAATCTGCGATTTGGATTTGATATTATGTTGAGTTTTTCCCCCTTCCTTATAACAATCAATCTAAACACATATGCACACGCCCATATCAATGAGAATGATGTCACATTTGATCATGAGCCCTTTGCAAAACAAGGTGAAGACGCTTGGCACAGGATCAGTTCTTTATCGACTGATGTTACACTTCTTCTTATACATTTTTTTTATTTTTTATTTTAGGGGGGCCACCCCTAGCCCCCCTAAATCCGTCTTTGTGTTTATTTACATAAATCAAGACAAAACTCTCCTCACATATTTATTTTATATTCAAATCACGATTGAAAAGTTGATTTTGAATACTCTAATTGATATTCCAAACAAAAACAGTTGTCCCCAGACGTCTTTTAAAGGCATGACTCAAATAAGGTGTGCAACTTTTATTTTATTTTATTTTTTTGTTGCCCATCCAGTATCTAAAGTTTCGCCCTGACTAATCTGGATCCAACCCAGGTCGCACACCTGGCTAAAGTAGGTAAATCTCCCAACGGGGCTTTTCTACATTCATAAGGCTTGAACTTTTATTTAGCTAGTATGGTTTAGTCATCAAGAACGAAGCGTGTACAAAAGGCTTTGGCCATGTGCAATATTATTAAGTACATGACTTCTATCACACACACACGTGTAATGCGCATACCTTAACTTTTTTCCTAATGTTTGCACCATATTTTTAAGTATGCGGGAAATATTTTCTGTGCTTCATTTCTGTACCTAGTATGAGCAACTTTTCTTTCACGTTTGCAGCACATCTTTAGGTGTACGCGTATGGTTTTACTTATTTAATTTGCAATATCCATCTTTGATCTTTTTCATAATAACGCGTGCAACTTTTTCTTTCAATGTACGCGACGTAAATCCTAGAGCATACAGAAAACTTAAATATATGCAACATTCATCGGTAGTTCCCTTTCATGTATTATGTGCACTACACTCCTTTAGGCATGTATGAGATGTCTTAGTTGTGTGCTAATAGCCTTCTACACGAGCACTTTGTTATGTTTTACCCTTTTTTCTTCTGCTTGATCACACCAGGACAATTTAATGTCTTTACAATTAAATTCATTTATTTTGAAAATCTTGGGTTGTTAAATTTAGGGTTAAGGTCCAGCTTTGTTTTTGGAAGTGTTATGCAGTAGTAACAGTGTCCCCAAAAAAATTTGATGAATAATGTTGTCCCTGATGTTTTCAAATTTAGTGGTTCGCCCTGACCGTTATCTTATTAAGTTTGACTATTAGTTGATCAAATATATTGAACTTATAGTTCATGTGTCATTCACGTCAATTTTGTTTTGAATTTAGGTGCAAATTTACCCTACAAGTTTTTACTAAAGAGCAATGTTATCCGAAAATTTTCAAATCATAGCAATTTCACCTCGTTGTTATTCATGTGAAGTTTACCAGTTAGTTGATCAAATGTGCTTATTTGACAGTTCATATGTCATCAACTTCACTTTTTTAAAGTTAGATTTAAAAATAAATAAAAAATGTATCGCATCCTAGGACAATCTCGAAATAGCATTGTCGGGACTCCTTCTAGTCTCCGTTAACAACAATGACCTTGTTCTTGTTGTTCATCATCTTCAATTTCTGATGCTTTGTAGAGACTAGCATGTCCTAGTTATGAATGGTCAGTTGTCCCAAAATGATATTGTACAGGGAAGGGAAATCGGCCACAATAAATTTTACCCGTTCTGATTTGAAAGCTTCTTTGGTTCCCAAAGTTAACCTGAGGCCGATATACCCTTTGGGAGGAGAGTGCTCCCCGTTGAATCCTATGAGGGTTGTTTTACATGGCTTCAAATCTTCTTTGTCCATCTTCATCCTTTTAAAGGCATCCCAACTAATGATGTCCGCCGAGCTCCCAGCATCAACGAAAATCCGTTTAACCCGGCATTATGCCAGAGTTCCCGTGATTACCAGACCATCATGATGACCTGGAACTATGTCCTCCAATTCTTCATTAGTGAAAAACCAATGGGGGAGGTGTCAGCTTATTGTGGTGCTCTTTGAATTTTGGGAGGTCTCTTACAGAGTGGACTTCTTGCAAGTATTTCTTGCGCTTGCTTATTGTATCTCCTCCGCTGCCGAAGCCTCCACTAACAACATTACAATTGAACTCGGCTTCAGGGAATTCATCTTCATCGCTGGCTGGTTTTCGCCGCTTATCTTCTTTCTTTTGGTCGGTGGCGGGGCTTCTACTTCGGCCTCCTTGTTTGCGCTTGTTGTTTTTCCGCCCCTGAGTCTTTATTACATATTGACGTAGCTTGTCATCTCTAACGAACTTCTCAATGGCGTCGCGGAGTTCATAACATTGATCTGTGGTGTGCCCCAGTCCATCATGGAATGCACAAAACTTATACTGGTCTGTGAAAGCTCGATTTCGGGTAGGCCGAGGTCTATCAACCTTCTTTATCTCGGTGAGCGCTACCTCCTTCCAGATCTGCGAACGTGCAATGTTCAGGGGGGTGTACCTATCGTACTTGGTTTTCCCTTCGAACCTGTCCCCTGAGATCTGGTATCCCGGTTTCGCCTGCGGGATTCTTCTTTTTGTTTGTCGAATTGACCTTTATCTTCTGGAGACGTATTTCTCCGCTTCTCGCTTCTGACAGCATTGGCTATTGCCATTTGCTCCACCTCCATGTATTGCTTCGATCGGGTGTGGAATTCGATGAGAGTGTAAACCCGTTTCTTGAAAACTGACTTCCCCAACTGAGAATTGGGGTCCAGGCCATCTATGAGACAGTGACGTGGACCTCCTCCGGCAGTGATCATACTTGTAAGGCTACCTCCTTGAACCAGTCCAAATACTGTTGGAGCGTCTCCCCACTTTTTTGCTTTATTTTACTCAAAGCGAATTGGGACTTCGACTGCTTCTTACTAGCTGTGAAATTCAACTTGAACTTACGTCCTAGGTCTTCAAAGTTCCACACCGAATTGGTTGGAAGGGTATGGAGACGTATTTCTCCGCTTCTCGCTTCCGACAGCATTGGCTATTGCCATTTGCTCCACCTCCAGGTATTGCTTCGATCGGGTGTGGAATTCGGTGAGAGTGTAAACCCGTTTCTTGAAAACTGACTTCGCCAACCGAGAATTGGGGTCCAGCCATCTATGAGACAGTATACGTGGACCTCCTCCGGCAGTGATCATACTTGTAAGGCTACCTCCTTGAACCAGTCCAAATACTGTTGGAGCGTCTCCAACTTTTCTGCTTTATTTTACTCAAAGCGAATTGGGACTTCGGCTGCTTCTTACTAGTTGCGAAATTCAACTTGAACTTACGTCTGAGGTCTTCAAAGTTCCGCACCGAATTGGTTGGTAGGGTATGGAGCCACTTTGGGCAGGTCCAATCAACGTTGCTGTGAAAAGCCGTGGGATGACCGGGCCCACAATCTACCGAACAAACATGAGCGGCTCGAATGTATCAAGGTGACCGCGTGGGTCCTGGGTCCCGTCATATTTCGGCAGGTCTGCCAGGTCGAAGTCCTTCGGATACAACGCACTCATGATTTCCTCGGAGAAAAAGGCTTCTATTGTGTCCCGTTATGTACTTCATTTTGTACTCTCTGGGAGAGCTTATAGGCCGGGCTATTCTCTTAATATCTCGATCTTCGTCGTCCAAGATCCTTTCCATGCGCAGTCTTTTCAAGGCCGAGGTTGGGTTCTGAGTCTGACCTCTTCCTGTGCTCGTCCCTTGAGCATCTCGGTTAGCCTCCCGCCGTGCTTGCCTCGGTTCTTCACTACAAGAGGGATTACCGACATCGTGTGTCGTTCTCCCTTTCCTTCCACGTGAGTCATCACGATCATCTCCTCAGATCAGTGTTTCAACGTGTTTGAAGTGGTCCTCCATGATCTATTGTATGATCTTCCTGACGTTGGAGGTTATTGCTCTTTTCCATGTTTTCCATCCGCCTCTGCATTGATTCCTGGGCTTTTCATAGGAGAAGGTTATTTGAATTCGATGTTGGGATCTCTTGTGCCACCGCATCCTGAGGTTTAATGATTACTGGTGGGGAGGATGCTATGTCCGAAACATCATTCTCATTGTTCACAGCAATACCTTCGGGGACGTCCTCTGGATGCGGTGGGTTTTGAGCTTGCTGCTGTTGACTTGCCTCGGCCTACAATGGATTTCCAGGCTGAGGGTTCCGATTGCTGCTTCTAGTGTTAGCCATCGGTGGTCACGGGGATCGAAATTTAACGTCCCCATGGTTGGCGCCAATGTTCTGGTGTGGAACACAGATGTCTAGCCGATGGGCTAGTGTGGTTGATGTTGGATCAAATAGCTCTGCCTGGGTATCTATGAGACAGATAACCAGATGAACTAAGGACCACTGCACACAGACGAGGCTTGTGCCTAAGGAGTGAGGTATGTGTGCAGTGATGACTGTATCTAAATGGTATGAGTTAAAATGTGTGTACCTTAAGGCTTGATCCCTGTGTTTATAGAGCATACCTTAAGTGGGATATCGTGGGCCATATGATCTGAGGCCCTCCATATCGTAACTACCAGATATCGATTTGGGTAGATACCTGGATTGTCGCCATGACAAGATCCTCCTGTATTGTAGGTCGATCCAAATATGTAGTATGTTTCTAGTTGGGCCATCCACGCGTTGGGCCTAATGTAGGTCCGTAATGATAGCATGTGAATTGTCAACATATTTAGTTAATTAAGGGTCAAACTTAATTGGGATAATGACCATGATAAAATTACTATGATTTAAAAACTTTCAAAAAAATATTATTCCTACATGATAATTTACCATGCAAAATTCGACCTTAACCCATTAGTTTTAATTCAAGAACTCTAGGGTGAAAAACTTGATGAATAGGAAAATTTTCCCTTAAATTGTTTAATGGTTGAGATCCCACACGCTTTGTGACACATCACCTTCTTAACCCATTAGTTTTAATTCAAGAACTCTAGGGTGAAAAACTTGATGAATAGGAAAATTTTCCCTTAAATTGTTTAATGGTTGAGATCCCACACGCTTTGTGACACATCACCTTCTTCGCGTTTGAGGACATGGGCACCAGCCCCTTTTCTCCCATTGAAATACTAACAAATAGTGGCGTTGCAATTCGAATAATACAGATTTTATACTCCCATGTTTATGTTTTATAGATTTTTTAAGAGTCAATAGTCAACTTTTTTAAAATTAGTTATAGTTAGAATTTATTTTGTGATTCCCACTCTCCTGATTTTTAGAGTTTTAAAAATGTTTAACTCAATTTGTTGGCAATATTATTGTCGGGAGGTCGACACCTTGACGTTAAAGTTTTAAAAAGTACATTTAGCGGTGTTTGAGAAACCATAAAGCGTGGTTTCGAAGTCTTTTTTTAATAGAGATGAAATTCCTCTCACATACTTACCTCATAAATGATAGTAAAAGATATTCTCTAAAAGCTAATCTAAATATACAATTAAAGCACATAAATTGTTAAAGCTTCCATAAAAGCCGAAAAGCAATAAAGTACCTCGTATTTTTTCCTTTGCCTTGGTTTGTCTCGCGACCTTTCTACAAACTTGACCTACATCGGTACCTTGACCAACCCAAGATCCAATAGAAGCAAGCCCAACGACCAACCTAGCGCAATAACCAAAGCGACGAGAAATTAGTAGGTTCATGATAACTTCCTCTCATCAAAAATAAAGAAATAGTTAATGATACAATCAACCAACTTTGCTTGTTTTTAGTCCAAAGATGAAATTCTTAATGATAGTTGGTTGTATTCACCAAAATTTGCAATAATACCTTGTTCTATAGCATGATTAATGAATTTTATATGTTTTGGATTACGTTTCTTCTTGGATGCTTGGCCTATAGTAGGTATCTGGTTTATCGCATTAGGTATCAGTACTATGGCTTTCAATTTAAATGGTATCAATAGTGCATGTTTGGATTAGCTTTTGAAGAATAGCTTTTACGACTAATAAGGTAAGTCTGTGAGATGAATTTTGTCTTAACTTACGGAAAAAGGGCTTATGAAACCATGATTTTGTAGTTTTCCAAACACTCATGAACATAGAGGGGAGGGAAAGATTAAACTAATTGCGGTTTGGTATAAAAGCCAATTGTCTAATTTAAAACCAACAAAGGTTCATTTACATGGTAAAAAGGTTGGCTGACAATCATAAAGTTGTGGGTTCAAATCTCACCAATGTGAGGATTTTGTTGCTGGAGAATCTATAAGTACTTTTAGCGCTCTTTGAACTCAAGAGCATATCCAGACTTTGGGGAGCCTTTAGGACCCAACTCACTTAAGCTTTATTTATATATAAAAAAAAAAGTTAACTAATTTAAGGATATTAAATTATTTAATTATAACATATGTCACATTATCAATCTAAAATACTTATGCCTATTGTTATATTGTATACATGTTTATCCTCTAGATAGCTTGCCAATGTAATAATAATAATAATTATTATATATATATATATATATATATATTGGTTTATAAGTTAGACAATTTAATTTGGAGGAAAATGTTAAATATAGATACTTTAAAAATAATTTGGTTCTTTTTTCTAATGTCTTCAATTTAGTCAACCATATCTTATATTAAATACGAGGTAGTAAGAGAATGAAAGAATGGTAGAGAATTGGATAGTAAGAAAGATTATTAATTCTCATTGGAGTTACCAAATACCTAATGTTTCTATTTATATGCAGTTCAGGGACGGGGCTGATGGCCCCTCCAAAAAAAAAAAAAAAAAAAAAATTGTTCCAAATATTTAATGTAAACTAGATTTTTTTTTTTTTTTTTTTTTTTTTTTTTTTTTTTTTTTTTTTTGGCCTAAAAATTCATACATTTGGCTCCTTCAAATATTTTTTTAAGAAAAATTAGCTGATGCGTATACATCCCCCAAAAAAATATATATATATTTCTTCTAAGCTCCGCCACTTCGCTAGTTTTGAATTCTGATTAAACCGATTTCATAATTATAGGAGATAATAAAGTGATTATAGGAAATAATGGGATATAGAAATCCATATAAATATTATATTTATCACAGTTATTTTGTTTCATAATTATATCTATATAATAAGTTAATAACTACTACTTAATTTGATTCTACCTTGGCTCCTAGCATGTGACGGCTAATCTGGGAGATTAAGTAATTTATATTTACAATTTGTCTCCTAATTAATTCACCTTATTTATTAAACGATATATATATAATCTAATAATGATCAACATTCCAAAAAGATCAGGTAACATAAGCCATTAATTTATCTAACATTCCCCATATCTCTATGAACTGATCTTTTATATGAGCTGGCATTATCCTTTAATTTATCCTAACCACCTCTCAAATTAATATTATCAATCACACACACAACATATTTATGAATAAATCTATTTTTATTTTATTTTTTAATAATTCTGTTACTTGTTATTTATGCTATCTATGCCAGTTTATCTTTGAATCATTATCTTTGATTTTGTATAAAAAATCTTCAATTTATTTAATATTTTAAAAATTATTTTCAAAAGATTGTAAATTATCCAGATCGTCCAACTCTGACGCCACGCACTCAAAAGCAGGGATCTAGATTCATCCAATCCCATCAGATGGGCAATCCATCCAATGGATATCAACCCCGAGATGATTTATATGTCGCTGTTTAATGTTTAATAAAGTAGTATAAGGGGTAGTTGATTTTTTTTTTTTTTTTTTTAGAGATTAAGAAAATTAAATAAATTATTTAATTATATTATATTATATGTTATGTATGTTAAATTATACTATATCAGTTTATATATTAATAAAATAATTCGATTTAATAACTTAAAAAAAAGTTTTTTTTTTCTTATTTAATTTTTGTATTTACATTGACTCTGGGTATTATAAAAGCCGACTCCCCGATGCCCTCCAACCCCAGTCCCTTCGCTCAAATCTCTCTCTCTCTCTCTCAGCATCTGGCTTGACTCGTCTCTCGCCCTAGACGTCGATCTTTGTCGTCGGCGTTAATTCTGCTCACCGTCGTAGTCGAACCTGTTTCTTGTTGCACAGACACCACCTTTGAACGGTAATTTTGCTCCCATTTTGCGTGGGCACCGTTGATTCCGAGATCTTGATGGATTTTGTTTTCTGATTGCCTGTACACGAGGCTTCGAGCTTTCATCCCTCTTATTCTCTTCTCGTCTCTTTTTGCTTCCACTTCTAGTGTCAATTGATCGCTTTATGTGGGGGTATTTGACGCTGTGTGAGATGGATCTTTTTTCTCTCTTGGTATTAACTACAATTTTTTGTACATTTAACATCTACGTTATCAGGCCATGCTATTGGTATGGGAAAAAAATTTCGAGAAAAATTCCTGATATCATGGGTGTTTAGTTATCGTGAGCCTTTTACATTCCCGCATACCTGGTCATATTATTAGAAGGGAACTAAACCTAGCCGTTTTGGGAGCACGATCCATTGAACTTGCGCTTTCTGTTTTCTTTTCTCATTATCGTTTTCATGTAAAAGATTCACGAATATATGTTTTTAGCCCTGGTTTCCCTAGTTTATAAAGTTTTCAATTGCTAAGAGAAAAATGAATCGTTAGTAGTGTTACATCTTGATAGTTAATAGGATTAGAAAAATTTAAGATTCGTATAATTTTAATGCAAAATTATTTACATTTGATGTAGGGCTTCAAGATTTATATAACTTCTAAATTAGATGTATATTTTACTCGAGATTCAAGTCCCATACCCTGCCCACCCCACTCAATTTGTGTCAAGGTTACAAAATAATAAAATTCGTTGAAGGGGAATATTCTCCGTCTTTCTCAGTCTATAGTTCCCAATAGATAGATGGCAATGAAACATGTTGTCCAAAGCTTGAAGTATATTTTGTGGTTTTGTCTCAATGTCAACGGAGGGACTAGTTTAGGGAAATTTAAGGCTAGATTCATTCCTCTAAAAGATGACGAGGAATGAAGACGGGGAAGAAAATAGATGCATTTTTTTGACAGATGACATGGAAGATAGTAGAGCATATGACAATTGGCATGTCAATTTTGAAATGTTACTAGTGAGCCTCTTTTAAAGTTTAAACCCACCCAGACCAGTCTCTAGTTGAGCCAGCCTGAGAAGCGGAAAATGATGACAACTACCACCTTAAAAAGGCAGTTTATTTGATAAAAATGCGTCTTGTTAGTAACAATGTTACTAAAATAAAGTAAGCAAACTAATGATCGGAAAAAAATGAACTGTCATATAATTCCTACCTCTAATTCAAGCTAAGGGGTTGTGAGGACATATGACCACACATTGCATTATTTTTTATTGGGAGCACATCTCATTAGGAATATTGGTTCCTTATAGTACAACAACAAAGCCTGATATTAATTTTAGTAAAAAAAGAGGAGGTAATCAGCGCTAATTAGTCTGAAATATTGTTGCTTGTTGATAGGCTTCCTGTTTGTGGTCTATTGCTTGAAGCAGATATAATATCTCATAGAAGAATGGCTGAACAAGGATTGGAAGGGAGCCAACCAGTAGATCTAAAGAAGCACCCTTCTGGAATTGTGCCTACCCTTCAGTGAGTAGCCGTTGTTTTTAAACGATTCCACTTTGCTGTGCTGTCTGATGGATTCACTGACGATTCATGTGATCATGTTCATTGAATCCTCTCTGGGCTTTCAACCTCCAATTCTTAATCTATTTATGCCCAATTTTGATGTCATTAGCAGTTTAATAAAATGTTTGGTTAACTCTGTGCTCTCTTATTCTCCTGAGAGTCCCAGAATTAATGATAATAAATAGTGATACAAGGCTTTCAGGAGTAGGCTCTACTGTAACACCAGTAATAGGAGTGCTGGCGAAATAAAATATTAACTTAGTAACAGAACACATCTTAATTATATGACCCTGATTTCATTCATATGTGGTGCATCATGTGATGCCTAACGACAGTATCTTTCATCTTGAATGTTAAAAAAGGAAAAATGAAATGTTGCTGGATGCAGTATATAATATTTTATGCGTATGCCGTTGAAATTATTAAGTTTTCTGTTTGGTTCTTTCTTGACGTGATGTTATTACCATTCCTTATCAAGCTGTCCATAGCTCAAAAAAGCAATTTCAAACATGAAGCGGGATTTAGATTGCCCTGCTGTACTCCTTTTTCACTTGGATATCTCTGTATATGGTCTTTCAAGATGGATTCAAAACATATGCTCAAATTTTTTTTTTTTTTTTTTTTTTTTTGGTGAAAATTCTGAAATTATATGAGAAGAGTTGTTTTAATATACAGTGGAACATTATGATAATGTATCCATTCTCTACTTCCAGGAATATTGTTTCAACAGTCAATTTGGACTGTAAGTTGAACCTTAAAGACATTGCCCTTCATGCACGAAATGCAGAGTATAATCCAAAGGTAACTACTGCCAGTTGGCAAAATTTGAGCTGTGCAAATTATTTTTGTTTTCTTCAAAGTAAATTATGGGATGTTTCTCTTAAACTGCAGTACTTCATCTGACCCAAAGATGCTTGGTTTATCTAAGTTGTTATATTAAAATCACCTTCAATATCAATTAGGTCTCTTTACATATTTGTTGTCTGAAACAGTATACATGCTGTCCTAGGTATATCTGCTCATGTTTTTCTGATGTGATCCATTTCAGCGTTTCGCAGCTGTGATCATGAGGATCAGGGAACCTAAAACCACTGCTCTCATCTTTGCATCTGGCAAGATGGTATTGTCCTTTCTAGCAATTGGTACAATTTGTTTTGTTTTAAGGTTGTGTTGTTATTGTTGTTTTTAACATGTGATTTACATGACAATTGTAGTGGAACTTTTATTTGTAACTTTATTGTGCTGGTCTTGATTTCATTTGTTATAAACAAACCAGAATTTGATCAGGGGATGGGCTTCTATGGTGCATGAATTATTTTGATGCTATCAGAGGGTTCTCATAAGTCTTGCCTTTTCTGTTTTTAGCTGTTGAGTCTTGATTGTGTATATTTCTCACGCCATCTAAATTTCAATGGTATGCTTAGGTTTGTACAGGTGCTAAAAGTGAGCAACAGTCTAAATTGGCAGCAAGAAAGGTATATCTTGTTCTTCACTATTCTCATTTATACTGTATACAGTAGGGTGCTTTTCAAGTGGAGGCCTAGTAGGTTGGGAATTCTTGCCCTTCATGGGGGCTTGGTTTTGACTTTTCAGCTTATTCTTGCCATATTTGGATTAGAAGAAGCTCCTTGATGTATTGGGAAGGTTTTTTTTTTTTTTTTTTTTTTTTTTTTTTTTTTTTTTTTTTTTTTTCAACGCTTGATAATTACAGATCATCCCGCCCCATCTTGAGGCTGAAGGATATTTTCCCTATCCATTCTAAGCTGTTCAACACAAAACACTAGTGGATTCACAAGAGATACAAAATCAAGGCTTATATCATAAGCCCTCCTAGCTAATAAATTGGCACATGTGTGCTTTTCCGTAAGAATGATTGATCTCTTGGTCCCAATCCAAAAACATAAGGGACCTAACAGAAGATCTCCCAATGGATGATCAGAACCCCCATCCATTAACAACAGTTTGCAAGGCATTAAGCGAAACTGTGTAAAGTTTAATTTTAGTTAAATGGTCGAATGTGCTGATCTGTGACCATAACCTTTTCTTTTGATTGTTTTTTAAACAATTATTTGGTAACGGGTACCGTCAGGTCAAATTGAAGTATCATCTAAGCCCCAGTTGGGTGCAACTTTTTTCAGTGCAAAATTTTTCTTTGAAGTTTGAACTTTTATCTTCTTGATCATGAAACACATGCAACTCTTTTCAACGCAAAATTTTCTCAATTGGGATTTGGGAGTCATGTTTTCTTTCGAGTGGCAGTACTTTCTAAATTGTCTTCTCCCCTCTCTTTCAGTATGCTCGCATCATCCAAAAGCTTGGTTTCCCTGCCACATTTAAGGTACCATTTAAACTTTCTTTGTATTGTTCTTCATTGAACTATTTTCCTGTCGTTATTAAAAGAAAGTGCCACTCTCTTGTCAAATTGTCATTATGTGCTATATAAGCGATTTTTGTTGTTTTTTGGGATCATGCTTTAGGATTTTAAGATTCAGAACATTGTTGGCTCTTGTGATGTCAAGTTCCCCATACGGCTCGAGGGTCTTGCATATTCTCATGGTGCTTTCTCAAGTGTAAGTCCTGAAATGCACTTGTGCGCCTTCTCAAAAGTGTCATCTTCAATTCTGTCTTTATATGGATGGTGTTGATTTTTGGTGTCTCTGTAATTTCACTAATCTTCCTTTTCCCCTGGTGGTTAGTATGAACCAGAGCTGTTTCCCGGTCTCATTTATAGAATGAAGCAGCCTAAGATAGTGCTTCTCATATTTGTATCGGGCAAAATAGTCCTGACAGGAGCTAAGGTAACATATTTGAGGCATTCTCATATTATTCTCTTTTTTTCCTTTTCCTTGTTTGTGGAATTGACATTGTCTTATGTCTATCTCTGTAGGTGAGGGATGAAATTTACACTGCCTTTGAGAACATCTATCCAGTGCTCACTGAGTACAGAAAAAACCAGCAATGGTATGGACACGACTCTATCCTCAAACAAAGTCATGAAATTATAAATAATTGATATTGTTGTTGCATGCCGTATAATTTGTTGCTGATTTTCTTGTCCTTTTTTATGTGATGTACATAATGTCTGTTGTATATCATTTACCTGTGTTTTTACCCCTCCTTCATGTACCTTAACAAAGTGGCTAATTTGTTGATGCATTTCAGAACGAGTCAGCATGTAGGATTTTGGGAGCTTTCTATTCTTGTCAATTTTTTATATTGTGGTGCGTTTGGGGCAAGGCGTCTACTTGTCATTAATGAGGTAATCTCTTACTCCTATTAAGTACTACTGCTACTATTTTCGCAATCTTTTACTTCATGTTGATTGTTAGTTGTGTCATTTTGATCCCTGTAGCGTCCCAATATGCTAAACCATTGTGATGGAGCAGCCCCTCTTATCATCAATGGGGAACTTTTGGAGGGAGCATGAAGAAATTAACGATACTTCCTAACCTGTTGAGATGTTTCTACAATTCTACTAGATTGGTCGCAAAAACTGATGACTGAAATTATGTCACTTTTAATGGGACGTGCTGACAATTGTTGAGAGATTGGATGTGGGAGATCCCCTTCCTACCAAAACAGGAAGAAGGGGGGGGGGGGGGGAGGTGTTTGGGTGGGAAGAGAAGTGAGAGGCTCTGGGAGCAAACAGGCTTAGAGGCAGCTCAGCGCGGATGGAGGGTTTCGTTGATTAGATGCATTTGTTGCCCCCGGTTAAAAAACTTCCCGGAGAGGCCCATGAAAAAAGATTGTCTCATGTACACTCTGCAGTATATAATTTCTTTCACTCAGTATGATCTACTTTTAACCTCAAAGGGCACTTTTTTTTTTTAACATCGAATCATGTGTATGTATATATCGAGTTTATGGTGATTTGATATGATCCTTTAAAGATTCATTCTCTTCATTTTTAATAGGAAAAATTGCTTAAAAGACCGGCTTGAGAAGTTTATTGTCCGGTGGTATCTCATATTTTTTAGAAGATCTTGATCATTTAGAGTGAATGAATATAAGGATTAAATTGCCCTTTCGGGGAAAATCTTTTCTGCGTGCAACTCATCTTCCCAAGGTGTAATCTATCTTTCTTATGTGCAAATGCCTTCCCTTGTATTGCAAAATTAATGTATGATATGTAAATTATTATATGTGTAAATGATATTCCTTATATATAATTTATCTTCCTTATGGGCAATATACCTTTTGCTTACGCAATACATATTTCTTATGTATAACTTAACTTCTGCTATATGTAATTCATGTTATATGTAATTCATCTTCCTCATGTGCAAATGTCTTTCCTTGTGTTCTAAAATTAAGTCAAAATATGCAAATTATGTTTTTTTTTTTTTTGATACTTAAGAGGGGAGGGGGAGGCGGGATCGAACCCGCTACAAGGGGGGTGACAAGCACCTAGGACCAGCCTATGTGCCATGAGCGCACGGGGTGCAAGGGTATGCAAATTATGTTGTGTGCAAACGATTTTCCTTACATGCAATTTATCTTTTGTACGTGCAACTTAACTTCTATCATATGTAATTCATCTTTTGTGTGTGCAAAATGCATTGTGTCCCATAATTAAGTCGTAATGTTCAAATTATGCTTTGTGCAAAAGATTTTCCCTTATTGAAAATGGTCTCCCCTTGTGTGGAATATATCTTAGCTGCATGTAATCCATCTCCCCTATGTGTAACTTGATTTCCATTGTATGCAATCCATCTTCTCCCTGTGCAAATTTCTTCTAACGTGTGCCAAAATTAAACCAAAATGTGCAAAGGGTTTAGAGTTATGATAATGCGATCTTTTGATTATGCAAATGATCTTCCCTTAATCCTTATTGTGCAAATAATTTTTTTGTGTTCCCTCTTCCTTAAAACTTCTAGCCACTCACACCCATACCTCTAGAAATCAACCCTAGAGATCTAGATCTGCAAATTAGTTGATCGAAGAAGGGGTTAATGAGAGGCAGTGGCAAATTAAGGGTAGTGAGATGGGGTTGTAAAGAAGGAGAATAGGAGAGGGTTAAAAACTTCCAAATTAGATTGAAAGCTCGTCGTCCTCTCCTTGGAAGCCTTTATTGTCGTTTTTGAATGAGGTTTGCCGTCATAGTTCTTTGGAGGAGGTTGTCTTCACCGACATCAATCATGAGCAAGACAAACAAGGAAAAGGTAGTGTGAGTGAGAGGCAATGACTGATATGAGAGGAGGGTGAACAACAACCAATGACCAATGATTTATGGAAGATGAAGAGTGGTGATGTAAGGGAAGAGAGTGTGAAAGCATGTAAATGGTATGTGAATGTTAGTCATTTCATTCTCATTCATATATATCCTAAAGGACCTAGGTCCCTAAAATAGACTTAAGTCCTTCCAAGTAAAAAAAAAAACTTTTTAAATAGCGATTTATTAACAATATGTCCTTTTTAATACTTTTTTTTTTTTTTTTGTTAAAAAAGATCAATGATGCATTTATGATTAACTTAGTTGAAGTTAGAAACTTCTGATACATTACGTCTCTTGTTTAACCTCTTTTGATATTAGAAGTTATAAAACATCGTTATCTTCATTTTAAAATTTTATTTTCATTTATTTTGGACGAAAACATTTACTTAGTTTTTAATTCAAATACTCTATAGTAAAATATTTTCTTGAACATACCTATTTTTAAAAAATTTACTTAATTATTTAATTTAGCAAACGCTAATATATATGTGGGGATTATTCCTCACAATGTGAATTAAAGTTGAATCCTTATTAGGAGATGTGGCTTTATCCCATTATATCCATATAACGTTAGAACAGACAAACTCATCATAAAGGCAACTTTGTGCTTGTATTGGATTAATAGTAGAAACTGATTTTTTTAATGTGATTTATAGTAACTGATTTAAGTTTGTGAAAAGAGTTTTTATATATATATATAAAAAAAAAAAAAAAAACAAAGTTTAGGTGGGGTAAACACCGGTACCCCACTGGGTCGCAAGCATACCTCCGCTCAAAAAGCGCTTGTAGAGGTACTTACATATCGCTCACCAAGGCCCTCATATCGGCCAGCAGGGTATCGAACCTCCTCCTTTTGGGTGAAGCGCCGACGCCTTAGCTAATCGTGCCAATCCTGATTGGCTTGTGAAAAGAGTTTTGTCTCAACTTTCGTGAATGTATTTTTCCAACGTCAACTCAAAAGCAAGGAGGTCGATAAATATTGAGCTCAAAGCCTAGGCCCCGACTCTCCAAAAAGATTGTTTTTTTCCCCAAAAGAATAAGATTGCTTTCGATAAAAGAACAATTCAACAATAAGAAAATTTAAAAATTTAAGTACGTTATATATATATATATATATATATATGTATGTATATGTATGTATGTATATATTATTATTATTATCCGGTTCGTGGTTTATGACTAACCCAACCTTTTTATTAAAGCTCACATAAGGGGCTCACGTTTTATGGCTTGCCTAAAATCTCTCTTAGATTTGAAAGTTGGTAAAGACCCACCCCTTGTTTCAGTCAGCATGAGCCATGAGTCCCCGAGACACTGGAACATTGGCTTCCGCCAACTGTGGACTATTAAGGATCGCATCCTACGCATATTCTACATTATAGCTTGCAACTGATTTAGCTTCTGCTTTTGGGAGATTAAACCCAACACAAGTGTCTCCTCTATAAAATTCAAACTTGAACCTTAAGGGGATTTAGCTGGGCCTCACATTACTAGGTCAATTCTATGTTAGTATTTAAGTAGCTATATTAGTTTAATACTCCCTCCGGTCCTTTTATAGGCAACTTTTATCCTTATTGCGCAAAACGAACTGACAATTGAGATTAGTTAAAAACAATAAATAAAAAAGGTCACGTTTCTTCCAAATGTGCCCCTATTTATGAAAAGAGCATAGGAGAGAGAATGAGTAACAAATATGAGAGTGTATGAGTATAAAATATGAGAGAGAATGTGTGATAAATAAGTAAATGAAAAAGAATTAGTGGTGAGTGAGGGTAATAAATATAAAAAATGTGTATTTAATAGGGGCGTAAAAGGAAAAATTAGTTTAAATTTTAAGATACAAGGAGAAAATTGTTTATAAAAAGGAAAATTAGTTTAAATTTTAAAATACAAGGAGAAAATTGTTTATAAAAAGGATCAACTCTAAGAAAAAAAATGGTTTATAAAAAGACAAGAGGGAGGAGTTTATAAACACTTGTTGGCTGAAAAAAATTGTTTATATAACGCAACACTCCTCATCACTCTTGGAAATAATTACTACGTAGTACTATTTTATGTTTGTTTCACTGAACAAGGTGATCATTTATCTCTTCCCTAACACCTGACACCGAACCTATAGCCGGAAAAACGGGTTGAGATTGTCAGACCGACCCGTTTAGGCCCTGAATTTATTAGGATCGGGTTTAAGATTTTTGCCTTAAAAGTGAAAGCAAGCTTAAAAAGGTCAACCTTATAGGGTCAATGGTCTAAATAGGTTGGCCCTTTTAGGCCTATTTTTTTAAAAAAAAGTATTTATATGATAATAATATATTGATTTTTTATATTTTATTAATGATGTTGCAAATATTTAGTTGTTATTATCTTTTTTTTAGAATTAAATTTTATAAGAACATCTTATATTAAGAATCCTAAAAATTAGAAACTTATAAAAGATATTTCTTATTTCATAAGTTTTTTTTACTAATTTTGTATTTCGACTTATTTTCTAGTGATTGTTTTACTCATATCTTGTGTTGTTTATTTTGTTGACTATACTTACACTTTTTAAGACATATTTATATGAAGTGTTTTTAATTTTGTTAAGTCTCTCATTAATTATTTGTAATTGTGATATGTGAATAATATTTTACATTTGATTATAACTTAGTGACTTTGTCTGTTGATTGCATGATGTTTGTTGTTTAGACTTTAATTTTGACAACATTTATTTGTTAAATTAAATCTTTAGTTGTTGCAATTTACTAATTATATTTCTTTAAAAAAGCATAAAAAAAATAGTTAAAATGTAGAAAAATGTCTTCTGTCCCTACAAAGCCAACTCTAGCCCATACGTTCACGAGTTGGACTTGAAAAACATGTTTTTCTTATCATGGCCTAAAAGGGCCGGCCTTTTTGGCTCTAACCACACATAAGATTTTTCTCCCCATCAAGTACCAATGGTGGAACTACCCTTCGGCCAAATTTGGGCCAACTTTCTAAAATTTGTTTGTATATATATGTATTTATTATATGATATTTTATTTGGTCGATAATTTGGCCTTGACTAATTTTTTTTTTTTTTATAATAATAATATTTGGTTCATTACTCATTGGGAAATTTGTTAAAATTCTTGTTTAAGATATCTACCGAAAATATTAGGATCATTTTATATCTTGTTTTGTTTTATAATTGTCGGTTATTATTTATTTGTATTTTCAATGTTATGTGATACTATTTAGAAAATACTCTGCGATCCTTATTATAAGGTATTAACTAATAATTCTCATAAGCCAATAAAAATAGTTAAAGTCATTAAATTTGTCCTAAAAATTAAGCAATTTTCAATATTATTCCTACTAATTATACTAAATTCTAATATCATATTAATTATTACTACTCTTTATAATTATAGGTATACATGAAAAAAAATTATATTTAATACTTTTTGGAAACAAGCAAATGCCTTATAAAAAAGACCAAATACACTTGTTAGTTGGTGCCTTATAATAAGGACTAAAGGGAGTAGTTCAATATGTTTATTTTTTTTAGCCCGAGCTAAATTTTTTTTTCCGATTTCCGCCACCGCATCAACCATCATGGGACACACTTGCACAGTCAAAAGATAACACTTAATACATGCATGTATCAAAAGAGTTACAGACACCAAAAAAAACAAGGTTAGCGGCAACAAGGATAAATTGAGAAGTCTCTAAAGTCGTACAGATATTTACATAATTACTTATTTGTTATACATTCGATATCAACTTTTCGGGTTTAAGTAGTAAGTGTTCATATTATTATATTTTTATTGTAGAGGTGGACTGCTCACATACATAAGCATACGACCGTGGCGAGAATAATATATGATATCTCAAATTAGGTTATTGTTGTAAGACTTGATTTTTCACAAAGACAAGTAGATACCTTTTCACTTTTTCTCAGCATGGAACAACAATGGATTCGATAAGTTCTTGAAGTGGAGCAAGCTCCTTGTTGTCAATTAGACCAAATTCCTGCACAAAATAAGAAACTGTTTTTATATCAACATTTCAACAAAATTGGACCATTGATGAAACTCTATCAATCACTAAACAACAAATGTATATAAATTGTTGCCGATCGATTTAACATTGCATACTGAAACCAAAATAAAAAATAAAAATTCTGATAGTCCTAAAAAATCAAGGACATAGAGCCAGTGGAGTTAACCTCGAAACCTCAATTCTAAAAAAAAAAAAAGGGATACTTAAGCACATCACATAAATATTCAGTGAAAAAAACGAGGCTTACACTTGTGAAGAGTATAAAATGCTTGAAGCATGTGTTAAGGTGCGCCTCTTCTTTGAGGCTCACAATTTTCTGAAAGTGTGAATGATATGTGTGAGCGTACACACGGAACAATCGCTTGAATATAGTCTTCACAACATCAGTGAAGTTGGGAGGAAATGGTGCGCCTACAAAATTAGACCTTTTTTCAACAGAGATGAAGGTTACAAGAGTCTACTACATGAAGTAAATAGATATAAAACTTTACCAATCTTCTGTGGGAATATGGATTCATCATCAAGCTGACACTCAATCCAATCCATTAGATATTCTACATATTTTGGGGCCGAAACCTCAATAGGTTTCTTAATTTGTACACCATCTGCCCATCTATACTCATACCTGAAAGTTTTGAAACAAAAGGATAAACTTAGAGTTACATGAATGGTAAATGTAAATGTAGTGTTTTGAACTACTTCCAGTAAGACCACTTCATAGTCAAAAGGTCACTGTTAAATCTTCTTGAGCACCAGAACCATGAAATATATCAAGCATCACCTTTGAACCCACTTTGAACATAATAGTCCTTCTATGTGCAAAACTAATCATATCTGTATGATGGCCCACCTTGCCTAACTATTTTAAAAAATCCAAATTTTCTTGAGGTTTAATTATTTTTCCTTGTCTGATCTATGAAAACCAATAGTTAACAAGAATCTCTAGGCTAAAAGGTTTAGCAGGGCTTAAAAATATGTACTCGCATGATATTGCAGAAAAATAATGCCAGTAAAAGGATATGAATACAACATAATCAAGGGAAATCAAGGCTTTAGCATCACAGTGCAGAATCCATCCTTTTATCCCCCAAATAGAGTATTTACAAAACAGGCAAGAAATGCAAAAATAACCAAGATATCACCAAGACACTAACTAGTTATAAATTTCATACATCCATATCCTCAATTATCAAGAAATTTCTCGTAATAATATAACATTGCGCAAGAAAATCTTAATGAGAAGTTGATGATAACAATTAAGCAAAGAAACTTAGAGTCAAACTCTTATGAGATGCCTATTTAGTTTTCAACAACTTATGTTAAAATTATATCAACTGAATAACACAATCATCTTATTTAAAATCCATTTTTATGGTCAACCGTGTCACCTACTAACTCATGTAATAGGAAGGGGAATAAAGAATTGAGGGAAATGACTATTCAGTTAACTGCATTTTTATAAGCGTGCCATACTTGGGTCCAGCAGACATTGTCCGGCAATTCTCTGGGGTACAAAACTCTGTAAGGGTGCCATAAAGCAGATTCACCTGGTTGAAGAAATCTACAGCTGCAATATGGACCAGGAAAAAAACACAGATTATTGCATTTTGAAATTGAACAGGAATATGATAAAGACAAGTTTGGGGAAAACTGCAGAATGAGAGGCAAGAAGAAATTACAATAATGGCCTACTCTCAACAGAGCTTAAAAGGTAAAAAGGAATGAGGGAATGAGAGTTACTATTGACAGCAAGCCACTCATTTAAATCCTCCCCCGGAGGTAGCTTTACTGCTTCCCTCAGATTTCCACTACCTAATGTGGCATCAATATGCTCTCTAAGCTGTGCTCCCTGCAAAACAACAGACAAAATAGTTGACATCATGATTACATTTAAACTATAATACTGCATTTTCAAAATAAACCCAGTTATAGTATTTCTGCAGGGCCATCATAATACATTAAAATATCTTGCTTATGCAAAGTATATCCTCTTTTCGAATCTGAATAGACTCAAATAGTCCACAATCATGTATTCACGATTTTATGATTTTTATCATACCATATCCAATTAAATATCCAATCAAAGAGATCCACAAAGTATGATTCAATAGAGGGAACCAACCTTACTCCCTGAAGGTGCACTCTTTTTTGGGCGAAATGTTCTTTGGTTCCTGTTGCAGAAAAATTTGTCAAGGAAAAAAAAATCCATATAAGGATGGAAGATAAACGATTCAAACTAAGCTTTTATTGCTATTCATTAAAACTTTACATCACTGACAGATGTACCAGGGTAATGCAGAGTTGCACACAAACCAATACTTAATTACGTACACATAGACAGTAGTATTTTTGTAACATGAGCGCATGCCTTTGAAAGGCTAACCAACTCAGATTTCTAACAATTTACAAAGGATTTTGTTGCAAGTACGTATCCCATATATAAAAGTACAGCCAGTGACTAGCTTTCTAAATGTTCTAATGAAAACTTATTCATTGGCTTTATTACGTTTGATCATTTGAAGAAAATTTCATATTAAACGTTGCTGAACCTCAGGATACATTCCAATTAATAAAGGTAATTTTTCTTTCTAAGTTTCGAAGAAACTGAAAGCAAATTAGCAAAGACAACGTAGAAACTATAAGATAATTGAAATTAATTGAATCCATAATAACTAAAAAACATCCTGAAGATATGAAAATTTTCATATATACTGGAAAACGAAATCGATCTTATCACAGAGAGCATCTTTCTTAAGATGATTCATTAAATGCAGAATCAAAAGGCTAAGTTGGCGTAGAGAACACGCGAATGAAAAATGAAAAATCGTAGCTGTTCAAAGCATAAATTTCTGAAAGATTTTTAGCTCACCTGCCTATCCCGAAGAGGCTCATGGCTCGGGTGGGGAGGACAGCGAGCGAGAGTGTGCTCCGTGCTCGTATGCTTCTGCTGTTTTTTGGACTGGGAAGCTTGCAAACCGAAATTGCCAACTTTTTCTATTTTTTGATTATATTCTGTATTTACTAAATAATCCATGCAGATACCTCTATTTGTTGCTGTAGCCCCTGGATTTATATTTTTTCCAAAAAAAAACCCCAAGGATTGCTGACGTGGTGGGAATGGGATGAAGGAGGACGGACCTAAATAAGCCGCCGGCTTGCCCAATCAAATTTTTTTCCCCTCAAGCAATATTAATTAATCTCCTGTGAAATTAACAACCGATGTATTTTACAATTAAAAACAAATATAAAAGGAATTTCATCCTGACTTGCATAAATGTATTTGCAATAATACTTCAAACAAGCACATACTTTTCTGGGAAAATTTCAGTCAACCCCATCTATAGCACATTAATTTTAGTTAACTGTAAAACTTTTTGAAATTTCACTACACTCCAATCCCATGATAAAAATAAAATTGATTTTTGTCAGTGAAAAGTCAATGATACCTTTCTTTTATTATTTTTTTAATAAAGTGATTGAAAAGAACATGAAGAATTAAAAACATTTTACAAGATAAATATAGTTATTTACAAGATATATAAAGGGATTCAAAAAACTTAGGGACTTAAAAATATTTTAGCTGTTTATAAAATAAATATGAAAATTCACAAGATAAATATTGATATTTATAAGATAAATAAAAGGATTAAAAAAACCTAGAAACTTGAAATTATTTTGGCTATTTATAAAATAAATATAGAAAATTACAAGACAAATATAATCATTTAGATGATAAATGTAGTTATTCCCTTTTTTTTTTTTTTTTGTTTCTTTAGGGCTAAGACTTGAGCCCATAAAGAAAATGGACATTTTAAATGGGTTTACCTTGAACCTACCAGCCTGCAGACAGAAGTAGACTAGGGCGGCTTACAGTGAATCTTCAAGTACAAATTACTTGGAGTGTTTTTTAATATACCATGTGTTTAATGAGTTACTTTTGATTCTAAATATAAGATATACTTTTTATATTTGTCAATATTTTTTTAATTTATTCCTATTAATACTCCTTCAACAATAATTAACTAATACATTCCTATTAAACTCCATTTGCTGTTCTGACAAAAAAAAATTCCATTTGCTGTAAATTTGTTGAATGTGTTTGCCATATAATTGGTGTCGATCATCAAAGTATTCTTCAGTGGACTGACAAGTCCTTTGTTGAAAGTTGTAAGCGGTCTCTCCCTTATAGGGAATAATACAAGTTTAAATCTGGAGAAATGTACTTCCCAAAAGAGGTAAAAATTATTTACACTCTAAAGTCTTGAAAAGAAAAACCCTTAACTAATCTTTTTTAACATGCAAAGGGGGAGCAAATACAAGGAACTGAGGGGAGGGAATGAGAACTTAATAGAATTCCCATGCCAAAAACATGTTTGGCGCGCCCAATTCCTTGCAACTTTGATTCTTGCCAAGCTCCAAGCTCTCGTAAACGTGGGAAATTGAGCTCCCTCGAAAACTGATGGGATCCTGACAAACTTCCCAGGAGAGTGACTTATTTTCACAAAAAAGCCATTCTGAAAAGAAGATATCCACGGTCTGGATGGAAGGGAAGAAAGTTTCGGCGAGGATGACGGCGAAAGAAAGATGAACGGTGATGAGGGAAACTTCTTCCTCCTCCTCTTCTGATCGCTCTCTCTCTCTCTCTCTATCCCTTTCGAAATTGACGGGGATGGTAACGGACAAAGGAAGGGTTGACAATGGTGGCGTGTCGCTAAGCGTCGATCGGAAAAGGAAGAGATGGTGTGGTGCTACGGTGAAGTAACGAAGTCTCGCCGTGTTCGGTCTTCTACCTGAAAGATGAGCTTTGTTCACAGTTGTGTAGAAGATAGCAGCTTCAGTGTTTTTTCTACGTTTTTTATTTTTAGGGGTAATCTGGGAATTTTACCTCAACTTCTCACTTAACTAACAAACCAATTCTTCATATGAAATATTTTATTTTCCCTCAACCTTAGTTCCATTTTCCATGTCTACCAAACAGTTTTAACTTTTTAATTTCCCTCTCATCTTCCATTTCATTTATTTCCCTCCTTAAATGTTCCTTGTACCCTAATTATCTTCTTTTTTTTTCCATACCCTAATTATCTTTGATAGTTTCATGAAGAAGATTGAATATGCAAATATTAATTCACTAGAGATTCTGCCAAGGGATTCAACTCGATCAATATTCAATAGAGATCAGAGAGTTCTTTAGGAAGGATTGAAACATTAATGGTGACGTTTTTTTTGGTTTTTTTTTTTTTTTTGACGCAAATGTGCAAAATATCTCGTTCGATCAATATCTCATTTGAAGAGAAAATTAAAACCCGGTTCGCCGTAGAAAGAACCGACTTTCGGTGCGGTGAGTGTCTCTTGTAGGGGAAACGACAAATAAAAATACAAGAACAAGAGAGAAAGGAAGCAAGCAAGCGAAAAAAAGATCTCACTCTGAGTCTCGCATCTCTCTCAGGTCCTTCTTGTTCGACTACCTTCATCTCTTCCAAATCAATCATGGCCGCACTGCTTCTGGCTCTCTCCCACTCCGAGGTAAGCGCTTCTCTCCTCTCTTTCTCTGTGTGAAACTCCTCTCTCTAATTCTTGTTTTTAATCTTCTGGCTGGTTTCTTCGTTGAATCATACTCTTATTATGTGCTCAAACTTGAAAGCAGTAAGTATAACGACGTGCTACAAGAAGAACAAGGAAATCGAAATGAACTCTCCGCCGATGTGGACGGCGGTCCAACCACCGTTCACGGCGGCGCAATGGCAGGAGCTTGAACACCAAGCTCTCATCTTCAAGTACCTCAAGGCTGGACTGGCTGTTCCCCTCGACCTCCTTATTCCCATTCGCAAGAGCCTTGAATTGATGCCGCCGAAGCTCGTTCATCACCCGTCTTGTAAGCCTTCAAACACCTAATCTGAAGTGTGGTGTTGCATCTGAAATCACTGGGTTATATGTATCACACACCTTAGGCTCGATTTTAGAAGTATCATGTTTGATTCCTTCGTTTTTTTTTTTTTGGTTGGATTCAGTGGGTTATTGCTCGTATTACGGGAAGAAGATCGACCCAGAGCCGGGGAGGTGTCGAAGGACGGATGGGAAAAAGTGGAGATGCTCGAGAGATGCACATCCGGACTCGAAATACTGTGAACGGCACATGATACGCCGTCGTTACCGTTCAAGAAAGCCTGTGGAATCTCAACAAGCTGCTTCTCAGTCTTCGTCCAATTTGGCATCGGACGTTGCTGCTGCTGGGAGCAGAAGTGGCTCTGGAAGCTTCCAGAGCTTGGCCTTGCACGGAAATGGTGCTCGTGAGGGTTTGAACCTTGAAAATAACGTACCACAGTTTCAGATACAGTCTCTTCCTAGTGAGATTAGCAAGAAAGATTACAGGTATTTTCCATTTTTTCTTTTGCTTCTTCTAATAGTTGAATATATTATGTCTGAAGTAACTTCTGTGATTGCGGTTAGTTGTTTTGCATACAAAGCTACCGTCTTTGATATATGTGTTATATGATTGATGGAGTAGCTAAAATACTAAGTTACCTAACATGTAAATCGTTATGATGTTTGGGATGGAGGATTAGGAGGATTTTGTTGAGTTGCATGTTTTACAGCTTGGTTTGTCTAGTTGATGATACGCATTTGAATGAGCTGGAATCTTAGCAATTTTTATCTAGCCCTTTTTCAGATTTTGCCGTTAGGTTCATACCCTTAAAATACAAGTTTCATCCTTGCTTTCCTTCGAAGTAGTGTATTTGAATGAAAGCTCGCCATGTTTTGGGAATAGTGTGGATCTGGGTTGATTCTTGAGCTTGACTGTTTATGGTGCTCACACTGAGTCCAAAAGTGATCATTGGGGGCTGACCTTTCCCAGAACAGACTTGTGGTAAACTGTATTATCCTATCTGCCAACAACTGAAGCTTTCCTCATATGAATCTGATATCATAATTTGTTGTTCTAGCGTTTTTTTTAATTCAAAAGATGCAGTAGATGTGCTTTTATTATTTGGCCAACACACTGGAGAAAATACCCGAGGATTCTACCTTTTCTAAGGGTAAAAAGGAATGCAGTACTGAGGGTAGGCTTTGATAAATCAAAGTCTTGATGAATGATTGTGTACTCATAAACTAAATAGCAGGAGGTCTTGTGTTAATTTTTGATACAGTGGAAGCAAAACTCTGGATGTGAGTGGATTACTTTATGTTCTCCACAATACATATTAATGGTGATGAGATACTGTTTTAAGCGATTTCAAAGCGTAACAACTCTTATCCAGAAACTCAGTTCACACCTTTGAGCATCCTGTCTATTAAAATTGGGAGATATTGTTGAAGGTTATTGTAAACATGGCTATTCTTTTGATTTATCTGAAATGGTTTTAAATTTTTTGGCCATCACTGAGCTACTTTTTTTAATTAAAGCAAAACGTATTGACACATTGAAAAATGGAATATATTGAAAGTCTAAGCCTGTCATAATTGCTCATCTGAGTAGAAGCCTGTGTCTCTGCTTTGTAGATGTTTAGCTTTTTGGTTTTAAATTAAGAAAAGATTGAATGTCAAGAGGAACACAGTGGGTAGAGATGAAATTTGCTATTTGGACTAAATCATGTTTCCTATTTTTTGGCAACTTATATATTTGATGTATGGAAGATATAAATCTTATGTTTCTGCCATAAAAGGAGTATTTAGTATGCCATATGTAGAGAGCATAGCTCAGATAGTGGGTTGGGACGTAATAGTGATGTAGTTTTGAGTTAAGGAGTTTCATAGAAGATATAACTAGTTTTTACTGTTTTCTTATCTTGCTTAACTTGGGCTGAAAATAGAGTATATTTATGTTAACTGAGGACTCCGCAGGTTCGGACTGAATTCTGAAGTGGACGAGCACAACTTCTTACAGAAAGGATTGGGAAGCACGAGCTATCTCAGTTTTGACTCTGCCTCAGACACCATGTGGCCTCATATCTCACAAGTTCCCTCAGAGATTGTCTCAGAGTCAAGAAATAATTCTACCATTGTTAGCAGCTGCTTCCAGCTGGGGACTGTTCGGGACACTGAGTCACCGAATTTAAACGCTGCGAGATCAAAGCAACATTTCTATGGCGATCAGCTTAGTTTGGCTGGTTGTTTGAAACAGGAATATCATCAGTCCCCGCAGACGACTTTTTCAACCGACTGGCTCTGGAAGAACTCAAGCTCTCCTTCTGTTGAGTATAGATCCAATAAAGACTCTAGCTGTAATCCTGATAGTATGAATCCCTTTCAGTGACTGACTGGAGGGAAAGGTAAGAGAGAGGAAGAGATAGGTGAGTCACATTTTCATCTTTTTTCTTCACACTTTTCCTTGGTAACCGGAAGGGATTCGGGTGGATGCTGATGTTGATTTCGGTGGATCTTTTATAGTTACTTGCAAGGCGTATGCTTGTCCTGTGCCATATTGACTTTCCCTGAAGCAAACCTTTGAAATCTGCCCCCTCTTTCTCTTCCCTTACCGAAGGAAAGCTATATAAATAAATAGAATTCCTCAGGTGGTGACATGTTATTATAATGGTTCATCATGCAGATACTCGGGGGGAATTAAGGTTTAATTTCTGAGCACCATATTTGTGGTTTTCATTGTTGTTGCACATGTATTTGAAGAATTTTACTTTAATTAAACTTTATTTAAACTTAGAATATGTGACTGCGCCTTTTGCTTTTTGCTATGTTCTGTCATTGATATCTCGTTTGACTTTTAATGCTTTAATACAATTCTATTCTGGTTCGATGAAACGTGGGTGCTCCCTGTTCGAACATTTGTGTAACCATATTCTCTCAAGGCTTGTAATGTCGTACCAATGTTGATATTTTTCAGACAGCAAAACCTTTTGGACAGTTAATCACTGTACTAAAGATTGTATTGAGCGTTCCATTTTTCAGATGGTGATGCTTCTTGTCCAATTTTTGTGTAACGTCGTATTCTTTGGACTGTTTCCATTGAATGAGATTTCCGTAGTTTTTTGTTTTTTGTTAGGAAAATCTTTTAAAAAATTCTGTTTTGAAATTTTATTAGTTGCAAGGAACTGATGTGTGATTTTTAATATAGAAAGCAACAATACTTGAATTTAAATCCTTTCTAAACAGATACTTTTTTCACCGATCTTTCCCTTTTTTTTTTGGGGGGGGGGGGGGGATGAAAATAATATTTGTGGATAAGGAAAGAAGTTAAAAATGAAAAATGCATAAAAATTTCAAATATATTTCTTTTCTTTTCTATTTTTGTAAACTGAATTTCGTTAAATCAGTATAAATGAGAAATAAATGCTGGTTGTTGGTAAATTAATGTGTTGGTTTGAAGTGTTATTTCAAGGCATAAAGCCGGAACTAGAGCTTCATAAATACAAATGGAATCTGGTCAAGGCCTGCACACCAAGTTGGCCAGCTAGTGATCCAATTTAAATGGCTTCCTCGGGGCTCCTGCCGCCTATTGTACGTTACTACCTTTAGCTTTATCAAGGACCCAAGAAAATATTTAAAACCATTTAGAATTTGACTACCTCCCTTTTTTCAGTATAAAAGCCGGTTGGATTTTTTTTTTAATTAAAGAAGTTAGTTAAGATATATTAAAGTATCTATATTTATAGTTCTTCAAACTAATTTGTTTAACTTATAAATTGATATTATTCTAATTCTATTTATAAGTCTATTTTGATCAAAACTTTTTATCCTTATTATAAGTCTATTTAGTATAATAAATGTAATTTTTACAATTTTACTCCTATCAATTGCAATTAAAAAAAAATATTCATGTTCATTCTTAGAACCAATCATAAGTGAGGACAAAATTGGAAATTTGACTCATAATTAACTAATTAATTAACTTTGTTCGGTATATGAGAGAATTAGTTAATTAGGACTTATAAATAAAAGGAGTGATATGTAATCTAATGATGAACGATATATTCTATAAGTATGTAATTTATTTAGCTTCTATAACCCTGGTAAAAAAATCAACTAAATTTTAAATTAAAGACAAGAGGGAGTTAACAATAACTAGTTATGGGGGAGTACGATAATGTGACCATGAGCAAATAAATAATCTTCGCTCATTTAGTATTATATAAAAGCTTTTTTTCAATGGCTTAGTAAATATGAGCTTTTACTTAAAATACACCTAGTATCATGTGCTTTTTAAAGGTGTAAAAGTACCCATAAATACTGTTGGGTGCATATGGAGGATCTTCCACTTTTGTTGCAACGTTCAACCCAATCAGGGAAGAGGAGTAGGACGACGATGAGTTTGTCTTTGTTAGGGGTGATGAGATCGAAGGGCATGGTAGAGAGCAAATGATACAGAAAGCTACTAATTCATCTTTAGGTTGCCGTTTTCATTTTGAAGCTTCTGTTTCTTTCCCCCTTCAGTTTTTGTAAGAATTACCTGGTGTTTCAGACACCATTGAGACTCATCAAATTTTGATCTAATTGATCGGACTTGGAGATGGTTCTGGAAATGAATTGGGAGAGTGGAATTTCTCGAAATGAACTGGGAAACAGGATTTTTTTTTTCCAGAATCAACAATGAATTTGTGGAAATAAATTGAGAGGAATTTTTTTTTTTATTATTATTTTTTTTATTTCGGGGCATTTTGGTACTTCCAAATCATAATAAACAGAGGTTGGCTGCTTCTAACAATGCTGACATTTTTGCTCAAATTTTATATACTTTTGCACTTTCAAAAAATATATGGTGCCGAGTGTATTTTGGGTAAAAGCTTATGAGTATTTTTGTTCCTTAATCCTAAAAAGAAATCATGAAAATCCAATAAAAAAGATTTCCACTTGAATGATTATCATTTGTGTTTTCTTCCAAGAATTTTCATTTTTTTATATCCAGAATGAGATCATCGACGTTCATGATAAACCATGAATTCAACTCCAAAACGAGTCAAGACAAGAACATCAACCAAAGGAATTTATCCATGTTTTACACGAAAAAAAGATTTCTTTTATTCTAAAATAGCATGTACTCGGGTTTGAATAATTGAGTGTATAATTTGGTGGATCCAATAATGTACATTTTTCAAAAAGTAATGATTTTTTCGACTCAAGTTCAGAAATTACTTTGGCAGCAAATTTCTTATGAAATACATACCCAGTTCTTTTTTTTTTTTTTTTTTTTTTTTTTTTTTTTGCTTGGAAACATACGTAGAGAATCATATTTTGACAAATATAATACATTCTCGAATTTCTCCCCAACAGGAGGGTGGAGAGATAGAGATATGGTGATTTACCTCAAGAACCGAACCAACAAGGATCTTCTGGTCCTATCAGTACAAGATCCATGGCTGTCCCAATATGTAAACCTCCAATGGGAAAGCTACCTCATAATTTTGTATAGCTATTCATCTTTTCCTGCAAATTAGAAGATACAAATGTTTCAGTTTTGTTTACTACTACAACTGCTGAACTTTTTGCATGAAGAAAAGGGAGATAAAATAGAGAAAAGAGATGGAGGAAAGATCAAAGCACGTAGGGTAGCATCCAGTTTTCATTATAATGATATATCTGAGACTACAATCAGAAATAAATAGGGACAAGTGTCGGAACAAATCAGTATATGATACCTTCAAATCAACAACTGAAAAAAAAAAAAAAAAAAAATGATGATACAAGGGGTGCACCAAAATAAAGGAGAAGAATAATAAACCAGATCAAGAAACATTACTTTAGAATTAACTTTGAATTAACTGCAAAGGAATATGGAATACTTCTTATGACAACTACCACTCAGTCCTCATGGAGGGTAGATGCTGATTTTTCCAAGCTTACTAATCAAATATTCAAACTTCATCCCAGACCGTAAACCCTAAACCATAAGGTTTCTATAATGATGTTCCAGTCTCGTTTCACCTGTTTAGTCCTATCATTATAAGAAGGAATGTTTACAGTGTTGATGACAGCCATAGTGTTGGATATAGCTTTCATAGGTTTTTTATATGGATTCTAAGTTCTCTGAGAGGCCATAAGCCTTTACAAATACCATGAGATTGGGTTGTATCTTCAGCTTTAGCACTATTTTTTATAACAACAAACTATTTCTTGCTGTACTTATAACCAAACACTTTGGAAGGTGATCCCTAAGCCAGTTTTACAGTCAAACCATATTACATCAAGTAAAAATTTCAAGGAAAGAGGAGCTACTAGTCATATGGTCAGAGGCGGCAAAATTAACACCCAAGTGTTGTTATGGACATTGGTGTGTAAGACAGTGATGAGTTACCTGTATCTGATCAACGAGAACAGCGCCAATGTCATTTCCAGATGTTTGCTAGAGTTGGTTCTCAGTCATACTATGCAACATCCCAAATTGTTCCTTGCAGGAGTATTTATTAAGGCTAAGGCTTTTCTTCAAATGTCACCATATATACACATTCCTCAATCTTGGTTTACCCTTCATGTTTGCTGGTCTCCCATGAAGTTTCCCGTTTACTTTTTTTTGTGTGACAATGTGCACACCATGCACTTACAGAATTTTCAATTTGTAGCCATTTGAATGAGCACCTTCTGCCACCAAGGCAGATGATTCAAGGACATCATAAGCAGTGTGAGTATTGGGGGTGGGTTTATTTCTACTTTCTTCCCTTTTAACTTCAAAAAATGCCTCTTCAAGAGTAGGCAATGTATCTAGACTCAGGATGTGATTTCTAATTTTCTCAAAGATTGGGTCGAGGCCAATCAAGAATTTATACACTCTCTTTTCTTCTTTGAGTGCATTGTAATACTGGGCATCAGTTTCACAGTACCATTGATGAATATCGTAAAGATCCAACAGTTGCCAATGCCTTTCAAGGACATTATAATATTGGGTTACATCCAGGTTGCCTTGCCTGAAATCATGGAGAAAACATTCAATGTCAAATAGAATTGCTTTATTTTTTACTGGAGAATAGGATGTCTTTTCTCCTGTGCACGCATCATGAGCAATCTTGTACAGCAAGAAATTCTTCCCAGTATCTATTGTCATTGAATTGATCAACCAAGATTGCAACAAGCTGTTTTCAGCCTCCCAGGTACCATATTTGGGATCATGAACTCCATACAGAGCAGCAGATCTAGTAAGCTTATATGCCTTGCCTCGATCACGAGCAGACATCAGTCTTGATAACCACTGGAGGTAGTTATGGCTGTTTATGCAGTATGGTGTGATAAGAACCAGCGATGGTTTTTTGGATGCTGGAGGGGGCTCTTGGCAGAAGGTGCGCTGCATGGTCATGGAACTCTGACTATCAAGACCTTCAACAATCGAGCCATAACCCAATTGAATCAAGGTCGGATCAGAATTTTCTCTGATACCTTGAAGAAAAAGAGAAAGAATAAAGTACAGATGGAAGAAAGACCAGAGCAGAACACTAGCACTGCCTCTGGTTCTTACTCTAATTATGACGTAATCTGAGAATACAATGGGAAATAAATTGGGAAAATAATCGAAACAAAATAAGTCTCTCGTCCCACTAAATCAACAACTGAAAAAATTACAAGATAAAAATATGAAGCTGGATCTTTCCTAAAATTTTATCCTCAAGCATATGTCTAAAACAGATAATCTAATCATGTTGGGTGGAATCGTCTCCTTTCTTTTTTGAAAATCATACATTTTTAGGGGATGAAGGGGATCTTGTATGAAATATAAAGTTGATCTTCTTTACATTATCAAACCATAAATTCAACATTTACATGAAAGGAAGATTTTCGTTCAAGGGATTATTTGGAAGGATCGGCATTAATGTAATTTTACATATAGCTCGCAAATGGATGAACGAATATCGTACCAAAGAGAAAATATTGGACCAAAAAAAAATTATTTATGTTCAACGGAAATGCTATAAGCTCAACTGCTCAACAATAGAAACTTTGAAAAGAAAAGGAAAGGGAAACAATACAAGATGAATCATACACGTAAAACTTGTCAATTAATCAATACCAAAAAAAAAAAAAAATGGGTGTCAATGATACCTCTGTGAGAGCTGAACAACTGAGTATTCAATGCTCGAACACTTTCACGAGCAGACGTAGCAAGCACTGGGAGGCTATTTTTCATCTCAAAAAAGTCAGTGGCCTTGACTGATAAATGCTGTTGCTCAAAGCTAGAGAATCTCTCGCTTGCTTCTCTTTCCGGTTCAGAAATATGAGGTGCAATTCCCGGCCAGCCATTGCCTGCAAAATGTTTTTTTGAAAGAAGACTGCTCAACCCTACCAACTTCAATGCAGCGTCTCTAGTTGCCGTAGTAGCTGGATTCCAAAAAAACATGTCCAAGGGTTAAAGACTAGGAACATGAAATTGGGAGAATGACAACTAAGGACTTATTAAATTTGTAGTGTAAAGACAATTTGGAATTGCATAGCACACAATCATTATTGTTCTGGTAGTATTATTAGATGTCAGGAATTATACAAGATGCTTGTGATTCATAGTTTGGTAGTCTAAGATGCTTGTTATCACCAAAGATATTAAAAGACATAGGATTGAACTGTTTTGGATAATATTTTAAACATTGCAAAAGCCAAGACACCAGGAAATGTAAGATAACAGTAAATCATACAAGTTCCGTGTGCATTTTGCAAAATACAGGTTTTGATGATGTAGAAGCTTAAAAAATATTTGAACAATTTTTATGAGTTAAGTGGTTTAAGAATATAAAGGGTTTACCACTATAAGGAACTTGGAAGAGGAAGTTGACTGGAAAGCCAACACCAAGACCAGCTAGAGTGAATCCAACACTAAATCCAATGCCACAACCAGCTCCAACATAGCCAATGGCTTCAGGGCCAAAACCAGGACCCCAACCAATACCACAGCCTATGCCCACACCCATCCCCCAAAAGGCTCCATAAGTTGGATGCACTGGGTTCCATCTTTTATACCTGTTCACCAACCCTTTCATAATCCTACGGAATTTAGGACCTGTAAATAGAGATAATTGAGAAACAGAATCATGATAACAAAAGAGCAACATTTATCTGTGTATTCTAGATCTTTAACTAAGGAGTTGATATAGCAATTAACCCATAGATAAACCAAGGAAAGAGAACTTGCAGATTCTGATTCTGATTCAGCAACTATAGAGTTCCCCATACTTATTTTCTTTCAGTCAACTTCATTAGTTTCCAAGGAACGTATAACAATGTGTTCTACTCAAAGTACATAATAAAACTTAACTATTCCAGCTTCGTTCTCCTTCTTTGACGTTCAACAGTTCAACTAGAAAAATAAAACTGCCCAAAATATTACAGCTGAAGAATATGAAATGACAAAAACCATGAAGATTCATAACACTTTTTCTTGCTGTATTTGAAAGCTTGAATATGGGAAGAACAAAATCAAAGATATATCGAGGTTTTACACCGGCGACAATGACAAAGTTAGAAGACAGAGCAACATGATGACGGTAAAGAAGGAGAACAAGCGAGAATGAAGCTAAAGCCATAATCATAACGATCGCATTGCCATTTACCATAAAATTCTGATTTGAAATGAAATCACTGCAACGAGCTTTTCATTCGCAAAGAGCAGAGAAAGCTTCAAAGTGAATTTCTTCGCCTCTTGCTTTTTGTGCTTCTTACAGAGACGACCGTAGCCACCAATGCATTTGAAATGTATATTTCCCCGCACATCGCCATCTACAGCAACCCGAGCGACCATTGCAAATTTGTGCTTACAGCTTCCAACCAAGAAATTAAGCTTGATTTAAATACGCACAGAGACCTTTTTTTAGAGTACGTAAAATAAACATATATAATTTTAATTATACATATTTTATTTTAAAAAGTCAGTATAGAGTAATATTAACTTAACCTTAATTAAAAAATTAATAAGCGACTGGTTGCCTCGAAACCCTTGAGTAAATAAATAAATAATAATAAGCATTAAAAGATAGCAACAGTGAAAATGCAATTTTTATTTTGAAATCTTATTTTTGGAAAAATGTCATATAATATGGTCCTCACAATTTCGTGGCTAGGATTCTCTCAATACTGAAACAAAATCAAACATGAGTCATCTGCACTGGCATTTTCTGCAGAAAAAGTGATTACTTGATTAAATTTAATTATTATATAAATTTCATTCCATTTTAGATACTGTTATTTATTTTCTTAAACTTAGTGTGTCCTCATGTTACATTATACTTGAGACTAATCTTGGGGATAAGGTTAATATTTATCATACGTGCAACCACAAACATGCGAACGAGAAAATGGATAAATTTCTAGTTTGCCAAATTGCCCAAACGTGGTGAGGTATATACTAGTACTATATCCAGGTTTTAAATATATGATATAATTTATAGTATAAATTGCACTATAAACTATATCTTATATTTATGATCGGATATATATTAAATATCATTTTGGTGTTTAATATAAAACGCAATTCAAATTTTTTTTAGAAATTGAAAAAAGTTAAATAAATTTTTTAATTATATCATTTTTTATGTATTATGTATTATATATCAGTTTTGTCTGAAATGAAATGATAAATCTAAATACTTTAACATAATTAAATTAACTATCTTAATCCTTAAAAAAAGGTTAATGAACTCTTATATTAAGAACCAATGGTAGAAACTACTTGTCATTTGTGTAATGTTAAAAAAAAAAAAAGGAAAAAGACACTTAAAAATCACTCTTTTTTTAAAAAAAATACAGGCAAGTCGTAGCTTGAAGCAAGAAAAAGAGCTAGACTATGAAATCCAGCCCTCAAAACAGACAACCTAGGTGCTATGATAGCAACGACAGGCCATCTGGTCTTTCAAAGCCATATGCAGGCAACCTTGTGGAATCCGCGGGATTAGAGTTACGCCATCGCTCGCAGGAACATCATGTCCTTCTTTCGCCATGAAGTCAGCACATGATATGTTGTCTCTCGAAGTGTAAAGGAGGTTGACATTCCAATCTTGGAAGAGAAGGTCTCTGGTCTCACCGATGACGTCACGCAGAGGATGGTCAGCGTGGCAGGAGTCTCTCATGAGGATGTTAATGGCATCCAGTGAATCCATATAGAGTAAGATCCGCTGTAACCCCAACTGAAGGGCCGTTTTTAAACCCAGCAAGATGGCATAAAGCTCGGCCTCAATAACAGAGCGAAGACCAAGAGATTTGCATAATCCCATCAACCAGTGTCCTTGAGAATTTCTGATCACACCTCCGCAAGCCGCTTGAAATTGGTGCCGAACCGAACCATCAACATCAATACGGACTACGTCTTCCGGTGGAGGGGTCCACAAATTTTCGACGTCCCTGTTAAAATGGAAAATCTGGTGAGAGAGATTATGGTTGGCCGTATCCTCCATAAGAAGGTAATTGCATAAATGAAGCAACTCCCTGGTGTTTTTGGCCTCGTTTTGGAATATGGACTTGCATCTGGTCGTCCACAGAATCCAGCATCCCAAGCTGAAAATCCTAGGCCAGGAGAAATTTTGAAATTTTCCTTTCCCTGCCTTATGGTTGGTGTTCCAGTTGAGCCAAACCTGCAAGTTACCTGCAAAAAATTAGGGAAAGTAGTTAGTGTTGGAAATTATGCCCTAGGGGCAAGTCATTGTTCTCCATTAAGTTATCACTTCATACGCATGTTTATGGTGATAACTATATCCCTGGATATATCTTATAGATTATCCTAAATGTCCCCTGGTCGGTCATCTACGCGGGAGTGAAGATGAGTTAAGACCGATATGACTTTGATAAGGTATGGAGATACGAATCAAAGTCATGGGCACTTGTAAGAGTACAAGGTCTTGGGCCAGACCCACTATGAGAAAAGCTGCATGGATCTAGTCATAAGCTTATCTCATGTATAACCGCGTCACGACGCCCTATGACTCGAGATCATCATGGATTCCTACATGATGAGTCATGACCTTTGACCTAGTCAAAAGTCACCTTTGAATAGGGTGATGATAAAGGCTAGGATCGGGATCAGTGGTTTTCATGCGGAGGGATGTGAATGGTCAAGATGGAATTTGTCCCTCACATTTGTAGAGAGATAATCTTTGGGCCCCTCGATGAGTGAGTCTAAGAAATGTACGGCCGTCTTGTGATGGAAAGGAGTTTCCATTTCACTTATTAGACTAACTCGAGAATCGAGAAAGTAATGGTCAAGAAAAGGAAGTTGACATTCTCCATGCCTCATCCTTGACCAAATTATCGCGTGACAAAAGGGACGTGACATGGTTATGCGATAGGTGTATCGTGTCATCGATCCCATGTGAGTTGGGAAGTCGCAATGTCTTGCTAGAGGCCGCTTGCGATTTGTGGTGACACAGTGTTGGCCCACCGCCAATCTCATATGGGAAACGCAGGGTCGCACACAAGAATAATCCAACACGGGTAAAAGTGTCATGGGGGTTCATTGAATCTCGGATTAATCGAGATTAATGAATCGAGTTTAATCAGGGTAAATATATATATATATATATATATATATATTTAAATTCGAAAATAATATAATGATATTATATAATTGAGATTAAAATATTATTATTATATTATTTGTTTTATGTTTAATTTATTTGATAAATTAAACATCTAAAAAAACCGAGATATTGTATCTCATTTAATTTTCGAATAAAGATATTATTGTCTATTTAATTTAAATTGAGATATTAGTATCTCGATTTAAATAAATAGATAGATATCATTTCTCGGATTTAATTTATTGAGATAAATTAAATCGAAGGCTTTTAAATTTGGATTAAATAAATAGGTTGGATTAAATCTATCGGATAGATTTAATTAACTATTTTTAATCTAGATTTGAATTCGAAATTTCAGATCTGGTTTTTTAAGTCGATTAAATAAATATTATTATATTAGATCTATCGGATAGATTTAATTAATATATATTTAATCCAGATCTAAAGTTTGAATTCAAAAGTTAATACGATTAATTTTGTATTAAATACGCCGAACAGGTTTTAGAAACCTACGGGACTTTCAGTCGAGCGTATTCTAAAAGGCCGCGAGAAACCCTAGAGTGAAAAACGAGAGAGAGACGCAAAAGAGGCGCTAGCACGCGCCATAGCCGTGAACGAGGATTGTTCGTGTGGATACCGAGTAGAGGAAGAGGATTTTAAGAGTCGTCTTCTGGCGATCGAAAAGGTAGCCCGCTTTGTTCAACGAAGTAGAAATCGCGAACGAGTTTTCAAAGGTAATATCCGGATTCCCCGACCTTGATTTAAACGCACTGAGTGATCCTCGGGGACAGATTCGTAGAAATTTTAATCCGCTGCGTTGTACGAATCCCAACAGTTAGTTTTAATAATTTCTTTCCAAAAATTCCTCAATCTCTCACAGTCCTTGAGTGTATGAATCACACTCTCCTCAGTATTGCAATGAAACGAACAGAGGTTATCATTGGTAAGACCTCTTTTAGCTCTGAGGGTATTGGTGATAAGTCTTTCGTGGCCGACTTGCCACATGAAATATTTAACTTTTTCAGGGAGTTGCCATTTCCACATCTGAGTCCAGAAGGTATTACTACTTCCTCCATCTCGACCAGAGAGGTGAAGGTAAGCAGATTTCACGGAAAAAGAGCCGTCTTTCGCAGCTCTCCACGTGAAGCAGTCAGGGGAGTTATTGCACGGAGGATGAGCTTTGAGGATGATATTTATGATGTCAGGGGGAAGAGTCCCTCGCCATCTGTTACTGTCCCACCGACCATTCATCCACAAATTGTCCCTCACAGTTTCCTCTTTATTAACAAGAGATGGATCCAGGGCAAAGGTCAAGAGAGGACGATCGAGGGGGAGCCACAGATCACACCAGAACTTGGTGTCGGCCCCGTTGTTAACCTTCCTTCCAACTCCATCCAAAAAATTGTTCCAAACCTCAGTAATGGCCCTCCAAGTAGCTGATGAGTTTTTCTTCTTAGAGACAATAGGCACGGATAAATCACCACAATTGTACTTGGACCAGAGGCACTGAACCCAAAGAGCATTTCTTTTAGTCAGGAGGTTCCAACATAACTTCATAATGAACGCCTTATTTCGACGCTGAGATTCTTGAAACCCGGCCCCCTTGCTTCTTTGCACGAGTAATTTTGTCCCAAGCAATGAGATGCATTTTCTTGATATTTTCGTCCGGGACCAAAAGAACTTCATTGAGATTTTATCGATTTCATTAATAGTACAGATGGGGAGAAGGGTAGACTGCATATGATAGCTTGGAAGAGAGGATAGGACAGATTTTATCAGAATCGAGTGACCAGCGATAGTGAGGAATTTGGATTTCCACATGGACAGTTTAGATTGAGCTTTTTGCACAATGGGGTGATACGTGGCCTTCGTAATCCTCTTGTGGATGATGGGCACTCCCAAGTATTTCCCCAGGTCCGAAGTGAGACCAATACCGAGCATTTGGCTAAGTTCAAGCGCTCTATTAATGTTAACATTAGCAGAACAGAACATTTTTTATTTCTCCAAGTTAATCCTGTGACCCGAAACTTCACAGAAGATTTGCATCACTTTATGAATCTCAGTCATCTGGCTGGAAGAAGCTTCAGTAAAAAGAATAAGGCCATCGGCGAAGAACAGTGAGATATATGGGGGCCTCTTCTTTTGAAGCTAAAAGGTTTCCATAATAGGGCTTGACACTCGGCTTTGATAAGATGGCTAAGGTGCTCCATACAGAGAACAAATATATACGGGCTTAGGGGATCTCCTTGCCTAACTCCTCTAGAGGGGGTAAAGCTTGGGCTCTCATCACCATTCTAGAGGATAGACATAGAAGTCGTAGATAAACAAGCCATTATGAGGTCGATAAGACTTTTTTCCAAATTCAAATTTACAAGCGTGTTTTGTATGAATCCCCAATCAAGCCTGTCGAAAGCTTTCTCCATATCGATTTTGATAGTAGCATAACCTTTTTTCCTGCCCTTCATTCTCATAGAGTGGATAATTTCTTGAGAAATAAGGATGTTATCGCAACTGGATCTATTGGCAATAAAATTGCATTGCTCTTGACTTATAAGATGACCCATAATACCTCTAAGCCTGTTCGCCAAGACCTTAGTAATGATTTTGAAGCTCACATTGCAAAGCGAAATGGGATGGAATTCTCTTAGAGAAGATGGGTTGTCGACCTTAGGGATGAGGACGACTTTTGACTTATTAATGCTAGCCATATTAGAGGGATACTTAAGGCATTCTTTAATGAAATCGCAGATTTTATCCCCCACAACATCCCATTGAGTTTGGAAGAAGTGAGCGTTGAGGCCATCAGGACCCGGTGCCTTGAAGGTTCCCATAGCAAAGGTGGCGTTTTTGATCTCAACTCTGGTGAATTTTCTCGCTAACATTCTCAGATCATTAGCATTAATAGGAGGGAAGTCAGAGCACAACTCACCAGGGTCTTTAACAGAAACATCCCGAGAGTAGAGGCTTAGGAAGAAGTCATGCGCCATCATTTTGGCAGTGTGATGATCTTCAACCCATTCCCCTGCTTCGTTACGGATGGCTCCAATTCTCTGCCTCTTCCTTTTTATCATTGTCGATGCATGAAAAAATCTTGTGTTCCTATCTCCCGCTTGCAGCCATTTGCTTCTGAATTTTTGGAACCAGAAGATTTCTTCCTGGGTTGCAACTTTATTATACTCATCCCACAATTTTTTCTCCAGTTTGAAAAGATCGGTCTGCAAATTCATTGTCCTACTTCTCACAATTCCCTCAAGCCGACGGATGATTTCTCTTTTCTTTTTTGTGAAATTACCGACCCCATTGTCATTCCAATGAGAAACATTTGCCTGGAAGGTTTAAAGACCTTGAAGCCATTTCTTTTCATGCCATGCTTGTTTAGTGATGTCTTTGAAATCCTTTTCCAGTGTCCATGCAATCTGATAAGAGAAAGGCTTCTGGTAGCTATTGCTTTGAGGTGAAGACTGATTCGCATTGACCACCACAACCCGATGATCAGATTTAAATTTGAGCTCATGCCGAACAGTACGGTTAGGAAATGAATTTATCCAGTTGAAATTGGTGAAGACCCAATCCAGTCTTTCCTTTAAACCCTATTTCTCCCATGTGAATTTTTCCCCTTGCACATTCACCTCAATAAGCTCAGTGTCCTCAATACAATCCTTAAACTGTTGCATAGAGGTCCATTGGGGTTCAGCTCCCCCCAGTTTATCACTCGGGGTTAAGTAAGCATTGAAATCACCCAGAACTAACCAGGGAAGATTGATATTAGCATTCGAATTAGCAAGCGATCGGAGAGTGCTCCATAGAGTGATTCTGCCCGCAGTAGTAGTTTCACCATACACAACAGTCACAAGACTTATCGTTATTCTTGTGGAGGTCTTTGATCGACGGTGGAGAAGTTGGGTGGTGGAGTAAAGGTAGGTAATATCAAAGTCACTATCATCCCAGAAGAGCCAAATACCTCCCGAAAATCCCGTAGCTTCAACCCGAATCCAATGATTAAATCCCAATTTTCGGCAAACTTTATCAGCTCTAGCACCGCTAATGCGAGGCTCCAAAAGGCAAAGGATGTTAACATGATATTTAAAGACAATATCTTTAATAGTGGAAGGGAAGGCCCGTCTACCGGCCCCCCTACGATTCCATGAAGCAATAATCATTAAATTAAAATAAATAAATTGAAAGATATGGGATAGAGATACTTACATGCACTCTCTGGTGCCGTCCTCGTGCTGCTGTTGGACTTGGGTTTCAGGCACTATTGATCCACCGCCCTCCAAGAAATCAGGAGCAATGTCCTCATTGGGGTCCCAATGATCAGTAGCTTGAGGATCCATCGGGGAAATATCATGTGGGAGTTCTCCCCTAGGGGCATTAATGGGAATAGCCAATGAAGAATCTTGTTGGGCCAGTGTGTTGATGTTGCCTTGGACAATAACGTGGGCCCGTTGACTTTTAGTTTTAGATTTTCTTTCATTGGAAATTTTTTGGCCAACATGAAGAGCTATTGCGTTATTAGAAGAAGTTTGAGGTTGATCATTTTGCAATAGTAGAGGCCCATCAGCGCCAACTGGCTTAGAGGTTTGAAGTTGAGCATTTTCCTGCACATAGGCCACGCCACAATTGAGATTTGTGGCCTCCTTTGAATTAATTTGCAATTCTTTCCCAAGTCCAGAGTCTGCCTGCGAGTGATTTTTTTTTCTTTTTGCCTATATTGGGCCTTAGTCTTAAGCCCAGTCTCCACCCATTGTCCATTAATCTTGGTAGCTTGTGGACCCACCTGCGCCTTCTTCCCATTCTGACTATTCTGCAATCCATTTTGCCTCACCGTCAAAGAGAGTTCGTGCGTAGCCTGTGCAGGTTGTACAGTGCAATCTTCTGCTGTCAGAATCCGATCGTCCTCCAGATCTCCTAGCATCGCGAATCGAGAGCTCTGCCTGTCAGAGTTTAATTTCCCCGTCCTTGTTCCTGATGCCGGTGGGTTTCGTTGAGGTCCCCTATTATCCGACCGTTGTGGTGGCCGGACCCGATTATTCCGCCTGCTAACCAACATCCATGGGCCGAATGGGTCTTCCGAAGACGATGCCGGCGTTTTCCCTGAGAAAGGTCGGTTAACTGGTTGCTGTGGCGCGACTCTCGACGGAGGTTGCTGCGATTGCTCTGTTTCACCGTTGGGGGTCGGATCAGGGGATCTGAGTGGACACTCGCCCCTTCTATGGCCAAAACGTCCACAGCAGAAACAGATGAGGGTAAGCCCCTCATATTCTACGTTGAATACCGATCCCGCCACGATTACCTTTGGCACTAGCTTTTTTTGAAGATCTAATTCCACACATATTCTCACGTATTTTCCCCTCTGTACTGTTGGTGTTGCAGCTTGAAAATCTTGCAAAGTGTTCATATCTACTTTCAGAGTGCGTCCAATGCGATCACCAAGACGTGAAATGCAATGTTTATTGTAACAATGCATAGGCACATCTGGGATCCAAACCCAGGTAGCTACTCTGCCCAGAGGGTTTTGATACGGATTGAAATAAGGAGTCCATCGCTGCACAAGAACACAGTGTTGTCTGATTACCCAGGGACCATCGTATAACACCTTACGGTAATGTGACCTCCATAATTCCTGATCTTGAAATCTGACCACGAAGTAGTTATTTGGGATGTGTATTAATTCAAAACTTGAAAATCCCCAAAGCTTGATTAGGAGTTCTTTTAGGATATATAGATTAAATTTCTTGCCAAGCACAGTGAGAACTAAAGTGTAATTCCGTGGCTCACACCACTCATTGAATTCTTCTTCAGTGCAGGGTGCTACAGGATAGAGCTCCTTGAGCTTTCTCATCTCCTCAGATTCCTCTGGAATTTTCCAGCATATTTCTTTATCGTTGCTGAAGAGGTCATCATCGTCCATTACATTGTTACTATGGGCAACACCGTTGAAGCCCATCAAGGAAGCACGGTAGGAATGTTTTCTGCCTTATTTGTATTTGCTTGCTGCTGGGAATTGTCACAGTGTTCAGAGATTTGATCGATTTCATTTTCCAGCATTCTGTCATCCATAATGGCATTGGTGATAGTTTCCATTTTTTTTCTTCTTCTTTCGGTCCTCCTGACCTTCAGCCGGTGGCCGGTCCGGTGGTAATTTGCGTAGCCTTGAGTCTATTGGTGGGAGAGCGATGAGAGAGTCCGACGAAACCATTGAAAGGTTACTTAAAAATCACTTTAACTTCTAAAATCCATAAATGACCATTAAAATTTGCAAATGATAGAGAAGAGATACGTGAGAATATGAGTTTTTCATGTTTTGGCGTAAAGACTAAAATACCCCTTTCGCACATTTTTGTAGTACCTAACGATTTTGTTAAAGCCACTACAATCAGCGACGGAGCTTGGGATAAATATTTGGGGGGCCAAATGTATACTCATAAACTAATTTTTTTAAAAAAATATTTGGGGGCCAAATGTATAATTTTTTAGACAAAATGTATAAATTTTTTGGCCAAATGTACGAGAACAATCCAATTTCTATCAAATATTTAGGACTTTTTTTTGGGGGGGGCCATGGCCCCTATTTTACTAAGGAAGCTCTGTCCTTGACTACAATATTTGACAAAATTATTATTGCTTTAGTCAATCTTATTACTTAATTAGCTACGACCCCACAAAAATAGTAATGGTTTTAACAAAAATCATAATGGTTTTTACAAAAATCGTAATGATTTTGACAAAAGTCGTTATAGTTTTGACAAAATCGTTAAATACTAAAAAAATGTGTGAAAGGGGCATTTTGGTCTTTAAGTCAAATCACGAAAGACTCAAGTTTTCAACAATTACTTCCTTGTCCTTAACAAGTTTTAATTGTCTTTTCTAGATTTTACAAATTGAAGTGGTATTTAAATGTCTTTTTCTCAATATGTGTGTGTGAGTGAGAGAGAGAAATTAAAGTATTCTTTTAGTCATTTAAGATTATATGAGGCATGCTTTTGGTCCTATAATTCCAACACTTTGTTAATGTTGTTAACGAAAAATGCTAAGACCAATATCAAAACTTTAGAGTATTTTTATTTTTATTTTTTTCTTCAAAGTAATTAGTTTGACTAATAAACTAATATATAATCTAAAGACACACAACATATAAAATGATTAAGTAACTTATTTAACTTCATTAATCTCTCCAAACAAAATTAACTATGTCTTCTAATTAAGATCGGAGGTAGTAGTTTAAAAATATAAATATCAAAACCTCGATTTCATTTCTCAGGATTTGCCAGTTTATTTTAGTTTAATAATCTAAATATATTATATTAAATTAAAACTTATATATTATTTGTCAACTATACAATCATCATTTAAAGTTTGTTACATCAACATTTTTTATTAGTAATATTAACAATGTTAAAAATATATATGACCAAACGTATATTTTATAAAGTTAAAGAACTAAAAATATCCTTTATATAAAACTTCAAAAACTAAAAGTGTGTGAATGTCTGCGCATAGGAGTTAAAAACTCGATTTATTATGCGATTTTATGTTTTTACGATTTTTTTCTTTAAAACGATTTTACTAATTTTCCAAACTTTTTTATGTTTTTACGATTTTACTACGTTATGATTTTACGTTTTTACGATTTTTCATTCTCCTTCCATTTTCAAATAAAATGTACGTTTTCACTACCATAAATGTGTGGGTATGAAAAACGTCGTCGTTGTGAGGTCTGGAGTATTGCGATGCATTTTAGGAGGGAATCATAACCTTATCCTTTTCGCAATCCCTGCGAACTTCATCTCCATGACTCCATCATTGTGCGTTGAGTAGAGCATTTCAAAACAGCGTCTTCTCTCATGTCTTCTCTTCCCTTCATCTTCGCCTAACAACACCTTCCAGACAAGCCTATGGCCGCATCCGCATCTGCATCAACTTTTTCCAATCCACACTTGCTTCACAAGGTTTCCGCTTCAGACGTAGTAATTTTTTAACTTTCATTTCCTATTTTATTTCTAAATTCAGGAATTAGGTTTTATTTCAATGGCTCAATTCTGTCCGTGATTCTCTCCAGGAAGTTATCAATCAATACGAAATCAATGTGAAGCCGCGATTCCCGTTTCCCAAGCCAGAATCATCTCGATTCTCACGCCTTACACCACTATGCGCTACCTTGAGGAGCCCGAAAGGATTCGGACCTTCACCAAAGAAGAGCGAGAAAAAGAACAAGATGAAAAGAGGCTCCGATGATGACGACGAAGATGGCGACGGCGACGACGGTGAAGAGGAAGAAGAATTGGCGAGGGAGCAAGGTGTGATACCTGAAGTAGTGACGAACAGGATGATAAGCAGGATGGGATTCTCAGTGGGGATTCCTCTGGCAATAGGGTTAATGTTCTTCCCGTTCTTCTATTACCTCAAGGTTGGTTTGAAAATTGATGTGCCTACTTGGGTGCCCTTCATTGTGTCCTTCTTCTTCTTTGGGTCTGCATTGTTGGGAGTGAGCTATGGGATTGTGTCCTCCAGCTGGGACCCACTTAGGGAAGGCTCGCTTTTGGGCTGGAATGAGGCCCAAAAGAATTGGCCCGTCTTTTGGCAATCCATTTGGGGTGGTGGATCATCCAATAATAAGAAAAAGTAGCCTTGTTCTTATCTTTCGCTCATTTGCCTAGTCTCTTACGCTTTTGTTTATGTTTGATTAATGTAATCTACTTCTAGGAAGAAGTCTAATTTACCATTATTTCAATTCCATTTCATGATTATTAGGGATTTGGAAATATAGTGGGAAAAAATGTTAATAGATGAAAAGAGGCACTGCTTTGGCACAATGATAATTTTGAAGACATTATCAGGTCAAATAGAAGGAATTTGATTGCGTGTAAATAAATAAGTTAACATTATTGATGAAAAAAACCACATTGTAATGCCAAGAAAGATTGAAGTGGTAAGCGGCTCCACTTTAAGAAAGAGAACACAAATATGAATCCTAAGAAACGTACTTATAAGAAGAGGCAAAAATCATTTGCGTTTCCAGTCTTAAAAGATGAAACATTAACCAAATTAAAAGAAAAAATCACATTGTAATGGATATCCTGAACTAAATCCAACAATACCCAAATCCCATAATCTAAGACTAACATTGTTTTAAAAAAAGTATCCAAATTTTCAAAACAAAATATGTCTAAATTGGTCAAGACGCTGATTCATGATATTTTTTAATGAGTCAAACGGTTTGATGTACTTTAGTTATCATAATCATGATTAAAATAATATTGATATGAAAACAAGTTGCTTTAGGGAATGGAGGATTGAATTGAGAGTATGGTTAAGAGAACACGTGCAAATTCTATACCTAAAGTTGAAGGAATGATGTTGGGTATAGATAGGTGTTCAATGTCGCTTTCCTCCACCTACAAATAAATTATGAGCATCTTCGTACATCACTTTGCAAATCAACCAATTTGCTTTAACTTTCCAATATCACGCAACTCTGTTTCTTTTCTTTATAAAGCCTTCTTCAGTACCTTCACGGTTTAAATCTTGACCCCTGCAAAGAGAATCTGGAAGGAAGCAGATTCTCTCCTCCTCATTTTTTTTATTGTCTTTCATTAGTTCATATAGGCTGTTGATTGGGAAGATGAAAAAAAAAATTAAAATAGTATTGTGATCTTTCAGATTAATTAAATGAATTTGATTGAGAGATTATAAAGGATGATGAGAGAAACTCAACCCAAGAATTCTTAGTACAAGGAAAAAACACATATGGGTTTTCTTATAAATAAAAAATTGTTTTTTTACCATTAAAGAATTTATTGGAAGTATATAAACTTTTTTTTTTTATTTTGATTCTTGTGAATCAAATATTCTCAGCTCCACACATAAATTTTCTGTCAGTACGTGTTTTATAAAAGACTAGAAAAACTAAGGCGAAATCATATTAATGAGATAGTCTCTGTTGTTGGCAGAGTTTACTCTTGTGTTCACTAAACAAATTTAAACAAAGTTTAAATTTATCAACAAAAGTATTTATAACATATAGTTTACTGAGGTTGGAAAAGGAAAAGAAAAGTGTCCATTGAACGATTTATTCTTTATTGAAAATAACTATTAAGCTACATGCTCTTCTAATTTTCACTCTTTTTTTAAATATATATATATATATATATATATATATATTATTTTCTGAGATTCCTATCCTAATCATGAAGAATCAAAACAAGCGGAATATTCATATCACCCACTTTTTTTTTATATATTTAATTTCCATTCCCCTCCCACGCTTCATCCTCTGTTCCTCACACATGACAACTACTTTGCATCAAAGCTTTCAATCCTGCTACAACTTTTTTTTGTCTCCCCTTTGCCTTTTCTTTTCTTCAAATTCACCATCATCATCCAAATTCAAGTTGCAAAAATTGTGTACTTTAATTCTTCTAGATTTTGGCCAAAAAGAATTCTTCCGGATTAAATTTTTTGGGAAAATACAATGTGACCTATTATTTATCACAAATGTCACTAAACCGTCATCATGTCAATTCAAAATTAAAGCAACGGTTAATTGGGATCGAGTGGTAAGGTATTCCTTCTCCTTTGAGCAGATCCTCAGTTTGAGGTTGTTAATGGATTAAGTGGCATTGATAGCTCTTCCCTCCCACCAAGGAGACCGATACGGGGCCAATCCGGATTAGTCTGACCTCGATAAATCTTCCGAGTTAAAAAGAGATAGGTTAGGATACCAGAAGCGTATAAAAATAATAATAATAATAATAAAGGAACGGTCAAATAGTAAAAAGAAATGTAATTAAAAAATGGAAATTTTTTCATTTACTTGATATCATAGGATTGAATGCCCCCATCTCTATATGCTTGAAACAAAATTTAAATGAGATGAAGTGTGATAAAAGAGGATTTAGGGGTTAATACTAGTAATGATTAGGGTGTTCCCTTAAGGTTAAGCAAATCCACCCAACTTTGCCCTTACTTTGGGTTACACTGTTGGAGGGACCACACGCATAAGGCCTGGATATAAGGACAATAACAAAACGCCAATATTTTGTTTAAATTCCCAACGATCACCTGACCCAACATACTCATGAATAAGCCCCATTTTAAAATTAATATATGTAGATAGTAAATTCCACATCCAGATACTCCATATACACCACATCTTTTGTTTTTGGCCCAATATATACGCATTACATCTTATCATGAGCCTATCTCAACCGTTAGTTAGTAAGATAAGAAAAAAGTTGAAGGAGTAATAATTTAATAACATGGCTGATTATGATCGATCAGATTGATTAGACGAATATGATTTAAAGATTATGAGCTACAAATTAGTATGTGTCATGAGGTCATTCCCTGGAAAGAGGGAGCTTACATTGCCATTAGTTTTGTTTCAAACTAGATTGACATCCAAAGTGTGCGTGTTTAAATTAGTTTTTGACAATAATTTTTACGATTTCTGAGATAAGTATATAAGAAAAGTTTTGTTTCGACTTTGTGAAAAATAATTTCTTAAACTATGGTTTTGTTGTTTCACAAACATGTTATGTCTATCACATTAATGTTTTGATTGAAAGCTCGATTTTGAAACCTCACAAATGTGACGTGGTTGATAAGTCAAAAGGATTTTCATCCTATAGCTAGTATATTGGGATTGTGTTCTCCTTTGAATTTATTTTCATCACATTAATGTTATGATCTCATATTATGAAACCTCGTATGATGTGATTTATAAGTTGAGCAAGCTTAGATTTTAGGATTGGATTCTCGTTTGAGCTAATGCTCATCTCATCGTCCAGGTGTAGAGATGAGACAAAATTTAAAAAGTACTTTTTTTTTTTTTTTTTTTTTTCAGGTTTAAGAAGTTCAGTTTCAAATCCATAAAAGATATAGAGATATTTAATTCTCTCAGTAATTAAGAATGAATAGGGGATATGGTTTAAATGGTAAAGCATTTAGGGAGGGGATGAAAAAATATCATTTGAATTTAAAAATCCTAAATCAGTTATTTTATATTAAAATGAGTTTTTAATTATTTTATGTCTTTAGGTAATAAATTTAATCTGGGGTTTAGAAAACATTTAATTGATGAGATTATATCAGGCCAAAAAAGAAGGTTCATTTGTCTCGAGATTTTAAATCTAACTTTGACCTTTATGTGATTATAATGAGTCGATAGAGTTATCTCAGTTAATTTTAATCTTTAGGTGACTATACTTAGCTGGTAGTCCACATGTCATCTCGCATCATCTTGTAATGTTGCAAATTTGCCCCAGAATTTTTAAATTTAAATTTGAAAAAAAAAATGAAATAGATGACACATATAAATCTAACTTTGAAAAAAAAAAAAAAAAAAAAAGTATATGTCACATAGCCTTCCGGTTCCGGGTTAAATTTACACATTAACAAAAACGACGTGAATGAGATATAAACTGGTTATTCAAAGATATTTAATCAACTAACGGTTAAAATTAATTGAGATAACATCTATGGTATCCACTTTTTAAAATTTTCATAGTGAAATTGCCTATGAGAAAACAGAGAGACATGTGAATATGAAATATAAATATTTAATAAGCATGACTCAGTTCTTAGAGACAAGACTAGTTTTGCTGAAAGCAGACTTATGAAGCAAGATGTACGGATGGTTAGGCTTTCAAAACTTAGAACGGAGTGTTTGGACTTTGGACAATGCACCCCACCAATGTCTCTTCTTTTCACATTGGGGATTGGAATGGTACGAGTGTGCACTATGCAATAGGAGTAGTATTGCATTTTTGTTCTTATTATTAAAACTGAGACAAAGCCATAAGAACAGGAGAAACCAAAGTACTCAATCAAAACCAAACCCTAAAGAAAGCATTGGAAATAGAGAAAGAAGGGAAAAGAAAAGACTTAAGCTCTGAGGATTAAAACTCTCAGAGATCTAGTTGCTTTGCTTTGCCTTGTCTGGATGACAAAACTTTTATTATCACTTTTCAAACACATTATTATATGATATACTCCTTCAATCCTAAATATAAGACATATTTGATTTTTTTAAGAAAAAATAAAAAAACTAAATAAGTTACTTAATGATATCATATATTATGTATACTTATATTATATATTAGTTTATTAGTCAAACTAATTAGTTTGAAAAAAATGAAAATAAAATACTCTAAAGTAATTTAATTAGTGTCCGAATCATTAATTCAATTTTATTTTGTATTTAGGACGGAAAAATATAATGTCTTACAACTTGTTTTTTTTTTTTTTTTTTTGTTGACTTGAAAAGTACAATATCAATAAAGTGAAAAAAAAAATAGGTTGATAACCAAGGTCCGTTTCTCTCATCATCATTTTCTTATCATTCTTTATAGGGTTAAGGTGCATTTTTGCCCAAAGTATATGTTCAGGGAGCAATGTTGCCCCGAAGTTTCAAGCATAGCAATGTTGCAGGAAGTTTCAAAACAAAGCAATGTTGCCCTTCCGTTAAAGACCCTAACGGTCAACTAACGGTCCAACGTTAGGGTTTTTAACGGAGAGGTAACATTGCTCCGTTTTGAAACTTCAGAGGCAACATTGCTCCCAAAAAAAGTAGCAATTTGGCCCCCCGAAGTTTCAAAACGGAGCAATGTTGCCCCTCACTTAAAAACCCTAACGGCCAACGTTATGGTTTTTAACGGAGGGCAACATTACTCCCTTTTTGAACTTTGGGGCAACATTGCTACGCCGAAAACTTTAGGGGCAAAATTGCTCTCGAAATAAGATACTTTAAGGGCAAAAATGCACCTTAACCCTTCTTTATAATATTTAAAATATGTCCGTTCAATTAATCTAAAGTCACAATAGACTTTGATTTTTCTCTCCTTTTCTCAACTAACGTTCAAATGGGTTCATAACAAATAAGAAAAAAAAAACTAATGAGAGGATTTGTTTCCTGACAACCAACCATCATGCTTTCATAGAGATTTTCAGCTTCATTCTTTACATAATATCAATCTATGGTATAAAATTAAAGATAAGACTACATTTTTATTTTTTATTTATATTATTTTTATCTATGTTCAAAAGTTTTGTAGATATATAACTTTAAAAAATTCATCATGCTTAATTTCTCTAAAAAAAAGGTTAACTATGTCTTATATTGAATAGAGTATAATGTTTTACAACTTGTAAATTTTTTTTTTTTTTTTTTTTTTGCTTGGCTTGAAAAGTACAATATCAATAAAGTGTACAAAAAGGGCTGATAACCAACCATCATGCTTTCGTAGAGATTTTCAGCTTCATTCTTTACATAATATCAAGCAATGGTATAAAATTAAAGATAAGAATACATTTCTATTTTTTATTTATATGATTGTTATACATGTTCAAAATTTTTGTGGATATATAACTTTAAAAAGTTCATCATTTTCATGCAAATACATGACATCAAAATTAGTTTATAGTTAGCTGACATAGACTCAAAGATATTAATCATCGTAAAAATATATATTAAATATTAGTTGCAAATGAAACGTTAAAAAGACAAACATTCTTTGGGAACAATTATAGACATTGTAGAAGATCTTTTGATGAAGTTGATTATTGGAGAGATTAAAGATGCTAATTAAATTACTTTAAAGTATTTATATTTATATTTTTTTGTAAATTAATTAGTTTGACTAATAAAATAATACATAATTTAATGATACAAAATACATTATATGATTAAGTAACTTATTTAACTTCCTTAATCTATATAAAAAAATCAATTATTTTTCATATTTAGGAGGGAAGTCATTCTGCATGTCAATAATAGATAAATACTTAAAGGTGGCACGAACTCAGGATTAAGCTTTATCACTATTATTTCTGTCAAAATTCTACTGACGCAGAGATTTTATTGAAATATATCATGGAGGATCAAAATAAATTGAATAATTAATGATAAAATTTATTTTCTTAACAAAATGTTATTTAATATAATAATGTAAGAGAAGTTCATGTAAAGAAATACTAGTTTTATTGTGCCTCCATAAGAAGCATTCTTTGCTTTAAGAGAGGTTATCCCCAAGGAATAAAGGGAGGAATCAGAAAAAACATTTGAGGATTAAAGTTAAAGCACATTGATTCGTCTCACTTCCCAAAAAAACCACATTTAAAAGAAAAATAACGTATTTTGTATTCCATAACTAAATATGATATTATGATTTTTTTTTTTTTTTTACAATAATGATATAGTAAATTTATAATACGACTTGATGAAATGACAATTTAAACATGATTTACAAACATTTGATCTGTCGTCATGTCTTGTCTTCCTCAGATCGAGTGAAATGACCATTTGAGTTGGGATTTCAGGATTTAACAACCCGAGTTTATATAAAAAATATTTATTTCACTCCACTTATAATTCTATTTTTACATTTTAATATTCATAATTAAGCCTTAAGAATTTACAGACTTTCTAGCTTAGTCTTCATTGTTATGATTTAAACAATATTTTATGAAAAAGAATTAAGACATCAGTTAAAACATATATTCTTTTTAATCCCCTGTGAATGTTGAATGGTGCCTTTCTGCCATATACCCCATGCTATTTTGGAGGCTTGTAAGGGAAATTTAGCAAAATAACGTTTTTTTTTAAAATAATTATCGATAGAGCGTGTCGAGAAAGTATTTATCGAAATAAGCGCAAATAATAGGCGTCCGTTGACCGACGCCATTGAACCCGGGGATGGCGGACGCCACGTGGGTGGCGTGCGGATCGGACGCCACCTTGCGGGGGTGGCGTCCACCGACCGGACGCCACTATCGGCGTCGGTCTCTCGCGACGCCATTAAGGCGTCGACCCTTCGGCCGTGACCCCCAACCCCGCAATATTTTACATTAGTGGCGTCGGTCGCTGGACGCCACCCCCGCAAGGTGGCGTCCGATCCACGACGCCACTACCACGTGGCGTCCGCCATCCGACAGTTCAATGGCGTCTGGCCAACGGACGCCATTGATCGCCTTATTTCGGTAAATACTTTTCGACACGCTCTAACTCGATAATTATTTTTTTAAAAAAACGTTATTTTGTAAAATTTCCCGCTTGTAAGAGTTTGTATATTGCTTCTTTATTTTCTCCCTTGCCTCGACTAATTACCCCCGGCCTTTAAATATAACACACAATTATTTTTTCTTAAAAAATTAATGAAATTAAATAAGTTATTTAATTATATCATATGTTGTACATGATTAAATTATATATCAATTCATAAATTAGATAAATTAGTTTAGAGAAAAAATATATAATATTATAATTTAATTAGATCCATTAATCTTCTCAAAAAAATCAACTGAATTTTATATTTAGACTCAGGAGGTTGTATATCATAGATTAGGCAATTTAATGTTTGATTCCCAGCCACCTTGTTAAGAAAAACCAAAGAGGAGAGCATTGAATCCACATTCCCTACTCAGATGAGTAGGGAAAGCTCATCCAAAAGATGAGAAGGGAAAGTTCATCCCCAAATTAAAGGGTTTTTTTTTTAATAAATAAATAAATGCTCTATGCACTAAAAATTTATTAGCTTAAGATATCAAGTGTTGAAAAAAATATTTAAGATATTGGGCTATTGGAAAATATTTCGTGATGTCCGGTGTTATAAGAATTTTTTGTTAATGCGGTATTATAATTAATTTCCGATACCGGATGTAAAAAATATTTTAATGTACAACCTACAATTTAATCTAAATATATAAAAATACGTAATAATAAAAGTCCCTTACCCCCAAAATGGGGGGATGAGCATGCCTGCTCATAGATCGATGACCACAGCATGCAAACCTAGAGAGCATCGTGGTCTCAAAGCATGATCCAGATTATTGAGTTACTCATATGCTTGGTTATATATATGATCCAAAATTAGCATTAGATAGATATTGAGTGGTTCATGAGGTTATAAGTTCTTAAACATATAAGTCGAGATAACACCCCCTTTATGTACTTACCCCGTATTCCGTAAATCACGATTGAAAAATTGTTTTTAAACCCCCCACCCTATTCCAAACACAAGAAATAGGGTTAAATATCTAATTTACTACGGAAGTTTTGCTAAGGGAGTACTAAAGACTCAAGTATTTTGGGTATCATTTTTACCCCAGAAGTTTTTTTAGGAGCAAATTTGCCTCAGAAGTTTTGTTTAGGAGCAAATTTTTGTAAATTTCTGGGGCAAAAATGATACTAATCCAACGGTCAAGATCAACCGATGGACAAAATTGCAGTTTTTTTTATGAGCAAATTTGCCCCAGAAGTTTTGTTTAGGAGCAAATTTTTGTAAATTTCTGGGCCAAAAATGATACTAATCCAACGGTCAAGATCAACTGATGGGCAAAATTGCTATATTTGTAAACTTCTGGGGTAAAAATAATACCCAAAATACTTCTGGGTGCTGAGCGCTCTTTTAGCAAAACTTCCATAACAAATTAGGTATTTATGCCTAAGAAATAATAAGTCAATGGGCACTTATTGATCCCATGTAATCTCATAATAATTTTCCCTATTTCCTATTAACAAATAATAAGATTCCTCCCAAAAGAAGATTACACACACATATTACAAAAACGATCAGGTATGGACTAAAAGTAGAAATCTGTGAAATTATCTGAGACCTGAATCATCAGTATATTACTAAACATGAAATGGGAAGAAAGAAATCTGAAACAGTTATAACAGAGGAACCATATATGCAGGTGGTAATGACAGAGACACCAAAGAGACCAAAGGATTTTCTGTTTCTTACACATACCCTTTTTCTTTTAGGATCCAACTTGTAGTCTCAATCTTTGTTCTTCTGATATGACTGAACATGATCTCCATTCCCACTTTTATTCTCTCTCTGTTTTTGTTTTTTCAAATAAAACTGATTCGACCTTTCATTTCTCACCAATCTTATCCTTCCTTTTCCGTTTCTTTTATTTTTCCAGCATTTTATAAAGCTAGATCCTATGGGCTTATTACATAAATATTACTCACTCTCCGGTTTTAAATATAAGACAAAATTAATTTTTTTGTAGAAATTAAGAGAGTTAAATAAGTTCGCTTAATCATATATATATTGTGTATTCTTAGATTATATATAAAGTAATTAGTCAAACTAATCAATCTAAAGAAAGAATAAAAATAAAAATATTCAAAAATAATTTAATCAACTTCCTCAATACCTCTAAAAAAGTCAACTTTATCTTATATTTAAGATCAAAAGAAGTATTATTATTTGGAAAGTCGTAAACTCATTTTAAAATATGTAGTCTCATTTAAAATTGAAAATTAAGAAAGTTCCTGTACAATATATTATTATCTCGGTTTAATTATAGAAATATTTTTATAATATAAATTGTCTTATAAAAATATTCCTATAATGAGAACCTAGGAAGAAGTATTGGTGGGGTTCACAATTCACAAAACGAGGGGACATGAGAGTATTTTTCGAATGATATGTCTTAATTGTGGCTCAGAGCAGAATATTTCCCACACTGCTGGAAGTTTAGTCTCCTTTCAATTTTTATTTTCTTTAAACTGTCTAGATAACCTGCTGCGTCTGGCATGAATAGGATTTACTCTTTTTGTCTTCTTAAAAAAATCATGGGCCCATTTTTTGAACGAAGTAATAAACAAGAGGGACCGGATATGACTAAAAACAAAATTAGAGGAAGAAGAGCTTAATTAATACTCCCTCTCGGCCTGAAATATACGATCTAATTAATTTTTTAAAAAAAATTAATTAATTATATTATATATTATGTATCATTAGATTATCTATCAGTTTATAAGTCAGATAAATTATTTTAAATAAAAATAAAAATAATTAATTAATTAATTAGTTTCCTTAATTTATCCAAAAAGTTAATTAGGTAATGAATATGAAACTTGATTTATTAAAGATTCTTTTTTGAGGGTTTGGATTAGCTTATATTATTGTAAAATAATTTACTAATTTTACCTTGTTTTACTGGATAAATTTATAAAACGAATTAGTTTTCAGTTTGGTTTTATTGCATATCTATGCAGCTCATGCATATTTCTCTTGGATTATTTATTATAGAACGTTTTTTGTTGCATAATCAATTGTTTGTTTTATAAGTTAAACCAGCTTTTATAGAATGATGGTTAGTTAAAGTGTTAGTGCTGTGTCTAGAGACTATAGAGTATTTTGCTCCAAATATATTACTCTTCCGATGTTTAATATAAAATATAAATTATATTACTATTCCGATCCTTAATATAAAATATATTCGATGAGTTAATTTTAATCTTAAATATAAGACATGGTTTTTATATTTGTCAATTTTTTTTTTTCAAATTTATCCCTATTGATACTCTCTTAACAATAATTAAGAATGAGAGCATTAAAGAAAAAGAAGATGTTCGTGGTATTTTAGAAAATATAAATTATATTAACTAACTTAATTAATTTCGAGAATATTAGGTTAAACAGGTAAGTTTGTCCGAATCATAGCAATGCTGGCTTTCTCTATTATCCTTGTTAAATTTATTCTTGTTTTTTAAGATCTTGTGTAATTCATTGAAAAATGTCCCAGGTTCACTAAACATGAAAACTGTTTAATACTCCTTTTGGTCATAATTATAAGACTTAGTTGACTTTTTTAAAGAGATCAAGGAAGCTAATTAAATCACTTTATAGTTTTTTTATTTTTATTTTTTTCTTCAAACTAATTAATTTGACTAATAAACTAATATATAATCTAAATATATACAACATATGAAATGATTGAATAACTTATTTAACTTCCTTAATTTATCTAAAAAAAGTCAACTAGGTCCTACAATTAAGACCAGAGCTAGTAAGTTGAACTAGTGAGTGGGAAGTGAACTAGATATATTTTTTTAATATAAAAATTTTAGGAAAGGGGTTGGACTCACCCACACCCAAGCGGCGGGGCGCTTGAGCCCGGTCCATTGAGGGGATCTGGCAAGAGAGTACACATGCCTCCACCTCTACCAGTGTTACCACTGCTTCCTAGACCCCTAGGATGCCTCCCCTAGTGCCTTAACCAACGCAGGGATTGAACTCCCTCCCTTAAGGTGAGGAAGACCGACCCCCACACCAGTTGAACTCAAGGACGAGGGGTGGAAGTGAACTATATAGTTTTGAGGTGCAGAAGCTTAATGCATGTGTGGTTAGCTTTCTGCTGAAAAAAAAAAAACCTCGAAAAAAAGAAAATACTAACTCGGATTCTAAAGATCATATAAGGATGACTCTTTTTTTTTTTTTTTTTTTTTTTTTTTTTTTTTTTTTTTTTTGAAGAGATTAGAGAAGTTAAATAAGTTATTTAGTCATATTATATGTTATATATCGTTATACTCCTTTCCGGTCCTAATTATAAGACATACTTGACTTTTTTGGAGAGACTAACTCTATGTTTGGTTTGGGGGAGGGAAGGGGAGGGGGGGGGAGGGAAAATGGAGAGAGAGAAAAGTTATTTGTGGTGGGGCCCACAAAAATTTTCTCCCCTTTTAATATTTTCCTTCCATTTTCCTCTCCCTCCCCTCCCCTCCGCCCCAACCAAACATACCCTAAGAAAACTAATTAAATTATTTTAGAGTTTTTTTTAAATTTTCCTCTTCAAACTAATAAGTTTGACTAATAAACTAATATATAATATAAGGATACACAACATATGAAATGATTAAATAACTTACTTAATTTCCTTAATCTCTCCAAAAAAAAGTCAAATAGGTCTTATAATAAGGACTAGATGTAGTATTATATATTATTTTATAAGTCTGGCAAACTAGTTTTGAGAAAAAAAATGACAAAATAAATATTTTAAAAATAATTTAATTAACTTTTTAATTTCTTTAAAAAATATCAGTTTTACCTTATATTTATTTAGGCTCGAAGAGAGTAAATAGGGGAAAAAAGAAAGATGAAAAGGAAACCTGCCGATGCTGAGTAATAAAAGAAGAGAAAGAACAGCTTGGGTGAAAAAGACAGCGATCAAAAGTGCATAATAACTCTTCAAGTTTGGAATAATACGATCTTTCTCATTCATTCCCTAATCATAATTATTGTTAAATAATATATATGAGCTCTATAGGTTAGCTTAATTTATATGAGTAGCTTAGTGAACATGCAATCTTAATTATAATTAAAGTTGTCATTAATCCTTAACATGTAAGTAAGATGGATCACCTTCTTTTTCACTGTTCAAATTCCTTTTACATACGTGTGACTTGAAAGGAGTCTTGCGCAATGCATGAAGTTTTAAAAAATATGACTTGTCTTATTCAAAACTCTCAAAAGAAAGTCATTTGTTTCACAGACACGCCTTTTTTTTTTTTTTTTTTTTTTTTTTTGGTGAACTACATGCGGGGAGGCTTTTTTTAAAAAAAAAAAAAAAAAAAAATCAGACATGTTTCGTGTTTTAATGAGGTGGGTTAATATGTAATTTACATTTTGCAAGGTACATTTGCTTGTTTACTGCTGAAAGTGATATATTGTTCCTGTGTTCATTGTAACTTGGTATGGGTTTTAAAACGATATATATATATATATAGCTGAAGAATATTATATTTTTTTATATTTTTACCAAGTGACTTAAATATCTTTTTTCTTTCTTTAATCTAATTAATGTTTTGAGAAAAAGTCAAATAAATATAATTTCAATTCCCAAAAGGTTAAGGTGCAAATTTATTCTAAAATTTTTCACGAGAAGTAATGTCATTCTAAAAGTTTTTTTAAGTTCAATATCACCTAAAAATTTAAAAAATGTAGCAATATTGTTGATAAACTAAAGTTAATTATTTAAAATTTGATGTTGGTGGTTAACTTTTTAACAAGAAAGGCTAAAATTGTTCCACTTTAATTCTTTTCGGGCAATATTAAACCTAAAAAATTTCTAAGGTAACGTTCTCAACAAAAAAATTCTAGGACAAATTTTGAAATGATAGAGAGGGGATGAGGGAAATATGAGTTTTAACGTGTTGGTGATTTTACAATAATATTTCTCACTTTTTTAAATAAAAATAGAAAAGGTCACCCTCAATGGAACTTTGACATTGGTGGCTTTTTTTATTTAAAAATTGAGGAACATTATTATGAAGCCACCAGCACTTTAGAAACTCAAATTTTATGTATCATTTTAATTCTCCTCAATCACTTTTGTATCATTTTAATGTGTTATCAAACTTTTAGGATTTTGGGAATTCAATTCATATTTATTTATCATTTTCCCTAGTATTTTGCTTGGGTTTGTTATTGGAGAAAATGGAAGGATTTTTCCTTTTTAACAAAAAAAAAAAAAATTCAGAATATAAGGATAACATCATGGCAGACGCAAAAAAGGGTTGGGTTTCTCATTATCACTTTCTCATTATTCCTCATCATCTCTAAATCATATCCATCTAATCAATCACAATACCACTTTAACATTTCTCTCACCTTCCCAATCAATGATCCGATGATGATAATGAGGGAAAATGAGAAAGATGATTATGAGAGAATCCTCTTCCCAGCCGCAAATGCTTGACGGGATGGTTCCGAACCTGTACCAGCCTGTTTCATGAAAACCAATCACTTTCGTCCACGTAGGCTACTTAAGACGCACGTTAGAGATCCTTCCTCTCACATATCAAGCCTAGACATGTGGACCCAAATGTCCTCTCTGCCCTCGACCATTTTTTTTCGCTCATCACTCTTAGCGGTTTCTCTCACACGGACAATGCTCCTTTTCCGTCTCTATAACTAACGTCGTTAACCTCCTCTACCATATAAATACCTCCCTCCTTCACTATCGTCGTCTCTTTATACTCCGTTCTTCGACCCTTGCCGGCAAAACCCGCCACTATATTCCGTTTTGTAATTTGTACATTTTCCCGATGAATCATTCTATTTCTTTCACATTTTCTCGGTTGAGTCTGGCTTTTTGGCACGTTGGAAGCTAAGGTTCTTCCACGTAAGGCTTCTCTCGTTCTTTCGAAGGAGGAATTTCATCGGCGTTCGGAGATTTTGATCGTTAACGCACTTTAAGAGGTCAGTGTAATGAGTTGCTCTTGGACGGCTCTGCTCTGTAACGCTAGTTCTGTAGCTGTGAAAGAAAGGCCAAGTTAAATTCACAAACTCAAACTGCCATTTGTTTAGTTTCTTTTGGAGCTGATTCCTGCAATTGTAGTTCATAAAAGGTGAGTTTAGCTTTTAAATCTAATTTTTCTTTTCCTTTTGCTTTAGTCTTTATTTCTGTGATTTGTTTGCATAATCATTAATTCAAATGCGTTTCAGATCCTAAACGATTTGATTACATTTAAAGTGATTTCGCATTTACTTAGATTGATAATAACGCTTGCTCTCTCATTCTCTCTCTCTCACACGCACACTCACTCATCTTTGTTGTCTGTTTTTTTCTTTAATGATACAGTCATACAGAGCTCGTTTGCTGGTGGCTTTAAAGGACGATGACGATGATAAAAGATGAACGTGTGCTGTAGATAGTGAGGTTGAAGCATCGGGAGAAAAAGCAATCTGAAATCAGAAGACCGAAACACTTACTTGACTCTGCGTGTGGCTGTGCTGAGTCTCAGAGGGACAAAGAGCAAGAAGCAGTTGAGGTTTGCTTGGTAAGTCGTTTTCGAATAATAATGGCAGTATTAAATCCTACTTTTCAGTAAAGCAAAGATCGGTGTGGAAGTCCTTCCCTCTTCCACATTCTAATGTGCATGTTTCTTTGCCTCATCTCACACCGCTTTCATCCTCCGACAAACTTTGATTCCGATCGCAAACGCATCTTGATTTTTCTGAATCCCAAAAACACAGACACATACGTACTAATACTAATAGTAGCTCTTTTTTTTTCCGAAAAAAAAAAGAATGGAAAAAATTAATCAAATAAGCAACACGGTTTCTCTATGAAGGTCAGTGGGTCGCTTTTGGGCATCTCGGTGACCGAGGAGTGATGTGATTTATACAAAAGATAAAGAAAGAATGAGAGGAATAGGGTATTGTATTTTACAGGGATTTTGGATGAGAGCACAAGGGATGTGTCAGAAGCTTAGGCCTGGGACACTTTAATTTTTAATTTCAATTTAAACATATTATTATTTTTATTATTATATCACGTATAAAGCAAATCGTTGTACGAATTATTTCATATCGTGCAAAATTTAAAATCTACTACAACACTGCAGAAATTCACGATTGCAGAGACAAATGCAAGTTTTCTTCTAATTAAACAAATGCACATGGCCGTAGTGTGCTTGGTGGAAGGACCGCGTTGAAGAATCCTTCTCTTGTATTGTTTCTTTCTGCTTTTGATTGTTGACACGTTTTCCTTCTTTTGGATTTTTGGAGACGGCTTTCGCTCTACTCTGATCCCGAGCTTATTGAAGATTGCTTTTCCTTTTTCTCTCTAGCTAGGACCATTTTGTTTCCAGTGAAGATAATAGATTAGAACTATACTTTCTTTCTAGTTGCATTTTAACTTCTTGTATCAGGGTCATAACTCATCTTTATTTCGCTGCTTTCTTTACCAGCCTAACTATTGCTATTACTTACCGCAAATAGGCAATTACCTATTCACCTATCACTGTTTTATTCAATGAAAGTGACTGCCTCCACCTATCAATGTTGTCCTGAATGAATAGGATGTACAAATTGTTCTATAGCCCATTCAAAGCTAATGCTACAGCTCTGCAAAATGCCACCCCACAATTTTTAAACAGAGAATATAGTAATTCTTGAGACCGTTATAATGAGCCATAAATGCTTGTTTTTGTGCAGGAAGAAGAAAAAAAGGTTGCCAAAGTAAAGATGTTTACATGCATAGCGTGTACAAAGCAATTGGCGGAGGAGAGGGAAATTGAAGGAGGAGCCCGTGAGAGTGGCACGCCGAGTGCAAAAGAAGCCGTCAAAAGCCTGACGACGCAGGTTCTTAATCCCACCTTCTCCTTTTTTCTCCTTCAGCCACAATCTTTGCTTTTGCAGCTTCTTTTTCCTTCTTGGTGAAAACAAACAAAATCATAACCCCATTAGGGTCCTGATATGGTGGGGACCACCCTTGAATCTTTTTCGTCCACGTATTACCTATTTACGGCCTGAATTAATCTACCACACGGATCCACTCGTAATTAGGCAAACATTGTTTTTGTTTTGGAGGAATGACGCTCTTCTATTTTGGTCCCATCTGCTGCTCTTGACGGATGGTCCATTCCCATCTATGTGCCTATATATTGGTTTTATTTATGAGCGTGTGGTGCCAAGTTGCTGTAACCTGACGTGCGAACTAATCAGCCCCGTCAAGTGGCTTATTCTTTTTCAAGTTAAAACCAATAAGCCATTTACAACTTGACATGGGAAGAGCAAATTGCCCCGAATCAGATTTAAGATATCGGGTAGAATCTGAAGATGTTGGCGGATTTAAAATTATTATAATTCTAATCTAATGTCCGGTATCTTTTACTGCCAAACGTGCCTAATTTTAACAACTGGCGAATATATTAACAATTACTTCACAATTAGTATTCATATTATTACTATATCCTGATCACATATTTTCCTTTCCCTTCTTTCTCATAAATGAATTTTAATAGCATGTCTTGGTCAAATCTTCTTAAATGCAATAGAGGAAGCAGCTGGATTAATGTTGAGAAATGATGCCTGGCTCTGAAGGGCCTGTCATAGTCCTATTCCCTGTGGCGTCCTTCGGTCCTTGAATTCCTGTCCACCGATTGTATTCAAAAGTTTGCCATTGCAATCTGTTAATGAAAAAGAAATTTATACCAGTGACATCCTTGGATTGTGTAACAAAAATGTTTTTGACACTATTTCTTTAACAATTTTTGACATTATTTTAGTGCACTATTTTCAGACCGCTAAACGTTAGTATCTCTTTCTCTTCCGACATCTGCATATTAATTACATTAATCAATTTTATGTGCAACTATAAGCTTGACACAAGGCTTAACGAGACCAGACATCTAGTTTGAAATATCAAAACCGAAGTATGTATGGATGAACTTCTAGATGGTTGTCCCAACTGTAAAAAATCAAAGGTCCCTGAAATGCATATAAATATTGACAAGTATTTATTGGATCGTAGTTAGTTAAGGGTCCTACTATTAGGAATGGTCCTTTATTGGACTGCTTAGTTTATTTCAGCGTATTTATGATATTCGTATAATAGACTTGACATTCAGGGATGTTGCCATCCACTTCTATTCTCCAGCTGAGTACATCCTCCAGCAGTCCAGCTGTAAAGGTGTTGCGTGATGCTTTGAAAAGGACCTAAGCTTGAAACCTTGAACTCCATCCGGTTTCCTTCTGATTTACTTTTTAATACATTTATCAGAAGTTCCAGATTTGGTTTCCCCACTCCGCATTGTGTGCCATTTAACACACACTTCTCTGCTGTTATGTTCTGTTGTCATTCAAGGAGGACATCTCTGAACAATTATTTAGCTTATTTCATTCTCAGTTTTCCTTTTTCTTTCCTTTTTTGTGTGTGTGTGTGTGTTTTTTTCCTTCCAAATTTAAATTTTTTAATTATCCTTGTTTCCTTTCAAATCAACATCGTGCTTCTAGTAGCGGGAATTTAGCTGCATGCCTGCATGATTTGTTTAATTTTAATTTTATGGCGAGTAGAAAAACAGTTGACTGTCCTCTTTTCGGTTACTGTGCTCTGTGTGTTTTGGAAACATTCCGAGGCTAAAGCTTGAAGCAACAAGTGGGATAGAACCCGCACCTTCTCACTAATAAAGATGAGTTTTATGCTACTAGGCCATAAAGCTACTGGCTATTTTGGAAGCCCTTAACATCTTAATAGGATATAGGAAAAGATTCTTAAACAGTCTCCGGTCACTCTCCACGCCCAATCTACTTAGACACAGAATTTATGTGGCTATCCTATACTCCCAATCTCCATGAGAATGAAATTCTTTCAGTTGAAGTTAGTGGGTATGTAAAGGTGTTAGGCCAAATGAACCTAAGAGAAGTTTTCTGATAAGATAATGCTTTATAATGCCTTTTCTTTTGTAATTATATACATGTTGAACAGAAGTGACTTCATTTGCGCCCACTTTTACTTAATAGTAGTATTCAATATAATCATTTGTTCTGTTATTTCTAACGCTATTAGAGCTTCTAATACATAATAGCTATGGCTCAATTATGTATGTGCAGATAAAGGATATGGCCCTCAAGTTTTCAGGTGCATATAAGCAATGCAAACCGTGCTCTGGATCCAATAGTGATAAGAAAGGGCAGAGACCTTATCCAGATTTTGATACCATCTCTGAAGGAGTTCCATACCCTGATATAGGAGGGGCAAGCTCAAGTTCAACCCCTGCATGGGACTTTATCGGCTCCCATTACCCGGCTGGAAGATCTGACCAGAGATTTGTTGGTGACCAAACCCCAAGAGGAGGTAAATCGGCATCAGTCTGTGATGTGGTTTTGGAAAAAGAGGACGAGCCCAAGGAGTGGATGGCACAGGTGGAGCCAGGGGTTCACATTACATTTGTGTCTCTTCCTAATGGGGGAAATGATCTCAAAAGAATTCGTTTCAGGTATAACTACAAACAATTTATGCAGCGTCTGCGTTAGTTTTCAATCACTGACTTCCAAACCAAGCCATCGAAATTATAATGAAAGATGTTCAACTGTTAACCTCCCTGTACATAGACTTTTATTTTTGCAGTTAATGTTGTTAAGATTGCTTAGGATTTTTATTCTCTGGATTAATACACCAAGCATTTTGCATTTAAAGTTTTAAACCCGTGTAATCTGACGTTTCTTGAACCTTCTGATGGACGTGTCCCATGTTTTCGCATAGCATATGTTGGGCGTTGCCCCTTGACACTGCCTCATTTGTAATGCATTCTATCTTCCAGCTATACTTTTGAAGAATGTGTACCAATAAAGCCTTAATCTTTTTCAAAATGTATCAGAATTTAGTTATTAGAGTCATAAGCATGATGTTTAAACAACAGGCTGACAATCGTGAGCATTTGTGACTTCGCAGCCGAGAGATATTCGATAAATGGCAAGCTCAAAGATGGTGGGGTGAGAATTACGATCGAATCATGGAGCTCTATAATGTCCACAGATTCAATCGACAAATCAACACTCCTACGAGATCTGAAGATGAGGTAAACTAAAACGTTGCACCAGGCGTTATGTTTAATCACCCAAAATATGATGTTGGATAACAGATTATCTCAGATATTTCTACTAACATGATCATCTTCAAACAGCAAAGAGATTCTTCTTACTCGAGACTGGGATCAGCAAGAGACAGCCCCATGTGCTCATCATTAAACAAAGAATGGACGCAAAGGAACTATGCTAAAACTCCAGGAAACAGAGGGCACAATCCATATGAACTTTCCGATCAAGGTGGAGGACCCCATTTCCAAGGAGGGTCATCGTTTGAAGCATCACGTACAACAACCTCTTCTAGAGATGAACCTTCTATTAGCAATGGCAGTGACATGGAGGCAGAATGGGTAGAACAAGATGAACCTGGAGTTTACATTACAATCAGACAGTTAACGGACGGCACAAGGGAGCTCCGACGTGTCAGATTCAGGTAATTCAATATATTCCTCACATTCTGTTTCTTTCGTCTCTATAAGTGATTCTAGGATTGGGAATATTTTTATTATTATTGATGGTTTATCAATTGGTGGTGAAGTCGTGAAAGATTCGGAGAGGTACATGCCAAGAATTGGTGGGAGGAGAACAGAGAAAGAATACAAGCTCAATACCTTTAAAGCCTACGAAAAAAGGTGGGATCCTCAATTTTGTTTTCCCGTTTTCCAGACTGTAAAATTGGGTTTCCACTGTATTAGATATAGAGCATGATGATTGCATCAGGCCTCCCTCTCGCTATTTTTCCTGCTGGCATCGTTTCATCAAAATATAGTGGCTCTATGCATTAATTATTACCATCTGTTCCAAAATTTACCTGAATCCACGACTGTGCCTCAGACTGTTTAGCTGTATGTATAGTTGATCACATGCATAACTCAACCTCTTTCCTCACCAGAGTATCAATGTCCACATTTCAAAGTGAAAGCTTCACATTCTATTGATCACACCATCACCACAAAAAACAGTCATATTAAATTAATAATTAATAAATTTTCATTTAACTGATTCTGAAACATTTTTTTCCTCCATTGGGCGCCTTGCCACATACGAACTTTTTTTCGGATCTAGCGATGCCCATCATGAATATCTACCAGCTCATGTCCCAAATATAAGACTACTAAAAAGTTTATTTTAATATTTGAATGTATATTATTATTTTTAAATTACACTCATTAATTTCTGTTTGGTTTTCCCTTTCAATGCCTATAAGTATAAATAGAATAAAATGTTGCTTAGAAATATCATTTAAATCTTTCCAAAAATTCAAATTCTGACCAGTTCCCAGATCTAAACCCATTTGAAGCGGATCCCCACTTACCCAGTTACCCCCAATACTAAGACTACGTTGCAGTCCGTTTTTTAAAAAATTGTTTTTTGACTACTGCTCACGCCTAGAATTCTTCGCCATTTTAAAAAAGCTCTTTCACGTGGATAAACGTTTTTTATTTTCACAAGAGGCTGAATCAACGCAACACATATATTTCAAGACCTTAAAACTACGATTAAAGCTGAAGAACCTTGCAAAGAAAACTTAATAATTTGAAGATGCAAAAATGGATTAAATTACAACCCAACCACTTCCCACAATAATTACAAGATCGACTAATTTAAGGAAATAGATTAAAGGGTTTAATGTTTAGATTAAATTATGTTCATTTACGATTTAAATGAAGGCATTCCGAGAAATATGATTTGAATGCATAGATACGAAAATTCTTGAAGTGGAACGATTCACGCGAAAATTGATAAAGGCAAGAAAGATGAGCATTTCGAAAAAGGACACTTAAATGTAGGAATGAAGCATACAAAGAGAGAGTGGTATAACAGCGTACGAATGAGAAAGCTTTATTCGGAAAATACCAAGAGGTTTAAAAAGCAACAGCAGAGTCGAAGCTCAGGGGATATATATCCACCCCAACAAGGATATCGGAAGGTTACATGTATGTTAAAACTTAGGGAACAAACAGATGGGCATAACTCATGCCGCCGATTAAATTATTGAACCATCGGGCTCAACTCTTATCACCCAGCAACTTTTCTTGAGTAAGCTCTTGCAGATGGAATATGTTGGGTAGGCCTGAGCAGGAAGTTTCGAGATTCAGAAATCCAATGCCCTCCAGCTTTCATTGGAGGTGCACCCATTGATTGTCTTCGAGCACTAACTGCCATATTGGCCAACTTATCGGCAGTTTCTGATACCCCACGTACACTACCAGTCCTTCCCTTGTTCATAGAAGCTGCCAACCAACATTTCTTCAACCTGGATGGGCTTTTTGGATTAAAAAAAAAACACTTTTTTGATGTAAAAAAAATTGTCTTTTTAATTAATTTATGTGTTTAGATAATATTTTCTTAAAAAGTAAAAGTCACAAAAAAAAAGCCAAGATGCTCCTTTTTTTAAAAGTTCCTTAAAAAAAAGCACTTTTTTTAAAAGTCCATCCAAACGGACACAAGCTTTGATAGAAGTTCCAGCCCAAATAAAACCAAATTACTGAAGCAACTTGTAAGCATATTTCTTAATTATAAAAGCTGAATATCCAAAAATCTAATGGCTTACTTGGGCTGTCCTTTCCAGGTGGTCGATATTTTTGTTGTTTGGTAGTCTTCATGGACTTGTCCATCTTATTTCCATCCTAATTGCGGAAAAATTGTCAGCACCAGTAAAAGAATGTGAGACAAGTCTGTTGTGGCTAGATTAAAGATACTTCAATACAGTAAGAAAGAAGAAATGGGACACCAGGGAAAAATTGTCAGCAAAGATAGATGTGGCAGAAGATTTGGCATGCGGATCGCAGAATACAGAAATACAGACGAAACATCTATTGATTGTTGATACAGAAACCAGAAAAAACAACTGACCTCATTTGCCATATCCAGCTTCCGATGTACACCTGAAATAACATTCAGAACATAAGAACCTTGTCGATAATGCATACAGCCATGTACACCAGGAACAAAAGAAACCCGCTCAACATAGCCTAGCATAGTGTTAGGTTCAACAGTGGAGAGGGGAGGGGGGACAAGGGATTTTAATGATCTTTCCAAAACCCCTTCAAATTTGGAGGGGACAGGAGGGGGAAATTCTATCGCTCTCCCTCCATTTTGTTTTTAACCAGGCAAGGGGAGGATCCCTGTTTTATTTAAAGCAAAAAAGGAGAGTGGAGAAAAATCACTCCCCTACCCTCCAACCAAACAGACCGTAAATGTAAAAGGGCTCCAGTGTTGGTCATTTTTCATCCTCAAGGCATACAAGTGGTGATTTAGACAAAATGTAAGCATCTTAGCTTTAAACAAAACAGAGCACCTGTAGCTAGTGAAGGATGTAGCTTTGGGGAGGAATGGTTATTTGTGAGCTTTGAATTGGACAAAGTGCAAGAATATCTCTTAACCCCTTGCCGATCCAGAGATCCCCTTGTTCCAGCTGCAACAACAGAAATTATTAGTATGCCCAGAATTACACCATTACAAGCTGAACCAAAATAAAAATACATACCAGATGGAGGCGTCCTAGCCACTGCTTTGGTGCGAAGGGATGGAGGAACGTAAAAGCAACTCTGCAACAAACAAAAAGCTATGAATAAAACAAACTAACAAAAAGCAGCTGCATAACATATTCCCATTGGGACACAAGTAGACACTATAAAAGCCATCTAGAAAAAAATAGTTTATGGAGAACCTGAAAGAAAGGATGTTGGAGGGCCTCCGCAGCTGTTGGCCTCTTGCAGGGATCCCATGAACAAAGTGACTACATGGATAACAAATGCAGACCAAGGAAGTACAATCTATTAGTAGGAAAGTAGAGGACAAGACCGAAACAACATTGAAAAAAAAGCTACTTACTGTAATAAGGTTGATTGCATCAACACTAACAGATGGGATCAGGGTAGAAAGATGCACACCAGGAAGCTGAAATTTTCAATTTTCGCTTTTTTCAGTGAGTCACTCCATATCCAAAGATATAAAATAGGAGTAGAAAATACCCAACAAAATTCAATTCCCAAGTTTGGACAAGTCGCACTAAACGTAATTTAAAATTCAACAAAAGTACCAAATTCCTAATTGCCAGAACCAGGGGAAGGCTAACCTGAGGGAACTGATAGTTAATATCCCTTGCTAGTTTAAGTCCATCAGTCCAGGATTCAATGGTTGGGCTGCCTATCACACCACATATTTTGTAGATCTCATCTGCCTCACTGCACGTAACGCCAGGGAAAGAAAAAAGTTCATTTCCAAAACCATGAACTTGTAGAAGTATACTATGGTTCCTTCTTGTTCAACAATGACACAGGCGACAACTCATCAATTGGTAAGTTAGGGAGTAAGGAAACAGAAAGAAAAGACATACTTGATCCCTGGGAAAAGAGGGCGGAGTGTGAACAGTTCAGCCATTATAGCACCCATTGCCCACATGTCTAAAATCAGGAAATGTAAATAAATAAATAACACAGTTTTGCGCAAGTCATGTGGCATAACTCACAGTAAAAGATTACTCATGCACACAAATGATGTTATTCCATGTTAAATCACTCACCAACTTTAGAGGTATACAAGTAAGACTGAAGCAGCACTTCAGGTGCACGATACCTAACCAAAGATATTAATACAATTCATTATATGCCTAACCCATGTAGCGATCGAGATAGGTTAATTATAAATTGAAATAACCTACCACCGTGTGGAGACATATTCAGTGTAGGGTGGTTGGGAACTGATCTCACGAGCAAGACCAAAATCAGCAATCTTTATGATATCCTTGGAGACCAGCAAATTTTCTGCAAGTAATAATGTACTCCATGTCAAAAACAGAAATTTTATAGTAGAATAGTAGTCTACAAGTGCATAAGATCAGGAATCTCATCAACCTATGCCCTACAACAAGCAAATTTGACAGTTTAACAAGCCAAATTTACCTCAGAAATAAAAAAAACAAACGATCAGGGATGATTAATGAGGAGAGAAGTAACCATTCACATTTATTAATTTGCTTGCTCGTCAATGATAAGTTTTTCATTGAAAATTACAATATATTCTACCAAAACTAATGATAATTAATTACCTGGCTTCAGGTCACGATGGAAGTATCCACGCTGGTGCATGTATGCAAGACCTTGGAAAACTTGAAAACACCAATTTCTAACTTCACTTTCAGTAAACATTTTTTCCCTGTCTTTCATGAGTTGGTACAGATTGCATTCCTACATCACCCCAAATGCCATAGGTCACTTATTATCATCCTAACATCAACTTCACATAACGCCATAAGAAATTGCAACCTACCATGTACTCAAAAACAAAGTACAGAATGTCATTTTCTCGAATAACTTCCTTTAGCTTGACAATATTTGGATGATTCATTCTCCGTAATGACTGCAAAAAGAGGAATTTATAAAATTACATGTAGAAACATTACATTGCAAATGAAACTTCAGAATCAGCAAGATTTCATACTTTGACTTCTCTCAGGTTTACACACTCCTCCCAAGAGTAATATTTCTTCTTCATTTTCTTGATAGCGACCTGCATTTTACATCAGAAGAAGAAAAACACAATCAGAATTTGTATTGGCAATGGGAAATGCACGTTCATCAAGCAAGGTAAAACAATTCCAAGAAAAGCTACACTCACAACTTCACCAGTTTGCTTATTAAGAGCTCTCCAAACACTCCCAAATGTTCCATCACCGACTTCCTTGATTAACTTGTACCTGTGTTCAATAAGCTAAGTTTAAAAAGGAATCTTACTTCAAGAATAAATAATATACGGGGACAATGCACAATTTCTCCGACAAATATTCACCTCTCCATTGTTCCGTGGAACACAAAGTAGCTCTTTCTTTATTCAACAAAGGTAAATAGACACACAAAGATGGGTTGCATTTATCACTTGCAGATGACACTCACAAAGGGACAATAGAATGTTAATATATGTCTGCTGGTCCAGCAAACTCCACCATCAATTTTCTGTCATGACATAAGATGGCACGAAAACAGAAACTTTGTGATGGACAAGCAGCACAGCCTTATTGAATAATACATCCACGACTTTGTAATGGTAGGAGGAGGTGGTAGTAAAGAACAAGAACGAGAGCATACTGATGCTTGCAAGGTTGAACAACGAGATCAAAACCACATCATTAGTCTCAAGCCAAAGTTCCCAATGCACAAAACTTCGAGATTTTAAAGATAGCTACTCCTAAACTACATAGAAAGTGTTTCAGAACCTTCAGGTAGCTGATGTCTTGTCACTACCAGTACCATGCAACAAGCAACAACACAATTACTAATAGCTACAACTCAATGCAATTGCTTATCCAATGCTCAAGATGCAGACAGCATCTGATATTCAGTCACAAGTATACGTGCTTCAGCCCTACAAGAAAAAAATGAAGGGAAAAGAGAAGGGAAATTAGAATTCAATTTTAACTAAAAAATTGAGCAGAGAAGGACTTATAAGTTATGCTATAGCTCTCTTACCCCAGAAGACAACTTATGTGAAGTTTCCGGTTTATGATCAATCAGCAATGCACTGTCCAAATAACTTACTATTAAAAAATACCGATCACATTGATTTAAGCCAAAACTAGAAGCAGAGTAAATTCTTACTTGCACAAGTGCATAAAGGATGCAGCACCAGTCTCAGAAGAAGCTAACATTACGTACAATGTGCTGATCATTAATAAGGAGAACACTAGGTGCAATTAACAAAGGAAACGAGAAGAAAATCTCCAAGGATGAAGAACCGCCAATCAAGCCCTTTTTGGAAAGAAAACAACCGATACTGGTAGCATATTGGCCTGAAACAATCTCCCTCCATATCTCAAGAATAAAAACAAGAAAATTTAGATTTGAAGCCAGGGCACCCTGCAATTGAAGCAAACAAGCAAAGCTCAGATTTAAATAAATAATAAAAAAAACTGTATAGGTCCAATTACTCTTTTATACTACATACAACTAAATAAACAAATATCCTAACAAAAATCTGACATGAAAGGAAGTGACGTAAATTTAAATACAAGCAAAAGCAGTGATTCAACAGAGCAAGCAGCATTTATGCACAAGATTAAAATTTTACCACAGAGCTTAAATTTTATTCAACAACAACAACAACTAGCCGCCTATCAACCCATATATCAATTAAAAACAAAATAAAAAATGAACTTATGTTCATGAAATATCTAAAATACCTCCAAAGTACAACAATCTCAAACCAATTTCGTCAATTAATATTTCAAGGTCTCCATTACGGAGATATCACAGAATAACTCAAGTGTCCTCTGAGGCAACTATATGATCGGCATCTAAGTCATTTACAAGGTTTAACAAATAACTAATTATCCATGACTAAGATGCATGATAAAAAAGAACCAACGGACCAGTCAGAACTCAGAACGTTAGTTTGAGGTCAAATGTCATAATGAGACTGATCAAAATAGGGTCACAGGGACCTCAGGGTATAATCAAAGATAATCCTCGAGAAGCTATTCACCATGGAAGCCGCACGTGTCAAGGAACTAGGTAGTATTGTCAATTATACCGAGCATAAAGTTATCGGCCCGTTAAATTAGAAATCAAGAGAACATTGGAATGTGGCTGAATATTATCCAGAGGACAAGTAATCGAATTGCATGTAAGCAATGCACTTTCACCGGCGAAGTAGCAGGATTAAAAGCATTCCAAGTAAACCGGTAAGAAACTATATGACGACAACCATACACTGATTACATCAAACATTTAACTTTAAGGAAAATGGATAATCGAAACAGCATCAGCAGATAATCCTTCCAATAGGATGAAACTAGGCTAAGCTAAAAATTAAATATAGTTGGATAAAAGAAAAGGAACCCTAACAAATCTACAAAATCGGAAGCAAAACCTCAAACACAAGCCTTAAATGTCACGAAAACAAATTTAACCTCGGGCGAAGCCTAATATAGAGCCGAATCAATCGCTACATCCTCAAAATTAAGGTGTTCTGCAATACAATTATCGAATCTACCAAACTTACCAAGCCTTCGCGTTCGATTACAGATTACACGACAACGAAAAGTTACGCAAATTCAAACCGATTACAATAACAAATCCAATCAAACAGAAACGGATCAGATCAGATCTGTACGGAAGACACAATGGAATCACATGGACAGATATGAGAATAAGAAGAAAGAAAATGCGACGGAGAAGAAGAAGAGAAATGACCTTAATAGCAAGCGGCATAACCACCGTCTCCTACGACGGGAAAAGGTGGAATCCAGAGCTTCCTCTCTGCGGGAGCAATCGAATTTGCCTTCCTTCTTGCTACCTATATTCTCTCTCCTTCTCTTTCTCTCTCTTCCTGCCGTCGTTGATCTTTATTCTCTCGTGCGGCCCAAGAGAAATAGGACGGCCCTTGTTTGGGAGCGACACATTAATTTACGGTTTTACCCTCACCACCACGTGTTGACTGTTAACGCGTCTCGTGGTCATCCCGCATTTTTATAGCCACATCCCCTTCCATACGAGTTGCCAACTTGAGACCTCCTCACCGTCGATCCTTTACTTGGACTTCGGTTAAACTGGAATAGTAATCATGAGTCATGACTGTAGTTTTTTTTTTTTTTAAAAAAAAAAAAAAGTTTTCATGACCACTTTTATTTTTTTTTTTTTAAAGAAACAAGTTTTATTCCAGATGTACAAATTTTGAGAATTCAAGATGATTTAATTACTGTAAAAATTTTAGAGACTAGTTTGAAATTAAATTTTGTAGCAAAATTAACTAAATGTTCTTAATTTGCTACAATTTTATACCATAAATAAATTTGTGAATTATACAATTTGTTCAAACACTATTACTTTTGTGCTTGTAGTTGTGAAGGATGACGACATGATATTTGGTTTTTCTAAAAAAAAGCATATTATATAATAACCTATTCTAAAATAAACCCACCATTTTATGGAACATTGTTGGCGGTTGCATTCCATGATAATTTCCTCAGAGAAAACGTCATTCTCTGAACTATATCAATATCATGATGAAAAAGTGATCATAATGTTTTGCCGACTTTTTATCATCAATGTTATCATGGCTTTTCATTTTGAATATAATGGCATGATACGACATCTTTAAATCATAATTCAGATTTGATTGAGGGACTCTCCTTCAAATTTTGAGAGACACATAAAAAAAAATTTAAAAACTGTAAAATTTTAAATGAAGTTTGTTATTAAGAAATAACGAAATTTGATAAGCAATTTACAAACTATTTTTTTTTTTTTAGGAAATAACTGATTTGACATTATACAATTTCAAAGTTTTTTCTGTATTTTTCCCTAAAATTTTAAACAAAATAATTTGGCGTTTATAAAGAAATGAATTCCTTGAGCCAACAAAAAATGGGGCATTTCAACGGGCAAAAATAGTGATAAGTTATATTATTATATTAAAATATGTTAGATGGCCAATGTTGACCAACGCGTTGGGCTGGCGGGAAAAAGTTAAAAGGTTAGCTGGGAGTGGCTTTAGTTAGGTTGAGAGGTAATGCACAGAGAAGGATTTGGGGGTTGGATCTTATGATGATGACATTTAATAATTTATTTTCTGAGCATTCATGCCAGAGAGAAGTGATGAAGCAAAAGGGCGTTAGGTGGAATAAGTAGTGGCACAAAGATTGAGACGCCGTGGCGGACAATCTAAGCAATAGAAGAGTAGTCCCATATGCTTGATTTCACTTTCACTCCAAGATTTTGAATGGCCTTCACAAATCAAAAGGGCTCTTTGGTAGATAGTATTGTTTTTTTTTTTTTTTTTTTCAAAAACAATTTAAACACATTTGTGCACACGAATATATCAACGATAGACTCAAATCTAAGACCTTATCCAAACATGGCGGATGGTGTCGTGCTAAGAACAACTAGCCATTAACATATATTTCCTCCAGTCATAATTATGAGAACACTTTTGTAGTGCAAAATGGTCCTATAATTAGTACTGGAGGTAGTAGTATTGTTTCACTCTAATCACAGAACATGGACTTATTTGTTCCTAGTAATTAAAGGAGTGCAGTCAAATCTCAAAACAAGAGTTTGTCTCAGACCCTCAAGATTGTAAATAACCAAGTGCAGGTAGCAAACTACTCACAAATTCAAAATGGATTTAGATAGCTTCATAGACCGAAATTTGGAAGCCAAACCATACAAATAACGGGAACGGGCTTTGAATTGGCACCAAAGGAAAGCCAGAGGATGACTTGCCTGTCTATCATATATACAGTGGGAACATCTACAAGTTGTTGTGTGGTGTGCGGAAATTACACAGATGCATTGCTAAGATATAAATCACTGAACTCGAGTGGAAACCTTGCACAGCTGTGGGGATGGTCATTCTGGGACAGGGATTCGACGGGTGACCGAGAGTCTGAATCCTCTACATACAGAGTATTCACAACTCTCAAAGCTGGCTTTCCATGATAGTATCCAGAGCTTTGCCTTTCACAGAGGAGTGACGTGTCTTGGCGATAATCTTCAAAAAGAAGCACAAATTTTTTCATCCCGCTGTGTTGCTACCGAAAAGGCCAAGTCCATAACAGATTCAAGAGCCAACACATGCTTTCCATTAACTGGGTGGAATTTTCTCAATATGCAGATACCAAAGGTCATTGTAAGTGATATTTCAGTCCAGCAGTTTACGGTTCAACATCCATTCTGCAGACACACTGAAGCAGGCTTTGACCTCACTTGGCAAAAAGCCATGTCATCCACTTTGACAAGCAATGTAAATGAAGGTGGTCAGGTAAATCTACCTAGATAGAGAAATCATCAAACAATCAGTACAACAGATAATATCTCAATATTTTGGAACAAGAACAGCATAATACAACTAAAATACAGTTTCACGTAAGTATCAGTTAGAAGTTCAATAGATTTCATTGGAAGATAAAGGGATCAACTAACATTAGTCCATGTTGCAAGATACCCATCAGTTGAAAGCAACCAGCTTCCAGAATTTGATAGCATATCCAACTTCTCACTTGTGGGATCAAATTTCACCAGTGCATCATCATAATCATCATCAAGATCATGGTTCCTCCTCCTTTTCTTCCGACCCTTTCGTTTCTTCCTACTTTTATCTACTATCTGTTCATCTGATAATCCATCATCATCTAGCAATGCATATTTGTTAGATCTGCGGAAACCAATATGATTATTCAAAAAGACAGACTCCCACGATTCAGGAGTGTGGCATTCTTGTGACATTCTATAATAAAGAACCCAACATTGAAGTCCCAGACACTTCATCACTTCTGAAGTTGACATCTCACGAGCATTCTTAAAGAAAAATATCAAGCTATTGGAGTTGCTTGGTATTGCAGATATCTTTGAGACAATTTCTTTGACTCTTTCCTGTGAGTTTTGGGCATCTTCTTCACGCAAAAGACGAAGAAGTTGCCTTCCCTGGGTAATAATAGCATTTAACAGTAGTATACGGTCAATTGATCCAGGAACCTCACTCTTTACAAGTACAATCTCAAATAAACTAGAGATGCCATTGAAATGTTTAGATTCCATTGTTGGGTGAAGACATCTACGAAGCAGTTTCAAAAAGCTGAATAAATCCTGCTCTTCAAGAGTTATAAGAAGGCGGTGACACAGAGAAGAAAATGGCTGCCCTGTGAGGAATTCACCTATAACTTCCCATATATCTCCTGCATCCTCTTCATACATTAAATCAATAAAATATTGCACAAAGAATTGCCTGTCAATGAAAAAAATATCACCATCTTTCACTGACTCCGTAAACTCATTGGATGACCAAAATTCGGGAACATTCTCCAGAAAATTTTCTACAGTTTGCTGAATGTCCAAATCAAGAAAATAATGAGGCTTTGTAGCAACTACTGCTGGTGATTGCCCATGTTTTCCCTTCCACTCCAACTCCTCCCAACAGATATCCCTATTTTTGAATGCAAATTGGGACAAGGCCTTTGCACCTTTTCCAAGCTCTAGTCCATTGCCAGAGGAATAATTGACAAACCACTGCAATGCACGCTCTGGATTACCTGCATTCCTCAAAATTTTGCACAATCAGGACTCACAATCACACACACAAACAAACAAACAAATGGAAGGTACTAACAAAAAGCATAGATGAAACTCACCTTCAAAAAAAATTTCAAGTATGTGGCTTCTCTTTGCTAAAATGGATCCCCCATCTGTGGTTTCTTCTCAAACATCATGTGCAAAAGTTGAGAAGCTAAACCATGCTTCTGTGATTTAAGTAAATTCAGAAATAACTCGCACTGATGGCGAGGAGTGATGGAAGTCATTCCTGCAATGGTGTTACAAAGCCATAGTCGAGCTTCTGATCGACTTCCTGACGTAATCACCGACCAAATAGTAGATTCCAACTCATTCAAAAGGGATACTCTCAATTTCATTGAGTCACCACTATCCACATCTTCATCCCAGCTAGGCTCCGACAAAAACAAATCAATCATCTTGCGGCTGGAGGAAGATAGTATTCTTCCTGCAAGAAACGAGTTCAGTTGTCAATATGTTTTAGCTTAAAAAACGCTACAATCAGAGTCAAGAAAACAAGATTATCCAGAGAAAGAAAAAGAAACTCTGGCCCTGGTGATTTCAAGTGCACCAGAGAATATTTGCAATCACAAAATAGCACCCAAATTAATAATTTTCTTCTACTTCTAGGACGGAAAAAAATGGGAGAAGACTTCCACATTCTGCGTTTGCAAAGATCGTGTCGAAAGAAAAAACATATATAGAAAATGGTAAAATGCCGCATCATTGAAGAGTTTCGAAGATTCATTATGCAGTGAAGGAAAAAAGAGAAACTATTGAAAGACAAAACATCAATTGAGATTATACTACGGAGGAATTTCGGATACTCTATTTACCAATTATGGCTCGAAAAGGTGAGGTATAATCGCGTTAATTTGGCATCACTGAAGTGAACGGAGAAGCTTCAAGATGTGGGAGATAACTCTAAATTGCCCTAGAACGACGGAATAAGTCGGAAAGATGACGATATTAGTATGTCAAAGACCAACATTGGAAAAAAAAACAATTTATTATTTTCTTTTTTTTTTTTTGCCAGCTATTTTTACTTGAATTGCATGTTTTTCCTTGGTCTGAAACATAACTTGAATTTTGATGAAATAAAAATAGCTCGTGTGATCTGTAATGCAATGCAGGAATATTTAAATTAAAAAAAATGAGGACATACAATGAAATAAAGATGTAAAAATCTATTACTTTTTTACCAAATTAAAAATATATTTTATATATACACAATGTATAATTTATAAAGGGTTAAGTAGTAAATTCGTTAAAGTTTTTTTTTATCTCAATCGAAAGTTTTAAAATGTAATAATGTTACCCTATTCTATTAAAACCCTAACGTTGATTGTAAAAAAATTGACGTTCACCGTTATTTTTTAACGGAAATGAGAATATTGTTGCATTTTAAAATATTGAGATAAAAAAAAAAACTTTCAAGATAACATTACTCTTAAGTGAAAACGTAATAAATTTGCTACTTAATCCTTTATAAAATAAGATAATTATTGAAAGCATTTTCATCTGAGTTATCCAAGAATATGATTAAATTGTCCATTTTCCCGAAACTTAATTCCCACGTTTTATTCATCCAAAAAATATGATGTAATATTAACTTAGGTATCATACATAAACTCTAAATTTTTAAAATAGTACTAGTAGTTTCTCTCTAAATCTAAATCTAATAAAAAATACTAGCTATAAACTCTATTACATAATTCTTCTTTTAAAATTTAAAAATATAACAATAATCTTCTAACATCCCAACATTAAAAAAAAGTATGGGGAAATACAAAAGGAGGCAATAGGCCAGAGAAGAGTCTCAACTCTCAAGCACAAATGAACTAATGACAATCTTACATCCTAGAGGAGGTTTGTAATGTCAGTCGACTGATATTTCATACAACATCGAACTTTATTCTATTAGGTAAGCCTAGCTATATGTAAAATGTGTTAACCAAATCACACAAGCATTAGCTTCAATACATACGTGATCATATGAAACAGTGCTCTCGCATAATCTGTTTTTTATATCTTCAACAATACCAAAACTAAAGTCGGTAATTAAAGACCAATTCTGGTAAAATTGAACGCATAATATTGAGATTTTGATAAAAAGAAAGAAAAAATAAAAGTACATATCAACAGCATTGTTCTTTTCTCAGTGGAATACATGAAAAATCAGCAAATTTCAATGACGGGAAAGGGTAAGTCACTTGCTGTATCTATGGGGTCTAAAACTTTCTTCTCATTTCTTCACATGAGTTCACTTTCATACTCCAAGGGCAACAAAAGAAAGGACAATAGAGACAGAGATAAAAGGACGCAATATCTGATACACTTGAACCATATAAAGAATACATGTGTAAGAATTTATAACTATGAATATTTTCTATATAAAATTAAGATTATTGTAAAGTTACTAACTCTTGAATAATATAACCCAACTTCAACTTTAATGATTTTTGGTGTCTTTGATAGAATTTTAACCAATCTTTTTTGCTGAGAGCGGCGTCGAACTCGCTTCCCTTTGCATCTTACTCATGGAATTAAGAGCTCTAGCCTTCTCATCACTACTGGTTCTGGTTATGTGCATCCAGAGTTGTCATCTTGAGCGCCTGTTGGATGATGACTGCCATAGCTTTTTCTGGCATATCAATATCTTCTCCTTATCAGAGCCATCTTCAGTTTCTTGTTTATGACATACCCATCTCATACCCTTGGCAATACTGGAAATAGCATTTATATAATAGTTGGATTCTCGAATTATCGCGTATCCAGTAGGGCGTAAAATTCGGTCCATCTCCAGCATCACATACTTCATTTCACATCTGTCAATAACCAATCAACCAACAGTGTTAGAGCGCTACAAACATGTTTAGTTTGGATTCAGTACGATAATTGGTATTGATGAGTGATTTCTGCAAGTCCAATGGGAAAAGAGTAATAAATCCATCTCATGGAAGATCTTGCAAGATTCCCGTTGAAACATGATCAAGTAAGTCAAATAATGTGATTTGCTATTGGCTTAAACCTGACTGATTTTTCTAGTGATCTGAAAATATTGCAAAACCATAAGATACCTTCACAACCGTTTCATAGAGTCATGTGGAAGGTCTGATTAAATCCAAAGTGAATTTTAAGACCATATTTAAGTAGCTATATGCAAGAATTTGTTCAAATTCAAGTTCAAAGCTTTCCTAAAAGAATATTTCTAAGAATAAAAAGTAAGAGAATTGACAGAGTCACCTGTGGCTTTCTTTAGTAAAGAGTCCATCAAGATGGAGCAGGTCATAAGTTCGAGGATATGTTGAAAAGGCTTCACACCTACCAAACAATAAAACTCAAATGAAAAGAAGATTTTGATAACAGGCAAGTAAATATTCACCATTTCAGGTTTTTATTCATAAGCAATATTTCAAACTTACCAATCATGCAAGGTCCCAATAAGGCCTCGATCATAAACCACAGGAAGTGTATTGGTGGCATAAGATGAGACCACATTCATGACCCACACAGGATCTTTGATCAAAGATGAAGCAAAACCTCCATAAACCGTATTCATGTCCATCACATTCCTAATCTTGTCGGTCCCAAGGTCAGGAAGCAACTTCTTGTAGTGTTTAACACGGTTCTTCCACTTGCTGTCATCATGATTGAAAGCGCTAGAACTTCCGCCATCGATAAGAGAGGCCCGTTCAGGTGCAACATTCAATCGCTCAGGCCACTTGGGAACAGCTGCCAAGCCTGATTTCTTAAGCTTCGGATCTGGGACTACAAGACAAGCACGAAGTGGTGTGTACCATGCTGAATCAGGCTCGAGGCTGTCATCACATTTTGGTGGATAGGTTTCCTTAGCCAACTTATCATAGCAACTGTTATCTAGAGATTTCTGCCATACTGCAATGTCACCCTTCTTATTGTACATTTTAAAGCACAATGAAGTCAGCAAGTCTTGCAACTTCTCATAATCTGATCTTTGCTCTTCCACAGTTGTGTTCCATCCACGCCACCTGTTCTCATAGTTAACTGGAGGACCAGACAAGACCCAAAACCCACCGGGACGGAGTATACGATGTATTTCAAGCAGGTAAATTCCACCTGAAAGTATACATTCATTCTATTAAAACGAGGTAGAATAGTTGAATAAACACATAGTTACACACAGCACAAAAGGAGAGTAGACTTCTTAGCTCTAAGCAGAAAGATAAACCATTAAAAATACACTCAAAAGAAAGGCACGTTAATAATACTAGGAAACCACAATTTTCTACTCACAAGGACAAAATTGTGTTTCAGTTTAATTGATAGAAGTTAACAATCCAGAGATAATTTACCAAATTCAGTCCATGGGATGAGGCATCTTGAGCAATGAGCCATATCAAAGGAGTTTGATGGGAATGGAAGTCGCTGGGTAGAAATCACACCAAGAATTGCTGGGATGCCACGCTCCAAAGCAAATTGAACTTGAGCTTCATGGTTATCCCTTGGAGCAAGGGAAACTGTTAGAATTCCACGATCTAACAAGTCACCGCCCCAGCTAGCAACCTAGGATAAAACAGGGATATACTGTTAATTTCATAAATCTACAGAAATTAACAGGTTTTATAAGATATACAATGCAGTCAAGAAAATAAATATAGAGAAGGTGATAGGTGTAAGTGAATTCAAGTCTAAAAACATTGCTGAGAATCATTATAGGGATTAATGCAGGGAAACGTTGTTACGAAAACAAAATGTAAAACTCACCCCACAACCAGTATCAAGGGCAGTTCGAATAGTCCCGTCTTTCATTTCTGGAATCAGATCTTGCATTAAATCAACATATTCACTCACACCATTGGGGAACATAGTACCCCCACCAGGAAAGAGAAATTTTTCCCCTTTCTTTATCAACCAATGCTGATTAGACTTCTGCTTGTTGATCCAATCATAAGGCACATTCCTGAAATTAGGGTAACATAAAACTTGAAGAAATGGACAGCTTGGATTCAATTGCAGACAACTAAAAAATAATCCATCCTTAGAATTCTAGAGCTGAAGAAAGCTTATTTGTACCTGTACCAACATTCATCCCTGCTCTTTGGCCATCTAATTGGAGGCTTATACCCATTTGGGGGAGGAATTAAGCACTCTTTCCTCTCAAAAATTGGAGGGCAATGGCGCTCCAACAAAGTAAGCCGATAGTACCCATACTTCCTCCACCTCTGTAAAATCATGCTTAATTTAATCAACAATGCGACTTGTTTCTATTAATTCTACAGAACCCAAAAATAAACTCATAATAATACCTTTGGATCTGTGCATGGGGTGTAGTCTTGATAGTCAATGCTGCATTCTGGGAAGCTATTGGATTTAACTTGCAGAGGAGCAACTGCTGACCCTTTGGAAGTTTCAGCTGTCTTCTGAGTATTAATCGTGACAAATTTTCCCTTCTCGGAACAGAAGATCCCACCTAGATAGAAAGAAAGTCCAAACAGCACAACAAACATGATCGCCATAGAGACAGCCCTTGAACTCTTGTCTGGATGGGTGATTGGTTTTCCATCTTTATGCTTCATGGTTCAAGAATTAATCAACTAAGCACCTGCAGAACAGCGCAGTATACTCAGCTTTACTGCAATGCAACAGTGTCGCATCCCCGCACTCATAAATTTATAACAAAACTATAGACAGAATGACCAATAGGCCTTTTACAAATCAGAATCACATATCATTCACAATTGTCAGCAATCACTTATAAAGGAGACATTGAATTTTATAATAGCCATTCAAATACACCCATCATAAGAATTCAATTTTCTATTAAAGAGAAGTCATTTGAAAACTAAGCACATGAAAATAATTACATCTGTCATGGTGTTCTGGCTTTTTCTTCCTAAAATTTCCAGCAATCAAGCGGGCATTATCAATTAAGGTCTCTTGCAAATTCAGAAATCAACTTCATTTGAATTACCATACCACCCTAGTTCTGCCAACTAACTAGAGAGGCCTCAGCAATTTTAGATCGCTACATTGAAAAGAAAAACAAGGACCAATTAATCAATATCCAGAAACAGCAAAGGATGTTGATGGCTGAGAAACTTACAATACCGAGATCAATGTACAGGACAGAAACTTCCGGGAAAGATCAAGTTTTTGGAAAGAAGATGGAAAGATTTTTTTTAGGAAAAAAAGATAAACTCCAACTATTAAGAGTTACTTTTTTTCTTGGTCGAAGTTAAGAGTTAATCAACATAATGACAAGGCTAAGCTGCAAATAAAAAATCACACACTACCGACACTTCTTGCTTTCCATGTCACTTTGCCTTTATAAATTTCACATGGCATAGGGCCCTTGAAAAAGGCGAAGCGAAGCACTAGATCTTGCAACATGCTATTGATGGAAGAGCGAAAAAAGTAAAGAGCGGGTGAAAGACCGAAAGAGCATAAAGTAATATAATCATTTCTTCGCATACACGAAAAGATTCCATAATTCATTTGTCAGTGCTTGCCGATCAGTTACTTCTTGTACGGATATCAATACCAGCATGACACTCAAACAGAGCAAGACCGAATTAAAGAAGTACGAAAAAAAACAAGAAAAAGCACAGCTCTATTATCCAAGTTTTCATGATTCTGAAAATAAAAATGCATTCTATCCCAAAAAAATACGATAATCTCGGAAGAGAAAAGATTTTACAATAAATCAGTATAAGCACTCGAATACCAGGGGGAAAAATTCAGAGAACATGAAAATAGGAAATGGACAAAAACACAGAAAACATAAAACCCACGAGGGCGAATCAGATTGTGACTCAAAAGAATATAGTGAGTTAGAATCAGAGAAAAGGACATTTCAATCCAAAGAGATCTGACAGAAGAAGGACACCGATGAAGAAGCAAGCAGTAATAAACAGAGGAATATAAAACCAGATAAGCTGAGGAAGACAGAAAGAATCACCGCTCGCAATACAACAAAAGACAATCCAACAAGTCTTGGCTGCAAGGATTGAGGGGTTGAAGTTCAAAAGAACCAAAATCTGAGCGAAAGAAAAGTAACAAGAACAATAATGAAAGAAAAGACAAGAAAGAATGGGAAAGAACGTACCGGTTGGTGTTTTAGATTATATGCGTTGAAAGAATGTGAAAAGGGAGAAAAGGGGCTAGGCCTGAAACGCTGCTCTCAGAGGATGAGAGTAGAGAGAAGAGGAAAAAGGCCTAGAAATGAAGGCAACATGCATTAACGAGGGTCAGAAATCGCTGCTTGACGAGCTGAACTGAACGCTTATATAACTATTCTCTGCCCATGTGTGCGCGCCTCGCTGTCCTCTCGCTATATTCGACTTCCATGCTGCTTCTTCTTCTGCCCAATCGAAATCGAGTATAATATTACCATTCCAAGAAGAAAGAATTCGGATTGGGGACAAAAAAAAAATCAGCAATGGAAAATTAAATTAGGGAATATTTCACTCAACTACTACAGTAGCTCCAGGACCTTCAAGTTGAAATGAAATTAAAATTTCTGATGAAAAGACATCACCACCCCTGCTTATCTATTTTCTTAAAAGAAGTCAACATTTTCCAAAACCTGTCGCCCGAGCTCCAACTCCTGGCTGAAAAATATTGACTTTTTTTTTTTAAAAAAAAAATAGCAAGGTTAATGATATCTTTTTAGTATGAATTTTAATATCCATTTTCTTCTAACATCTTGTAGTTAAGTTTCAAATTTTTTTAAGGGTCATTAGATATTAATTGGCTACAGAAATCTTTGATTGAAAATTTTCCAATTAATTAGGGATGATGGATTGATTAATTAATATTTAATATTTTCTTTTTCTCACTTTTTATTAGTGTTTTTTTTTTCCTCCGTTAAAATTCTGATTTGGGAATTTGGCTTTACATTCCATGGCAAAATTGTCAATATACTAGTACTTATGTGGAATTTATTTATTTTGATTTACTTTGAACAATGGTATTCAGATCCCAGACACGCACAGTGAAACTGAAATGATTATTTCTGTGTGTAATGCCATCCCACCCGCTACGATTTGACTTTTACCTCCTGAGGCGCTGAAAACCAAAAACCACTTTGGTCCCTTTTTAGCCCGCGTAATTTGGTTAATCTCCCGAATGGGTTTCTGCCACGTGGCACTTGTTGACAGGAATTATCCACTATCACTTTTAGAGTACGGAGTATAAAATAAAAAATGAAATCTGCGTGCAATTTTTTAAATATTTGTTTTGTGTTGAAACAATTGAGTTTGTTGGAGAAAGGTTTTCATTTTTGGTGAAATGTAGGTAGAGAAAAGTTATTAGGATTCAAATACAATTCACATCATCGTAATATTTTTTTGCCGGAAAATCCTCGTAATAGATTGTTGTCCCGAAAAATCTTCACAATGTATTAAAAATATAATTAATTTAGATATTATTTCTTATTGTGTTTTTAAAATAAGAATACAAAATTTATTTAATTTGTGTATTTAATTATAGCCTTACCTGTAAAATAAGGAAATGATCTTTTATTGATTGGCAATTTGGCATCACATGTGTATTTCTTTCTAAAAATTTCTCGTTCCCTTTTAATATTCATATTTTTAGTTATCTAAAAAATTATGGACGTTACTGATTAAGTTTAAAGTTGATAACTTTGGTAGTTTACAAATGAACGTTAACAAATATTAATTATTAAATAATTTTCGTCAATATTTTTTTGATAATGTTTTCTCTCTTTTTAAATGCCTGTAAACTGTAGCCAATAAATTTGTGTTTGACCAGATTTAAACACAATTTAAGAGTAATGCGTTTTCTTCTCAAATAATGTAAGATAATTTTTTTTATTGGTGTATAAATTCATAATGATAATGATATAAATATATTAGCACAGTTTAAGATGTCATGGTTTGACCCTTTTTTTTTTTTTGGGACAAAATGATTTGGCTTCAAGTCAGAAACTGAAAATTATAGAAAAGGAACACGTCTCCACTTAAATGTTTTTTAGCCTAAAAAAAGTCTCATTATTGGATAAACACAATTTAAAAACTTGTAAATCAATCAGTATCCAGTTTATTGACTCTTTTCAACTTATTGATCTTCGTAAATTAGGGAAAAAAATTAAAAATTCAATTGTCAATAATTATTCTCCTTAAATCTCGTTAATTAAGAATGGTTGACTGATCTGTTTGAAAATGGAGATTGTTATTTGATCTTCATTTATTAATTTAATTTTTCCCAAAAAAATTCGTTCAAATAATCCCTTCACAAATAAAGCTCACGAATATTTTTCAGAAAAGTCGTATTAAATTCGTCTATTTTCATATCAATACTGAAGTTCAAAGTATTAGTTACATATTAATTTGGATATTAAAAGAATGCCAAACCCATCTTCATTTTTTTATTTTTAAATTTTTACTATATTATAAAAAATATTTAATTAAAAATAACAACGTATTTATCAATTATCATGCAGTTTAAATAAAAATAGTACGATTTATATTGTTTTTTGTAACAAATAAGTGGTAATTATAGAGCATTTCACCATTTCCAGCTGGAATCACTGGGATCAGCATTTCTTTAATTTCACTTTAGAAAAGAGGCCTTAACTTTTAAGTAATGATATTTACTTGTCTGCGAATAAAAGCATATATGCAATTATAGATCCATATGTGTGTACACTAGCGAGGTACAAGGTTAACTTTATGAAATTTTCCTGATACATATTTAATTTATTAGTTTAATGTGCATTATTTGTGAGGGGTGTGAAATTTGGCTTCAAAATTTCCGAATTCTCGCGTTAACTAGATGCACTACTTGAAGATAAATGCCATTAAAATCTTAATTCATAAATCAATCAATAATTTATCGAGACAGCAAAATTTAATTTAATTGAAAGTACAATTAAGGACAAAAAAATCTCATAATAAATATATTGTTAATACTTATTAATAGTATTTTGCACTAATAAGTAATAACTATTCTAAAATAGTTGAGATATATCCTTTGCCAAAAAAAAAAATATAGTTGATACTTAAATTATTCACTACTTATGCCTTTTTTATTTCTTTTTTTTTTTTTTTTGCCAGTTTTTATGCCTTTTTTACTTTTTTCTTTACCTGTATTATGCCTTTTTTTACTTGAAGAAAGGTTTTTGAATATTCTAAAAATAAAGAAGCACAATCTCAGCAGAATTATTGAACACTAGGTAATTATTACTCCCTCCTGGTCTTCAATATAAAATAAAGTTGATTTTTTTGTCGAGATTAAGGAAGCTAATTAAATTACTTTAAAGTATTTTTTTTTCAAACTAATTAATTTGACTAATAAACTAATATATAATCTAACGATATACAACATATAATATGATTAAGTAATTTATTTAGTATCATTAATCTCTCCAAAAAAAAAAATTTAACTATGTCTTATATTTAGGGTTGAAGAGAGTATAAGGACCTATGATTTATTTCATAATATATTACTACTCTGATCCTATTTATAAGTCCACTTCGACAAAAAAACTTGGTCCTATTTATAAGTCCAGTTTCATGTGATAAATGAGACTGTAACAATTTTATCCATATTAATAATACCTATAAAGATAGAGATAGAAGAAATAGTTCATAAACACCCAATCATACGTGAGGGCAAAGTTGAAAATTTACCCTCATAATCATTGAGTTAGCTACCTCTAATTGGTATAGGAGATTTGGTCAAAGTAGACTTATAAATAGAACCAGAATGATATGTTTTTTTTTCTACTAAATGTCCTAATAACTGATGGCGTTTACTGAGAAAATTTTGATATATTCTGGTAAGAAATATATAATTTATCTAAATTCTTTATTTTGTTATTAAACATAAAAAAGATGCATGCATGTGTTTTACTTATACCTTTTTTACTCTCTTTTTTTTATCTGTATTATGCCTTTTCATACTTGAAGAAAGGTTTTTGCATATTCCTTCCAAAAATAAAGAAACACAATTTCAACACATACTCTCTCAGTAATTATTGTGAAGCCCGATGTATTTCATAATACGTTATGTTTTATCTAAACCTTAATTTTTCTACCTAATGTCCTAATAAGTAACGACGTTTATTGAGGAAACTTTGTTACCCCTAATTTTTATTATAAGGTATTAACTAACAATTCTTATAGACCAATAAAAATAATTAAAATTATTATATTTATTCTAAAATTTAAGTAATTTTCAATATTACCCCTACTAATTACACTAAACTCTAATATGATATTAATTACTGTTCTTATCTGCTACCCTTATTAATTATGGACATACATGAAAAAAAATATATTTAATATTCTTTGAAAATAAGCAAGTACCTTTAAAAAAACCAAATACATTTGTTAGTTGATGTCTTGTAATAAGAACTAGATGGAGTATATTATAGTAAGAAATATATAATTTTATCTAAATTCTTTAATTTATATAAAACTGTTCTTAAAAACAAAAAGATGCATGCATGTGTTAATGTTTATCGAACCACATGGGGGCTCTTAATTATATGTTGAGTCCTATACAAGCAATTAGGGTGGGATCCCTGTGCATGTGTATTGAGCCCGGAACAAGCCGAATTACCATTTATTACATAGTTATTATTGAAATTGAATTAATTAATACTAATATAGAATATAGAAATTATATAGGTAATAAATAATTTGACTAGTTGGATGGTCGAATCTCATCCAATTTACACAGTCTACACCTACTAATTAATTATGGGATATGAATCATATGATATTATCACCACTAATGTCACTAACACATTTTCACGGTTAGATTACAATCTCAAGTAGAAGAGAGAAATAATAAAGTATATGAGATTATGATCTAATGGTGAAAAAGTGATAGTGATATTGATTGTGACCAAAATTGCTAGTAATAATATCCTATTCCAATAATTATATTATAAATTATTTATACCACTTAAAATATATGACGATTGGGATAAAGGAAGAGTTGAGCATGACGCAAATAGGATCAATGATAATTAAGACCTTATAAAACGATTAATTAATATCAAATCAGGATCTCATCATAACTAAAGTTAATACTCATTTTTCTATATTTCAGCAGGGAAAAGGTTTAAAAAATTGATTCAGTGTTAATCATTTTACGAGGTCCTTAACTGTAATTATCCCATTATTAAATTACATAGAAGTATAGCCTAAGAAACATATGCTTTACATCTTTTTTTTTTCTTTTTTTAATTTTATAATGGATGTCCATAAATTATCATAAAATGGCATCATTAAAATCCAAATCATGTGTCATCATAACAAGTAACAACCACACATGTAAATTTTCATTTTAGTAAAGTTAACATTACAGCATAATGATATTTTCCTTCATCACAAAGGGACGATGTATAGGAACCTAAAACGGTATTATTTGTAAAACAATTTAAAAATCAGTGTGACGTGTTACAAAATGTCAAATGATTATATGGATGTTTATATATATATATATATATATACTACTACTACTACTTAGTCTCTTGGTGCAATATGTCTTGAATTCAATATGCTTTTCTTAATAATCACAAGTATATATATGAGTTGTAAACACGGTTTCTTGATAAAACACAGTGATCCACTTTTGGGCATGTATAGCACGAGAAAACGACATATAATGCTTGAAAATTTCTTGGATATATCTTATAAAAATAATTATTCATTAATTCATTTTTTTAATAGTAATATTCTATTTAGAGGGTCAAAACATATGCTTTAGCATTTGTTTTAACATGGGCTATATAATATTCAAAGGCTTTATATAAATTAGAATGAAGATTCAATTAAATCATAAACAGATAATTTTTTTGGAAAGAAAACAAAACAAAACTGCCGGACACGGGACCAAATAATGTTGTTGAGTGCTTGTCGGCGTCGGTGATTTTTGTAGCTACGTACTTGCTTTTCATGGAGGAAGAATAATAAACAAATATGACGACGACGACGGACCTATTTGTCTTCCTCCTTATTATTATTATTATTATTATTACATTTCACAGAAAACCTGCCGTTTCCATAACTTTGTTGAGAATGTTTCGCCATTTGTGAGCTCTGAATCAAATGCACAAATAGAATATATAAATAAAACTGCTTACATGTATCTGAACAGAAAAGCATTGTATTTTAACATTTCATGTAGACAGTCAATTTAATGCAATATTTTATACTACTTAGAGACGTTCTAAAAATATCAATTATATATAGTTCAGGATAATCAACTTTAAAACTTTTTATAGAATATTGAAATTTTTAGTTGCGATTAAAATTTTCTAATTAAATTAATTTTTTCAATATTCATCTTTTTCTTTTTCTTTTTTGAATTCAACGTTGATGTTTCCAATACCCGGCCCTCTTTAATAGTAGGATTCTTTTTGGCCAGCAATAGTAGTATTACATCTAGAAAATTTAATTTTTCCCACCGTTATTTTTATTAACACTTTTATTTTGAAATTCAACTGAATTATTAAAATATTTGAATATACTGCAACAATGTTAGTAGTATTTTCTTTTATAAATGACACACACACATGGTTACACGAAGTCAACCAAGTTTTTACTTTCTAATAACTGTCACGGTGTTGCTTTAATGTATGTGTATCAATAGAATGTGTGGTACTAGTATTTTATGTTAAATGTGTGCGTATCGATGGAATAATATACTGTACCGGGGTGGAAATTAAATTGTATTTTCGTAAAACAGTATTGAAGATAAATAATAAAAATAAGTTTTGAAAATAATAAAGATATCAATAAATAATTTAAGGAATGCAAATTCATCAAAATCGTTAAATTTCATCAAATGCTTTTGGATTTTCTTCTCAGATTTATAATTTGACTGCCGTTTGGTCAAATTATACGGTTTTAGTGAATTTTCACCATTTTATCTCATTTATTAATATTTTTTACTCTTCCAAAACTTATTTATACCACACATAAGAACAATTTTATTGGTAAATATTCACCCTCACCCTTTATAATATAAGGTCGGATGGAATATACCTCATTTCATGTGAATTGAATTAAGAGGTTGACGGTGGTAGGCGCGTTTTAATAAATCAATACTCATGTGGGCTTGACATGACCTCCCGATCATGATTATTATATATATATATATATATATGGTAACCGAAACGACATCGCTTTCGCCGGATGTGCTATGAACTGGCAGCTTTAATTGTTTTGGACATCACACAATATATGTATATACGATGAATTGCATGTAATAATTACTCAAACAATCTTTAATCCAAGACCCATTTAAATTTTTTAAGAAAGATAGAGGAAATTAAATAAATTAGTTAATCATAATATATGTTACGTATAATTTAATTATACATTAATTAATGTATAAGTCATACAAATTAATTTGGTATAAAGAAGAAAACTATAAATATTCTAAAATAATTTATTTATCTTTTTCAATCTCTTAAAAAAACCAATCAAAAGGTAGTATTAGTTTACAAAATTCTCATTAATATTAGGAAAAATTACCAAAAAAGTCCCACATTAATTACAAAATCTATTATCTAAATGTCCTTGAAATTTGTTCAAGACAACCTTAGAAGCAAATTTCCTAAAGTCGTCTACAATCTACCTTCAATATTGTACACAGCTGAAAAGGAATTGCATCTACTAAAAAACATGTCGTTCTTATGTATTTTTGGGCAATAGATTTGATAATGATAAAATTTTCAGCAATTTTCCCTATCATAAATTTGTCAACATAAATTATACGTCCTAGATATTAAGAAAACAAATTAAATTATTTTAGAGTCTTTTACTTTTATTTTTTCTCCAAATTAATTAGTTTGACTAATAGATTGACGTACAATCTAAGGACACACGATATAGAATATGATTAAGCAACTTATTTAATTTTCTTAATCTCTAAAAAAAAAGTAACTATATCTTATATTTAGGACTAGAGGGAATAAATTTTTTGACACTTTTTGCAATATGTTAGATTTTTTTTTTTTTTTTTTTTTTTTTTTTCAATATAGTAGTATTAGATTGTATGCTACTAAGATACAGCTATGCACGTAGAGTTGTGGCGAAATGGTGGAATTCCAATGGATAGATACGTGCAAGACACCACTTACGCGCTACTCTTCTCAATTATATTAATAACAATAATAATAATAATAATATACTCTACTATGGAGTCCTGTTTAAAGAAATCGCCACTTAAAGAAAACCCAATTAGCTAGAAGCCTTCTTAGATCAAATAAAGGAGACAACAAGTAAGCGTTCTTGGACCATCCGAATGGTCTATGGTAAGTTAGTAAATTCCTTTTCTTTTTTTTTTTTTTTTTATAAAGAAAATGATGGCAAAGTGTGCAACCAATCCGGTTTGGAAGATGTTTTAATGGTAAAACCCTCCCCAAACGAGCGACTCCAGGATTTGAACCTTTCCCACTTAGGTTGGGGAACGTCCTAGGACCTAGCCATCTACCGCCAGGCCAACCCACATTGGGTAGTAAATTCCTTTTTATTGTTTGACTTCATTACCAAATCCTTTTGTGTCATAATACTCTATACTACCTCCGCTTCTTATTAGTTCCTCTGATCCTTATTATAAGGCACAAACTAACAAGTTTATTAAATCTTTTTTATAAGACACTTGCTGATTCCCAATGAACACTAATTATTATTTTTTCCATGTCTACCCATAATTAGTAAGGGTAGTTGGTGAGAGTAATAATTAATATAATATTAGAGTTTAGGACAATTAGTAGGGGTAATATTGGAAATTACTTAGATCCTAGGGCAACTTTATTGACTTTAACTATGTTTATTGGTTTGTGAGAAAAGTTAGTTAATGCCTTATAATAAGGACCATAGAGAGTTATAAGATATAGTTGACTTTGTTTGGAGAGATTATGTTGTATATCTTTAGATTATATGATTAGTTTATTAGTTAAACTAATTACTTTGAAGAAAAAAATAAAAATAAAAATACTCTAAAGTAATTTAATTAGCTTTCTTAATTTCTCCAAAAAAATCAACTATGTCTTATAATTAAAACCGGACAGAATATATCCAAGCTAGGCTTAAGCATCTAAGAAACAATTATTCTCTTCTTCAATAATTAAACATGATCGGTAATAACACTTGCTAATTAATTATTCACCGTCAAGGAATCCAAAACTAAAAAAAATAATTATTATTCCCCGACATGATGTCTGTACTGTGCAAAAAAAAAAATATAATATTTCCAATTGCTCTATTTATATATTCTTTGCTTTTTTTTTTTTTTTTTTACTGACAGTATATTCTTTTCTTATAAATTGTCACTTTCACTTGGCAAATATTACTTCGAGTATACTGTTGGAATTTTCAGACGCATGTGATGATTCTCCTTTTTTCTTTGTATAGTTTATTTTCTTGAGAATTTATTAAAGTATATTATCTTTTTTCTCATTTTGGATCACCTTTCCTTTTATTCGCTTGTGAACTACTACTTCCTCTATTTAAGGACCTGGAGGTAGTATTATCTTTAATTTTGTCTCCTTTATCCTCATTATTGGAACGATGAAGAAATGAACCAAAAGCAAATGTTTAAATAATGAAAAAGTGAAAAAAGAAAATATGCATCGATTGATATGATAAACCACCTCGTTCCCAAAAGAAAAATAATATAAATTTGAGTATCGAAAAACTCATTTATTAGCAGAGGCAAACTCTGAGAGTTCTGATTTGATGATTTCACATATATTTAATAAATAAATAAAATTGTTTTATCTTTCTCATCGAGATGGTGCAAATATATACACAGAGAGAGAGAGAGAGTAACTAACAATTAATTTCTACACACCCACCACCAGGTCTCAAACTCTTTCGAACTGCTTCAACCGTTTAGGTTAAAAAACTCTCGTGAATCATAATAAATTAAAGCTAAAGAATATTGCTTTCCTATTTATTTATTTTTTAAAAAAAACACTATATATATATATATATATATATAGGGTTTACACTTCTTATATTGCATGAGAAGAAGAAAATTCCTACACACACAATGAAATGGTGGGACCCACATCTTTTTTATAAAAAAAAAAACTCAAACATAGAAATGGTGGGACCTACATCTTTTTGTATTAATGATATGAGAATACACTTCTCCTACAACATGAGAAATGTTTTTCCCATATATATATATATATATATATATTCCAGTCCACAACATAAGGCATTTAGAGAGTAATCAATGCTTGTTTGTCAATTTTTCCCATGTAATTAATGCTTAAATGCAACTTTTTATAAGTTATCTCTCATTTAAAGCCAAAATCAATATGGGTAAAGTTGGAAAAAATCAATTTAAGTTATATTTAATGAGTGAACTACCATTTCTTAATTTCGATAATTAATTGAAGTGTCTTATGTTATGGACTGCAGAAGGGAATACCAATAGTGGTTGAAGATTAACCAACCCACTTTCCAACCACTGAGAGGCTTTTGCCTAATTTTTAGAAGTCTCTTAAAGCTTTAGGTCAAAAACATTATATGAACAATGACTTGTAAGAAAAGCATAGTAGTTACTTATCGTAAAGCTAAGCAAGTTCTTAAGCTTTTCTTTTTAGTTTTTCATATGCATGCATGTTTGGACTAGCATGTAAAGCTAAAGTTACCACAAATAAGAGTTGGTAATTAACTTTTGGCAGAAGCTAATTCTATGTTGTTATTTTTATATCTAACCTAAATTATAGCTTTATATGTGGTTAATTAAGCAAAAAAGTAATTAATCCAAATATAAAGAAAATTATGCCAACTAGTTTATATGGTCTCTCAAACTTTGGTCTGGATCATCCAAAGAGATTTATAAAAAGAGATCAATCACTACTACAAAGTAGGAATTTAACGACTCTCAATTAACGTCTATTTTAAAAAATGTAGATATTAAAACGTAGACAAGTGGTACTGTTGTAAATTTTTCCTTACTTTTAACGTCTGTTTTTTAAAAACAGACTTTAAATATTTAGGTGGTCGCATTGTTGTAATTTTTCCTTACTTTTAATGTCCGTTTTAAAAACGGACGTTAAATGTTTTGATACAATATTTGTTTTTAATAAAAACAATCTTTGTATCAAAACACCATTTATTTTATTTTATTTTTATTTTGAGTTTCAACGACCGGTTTGGTTTTTCAAAACCAATCGTTGAAACTCAATTTTTTAGATATTTCAACTTCAATCTCGTGCCTTCGACATTTTATTGTTCCCTCTCTTCCGCATTTCTCTAGATATTTCAACTTAAATCTCACGCCTTCGACATTTTATTGTTCCCTCTCTTCCATAAAAAAAATAAAGTCAAGACCCACCCATCTCGTCGTCGCACCCAACGGCCTTACCCTTGCCACCAAGGAGGTTTGCTATCGCGGTGTGAGCAACTCCAACTCCGACTCGTCTCGTCGTGAACTACGAGCATGCCGCATGACCTCCCATTTGTCGTTTTCTTAGGTTTAAGATCTCGGTTGCAGATCTGCGTCTCTCTCTCTCTCTCTCTCCACATTAAACAATATGTTGACAACGATCCTGAGTACCGTGAAGAGGAAGAAGCCCGCGCAAGCGATGATGAGGATACCAGAGCTCTATTTCCTGGTGCTTTCTTTTGTGGAAAATTTTGAATGGATAGTTTATTGTAGTGTTTTTCTGCTCTATTTCTTGGTGCTTTCTTTTATTTGTCTTATGTTTCATTCAGTTAAGACTTAAGATGTTTTTTTTCCTTCTTATTTTGTGCTTCGTTAGACATGAAACGCTCTATTTCTTGCATCGAATCTTGAATAGTGTTGTTTATCGTCCATTTTCAATCCATTCTTTTTCTTATGAGGCTTTACCTTGTTCAAGTTGCGCCTTATATTATGTTTTAGATGGTTCTATTGACTACCTAGCATGTGTGCGTGTTGTGGGTTTGTAGATATACAACGATTGTTATTTAAATAACATCTTTGAAATTCAAAGACTATTTTTTTAAAACAATCGTTGTATGTTATAAACTTTCAACGACACTCATGTTAACAACCGTTAAAAATAGTTGTCTAATGGTCTTAAAAACATATGTTAAAAGTGTTTTTTTTATAGTAGTGAATGGACAAAGATTAAGGAACAAGAATTCTCTCTTATGATGTTAATTAATATCCTTTCTAATTAGTTTGATTCAGAAACTTGAATCCTCTTAATTAAATAGATAATGATGAATATCGCAAATAAATATATTAACTATATAGTTTAATTATTATTTATTCACATCAAAGAATTTAAATATTTGATTATATATCCGCATTTTATTATGTTGCCAAAATTGAAGTGGACAAGGAGCGGAAAATAAGCGTGAAAGAAAACTAAAAAGACATAAAATAAATCAAGGTTGGTTGTCATGCATGCATGCCCATACACATATATAGATAGATTAATTTATGTGTCATAATTATTATTATTGAAAATTAAATTAATTTGAAAATATAATGTCGTGTGAGTGCATGACAAGATCAGGGAACACTGCACGTTGGTGAGAGAGAGAAGGAAGTTTCAATTTCCGCGTTTAAAATTTGACTAAGACCTTCCACCAAATCCCCACAAATTAAAGTCAATGTGCTTAACTAACTAACCCCTCACATTTCGTTTTTAGTGGCTTCAATGTAAAAATTCCAATTTCATAAATACGTGAGTTGGAACTAATATTGTATTCAGGAATAAATACAAAAGGTCGGTTGTTCCCCAGTTGCTTTCATTATTTTAAGACACGGTACACATGTGAAGAAAATGATGGAAACATCCGTTGTTGCCAAACTCGCGAGTTAACTTTCTCGAGTTTTACCGTTTTAAGCCTTCAAACTTTAAAAACGAGTCGATCGATCAAGAACTCGTCTTAGTTGAACTTACTTAAACTCACGAGTTTATACCGAAGTTCACCGTTTTTAAGTTTAAACTTACAAAACCGTTTTAACTTACTCTTAAACTCGTGTTAATTTTTTTGATTTAATCATACTCAGCGCTTTATATAGTAAATTTATTTATTAAATATGATAGATGATGAATGATGATGGATTTAATTTCAATTATTTAGATTTAAAAGATATTTAAATCAAATTGTTGTCATTTTTATATTTTAATTATTTAATTATACACTAGTACTACCTATTTAATAATAAAAGTAAACTCTTACGAGTTTACGATTTGAGTTCACGATACGAGTTTATATGTTGTCACGAGTTAAACTTAAACTCGTGAGTTTGACAACCTTGTTCAAACATCATCGATATTTCTCTCTTAAAAAAAAAAAAAAAAAAAAAAATCTCCAACACAATGCATTAATCATGATCTCTTGAAATATACGCAAGAATTTAAAGGTCATTAATCAAAATATATATAGTCGGTGAAGATGTTCATTTAATAATTGATATTGGAGCAATTTTATTTCATTTCTTCAGATCTTGCTTTTGACCTAACCCGTAGCTAGTGAGTAAATAATATAGAATAATGTCAATGAAATCTTCACTCTTTTCTTTTGTCTTTTGTTTTTATTTTATTTTATTGAGGTTTTTCCCACAAAGCTTGGAAGGTAAAAAGTTTTCTCCTCTCTCGAGAAATAGGCTTCCCGATATTTAAAATTGTGTTGTTCTCTTTATAAAGGTGAGGCCCCTTACCATCTCGATCAACCAACAGCTTGTTTGTATATCTTCATTCTTTTCTATTATAGTGAGGGTTGGTATGTGATATAGATTTTTTTTAAAATGTTCATGGTATTTTATGTGATATGATTATCTCTTTAAAACTAATTTTTAGAATGAAGGATCTTACTGTAACAATAAATTATGACTTTGTGAAATATTATTGCCCTTTGGATATTAAAAAATTGAGGACAATATTAAAACTTGTCTGAAATTTGATGTATTTTTTTAAGGGAAAAATACTTCTCATATTGTAGGAGAAGTGTTTTCTTATATCACACACACATAAAATGGTGGAACCCACATATATATATATATATAATTAGCATTATATATATATATGTGGGTCCCACTATTTTATGTGTATGTAGGAATCTTCTTCTTCTCATACATATGAGAAGTTTAAACCCCATTTTTGAAACCGAGAATATCATTTGGCCAAAAACAATATGCCGTGTTCAACCTTTTTTTCTTGAGAGTGGATTTGGTGTTTCTAAATTGAATTTTAAAAAGTCATATTTTTTTTTTTTTTTTGGGGGGGGGGGGGGGAGGGGGATTTAAACTATACCAAACAGTTCTTTCCCCTAAAAATTCTATTTGTTATGAGAAATTTGTCTATAAAAATGTATTAATTCAATGAGAAAATAATAGCTGTTATTAGCTTGTTAGCGAAGACACAATTATACTTTTCTCTTGTGTTTTTGTTTTTATTTTTCAAGTATCTCAAAATGTGGAAAAAAGTCATATTGTAATATTTTGAGAATATTGTTTAAAAAAGGTAATCAATTATTGGACTATGTATAGGTATGGAAAGTTTCTCTGCCAAGTTAAAGAGATATTTTCATGTGTATTTATTTATGTATGTATAAGAGTAGATGGAGGATACTAAGGAGGAGTATAAATCAGATCACATGGGGTATAGAGTGTTGCAAGACTCAATGTAATCAATATGTTCATGGAACAAAAGTGAATGTAGGGGAAAAATAAAAGGAACAATATACAAGTACCTCAGCTTCATTGAAATGTAAACATAATATAGTTAGATATAATTTAAAAGCTGTTGATTGATGTGGTAAACAGCCTCATTTAGGTTCGAATTTCAGGAAGCACACGTATTGAAAGAGACAAAAATCCTTTGTGTTCCAAACTAAGTCTTAAAAAAAGAAACCCTTAATTGAATTGAAAGTGTCGACAAAAATATAAATAGAAAGAAACATGGGAGGAAGAGATGAATTTAAAAGAGAAGCTGATTAGTAGTGTGCTTTACATACATACACACATTTAATTTTAAGAACGCTTATAGATCGTTTATCAATAAGATCCTTATACCAGTAGCAGAATTTCAACTTAACTTCAACTCCGACTGAACTCTAACATTTGCCTCCATCTCTCTCTCTCTCTCTGTTTTTCTTTAATGCAGAGTGGTGATGCGACTATTGAGAGGCCCTAAGAGCCAAAACAAAGGAAATATCATGAATTATGAGAATGTGATAAGCACGTGATAGAGAGACAAAAGCAACAGCTTAATTGGGTTAGGAACTTGGGAGTGTGATGTAATGTAACCAACACTCCATCCAGTATCAACGTGGTGGGGATGATCAATGCTCCTTTTCAATAAATCAGCTGACAAATTATGAATTATCATTACTATCAATTCAGTAGGTCCTCCTATCCACACTTGATATTGTAATTTACAATAGTAAATCTCCAACATTATTTTTATTATACTAAATTTTTACATTTTAAAAGTTAACCCCATTTAAAACTAAAAGTTATTTTTTTTACGATGAGTGTGTAAATTTAGCAATGGACAATTTTGTTATGAGAATCTATAAGAACTATATATTTTCGATGTAAAAAGTAGACATAAATATTTTTTTAGGAGCGGATATAACAACACCGTTAAGGAGACTTAACTTCCGTTACTTTTTACATTATGGGTCCCATCATTTTTCTATATATATTATTTTAATATTTTTTTAATGGGAAAATATTACTTAGAACCCATGCAAACAATTTTATTCAACTTAACCCCCAAAAGACTCTTAAATTTTACTGCATCTCCTTGGGTCAAATAAAATTAAGTTTTGTCGATAAAAAGACAATAATACACTTATTATCTTTTTTTCATAAGAGCATTTTAGAAGACAGATATGGGCATTTTAAAGAGAAATATGTAAATAATACCCTTATTTTAATTTTTTTTATAAGAGCATTTTCAGGGGTTTTTCACATGTTTGTTTTGTAAATATCTTTATTTGTCTTAAAAATGCCTATATTTGTATTCTAAATGCTCTTATGAAAAAAAATAAAATAAGGGTATTATTGTTTTTTTAATGACAAAACTTAATTTTATTTTGATCTAAGGGGTACAAGTGAAATTTCGAGTCTTTTAAGAGTTAACCGAAATAAAATTATTTGCATGGGCTAACTTTAAGTGATATTTTTCCATTTAAAAAATATTAAAATAATAGAAAAAGAAGACTTATGAGATAGAGTAACGAAAGTTAAGTCACATTGACAATATTATATATCCACTCTAAAAAAAATATTGTTTAAGTTTACTTTTTACACTGAAAATATATAGTTTTTATGAATGCTCATAAGTCATAATGAAATTGTTCATGACTAAATTTACACATTTGCCCTTGTTTTTAATGAAAATTGGAGCCTCTACAAATAAGTGAATAACTCTACAATTGTAATTTACAGTATAATACAATATGGGATAAGTATATAAGTAACTCCATATGTAAAATGAAATATACACAGATATTAATGGTTTATGTCCTCCTGATATGTATATAAAAATAAATAACTTGAGTGTTGATAGTGCATAATAACAATAGCCTCCCCAACCTCATCCACACAAGTGTACCTCTTCCATTTTTTTTGGGGCAGAAATTGAATATTCAGGGTATGATTTCATGTATTTTCACAAAATTTATTTATTTTTGTTTCTAGCTCAAATATTTTCTGATATCATTCATGGCTGTCTATCAGTCGATCAGTATTGAAGTGAGCATCAATTATCGGTTCAAGTGGCATGTGGATATGGTCCAACAGGTATGTGAAAGTGAAAGCTCAGATTGTGATGGCAATTGGCAAGTGCCCCTAAAATAAAAAAAATAAAAAACAAAGACATTCTTAACTACTCTTTCCTCCTGGTTTTAAAATATAAGATAAAGTTAATTTTTTTTAAAAAAAAAAGAGATTAAGAAAGCTAATAAATTACTTAATCATATCATAGATGTTGTGTATTATTAGATTATATATTAGTTTATTGGTCAAATTAATTATTTTGGAGAAAAAATAAAAATAAAAATACTCTAAAGTAATTTAATTAGCTTTTTTATTTTTATTTTTCAAAAAAAGTCAATTTTATCTTATATTTAAAATCAGAGAGAGTAATAAAAGAGCTTCGATTCCGTGGAGCGTCATCTCACATGTTATGCTGCTCCCTCAGGAACTCCACTCTACAATACCACACCACATGATAGTGTTTATATGTACTCCTTATAGAAATTACAAATTTTGAAAATTTATAAATTAAATCTTAAATATATATCATTTAACAGATTCAATTACCAATTAATATAAAATAAAAAATTTTATAAGAAGTTCGCTTTTAATAAATGAAAAAATTATGTTAATAAATTTTTTTATTGTTTAATCTTCTGTCGCAAATTATTTGTCTGCATATATTTTGTGTGTGCATGATTTAAATGTTAAGTAGTAATTTTGTCCTAGAAGTTTTTTTGGAGCAATGTTGTGCCGAAAGTCTAAAAACGTAAAAGCAAAGTTGCCTTCTCCGTTAACTGCTCTAACGATTAAACATTAGTTGACCCCATTATGCTGACCTAGATTGTCTACTTTCGGAGCAAAATTGCTTTTAAAAAAAACTTCCTGAACATATACTTCTGGGGGAAATTGTTACTTAAAAAAGTGACAAATATGCCATATAGATAATCCACGTCAGCATAAATGCGGTCAACTAACGTTTGACCGTTAGGGCTATTAATGAAGGGGCAATATTGCTACGTTTTTAAACTTTCAGGGCAACATTACTCCCAAAAAACTTTTAAAGCAAAATTGCTCCTGAACGTATACTTCCAAGACAAAATTACAACTTAACCCATAATTTAACAAAAATAAAGAATAAAAAAGGGGGACTATATTCCCCCCAAAAAACTGGTAATACGAAGATATTAAAAGAAGTATGCTGATGTCAGTGACCATTTGTAATGAGGCCTCCAATACCGTACAAGGGCCTCTTCTCGAGGGACCGTGCCTCAAACTTTTATTACAGAATTGTTTATAGTCAAGGGAATCAGTTGGGAGTTTTTCCATCTAGAGCGATTAGATAAGTTCTGAATGGTTCAGATTTAATTTTGTTATTATTTTTTAAGAAAGTTATTTTAATAAGGAGAGAATCTAAAATAAAGATAATTTTTCAACTATATTTTTTTTAAAATGATTTTTCATTTAAAAATTAGTGGTCTTAAAATATTAAATTTGGATCATCCAGATCCTATCAACGGTCCAGATGGGGAAAGAGCTCTCTCTATTTATCCAAAAGATGAGTAGGAAAACTGGTTTCTCACCATAGTTAAGTGGTTAAGTTAAGAATAGTTGTATTAGAAATTTTAAATGTTTAAATTAAGATTCTAAACAATAATTTATGTTCAGCTTTAAAGTTCTTGTTTTAATTTAAAAATTTAAAAATTCTAAACAATAATTTATGTACAGCTTTAAAGTTCTTTTTTTTTTTTTTTTTTAATTTTAAAATTTAAAATAATTTTAAGTTTAGCGAAAACATAAATACTAAAACGTAAGTTATTGGATTTCTATATCTTGTAATAATAAGTTGTACTATATTATATACCCGCCAATAAATAAAGTGGTTGAGTGTCAAAATTAATTTGTACTGGGCTATGAACATGATTTATATATTATACATACGCTTCAATTATTGTGAAATCCCCATCTACCTACATTTGCCCACTTACAACAATTTATTCAATGTCAGAAATTGAATTATATTCTCAATTTTTTTTTAATTTACTAAAATAATCTCAAATTGTCTCGAATTTTGGATATTAAAGAGTTCAATGATTTTATGGAGAAGGAGTTGGTTCAAGAGGTCCATATGATGGCACTTGAATTTATTGGGTTCTTTCCTTTGTGGGGCTAAAAAACATAGAAGGGATATGGGTTTTGAAAAAAGACGCTAAAAAACATAGAAGGGATATGGGTTTTGAAAAAAGACAAATATATATTATCTATTTATAAAAATTTCACAAGTAATGAAAAATATGGGTTGTATGATATTTTAAGTATATTACTATTTTCATGTTGTCCTCTTTTTTTGTTTTGTTACTATTTAAATTTAAATCTTGATTTTCTTACCATAAATTTTATTTAAATAAATAGATTTCTGAGTAATTATTTCCACGGAAAAAAAATCTAATCAGCGAAATTTTTGGGGGGGGGGGGGGGGGACGAAAATATAAGAAAGCCAAAGCCAAATTTTCTTTACCAAAAATTGAAAGGAAGCGTTAGAAGTTGAGAACTGAAACATTGGAAAATTGACAAAAGGATGAAATTGCCCTGAAAATGCGGCAAAAATTGCGAGTGGAGATGGGTACGTGAAAGACAAAGGTCCTTACATAAAGGAACATTTGAATACAATTCCAACAGAATAGTCCAAATGCATAAGGGCCAGTTTTGTTGCTGAAACACGATTTAAAAACAAAATGGACCTTGAAGGTCAATATTGAAAGAGACCATTGGACCTAAAAGCCCTCCCCCTCCAATAGCATCCTATTCTTTTTCTTTCTTTCTTTTTTTATAAAAAAAAAGCAGTGTCTATAGAATCTTTTTTCTCTTTAAAAAAATGCTTTTTCCCTCTACTTATTATTATAGATAATATATGCAATGATTTATTATTCTAAACTCGAGCGACCAAAGAACCTTCAATGTAAGATTTGACTCCCCACTTTCAACACATATATATCCACTTACTGGCTGTGTATTTTATTGGGTATAAAGAATCTAAATTACTGATTAAGAATCAATATAAGTGCAAGTAGTTGCTTTCAGTGTGCTCATCTTTTAACACAGTTGCTTGAAATTTAAGCACAAGCAACTTTGAGCCCTATAAAGGCTATAATACTCATGATCAAGATCAGGCCAAGCCACGTGCTAACTTCCATGACAAATTCATTCAGTATTAAAATATATTAAGACCACATATCTGCGAGGATCTCATGATATACATGGTTAGTTTCTAATAATCTTTTATTACACCACCACCTCAGGTTATGAAAATATCATTCAAGATTCTTTGGATTTTACTTTTTCATATATGAAGGTCACAGACTCACAGGGAGTTCAATAACAGACACTGGTAGCTGAACTAGGACCAGTATCCTTCACTGAAAGTGAGTTAAGCACCATTCCTTCTGCAGCACAGAGATTACCTCTAGTATCATTGAGATTGCTGGGATTATAGCTTGCCATCTTTAAGGCTGTCTCGGTTTTTGCTACTCTTTCTTGTTTGGCTACTGCCTTCAGCCGGATACGCTCAGCTCTCGAGCCGATAATCTGACCGAGGATAGAGGCTCCAATTGTCAATGCCATTGCTGATTTAGGCATCAGGACTGACTTCCGAAGCATGGCTATGAAGGGAACAGCTGCATGCACCGCGGCAAACCATGACAGCGAGAACTTCTTTGTGTGCTCCCTCCATACACCCAAGGGGACATTAACTGCCATCCCCAGTGCTGCAATGGCAAGCATTTTTGCAGGAAGCGGCTGAGGACGTAACTTTTTAACAAAGGCTGTACGAGCAAGAGCCGCCCTGGCAGCAACAACTGCCGGGGGGCATTTAAATTTCATGCTGGGCGGTGGCTGGAAAGCTGACGCTACAAGGGGGAGGACATTACTTACAGCTCTATAAGACTTGGCAATTGGGCAATTCCCCTTTTCTAACCATTCATTTCCAAACGCCTCATGCTTTGATGAATCTTCTTTCTGGAGGATGTTCAGCATGAGAAAGTAAAAGCTATGTAAGTTTATGCCACATCTCAAAGTTAATTAAATCAATTCATGCTTGATTAGTAATCAAAATAAAGGAGTTCAAGAAGAAAATTGAAGCCTTGCCCTATGAATCATTTCTAATCAAATGGGCTTAGTTAAGAATGTTTAGCAAATATCTAGTAAAGATTAGAGCTAAGGCAAAGAAGGCAGTAGCAATTTTTCATTTGTATGTCACTGCAGATTAAGTATGGGATTTAGATACTCTCAAGCCCCTGACATTTAACGCTCTATATAAGGTGTATCACTCATGTTGAGGTGTCAGAGATACAATGGACTTTTCTATTTGCCGAGCATATTTCTTAGTAGTAAAATAACCAGATCAATAGGAAAATAAATACTTACATGAGATAAGTTATCCCTTTTGTTTGATGATTCAGTCTTCTTTTGCTTCTTCCACTTGTCAGAAAAATTACCAAAACTGAAAGGGCCACCTAGGCCAAAGGCAGAAAGACTTATGGTAGCAGCTTTTGCTGCTAAAGGATTGAAAGGAGGCAGGGAATCAGGTTCTTTGCTATCAGTAAGGGGAATGACTCCATCTTTTCCATGAAAGAGCTTAAATGCCAAGCCAAAATTGGGACCATCTTCAAATATAGGACCATTGGCTCTGTGCACCTAAGCACGAGAATAGAAACGCAGTTAGCTTAAAACATTGACCCAGATTGAATTTAAGTGTTATTAGTACAGAGAGGAGATCAAATTGTTTGGAGCCTAATTAAGAGGGGGTAGAGGTAGGTTATTGAGCGAGTAACAATTTATTCCGAAATTTGGTTTTTGACCGAGGTCAATGACGTCATTTGATCCATATCCATATAGCCGACCCCATCAAGTAGAATAAAAGCTTTATTGTTGGTGGTGGAAATAACTTACAGGAAATGAAATACTTGATGCAGAAAAGGAGAAGTTTGTAGGTTTGTCGATGTTCCTCAAAAAGGGGCACTTTTGGATGTCTTTTACATCAAAGGGGCACTCAGATCCATCGTCGGCTATTCCCTTGAATAAGAAGTCCATTGTCTCCTCTTGTGAAAGCAGTTACTTTTAGAAACAAGGAAAAAATTGAAGATAAGCCAAGAATCTTTAGTCCTTAATATAGCAGAATAAAGACATCATATAAAAAGCTATACCATATTATCGATGCCAGGAGCAAAAATCACATAAATCAGTATTACATGAAAAATCAAGCAGCTAAGAAGGAACCAAATTGAAAAACAATTTAGTAACAACATCGCCGATAAGGTTGCCAAAACATACAATCAACAAATTCAACAAGGAAAAAACAGAGCTATCGAAATCCGGAAGTTCAAGGTCAGCCCTAACACTCTAATTCATTTTATCACGATAATCTACCACACAAAAAAAAAAAAAAAAAAGGCAGAATTAAAACAAGAAAGCAACAGAAGATCAAAAAGGGAAAGGCATTTGGTTAAAAAGAGCGTACCGGAGCCTTTCTTCTCGGCCGGCGAACGAAGTTGAGAGGACCTGAGGACGTGTGGCTGCCACAGACACCGATCACGCGCGAACCAGAACTTGCTTTTTGGAAGGAAAGGTATAAAACAAAAACTTAACTAAATTGCAACAGTATTTTCACGACGAGATGACTTGATAGCAGATAGAGATCAAATTCCGATTTTTCAAGTATTTTAATTTTGTAAACTGATTTATTTGACATTTTTATGGTGACATTTTCTAGAAAATAGTATTATAAGAAACGTCTTTTTTTTTTCTTTTTTTTTTTTTGTGAATTTGCAAGCTAAAAAGTTTGGAATGATGAGGAAAGGACTAGATTATGAAGACCAGGTCCTTAATACATCAAACTAGCAAAATAAACTAAGCAAAAAGCAGTCATCGGTCTCTAAAATACATATCCAAGCAACCCCCTAGACTTAATGGTACAAGGATCATGTCAAGATGGTGCATCGTGGCCTTGTTTGGCCATATAATCGGCGAATGAAATGTTTCTCTCAAGTATAGTGAAGCTCGACATTAGTCTTCATATAGCAAGTCTCTATTTATAAGAAAGTTCTGGAATATGTATATACGTGGCGAAAAAATATGTGAACGTGTATTCATTAAATAATATATTACTTGGTCCAAAAAGAGAATGTTACAGATGATTCATGTACATGTATTGATGAATATTAAAAGAGTGAGATGTATGTTCATTGGTTCATCTAGTAAGAAATAATGTATGTTGCTGGCAAAAAAAGAAAAAGGAAAAAGAAATAATGTATGTATTTATAGTTATAAATATATAGAATGAGATACATGTACCTGAAGGACTGGTTCAATGAACAAAAAGTTAATGACACCTAGATTAGAAATAAGTTTGTTCAGTGCATTTATTTATAGTGAATATGTTTTTACCAACTTAAAAAATAAATATAAAGCTTTTAAAGTTAGGTACTGTTTTTTACAAATTAGTGAACATAGTATCATAAGATAAAATTATTTTTTTGGCCAATCATCATGTAATAATTTATTGGATGCTACTGAATTGATATGGGGTGAAATGGATGTAATTTTTCTGATTTAATTTTGATTAAGTTGTGCCTCTAAGAAATATGGTGTTTTGACACATTTTAGATAAAAGGTTACAAGTGTTTTTACAGAGGTTAGGAGTATTTGACTTGCATGGCCACACAACACAATATGCTCTCTCCTAAGTCCACACACGTTCATTATTAAAATAAAAAATTATTTAAAAAATTAAATTAAATTAAATATGGATGGTTTACAATTAATCTAATGGTGAAGATGGATGATATCGAGCATATTTTTTCTCATCAAAATGATAAGCATAAAATGTGGTCCCGAATTTCTATAAGTAATTTTTTTTTTTTTGTCAACTTCCATGTTTTTTTTAATTGTTTTTTTTATTATAAATAGTCAACTTTTATTAAACGTAACATAAATGGTTAAAGAACTGTGCTACGTTTTGTTTTTTTAAAGGAGTATAGTTCTCCAATAGAAATATAATTAATAAGCCGATCATATTTTAACCAAAGACTCCTTCTCATATATAATAATCATGCATTTGTCATGTTTTTTTAATTATTTTTTTATAAAAGTTGTTACGTTTAATCCAAATTTTTCCTCTTTTCTGCCTATAGTTTTGTTTGTATCTAGCCGCGTGGTTTAATTTATAGGTTTTTTGACAAAATGGCTCCAAACAATCATTTAATTAACATATCACATTATCAAAATCATTATTTCCATTCCATTTCATTTTTATGGAAAGTAATATTTTTATTAGTATTATCATTGAACATTATTTATTCATATGAGGTCCCCATGAGTTTTAATTTGATGTCACATTGCGTGTTTGAGTTCATATTTTCCAATAGTTTTGATATGTTAATTAAATATTTCTGACATTGCGTGTTTGAGTTCATATTTTCCAACAGTTTATATTTAACATCAAATTGAGTCGCACAGTTTATATTTATCCATTCAATTCACAATCATACACCACATAATTGTGCCATGCTAACTAGTAGAGTGTGAGGACAGTTATTTGCGTGTAAATAAAGAAAAATCTGTGTTTTTTTTATAATACAAGTACGTCTTTCGTACAACATCAAATTTGGAGATTTGTTAGGATTTCTTAATTGTGGGATCTGATCTTAATTATAATCTCTAATTTCTCTCAATTATTGTACATTCTCTTCATCTAAATAATATCAAAAGAGTATTTATGCCTCTGAATTTCATTATCATTTAAAAAAAATGCTTATTTAGGTGAAATGCTTATTTTGCCAGCATGTGCTTTTACTTTTAAGGGACGTCCTTTCACAAATATTGGCTCTGCAAATGCAATAAATAAAAAAATAAAAAAATGTCAGGGAGAAAGGTGACTGTACAAAATAGGTGATTAGTTTGTTACTTATGAGTATTAAAAAAATTGTTTAAACAAATAATCAATTGTTTAATCTGGTAAACATCACCATCTGTCCCCACGTATTACAGCCATCACTGACGTCAGATAGCAAGTCAATTCAATTATCCGTCAATTTCAATTAAAAAACACTGCATCAAGTCCTCTTGAATTAATAACGCTAGAACTGTTCTAAATTATTGAATGGACCCACTTAAGCCGGTTCTTTAATATTGTCTTTTTGTGTCGTCGTCGTCGTCAAGATTCTCTAATATTGTCAGCTTTTAGGTTTGTGCCAATGAAGTAAAGAAAATTAATCATGATTTCAAAGCTGTCCACATATAATTTCATACTTAATTTAATCTTAAAGGATTATTACGGTGCTCAGTCAGTCCCCTGTCTATTTTAACTATCTAGATTTAGATAGTAGTATGAAATTATACAACTGTCTATTTTAAGTTAAATAAAGAATGATAGATTTTTTTTTGTCAAAAGAAAGAATGATAGATTATCTATAAGAAAATATGTATAATTTATTAAGACCAATATAAAGTTGGGCATGACGAGTCGCAAAGCTATATCAACCAAAATCATGATGATGATGAGTGCACATCTGAAAAAGTTGGGCATGACGACAATGGTGATTATGATGATGTTGATATCATTATCTTCAAAATCGCTTGATTCCATCGCAAGCATCGCGCAATCGGCTATTGGGTGTCCATCTTCGATGACGAAGGAAGACATGGATGAGAATTATAATAATATTGATCCCGATGACTATGACAATTGGAGCCCTAATCCCGTTTCTCCCGGAGGCAATGCTTCCCGGAGGCAATCGCTCCTATTCCTCATGCTAAAAAGAAATTACCCTAATAATGCTCATTCTTTACTTTTACCAATTAGGTGCCCGGCAAGTGGAGTCGACGCCGATGTGAACCAGATTGTATATTTGCTCTTCATTTCCCCTCCGATGATCCTCAGAAGTTTGTTGCCGTCCACAAGGTCTTCAGTGCCAGCAAAGTCAGTGACTTCTTGAAGGTAAAAATGACGAAAATACTACATTGATTTACTATAAACTGATCATTGTTTTTGATAAACAGGGGCTTCCAGTTGATCGAGAGGACACGTGATAAGCGGCTTAGTATACGGCGAGATGTTAAGGTGCGAGACCCGGTGAATGGCTGTGTTGGGGAGATATCCTCTCTGAAGAATCAAGTTTCGCACAGATCCTCTGCATCCAGAATCATGAAGCTGTTAATGCTGAAAAAGGCAAGGAGCCCTTTGAAACTGTTCAAGAAAAAGAGCATTCTATTTTTGCTTCTGCTGGAGAGAGGAAACATGAAGCTGCTGAGAAACGTATTCCGAAGTTTCCATTTGACCTCAATGAGATTCCTTCGATGAAGATGAAGACATTTTGCCTTAAGCTCAGAACTTAGGTGTTTGTGATAAAAACATGTGTATGGCTTCCTGAGAATTAAGTGCGTCGTGAATGATTTTTTTATTGCATTTTTTTATGGCAAGAATTAGACGATTGCCAAGAAGAATGGAATTGAGGAAAGTATGCGAGGAAATATTGAAGCACAAGAGAAGTACTGATACTATTAATGATCCGAACCCTAGAGTTCTGATACCATGTTGATATTGAAAGATCACATTGAAAAGAGAAGCACTGATACTATTAGTGATCCGAACCCTAAAGCTCTGATACCATGTTAATATTGAAGGATCACATTGAAGCACAAGAGAAGCTAATCGATACTATTAATGATTCAAACCCTAGAGCTCGATACCATGTTGAGATTGAAGGATAACATTGAAGCATAAGAGAATCACTTATACTATTAAGGATCTGAACCCTACAGCTCTGATACCATGTTGATATTGAAGAATCACATTGAAGCACAAGAGAAGCACTGATACTACTATGGATCCGAACCCTAGAGCTCTGATACCATATTGAGATTGAAGGATCACATTAAAGCACAAGAGACGCACCAATACTATTAAGGATCCGAACCCTAGAACTCTGATACCATGTTGATATTGAAGGATCACATGGAAGCACAAAAGAAGCATTGATACTATTAAGGATCTCAACCCGGAGCTCTAATACCATCTTGAGATTGAAGGATCACATTGAATCACAAGAGAAGCAATGATACTATTAAGGATCGCAACCCTAGAGCTCTGATACCATCTTGAGATTGAAGGATCACATTGAATCAAAAGAGAAGCACTGATACTATTAAGGATCGCAACCCTAGAGCTCTAATACCATCTTGAGATTGAAGGATCACATTAAAGCAGAAGAGAAGCACTAATACTATTAAGGATCGGAATCCTAGAACTCTGATACCATGTTGATATTGAAGGATCACATTGAAGCACAAGAGAAGCACTGATACCATTAAGGATGGGAACCATAGAGCTCTGATACCATGTTGATATTGAAGGATCACATTGAAGCACAAGAGACGCAGTGATACTATTAAGGATCCGAACCTTAGAACTCTGATACCATGTTGATATTGAAGGATCACATTGAAATAGATCTCCAAGTAAGGACATGTCCCACACCATGTGCCCACTTTTATTAATCCGGGAAGGGAGTGAATTTAATGTTAATTGCACCTTTAATGATGCAAAGTTAGATATAGCAAAGAATTGGCCATGCAAAAGCAAAGAATTGGCCAAATTTTAATTAAATCACTCCCTCCAAAAAAAGCATCCACTTCAATTCCCATGCACATAACATACTACGAGTTACTCATCATGCCAAAATAAGCCTTTGTGCTGTTCCGTGGCCCCTTACCTATTCCCAATATTAACACTTTGCTTGCTTTGCCCCGTCAAATTAGCGTGTTTAGTAGGCCAATTTCTTTAACCTTCATCACGATGCTGCTCATTCATCAACCATGCTAGGGTATGTATTCTGTTGAATTTTTAGTCAACATCATCTCTTGGTCAACATCATCTCTTTCTGGTGGATTTCATATGAAATCACAGAGGAATCAAAAAATTAATAGAAAGATTACCTTTTAGAAATATGATTCCTCTGTGATTTCATATGAAATCACATAGGAATCAAAACATTTCTGGTTTTTAATAATTGTGGTGGACACCACCATTTCATAGGGTGTGGTCCAATAGCAACAACACGTTTCACACTAATGATAATACTTTCATATGATTCCTCTGTGATTGCAAATTGGTGTGTCTCTTACCTCTTGCCAAGATTATATGTAATTCAACTTCCCTACATGTGATACATAATTACTAATTTTCGTTCGTTTAGGCCTCTGTTATTCAAATAGAAATCATATAAAAAATGAAAGCGTGTTTATATTTTTTCCTATATTATTTCTAAACAGTCTATCACTCTATTAGAATCGTGAGGTTGAAATAAATGAGAGAATATGAGAAATAGTAAAGAAGAAGAAGAAAATTGGTCAAACTTTCGCTTTCATAATTAATTAGCCAAATGTACGACTCATGTGTAAATGCTTTTGATTCTGTGAGGTATGTTGCAAACAATTAAAGAAGAGTCCTATGATATACTTGGTCCTCAAGCAAATTTCAATTATCTTTCGGTGATTTTTTTTTCAGCAATTTTCTTTTTATAGTATGTTAGAAAGCAAAATTGTTGGTAAGATGTTTGTCTTTTTTTTTTTTTTTTTTTTTTTTTTTCTTTTTTTTTTGCAGCTTACCCTCACATGGTTATTAAAAAATTATATAATTGTCATATTTTGATTGAATCATTAATAAAATAAAAGTTTGGAGATATTCATCAAGTAATTTATGAGTAATTATGTATGACATGCTATTAATTTTTTATTATTAAATTGAGTTACTTAATAAGTAGGGAAATATAATATCGCTCTCTTCCTTTCTTGTAGAAGAAAAATAAAATATTCTTTTGTGACCATTTTGTCAAAAACCCTATAAATTAAAGCACGCTGCTAGATGCAAAACAAAACTATTGGTAGAAAAGAGGCAAAATTTGGATTAAACGTTACAACTTTAATAAAAAAATAATTAAAAAAATGGAAGTTGACAAAAAAATTAATTACTTTTAGAAATTCGGGACCACATTTTATGCTTAATAAAAACATGACAAATGAATGGTTATTATATACGGGAAGGAGTCTTTGCTTAGAATATGGTAATTATATTTCTATTGGAGAACTATACTCCTTTAAAAAACAAAACGTAGCACAGTTTCTTAACCATTTTAAGTTAAGTTTAATAAAAGTTGACTATTTATAAAAAATAATTTAAAAAAAAAAACATGGAAGTTGACAAAAAAATAAATTACTTATAGAAATTCAGGACCACATTTTATGCTTATCATTTTGATGAGAAAAAATATGCTCATCATCCATCTTCACCATTAGATTAATTTTAAACCATCCATATTTAATTTAATTTAATATTTTAAATAATTTTTTATTTTAATAATGAACGTGTGTGGACTTAGGAGAGAGCATCTTGTGTGGCCATGGAAATCAAATACTCCTAACCTCGTAAATGTGTAAAAATACTTATAACCTTTTATCTAAAATGTGTCAAAACACCATATTTCTTTTATAAGTGAAAAATACTAAATACCATGATTGTACGTTGTCCGTAGTACCCTTTATTGCCAACTAGCTCAATATCTTGTGTTGTGTGGCCATGGAAATCAAATACTCCTAACCTTGTAAATGTGTAAAAATACTTATAACCTTTTATCTAAAATGTGTCAAAACACCATATTTCTTTTATAAGTGAAAAATACTAAAATACCATGATTGTACGTTGTTTGTAGTACCCTTTATTGCCAACTAGCTCAATCAGGTCACAGCCATACCGTACCCCAGGCTAAAGCAAACCGTATGGGTCCCCTTGCCCAATCACATTGAAATTCCTTTCAAAACTAATTATTTTCTTGTAGCATGCATGTATCCTTTAAAATTTGTAATTATTTGCAGACAAAAATCGTCATTAATTAATATACTACATGCTACAAGAAAATAATTAGTTTTGAAAGGAATTTTGGGAAGAAAACTTGATATATATGCCACTGTCAATTTAAGATGGGAAGGGTAGGGCGCCAACATTTTTCAAAGAGGTAGAGCTAGATAGATTTTAATTAGCAAAATAAATTAAAAAAGTGTGTCAAACAAAATCCAATGGTGATCAATTTGTATGTGTTATGCAAATTGATTAATTAGAAAATTGTCTGTCTTTCTTCATGGTGATCTATATATTGGCTCGTGATCTTTACTCTTTGCATTTATTAGCTCATTATTGTGTTGTTTGTTCTACGTTTTTCATGAAAGGTTGTTTAGTGTCTTTTTCACTTTGCTTTGTGTGGATACGGACTCATAAAAATGTTAGGTTTTATATTTATGATGTATTGATGACCAATTTGTGTGTATCGTTTTTTCTTAATAGAATAAATTTTATGGGCCTCCCTTATTCTTAAGGGGGCCATATTTTTAATAATCCATGAAAATAATTAAAAGACAAAGAAAGAAATGTAAGGGGAAAAGAGTCCAATAAAGAGAGGATGGTATTCAATGACTAATATTTTGAATTATATTTTTTTCCATGAGAAAATATCTGTATGTTATGAATGCTATTCTTTTTTTGAAAAAAAACAACCCTCTTGTCTTTATTATAGAAACCTATTAACAACTTTGTATTAGATTAATGACTTCAAATAAAATTAACTAGTCTTTTTAAATCCAAATTGCACGAACAAAGGAGTAAGTAATAACTTTATTTAGTAATGCCTATAGTGGTTACTTATAGGCATAAGGCGCCACAAGCCTACAAGTACAACCTTTTCCATTAATTCCTGTACCATACTTACATATCTGCTTTGTCCCTTCTCGTCCATTATTCTTTAACTCTTCTTTGAACAATTTTTTTATTTGACGCAACTTCGTTGATGTTATTGACATTTTCTTTCATTCAAAGTGCTGAGAATTCATAACAATTTATAATATTTATGAGTTTTAGGATTACTCGTTAAAATAACTATTGGAATTATGATAACTTAATAACACGACTATTGGAAATTAAGATTACCTTAGATCACTTGAAAACTTCAATGTTGTATGTTGATCCACACGGTTATCCCCGATTAACGAGAACTCCTTCTCTTGAAACATCTCGCCTCTTTGGATGTTTGTTAGGCGAAAATAAGGTTGGGTCTTGGATTCTTTGGGTTTTTCTCTTTTCAAGAAGATCGTGATTTCTTAAGATTAGGTCAAAAATAGGATGAACAAGGTTAGAATCTTACCCTTTTATGGATGTCACCTTTTCCACTCTAAACCTTTGGTGAAGACTGAAATTTAGAGAAGAGAGCATAAGGATGTTCAAAAAAACGAACAACCCTCCCCTTTTATAGCCTTGGTGGGCTGAAAATTTCTAGCCCTAATTACCTTAGGAATTTTCAGATTATACACAAAGAAAAGGGTTTTAGGTAATAGATCAACTATTTTTCAGCATAGTCACATTAAATTCACATCTTGATTTATTTGAATTTAATATGATGAATCATATTCATATCTTGATTGATGCATTGAATTTAAGATGATGGATCACATTTATTTCCCTTTTTTTCCTCAAAAAACGTCCATCAAAAGGGCACACCAAAAATCAGCACTTTATAAGATTCTAACCCTGATTTAAGTGCTTACAAGAAAGACCCAATCCAAACTTAAATTGGAAAATCCAAATCATAATGAACTAAATTTATATATTGATTGAATAATAATTTAAAGTGTTGTATTCCCCTACAATTAACGACCAACACCACCTTGGAGAGAGGCAAACCGGGAAGCTGAGGAGGAAGAGAGGAAGAGGAGAGAGAAAGAGAAAGACTGACCTTAACCAACCACATCACCATCTAAAATACCAAAGATTGTAAGATGAATAGTTAAATTATTGGTTCCTATTCTAATTTTATATATAATGTATGAATGTAATCTCTTTGAATTTTTAATTTGGGACTTATGAATTGCTTAGTCAAACCATTGCCTTAATTTTTTGTTGATGTCAATTTTGATCACCATATCTTCCCGATAATTGATTTCTCGCAAAGAATTAGAGATCTTCAAAAAATCCATCGTAAAGAACAAATATGAGTTTTAACTATATTACTATTTTCATGCTGTCATCTTTTTCGTTTTGTTACTATTTAAATTTTAATTTTAATTTTCTTACCATAAATTTTATTTAAATAAATATATTTTTTAGTGAGAAAGTTCACGGAGACTATTATTTATTCTTTATTTCCGTTAAAAAAATCTAATCAGCGAAAAAAAGAAGGAAAAAAACGACAATATAAGAAAGCCAAAGCCAAATTTTTCTTTACCAAAAATTGAAAGGAAACGTTAGAAGTTGAGAACTGAAACATAGAAAAATTGACAAAAGGACGAAATTGCCCTGAAAATGCGGCAAAAGTTGCGAGTGGAGATGGGGACTGGTGAAAGACAAAGGAAAGCCTTTATTTTCTTTGGATCTGCTTTAAGGGCCAATTTTGTCGCTGAAACATGATTTAAAAACAAAATGGCCCTTGAAGGTCAACATTGAAAGAGACCATTGGACCTAAAAGCCCTCCCTCTCCAATAGCATCCTATTCTTTTTTCTTTTTTTTTTTTTTTTTTTTTTTTTTTTGAAAGAGTGTATTTTATTGGGTATAGAGAATCAAACTTATTGATTAAGAATCAATATAATTTATAGTAGTTGTTTTCAGTGCTCACCTTTTAACACAGTTGCTTGAAATTTAAGCACAAGCAACTTTGATGCCATGCCCTAGAAAGGCTATAATACTCATGATCTAGATCAGGCCAAGACATGTGCCAACTTCCATAACAAATTCATTCAGTATTAAAATATATTAGGACCCCAAATCTGCGAGGATCTCATGATATACATGGATAGTTCCTTATAATCTTTTATTACACCACCACCTCAGGTTATGAAAGTATTATTCAAGATTCTTTGGATTTTACTTTTTCATATATGAAGGTCACAGACTCACAGGGAGTTCAATAACAGACACTGGTAGCTGAACTAGGACCAGTGTCGTTCACTGAAAGTGAGTTAAGCACCATTCCTTCTGTAGCACAGAGATTACCTCTAGTATCATTGAGATGACTAGGATTATAGCTTGTCATCTTTATGGCTGTCTCGGTTTTCACTACTCTTTCTTGTTTGGCTACTGCCTTCAGCCGGATACGCTCAGCTCTCGAGCCGATAATCTGACCGAGGATAGAGGCTCCAATTGTCAATGCCATTGCTGATTTAGGCATCAGGACTGACTTCCGAAGCATGGCTATGAAGGGAACAGCTGCATGCACCGCGGCAAACCATGACAGCGAGAACTTCTTTGTGTGCTCCTCCATACACCCAAGGGGACATTAACTGCCATCCCCAGTGCTGCAATGGCAAGCATTTTTGCAGGAAGCGGCTGAGGACGTAAGTTTTTAACAAAGGCTGTACGAGCAAGAGCCGCCCTGGCAGCAACAACTGCCGGCGGGCATTTAAACTTCATGCTGGGTGGTGGTTGGAAAGCTGACGCGACAAGGGGGAGGACATTACTTACAGCTCTATAAGACTTGGCAATTGGGCAATTCCCCTTTTCCAACCATTCATTTCCAAACGCCTCATGCTTTGATGAATCTTCTTTCTGGAGGATGTTCAGCATGAGAAAGTAAAAGCTATGTAAGTTTATGCCACATCTCAAAGTTAATTGAATCAATTCATGCTTGATTAGTAATCAAAATAAAGGAGTTCAAGAAGAAAATTGAAGCCTTGCCCTATGAATCATTTCTAATCAAATGGGCTTAGTTAAGAATGTTTAGCAAATATCTAGTAAAGATTAGAGCTAAGGCAAAGAAGGCAGTAGCAATTTTTCATTTTTATGTCACTGCAGATTAAGTATGGGATTTAGATACTCTCAAACCCCTGACATGAGTGACATTTGTATATCATTCATGTTGAGGTGTCAGATATACAATGGACTTTTCTATTTGGCGAGCCAGATCAATAGGAAAACAAATACTTACATGAGATGAGTTATCCCTTTTGTTTGATGATTCAGTCTTCTTTTGCTTCTTCCACTTGTCAGAAAAATTACCAAAACTGAAAGGGCCACCTAGGCCAAAGGCAGAAAGACTTATGGTAGCAGCTTTTGCTGCTAAAGGATTGAAAGGAGGCAGGGAATCAGGCTCTTTGCTATCAGTAAGGGGAATGACTCCATCTTTTCCATGAAAGAGCTTAAATGCCAAGCCAAAATTGGGACCATCTTCAAATATAGGACCATTGGCTCTGCGCACCTAAGCATGAGAATAGAAACGCATTTAGCTTAAAACATTGACCCAAATTGAAATTTAAGTATTATCAGTACAGAGAGGAGATCAAATTGTTTAGAGCCTAATTAAGAGGGGGTATAGGTCAATGAGGTTATTGAGCGACATCTCTTAGTTAACAATTTATTAATTTGGTTTTCGACCGAGGTCAATGATGTTGTTTCATTCATATAGCTGACCCCATCTAGTAGGATAAAAGCTTTGTTGTTGGTGTTGGAAAATGGAAATAACTTACAGGAAAGGAAATACTTGCTGCAGAAAAGGAGAAGTTTGTAGGTTTGTTGATGTTCCTCAAAAAAGGGGCACTTTTGGATGTCTTTTACATCAAAGGGGCACTCAGATCCATCGTCGGCTATTCCCTTGAATAAGAAGTCCATAGTCTCCTCTTGTGAAAGCAGTTACTATTAGAAACAAGGAAAAATTGAAGATAAGCCAAGAATCTTTGATCTTTAATATAGCAGAATAAAGACATAATATAAAAAGCTACAACATCTTATCGATTCCAGGAACAAAAATCACATAAATCAGTATTACATGAAAAATCAAGCAGCTAAGAATGAACCAAATTAAAAAAAAAAAAAAAAATAGTAACAACATCGCAGATAAGGTTGCCAAAACATGCAATCAACAAATTCAACAAGGAAAAAACAGAGCTATCGAAATCAGGAAGTTAGATCAATGTCAGCCCTAACGCTCCAATTCATTTTATCACGATAATCTACCACAGAAAACAAGCAGAATTAAAACAAAAAAGCAACAGAAAATCAAAAAGTGAAAGGCATTTGGTTAAAAAGAGCGTACCGGAGCCTTTCTTCTCGGCCGGCGACCGAAGTTGAGAGAAAGGAAGGACGTGTGGCTGCCACAGACACCGAACACGCGCCAACCAGAACTTGCTTTTTGGAAAGGAAAAGGATGAAACAAAAACTGAACTAAATTACAGTATCTGATTGTATTTCCACGAGGACATGACTTCTCATAGTAGATAGAGATCAAATACCGATTTGTCAAGTATTTTAATTCTTTTAACTAATTTATTTGACATTTCCATGGTGACATTTTCTAGAAAACAGTATTATAAGATAGTTCTGGAATGTGTATATACGTTGGGAAAAAACATGTGAATGTATGCTCATTAAATAATATATTACTTGGTCCAAAAAGAATATGTTATAGGTGATTCATGTACATGTATTGATGAAATATTAAAAAGAGTGAGATGTATGTTCATTGGTTCATCCAGTAAGAAATAATGTAGTTGCTGGCCAAAAAAGAAAAATGTATGTATTTATAGTTATAACTATATAGAATGAGAGATACATGTACCTGAAGTTTGTTCAATGCATTTATTTATAGTGAATATGTTTTTACCAACTTAAAAATTAAAATAGAAAGGTTTTAAAGCTAGGTATTGTATTTTTTACAAATTAGTGAGCATAGTATCGTATGATAAAAATAATTTTTTGGTCAATCATCATGTAATAATTTATTGGATGCTAATGAATTGATATGTGGTGAAATGGATGTAATTTTTCTGATTTAATTTTGATTAAGTTGTGCCTCTAACTAATTTTTTTATTTGCAAATAATAATTAGTTAATTAAGTTTTCAATTCCTTGCATCACTTATCTTTCGCCACAATTTAAGTTAAATATTTATTAGCTGTTGTTTTTATCTTATTTTAAATAACCATGAGACCAAAAGTGTGGCGGAAGAGCCAACAAGTTCGCTGGTAAGTTATACTACTCGCTTTATTTATAAGTTCTTTTAACTAAAATATTTTTTTCTATTTATAAATCTAGTTTTATGTAATAATGAGATTGTGACAATTTTACCCATATTAATTGTACCTATAAAGATAGAAAGAGAATAAATATTTGAACAATACTCAATCATAAATGAGGGTAAAGTTGAGAATTTTTCACAAAATCATTGAATTAATTGCCTCTTTTTAGTATGTGAGATTTGATCAAATGATTTCAAAATTAGACCAGAGTGGCATTAGACTGGAAAAGACAGAATTTTGATTCAAACGAGCGCCACCATTGAAAAATCCCCATTTTCAGATTCCATGGCGCTATTTTCCGCGATCCAAATGGGCTTGGAAGTTAAATTACATGGACAAGAATTTCATCTTTTAGCAAATTTGAGTCCTCCCCAATTACCATCACCTAACACAGTGTTTCTAGACTATTAAATGTTTTTCCTAGTATTTCTATTAAAAAATACTTATAAGGTAATCAGAACTTTATTTAATAAAAATACAATTTAATGATTTTAGTCTTAATTGACGGATGCCTCCTATGAAACAATTCACATTTTATTTTGTTAACTTTATTCAATAAAAACACAACTTAATGATTTTAATTCAAATTGACTGATGACTCATATAAAACAATTCATGTTTTATTTTTTAAAATAAAAATATTAAATTAAAAATATAAAATAAGAAAGATCATTCAATATTTTTCTTTAAAAATAAAATGTGAATCATTTCCCATGATTTGTTCGCTAATAAAAATTTAAGTTACAAAAGTTGTTGCGTTTTCAATAAATGAAATTCAAACAACATAATTTTCTGTATAATTTTTTTGTTCCGTCTTCTTTTCATTCTTATCCTACTATTTACTCGGGATTATAAACTTCTTGCTTTTTAATAAAATATTGTCTTTCCTAAAAAAGGCGATCAGTATTCAAGATAATATTTAGGAAAAATTCTTAAAAAAAGTACACTTGAATTTCAAAATCCCAAATAGATTATTTCCCAATAAAATGAGTTGTTAATTGTTTTACTTTTCTGGTTAACCTTATTATTGTTATTGTCAACAAGATTTTGAAGTCCAAGTGATATTTTTAAAAAAATCATTTTCCTTAATATTTACTTCAATAAAAATAAAATCATCAAGGGAAATGTTTTTTGGGCCTAAATAAAATGAAATGATGAATAAAAATATATTATATCCGGTTTAAATATAGGACATAATTTATAATATAATTTTATACTATAAACTATGTCCTGTATAGGTCTATAGGATAAGAGGAGTAGTTAAGAATGGTCTCCAAGCCCACACATGAAGTTAGCAGAAATGATGAACCAACTTTTTAAACCATTGACGAAAAGAGTCAATGGACATAAAGTTTTTACATAGAAGCAATTTTAGCTTAGAAGTTTTTTAGGATAATTTTATCTCAAAGGGTAAAAATATAGCAATTTTTTTTTTTATCGTTATCACGCTTAATTTTAACCATTACTTGGCCAAATATATGAAATGATAGTCCAAATGTCATCCAAGTTATTTTTGTTAAGATGCAACTTGTCCTAAAAGTTTTAAATCAAACTTTAAAAAAAAAAAATGAAATAGATGACAAATGGATTTTGGTGCAAATTTACACCTTAAAAAAATGATATGGATTATTAATTCAATAGATTTGGTTAACTAACAATCAAAATCAATTGAAATAATTGTTATAACAAATTTGCTCCATTCTTTACCTTTTGCAATATTGCCCAAAAATTACCTTTTGGTTAAAAAAGTGAGAGGAGGAAATCCCCTTGTGAATGATTTGGCGGGTAGAGCTGCATTTGAACTGAATTGGCGGGTAGACCCAAGTTACATTGAAATTTACATTATTTTTTTAAAATTACAGTTATGAGATTGCTGCCATTACAATATATAATATTCCTTCCCTGCGAAATTGATTTTTCATTTCAACCTTTGACGCCAAAAATAAATGAATAAATAAATAAATAAAATTTAGCCTCAGCCCTCTTACAAGCTGAATTCTATTTGGGCTTCTTGTTCCTGTCAAAACTATCTTCCGGGTGTATCAGTGACCACCGGCCAGCGAAAGCCAAACACTCTTTGATTATAACTCCGATCACCGGAGGAATGATTCTGGTGACTGGTAAACGTGAGTGAGGGAGATCTTCCTACATCAAACAAATCACAAAAGAGTCCAAACCATTCCGACATTTATGGATGACTCCCAGGTGGAGTCAGGGAAGAAGGTTATCCCATTTGTTATCCTAAGATGGGCTCTTGCAATCCTACTTCCCATTATTATCTTCTTGATACTTTCCTTTATGGTTGGGTTTTTACTGATATTAGGCTCGAATTTCTCGATCACGAAGCCTATTTCTCTGCCTTCCTGGTGCAAGATCGTATCTAGCAGTAAGTTCTCTTTCCTTCTAAGCTGTTAAATATACCACATTTGATCTGAAGGTGGATTTCACAGCTTCAAATTACGATAACTGTGGGGTTTGACTTGAGAATGGTAGTATTTCCTAACTTAAAAATTCCAGAACCTATCAAGAGGTTGTTCAGTTACTTTTGCTTAAATTTCTTATTTTCACTTGGAAGACCTCTTGGATCAGTATAACAAATTTAGACCTGTCACGCGCAAAATATCTTTTTAGTTAGAAATTGGGATTGTCAAAATTTGTATGGCGGAAAGGGGAAGGTGTTTACAGTTGAAAAGCCAATTTTTCTGATTCTCCACTGCAGGTTTTTTTTCTCCTTTTTTAATCAGATCCACTGTAGAATTTGAAATTTTGTTTGTAAAGTTATTTTTGGTAATTTGAGGTGAAAGTGTCAAGATTAAGGAGCTCCTTAGGTCTAGCCTAATTATAAAATGCATGAATGTAAATCAATGATCCATTGATTCTGCAGTAGGAACCTGAGATTTCTGTAGACCACATGAACATAGACAACTAGGTTGAGTCCACATTACATGCTTATAGCTTAGGTGCTTCTTATATGCTTATACCTCTATTAGAGGTATGAGAATATTTTTTAAAATCTTTTTATATATTGTATTTAATTAGATTTAAATTATATGTTGCTTTCTCATTACGTTTTTTGTACCCAAGATCTCAAATTAATTATTTTTCATGATACTAGTGTTACAGACAACTAGGTTTGGGTTAATTAGATATCAGTAATTTTATTTAAGGAAATTGATTATTATATCATTTCCCGCTGGATATAAAATTGAGCCTTAACAACTTCTGTAATCCCATGCCTAGGGCACGCTCCTTTACATTTTGACCGGCATATGATACAGATGTGGTTATTTTTTCATGGATCCTAAATGAACTCATCACTTTTATTTTATTTTACATGTAATAAATTTTTTTTACAAACGCGGTTAGTTTTTTTGGAATTAAGCTGCATAACATGATGACATAGATTTGCAGTATATTTTCTTAATTGTCTCCTTGTGTTATGAAAACAAAAATGCATTCTATCCCAAAAAAAAAAAACGATAATCTCAGAAGAGAAAAGATTTTACAATAAATCAGTATAAGCACTCGAATACCATGGGGAAAAATTCAGAGAACATGAAAATAGGAAAAACACAAAAACATAAAACCCACAAGGACGAATCAGATCTATGACTCAAAAGAATATAGTGAGTTAGAATCAGAGAAAAGGATATTTCAATCCAAAGAGATCTGACAGAAGAAGGACACCGATGAAGAAGCAAGGAGTAATAAACAGAGGAATATAAAACCAGATAAGCTGAGGAAGAGAAAAAGAATCACCGCTCACAATACAACAAAAGACAATCCAACAAGTCTTGGCTGCAAGGATTGAGGGGTTGGAGTTCAAAAGAGCCAAAATCTGAGCGAAAGAAGGTAACAAGAACAATAATCAAAGAAAGACAAGAAAGAATGGGAAAGAACGTATCGGTGGGTGTTTTAGATATATGCGTTGAAAGAATGTGAAAAGGGGCTAGGCCTGAAACGCTCCTCTCAGAGGATGAGAGTAGAGAGAAGAGGAAAAAGGCCTAGAAATGAAGGCAACATGCATTAACGAGAGTCAGAAATCGCTGGTTGACGAGCTGAACTAAACGCTTTTATAACTATTCGCTGCCCATATTCGACTTCCATGCGGCTGCTTCTTCTGCCCAATTGAAATCGAATATAATATTTCCATTCCAAGAAGAAAGAATTCCGGGTGGGAAAAAAAATCAGCAATGGAAAATTAAATTTGTATTGTAAAATTAAAATAACAATAACATAAAGAGATGCAGAAATGGGAGAGGAAATGTGAGAGTTTTCATTCACTTCTCTTTCTCTATCAGTACACGTACATGTATGAAGGGAGAATGGCTATTTATAACCAAAGAAAAGCAGCTAGCACATTTGATTACAAGACACCCATAGGCATCAGCTACAAACACGTGGCATTTTAAAGTTTAATCAAAAGATGACTAATCCATGCATTTGCCTTTCCCATTGTGGGCTATTGGGCTGCAACTCTAATGGACATCCATAATTTGTATATCTATAACACTCCTCATTGGATGTCCATTATGAATGTGCCTCATTAAAAACTTTAACTAGGAAAAACCCAGTGGGATAAAAACCTAGCCAAAGAAAAGAGTACATCATTCATTGATACACTTTTCAGTCATTGCCTCATTAAAAACCTTTCTAGAAAAAACCCAGTGGGACAAAACCTAGATAAGGGAAAAAGAGTACGCATGTATCGACCTCTTGACAACGTCGCTTGAGATCTCTAAGTCTTCGGAGGCCAATACCATGGACAAGCTTTTCAAAAATTGCTTCAGAAGTGACTTAGTGAACAAATCGCGATTTTCACTTGAATCGATTTGATGGATATCTATTTCACCATCTTTTTGGAGATCGCGAGTGAAAAAGAATTTTGGTAAAATATGCTTTGTTCTATCGCCTCTTGATATAACCTTCTTTAAGTTTAGCAACACATGCAAAAGATTATCTTCATATAGAACAGTTGGATCCATTATTCCTCGAAGATAAATCACAAGTTGTTCGAATGTGATGTATTATCGACCTCAACCATATACATTCTCGACTTGTTTCATGCATTGCTAGAATTTCCGCATGATTAGATGATGTGGCCGATATAGTCCGCTTCATAGATCGTCATGAAATAGCCGCACCTCCACATGTAAACAGATAACCGTTTGTGATTTACCATCATGTGGATCGACATAAATCCAAAGATTCGCATAGCCAACCAATTCATGTTTGGATGCATTTGAGTAGTATAGCCCCATGTCCATAGTGCCTCTGAGATAACGAAAAATGTGTTTTACTCCATCTCAATGCCTTCGTGTTGGTGTAGAACTATATCTTGCTAATAAATTCACTGCAAATGATATATCAGGGCGTGTATGATTAGCAAGATACATCAGTGTTCCAATGGCACTGAGATATGGTACTTCTGGACCAAGTAGTTCTTCTTCACCTTCTTCGTTGACTATCTGAGGTCGGAATGGATCTTTATCAACATGTAAGGATCTTACAATCATTGGAGTACAAAATGGATGTGACTTATCCATATAAAATCTTTCTAGGACCTTCTTTGTATAAGTTTCTTGATATAAAAAGATCTCATCCTTCAGGTACTCGATCTGTAGTCCAAGACAGAATTTCATTCTACCCAAATCTTTCATTTCAAATTCTTTCTTTAAACAATTGATTGCCTTTTGGAGCTCTTGAGTTCCAATGATGTTGATATCATCAACATAAACATCAATTATAGCAAATTCATTGTTAGATCTTTTCATAAAAATGCATGGGCATATTGGGTCATTTTTATACCCTTCTTTCAATAAATATTCCTTGAGACAATTATACCACATACGCCCTGATTGCTTCAGGCCATACAGGGACTTATTTACTTTAATTGAGTATTGTTTTTGAGAACTTGAATTTGGTGCTTTCGGTATCTTGAGTCCTTCAGAACTTTCATATAAATGTCATTATCAAGTGGGCCATACAAATAGGTCGTTACAACATCCATTAAATGCAAATCAAGTCTTTCTCAGTAACACCCCAATTTCTAACAGTTATAATAATCTAAAATTTTATTGAAATTCGAAATAAATAACCTTGGGGAGTGTTACTGCCGCACTTGTACTGGGACAAGTGTAAGGCTACTTTATTACATTAACAAAAAAATCTGAACTTACATAGATGTGTTTTATTCAAAAGAAAGAAAATAAAAATAAAATAAAACTAGCTAGATTCATTGAAGATTCTTCCTCACTTTCATCGCTAGCCCCACAGCCCCAACTTGAAACCCGTTTCATCGAAAATCATCTCCCGAAGGATCATCGCACCCCATGAACACACACATCGCAAAAAGCCGGTAATCCTAATAAACACAATTTATATGGCTCAAATATATTAATAAAATCAAATACGTAATCACATAGTGATTTAATCAAATAACAAATCCAATATTCGCCATATATATACATATATTCACACCGAATCAAATATCATTCATTATCTTTATTAAATTCGTATAGACTTTAAACCCGCGCCTATTTAGTTTAGTGGGAAGAGAACCATGGTAGACCCGAAACCGCTACCTACCCCGTGACCCGAAACCCGCTACCACAATCATCAATTGGCCATAAACATATATTCCTAGTGTGCACACCTCTTCCCAAAGTTGCTACTAGTGTCCCTAAACCCGCGACACCACTTTGGGAAGAACGGATACTATCTTTTCACATCGGTGGCATAAAGCCCAAAAGTTGTGTTCATCACCTTGGGAGGTACCATCCCAAAGCTATCCTCCCACTGTTAAATTGTTTTAAAACACACACACAACAAAATTCCTAAATTATTTCTATTATTTAATTACCTTTCATAGACTTTTCTGTTACCTAATTAAATACAGGATATAAGGATATTATGAATTAAAATCTGTTCATATCTTATTTTATTATGCGGGAAATATTATATAAAAAGAGAAAATCAAATAATGGAAAAACATAGACAGACATATTCAGGTGATATTAATTGTAGCTTCATGTAGTGCAATTTGTTGTACAGGAATATAATATGTGGCAACCATAAAAAAATACTCATGGGTATTCAATTGAGCACGAGAGCCGAGGCGAAGTATTGGTTTTCATCACAAAGCAAAAAAACGCACAGGGGAAAAATTGAATTCACTCATACATATATATGCTATTGAAGCACGTAGACCGAGGCAAAAATCAATCTTATTCAATTCAACAGGGAAAACGCACAGGCATATGAATCAATTGTATTCATTCAAGTCATAAGGGGAAAAACGTATTTACATATGAATATTGTAGTTCAATCACGTAAGTCGAGGCAAAGCCATTATATATACATATATAAATATATCTAAACATATGGAAATCAAGCAACAAATTAGATTTTATAACCTAGGGATCAAGATCACCTATCAAGATATAAAATTAACCTAAGACTCATGGGAATTAGGATTAGCAAAATAGGATGTAGAGAAAAGAATAAGCACGAGACGCAAGGTTGTTCTGGGTATTAGGATTACCCGGTCTCCGTGTTGCTAACCTCCTAGGAGAACAATTGACGAGAGTACGGAACGAGGGTGTAGTAGCGGAGAAAAGTTTAGCGGCTAATAAAATATTGAGCCTCTCTAGGTTTAAGCAAACTAGACCTAACTTTTATAATTAAAATTAGGATTTTAGCTATTGGGTTAGGCTACTTACTTATTCCGATAAAATGAATTAAAAGAAATTGTAGAGCTTTATTATTAAATATATTTTGATTAGATGATGAATTCAAAAATTTAAAATGTAATATAATCTAACTAACTCCTAGATTCTTGGATCTAATCTTGACTAATCTAATAATACTATTTACAAAATAATATGATTACTATAGTAACAATACAACATTATTAATTTATTTTATTTTTTTATTTTTTTCTATTATTAATCATTATTATTTTATTAGTATTATTTTAATCTATTATTATCATTACTATTTCTATTATTGCTCGGGGTATTACACTTTCATTTACTCGCTAAGCTAATCAAATAGCGAAAAGTAGTTGCATCCACTCTTGGTGAATACGTTTATTCAAAATCAATGCCTGGTCTTTGTGTAAAGCCTTGGGCTACAAGACGTGCCTTATATCTTGTAATTTCACCCCTTTCATTTCTTTTTCTTACAAAGACCCATTTGTATCCAATTGGCTTTACATCTTCAGGTGTAGGGACTACAGCCCAAATACTTTTTGTTTTGCCGGTGATTTTAATTCTGCATTTATAACATCTTTCCATAGTGGCCAATCCTTTCTCTCGTTGGCACTCGCTAATGGATTTTGGCTCATGATCCTCATCATCATTCATTACATCACATGCTATATGATAAGCAAATATGTCGTCAATGTTAACTTTATTTCAGTCCCATCGGATACCATTCATAACATAATTTATTGAGACCTCATTATTTTCACATGTTTCGGTTCGGGTCTCTTCTCGGGACTACAACATTCTCTTCTCGGAGATAATAACTCTTCAAGAGATGGCTCTTCCGGAGCTACTGACTTTTCTTGATTATCCTCAACTTGACCATCTATATTTTTAGCTCCCTTTCTCTTTCGAGGATTTTTATCTTTAGAATCGATGGGTCTGCCACGCTTCAGGCGTGCTTTTGATTCATTTGTAATAGGTTGTGTTTCAGGGACATCAATTCGAATAGGAGCATTAGCAGCTGGGACATGTGACTTAGTCACTCTCTTTGGGTCAGTGAATGCTTTCGGCATTCGATTAGCTAAATTCTCCCGCAAATGAATTATCTTTTGAACTTCCAGTTCACATTGTTTCATACGAGGATCAAAATGAGCCAATGATAATTCATTCCAGCTAATCTCTTTACCCAACTGTTTATTTTCTCCCCCTAATGTTGGGAAAACTAATTCATCAAAATGACAATCGACAAATCGTGTCGTAAATAAATCTCCTGTAGATGGTTCTAGATATTTTATGATTAAAGGAGATTCATACCCAACATATATTCCCATTCTTCTTTAAGGACCCATTTTAGTACGTTGTGGTGGTGCTACTGGCACATATACTGCACACCCAAAAATTCTTATATGGGAAATATTAGGTTCTTGACCAGAAACCATTTGTAGAGGGGAAATCTTTAAGTAACTAGTTGGCCTGCTGCAAATTAACATCCCTGCATGCAGAATGGCATGACCCCAAGCAGAAATTGGGAGATTAGATCTCATAAGTAAGGGTCTTGCAATCAATTGCAATCGTTTAATCAATGATTCTGCAAGTCCATTTTGCGTATGAACATGAGCTACAGGATGTTCAACATCAATTCCAAGGGACATACAATATTCATTAAACGCTTGTGAAGTAAATTCACCAGCATTATCAAGACGTATTTTCTTGATAGGATAATCAGGGTAATGTGCTCTTAATCTAATCAATTGAGCAAGTAATCTTGCAAACGCCAGGTTGTGGGAAGATAATAAGCAAACATGCGACCATTTGGTCGATGCATAAATTAAAACCATAAAATACCTGAATGGTCCGCATGGTGGGTGTATTGGTCCACAAATATCTCCTCGTATCCGTTCTAGAAATGTGAGTGACTCACTTTCTACTTTGCTTGGTGATGGTCGAATAATTAACTTGCCCTTGGAACAAGCAAGACATGAGAAATCATGGGACCGTTGTATTTGTTTACGCTTCGGGGTATGTCTACATGAATTCTCAATTATTCGTCGCATCATAGTTGATCCGGGATGGCCTAACCGGTCATGCCAAACATTAAATTCATTAACAAACTTCTGGTTTTCATTGACAAACTTCTGGTTTGCAAGAGCATGTGTTTCAATCGTGCTTATAAATGTATAATACAATCCGAAGAAAAAGCGAAAAGATATTCTAATATGCATTTTCTACGAAACAATATTCGTTATAGCCGACATTCCCCGATTATTATGCATTGTTGTTTCTATATGATATCCATTTCTCGCGAATATCTTTGAAACTCAACAAATTTCTTTTAGACTTGGTAGAATAAAATGCGTTATCAATGCATAATTTTGTTCCTTCAAGTAACAAAATATTAGCTCTTCCGAGCCTTCAATCAAATTTATACTACCGATATAGTCTGAATATTGGCTTCTTGCATTACCAAGGAAGTGAAATATTTATCATTTCTTAGTATGGTGTGGGTTGTTGCGCTATCAACGAGACATAAATCTTCAGGATTGATGCCAAGGAAATTCATTCTTCATTAAAAGATACATGAAAATAAATAAAAACATGGTTAAAAGAAAGACATATAATAGAAACAAGTTTGATCATACTAAAACATAGTCAAAACATAGTGATACGAACAAACGAAGATAACTTATGCTAAGAAATCAAAAGCTTCTAAATAATTAATATCTATGTCTTTTTGCTCAGAATTTTTAGCCATATCAACATGATTTGCTTCAGTCCTTGGCCCTTTACCATCTTTTTTCAGTGATTCTTGGTAAAGATCAATCAAATGTCTTGGCGTACGACAGGTTGCCACCGCAACAATAACATGCATTTTCAGTATGCTTGTTGTTTCCACCAGTTTCCCTTCTGGGGTTCTTTTCAATCCTTCCTCCCTTAGAGTGGGAATTAAATCCACCGCGATTTGAACCACGACCACGACCACCTCCTCGGTTGTAGCCTCTTTTACGGCCCGTCCTCGGCCTCTAAAATTTTCATTGGTTACGCATTCACTTCGGGAATGGAGCGAGCGCGTGGGACGAGATTCATGGTTCATCAATAAAAACTCATTATTTTGCTCAGCCACGAGGAGACAAGAAATTAATTCAGAATATTTCTTGAATCCTTTTTCACAGATTACCGGGCTGCGGGAGCAAATTGGTTGCATGAAATGTGGAGAATGTTTTTTCTAACATGTCTTCATCGTAATTTTGTCTCCACATAATTTCAACCGAGAAGTAATTCTAAACATGGTCGAGTTATATTCACTCACGATTTAAAATCTTGTAAACGCAGTTGTATCCGATCATGATGAGCTTTTGGGAGGATGACCATCTTTCGGTGATCATATCTTTCTTTTAGATTGTTCCGAGAGAACTAGTGGGTCTTTCACCGTCAAATATTCTATTTTCAAATTTTCATGTAAATGGTGGCGTAAGAAAATCATGGATCCGGCTTTTTCCTAATTAGAAGTTTGGTTTCCTTCTTTAATTGTGTTTTCGAGACCAAGGGCATTCGGATGAATTTCAGCATCCAAAGACCCAAGATAAGTAATTCTTTCCGAAATATCAAGAGCCACAAATTCAAGTTTTGCAAGGATGTGATTGTTGTGTCTGTCATGGTTCAAAGCTAATTAAAGAAATAAACAAGAGTTAATAACAGGAAATTCATATGACAACAAGTTATGGCTTTAGGCCATTTAGCTCTTTAGAAATTTATATGGCTTCGGCCATAAGAAGTCATGACTTCTCGGTCATATAGTTTCAAAATAAGAAATAAAAAATATATAGCTTCGCGGCTATACAAAATAACAATGTTAACAATAAAGTACTTGTAAATAAATGAATTAAGGCCAGGGGTAATCCACACGGTAAAAGAAATAAATAACAATGTTAACAATAAAGAACTTGTAAATAAATGAATTAAGGTAGGGGTAATCCGCTCCAAATAAAAGAAATAAAAATGGGGGTAATCCGCACCAGTAAAAGAAATAAAAATGGGGGTAATACTCACCAAGACTTAGTTTATCAATAGGAGGAGAATATGATCATGCATGAAATAAATAGAAATTCCACAAGCAAGTGTAAATTTAAATAACATAATATAGAAGAATAATAATAATATCTGATCTTAACCATGGAATTTGATATTTAAAGCCTTCGATAAAATTATTTCTTTAATTCCATATAGCGGTTAAGATCATCCCAGATAGGTAAGATGAACATATAATATAATCATTAGAAGACGACAAGAAACTTATACCTTGGTTAGAGCTTCGTGCTGATAACGTATTGTAAAATTAAAATAACAATAACATACAAAGATGCAGAAATGGGAGAGGAAATGTGAGAGTTTTCATTCACTTCTCTTTCTCTATCGCACACGTACATGAATGAAGGGAGAATGATTATTTATAGCCAAAGAAAAGCAGCTAGCACATTTGATTACAAGACATCCATAGGCATCAGCTACAAACACGTGGCATTTTAAAGTTTAATCAAAAGATGATTAATCCATGCATTTGCCTTTTCCATTGTGGGCTATTGGGCTGCAACTCTAATGGACATCCATAATTTGTATATCTATAACAATTTGGAAAAATTTCACTCAACTACTACAAAGTGACTGTTAATATTCAATAGCTCCAGAAAATTCTGAAGCTTTATTACAGAACCTTAAGTTAAAATGGAATTAAAGTTGATGATGAAAAGACATCACTACCCTTACTTATTTATTTTCTTAAAAAAATGCAACATTTCCGGTGGTCTGAGTCTAACCCCTGCAGCTAAAAAATATCGACTTTTAATAAAATAGATAAGCAAGGGTAATGATGTCTTTTTAGTATAAATTTTAATTTCATTTTGCTTCTAACATATTATATCGAAGTTTCAGAATTTTTTAAGGGCCATTAGATATTAATTGCCTACAGCAGTTTGTAAAGTAATGTATAATTAGAAAAGATAGGAGAAAGAATGTAGATGAAGAAGAATCAATTGTATTAACAATAAAGAGCAATAAGCTCTAACCCATAAGGGTATAACAACCAAGAGCAATAAGCTCATACAAAGAGTAACCCATAAAGATTATCTCTAATCAACAAACCCTAATAATAGGGATTTAAGAGGGACTTCCCTCTCTAGAGAGAGAGACCCAAGTTAACATCTCTCTAACAATGTGAGAGCTCCACACTCTAACACTCTTAATCAATATTGTTAAGACCCTCTATTTATAGACTAGACCCTAACCAACTATTCAATTAATTCCCTTATATTCTAACACGCCCCCTCAAGTTGAACACTATTTATTTTCTTAAATGTGCTCAACTTGAACAACACAAGAATAAGGGGATAAGGTGAATTAAATTGATAGTTTTCAAATCGACAAAAAATAATACAAAGACTTCATCAAAAAATTCTTCTCCATATCTCCTGAGATGCTTCTCTTCTAGACAATACCATCAATATTCTTTGCTTCTCTTGTATTCTTTGAACTAAACCAATCTGCAACCTCTTTTAGTTGCAATATTCTCCACCCATTAAACTATATGATCCGCATTTGCATATTTGAACAAAGTATATATGTTCCCTCACATTTGCGAGAAAACCCAGTCACCTCCATATAACCTCCTCGTTGATTAACCACTGTATGTTCTCATCATCGAATCATCAAGAACTTGAATCGATGATTGATCCCTCGGCCAATTAATTTGGCAGTCGTTGAAATAGATTTGTTCATACACCTCCCTCTAGTTACACATAGGAATTTGGACAAGAACCATAAGATAATCTAATGCAGATCCTTCAGGATCATCAATTCTAAAAGCATCCTCATCAATCCTTGGCTTTATCTTCTTGCATCTAATCCAAAAGCAGCCCAAACAAAGTAGCATACGATCCATTGGTCATGTTGCTTCTCAATCAAGAATTTACCCATAGAGAGCACAATGACAAGCAATCTTTCTTGGACAGGGAGAACAAGGTTTAGATCCATCTCCTGGTACAAAAATAGAGGCTACATTTACGCCAAGTGGAAGACTCGTCATTTGCCTACACCAATTCTTGGATCTCAAACAGAAAATCAGAGAATCAGAGGTTGATACGATGAAGTCCACGGTCAACATCCTTCTAATCACAAATAGAGGTGTTCAACGATTCGGGCAGCAATAAACAAGAAAACTTGGGCTTCATTACAAGAACCCACAAGACGCATCGTTGAAGCACTAGGAAATCAGGATAATTGGAGTACTCATAACGGTGGCAACACAAGAAGCAAATCGGAACAAGATCTTCGGCGAAAAATTAGACGGACCTTCAACGTGATTTAAAACTCAACAATTAGAATTCTCGGATTGGTCACGGCGGCGTGAATGACCCGGCGAAGCCGATCGTTGAATTTCGGATGAAGAATTCAGAATCGTTGGATCGGGAATTTCTAACGCATCAATTACCTCGCCGAACCCGAAGCAAAAATCTTTGCATGTTCGAAAAGGAAACCATAATCGAGGCAAGGACATAAGCAAACTCGGCGAACCTTCTTGGGCTTTTTTTTTTTTTTTTTTTTTTTTTTTGAGTTTCTGGATTGGTTTCTTGATAACAAGTCTCGAACCGTGAGAGGAAAAGAAGGTTCAAGCTTGATTATTCAAGATTGATCAGAATTGCACAGGAGCATGCCAAGGATGATTTCTCTGCCACGAAATTCACAGAGGCACGCGGCAGAATCAGTTTAACGGTGGTAGGGAAAAAGAGAGTGCCGCGAGAGCCAAGGTTCCAAGAACACGGAAATCGACGTAAAGCTCCTATCACCGCAATCGAATCTGCTCGGGTCGGGTGGATGACCAAGTGGAGGCAAAGAAGATCCAGTGCTCCACGGATCTTGCCTTAAAGAAAAAGGATCTTGGGCCAATTCTTGAAAATGGGCCTTGGTTCTTTAATTTCTGGTGATGGATTTGGAGACAATTGCTTGTATATTGCCTGGAACATATGATATTTTCTTGAAAAATACATTATATAGAGAGACACTCAGATTCGCCAAGGAATAGAAAAATTAGCAAAACCTGGATGCTCTGGTATCATGTAAAGTAATGTATAATTAGAAAAGATAGGAGAAAGAATGTAGATGAAGAAGAATCAATTGTATTAACAACAAAAAGCAATAAGCTCTAACCCATAAGGGTATAACAACCAAGAGCAATAAGCTCATACAAAGAGTAACCCATAAGGATTATCTCTAATCAACAAACCCTAATAATAGGGATCTAGGAGGAACTTCCCTCTCTAGAGAGAGAGACCCAAGTTAACCTCTCTCTAACAATGTGAGAGCTCCACACTCTAACACTCTTAATCAATATTGTTAAGACCCTCTATTTATAGACTAGGCCCTAACTAACTATCAATTTTATTCCCTTATATTCTAACACAGTCTTTGATTGAAATTTTTCCAATTAATTGTCGAAGTTAGGGAACGATGGATTGATTAATTAATATTTAATAATTTCTTTTTCTCACTTTTTATTAGTGTTTTTTCTTTCCTCCGTTGAAATTCTGATTTGGGAATTTTGCTTTACATTCCATGGAAAAATTGTCAATATACTAGGACTTATTTGGAATTTACTTATTTTGATTTACGTAAATAAACAATTGTATTCATATCCCAGCAAAATGAAACTGAAATGATTATTTCTGTGTGTATTGCCATTAGGGGTGAGCATGGTGCCCAGATGCCCTGTACGCTAATCCAAGCCCAGTAAAAAATTGTCCTGCTCAGTCCTAAAAAGGTGGCCCAAAAAATATTTGGGCAGGGCCAATAACTGACCAGGGCCGGGCATCGGGTAGGGGTATGAGATTATTATGCACCATCAGATACATGGTTCAATTGGTATGAGATTATTCAAACACAATCAAATACCAGCGTAGTTTGTGTGGGCCCTAAACAAACAAGAGGGAATGATGTGTGTACCAAAACAAGTAATATGGTTAAGGCTGTCTTTGGATCGTGGGTGGACCCAACCCCTTTCTTAAAATTTTTATACCAAAAATAATAATAATATGGTTGATGTTTTTTGTTCTCTTCTCACCTTTCTTTCATTTTTTCCCTCATCGCCTGCATCAATCTTGTGTTATTGCTTCATATTAAACCATGACACACCCACATGTATAACTTTGACCGAATAATGTATCATCTCCTTCTAAAAAGATTAATCCATAAAATATTACTCGTATGACGTGTACACATGAATAAAAAATTACAATAAATTATTTTTATAAGTATTCACAAAATTATATTGCCATTTACTTTTTTGTAAAAACAAGTGAGATGAAAATGTCGAGGTGATAGGTGGGAGTATTGCCCGAGAAAACCTGAAATTAAAGGTAGGACTAGTGGTTATACCAAAAAGAAAAAAGGTAGGACTAGTGGAGAGAGATTAAACGAACGGGTATAAACATAAAACAGTATTAGGATAAAAGGCTGGTAAGAGGCTGAAAAAGGCAAGGAGCCTTTTGAAACTGCTCAAGAAAAAGAGCCTTCTATTTTTACTGTTACTGGAGAGAAGAAACATGAAACTGCTGAGAAACGTATTCCAAAGTTTCCATTTGACCTCAACGAGATTCCTTCTGATGAAGATGAAGACTTTTGCTTTAAGCTCTGTAATTTAGGTGTTTGTGATAAAAACATGTGTATGGCTTCCAGAGAATTGAGTGTGTCGTGAATGTTTTTTTTACTGCGTTTTTTTATGGCAAGAATTAGACGGTTGTCGTTAACTGAATGGAATTGAGGAAAGTATGCTAGGAAATGGGTTTTTCACCAAAATAAGGTTTTTTTAAAAATAATTTACGGAATTAGTGCAGTTCAAAAACAAATTAGGGATCTAATGCAGTCAATGACGGCAGTTGACTCACGCCACTAGTCACGTGAGTCTACTACCGCCACTCTACAAATTGCAGAGTGGCGTGCATTTATGCACGCCACTAGTTGGTGGTGGCGTGCAATTTTGCACGCCATTATTAATTGATGCCCAAGGCGTCAATTTTGACGCCTTGGCATCTTTTTTTTTTTTTTCAAAATATAATTTTATAATTATATTTAAAATAATAAATAATAAATATAAATAATAGTTTTAATTAATAATTATGAAAATTAAAATATTCAAAATTTATTATAAATCTTAGGATACAAGACTAATAATTAGTAAATTAATTAATTAGTAGATTTATTATAAATCATGGTGCCTAATTATTTAATTAATTATTTTCTAACTAAGCTTATCCTAACTAAGTTTATCCTATCTATCTATTAGTCACCTATCTTATGATTAATCCTATCTATTTTTAAGAGAGATGACTAATTTTTAATTAGTTAGGACTAATCATAAGATAAGTGACTAATAGATAGATAGGATAAATTTAGTTAGATAAGCTTAGTTAGAAAATAATTAATTAAATAATTAGGCACCATGATTTATAATAAATCAACTAATTAATTAATTTACTAATTATTAGTCTTGTATTCTAAGATTTATAATAAATTTTGAATATTTTAATTTTCATAATTATTAATTAAAACTATTATTTATATTTATATTTATTATTTTAAATATAATTATAAAATTATATTTTAAAAAAATAGATGCCAAGGCGTCAAAATTGACGCCTTGGGCATCAATTAATAATGGCGTCCAAAATTGCACGCCACCACCAATCGGTGGCGTGCATTACTCGCAAATTGCGAGTGGGCGATAGACTCACGTGACTAGTGGCGTGAGTCAACCGTCGTTATGATCGCATTAGATCCCTAATTTGTTTCGAACTGCACTAATTCCCTAAATTTTTTTTTAAAAAATTTATTTTGGTGAAAAACCCTCAATAGTACTCGTGGATGCACGTGTACCAAAGCTCCTAGTGTGAAGTGGATTCGTATTTGAATCGATCGTATAAGAGAATGTGAATAAATTTTGCTGACTCATTTTCCTACTTAGTATGGTCTTCTTTGATAACACGGCTACTGTTTTTGAGATGCTAATCGCTCAATAGTCAATAGTGAACACATAGTGCGTGCACGCAGTTCACCGATCGCCTACAAACGTACAGGCAAAAGCTTCGTTTATAAGAAGTTGGAGTTTTGTTAGAAAATGATAATCTATCTTCAAGTCATAGATGCAATTAATCTAATGGAATGATGGACACCCTTTGAATTTTCCCCTCTCTTCAAACAAAACAAAAGACTCATTTAGTGTTGAACTTTATTTTATGGCTAAAGGTTCATGTAGACTCAATTGTTTAGCAGCATCTTCCCTCTTACTGAGGCTTTGTGTGATGAACTGATGATTCTCAACCTTTTTGTGCCAGAGGACATATAGAACTTGAAAGGAGATTTGTTGCCATGGAACTAGTATGATGATTGTCACAGATCTCACTTTTCTGATTTGGCTTGATAACTTTGTGATATCATCCTAAAGAGATCCTTACTTTGCAGGTTGAGCACGTGATGAGAGAACAAAATGTTTTGGCTGCAAATGAGTTCATTGAGCTCTTTTGTGAATTAGTTGTGGCTAGACTTTCATTCATTGCAAAACAAAGGTGAAAAACAAGCAAATTCTTTTGTTTATTATTGTAAAGTCAGCACTTATGAATCTTTTGATGCCATTCCAACTTATTTCAGGGAATGCCCTGCAGATCTAGAGGCAGTGGTAAACTACCCTTCTAATGTTTTATTTTTATCAACTAACTTTATAAAGTATTGTTTGAATCAGCTAATTCTAACTTTACTTAATTTATTAACTATAAATGCCAGCATTGAAATTTTAAATATTGACAAAGTATTCTTGCATTAACTATAATTTATTAACTAGATGCAAGAATACTTTGTCAATATTTAAAATTTCAATGCTGGCATTTATAGTTAATAAATTAAGTAAAGTTGTTAGAATTAGCTGATTCAAACAATACTTTATAAAGTTAGTTGATAAAAATAAAACATTAGAGGTGTTTTTTTATTTTTTATTTAACACCAAAAGATTCTCAAATGGGGACCACACAATCACTTGCTCTCTAGTTCAAATTTATAATGTAATTTGCGAAAATTTGATTAAAGCCGATAAAAGACAAATATCGAAAACAAAAGGACAAATATTTATATGATGCATTTGGAAATTATTCTTGCATTAGACTGTGAACGTGAGGCATTTGCTCACTGCATAAAGTTGACCTGCAATTCCATGAGCAAGTACCACCGTACCCCCATGTTCACGGGCCACTATTATTTTCATTTCAGCATCTTAATTTTTAAAGAATATTAATTACTATTTTATAGTTTTATTTTCATTGATTTTTATTAAGGTAAAGCAATTTATTTTAATAATTTATATTTTGATGCAATGAGAGAAAATTGATTGGAAATTGATTGACTAGTATTGATTAAAAAAATAAAAGAAGTGTAGCTATCAAACTATCAGAATTTGCAAATAAGAGAAATATAATATCTATTGATGCAAGAAAAATATCTCTCATTTAGTGAGGTGGCACAACACCGAATTGAATTTGTTTTCTTCTATTATACTCATTTATTTTAATTTATATTTAAAAAACAAAACCTTTCTATCACCGAAGAAATTTGTTTCATTTTCCATATTGGCCAAATTTTTGATGTCACCGAAGAAATTAAATAACTAGTCTCAGTCTCTATGGTTACAAAAGATACTTCTTTTCGTCTTTAATATAAAAATTATTTAATTAATTTGAATATATTATGAAAATAAAATAATTTGGCTAATGGATATTAGATAATATATATTGAAATTTTACATTTTAAACCAAATTTTATATTAAATTGTGACGTAAAATTAAGTTTTCATAAAGTTTGCATGTGTGATATAAGGGGAAGAATGAGTGACATGACAATGCCAACATGAAATAGAATATTATGGGAATATTTGACTTGTTAAAAATGTAAATACCTGCTCCACTCATGAATCTCATCAATATCCCCGAATAAATAAATCTAAGGCCCACTTGGTCATGTTTCAGAGTCCATAAATGAGAGCCAGTGCGTTGAAAACGAAGAGAAATAGCAAGTGAAAGTGTGAAACCGTACCAATATTCTGAGAATTAAAGAAGCAATTAAGGACGAAAGACCTACCCACCATTGGTGTCTATGTGTGATTATGATTCCAATTATGTCCAAAGGTTATTTGGGTATAGTTTGAAAGGATCAGCGATCCTATCACTTTTATTATCTTTCTAATTATTGTATTAAGGGTTAGAGTCTTATAATATAGTTCTTTTTCACATTTTCAAGCGCCAATATGCCTATATTATCCGAAAAAAAAAAAAAAAAAGGTTAGAAACAAACATGACCCTCCCTCATTTCATCAATCACCCCCTGCACCGGACCCCACTTCCTCTACGCCTATTATAAACTCAACATAAAATATAAATAAACTACATTCTTAATGACTCCAAAATCCAAATTAATCCAATTCCTTAAAATTTTCTATTATATCTAAATAAAAATTAGATATGGGGCTTGAATTAATTTTTTTTATCTAAATAAAAATTATTCACTCACGATAAAGAGTGAGTGAATAATGCTACGATGGGGCTTGTATTGTATTAGTCTGGATTTGTATTTTTTATTATCATATTATTATTTTAATTCCGATTTTTCCTCTTTGTTTATATATACATATATATATATATTCCTCATCTTTGTTTTTATTTATCCTAAAAATCGCACCAATGCCCTACATAAGAAACTTTAATTTATTGCAGAGAAGTTCCAATGAAATCTGAAATTACTCGTTTGTTGGAATAAGAGACTCAATGAAAAATAATTTTTGTTGTTCAAGAACTAAAGTGCCCTCCATTTATTTTGATAAAAAGGACCCTTCCACTGCCTTATGTAAAATTTCTAAGATAATACTCTTATATATCTTGAGCTACCAAACGACTCTTAAAATATTAAGTAAGAGTTACTAAAATAACAAGTATACTTAATGTTTTAACAAATCTAATTTCGTACATTTTAGGAAAGCGTGTTATTTACGACTATAAAATGTCCAGGTTTACTCCACACTTGTAACTATCTTCTCATGGAGAGTACGTCTAATCAAACTCTAACGCACCAAATTTTCAATCTTGGCAGGGATGTGGAGAAAGCCTGGACTCCTCCTCCGGAGAATGTGGTCCGCATTGACGTTGATGGCTCTATGCGTTCCCAGTATCAAGCAGCCTGCGGAGGCATGATGAGGGATTCTCATGGTCGTTGGCTGGGGTGGAAATAGGCCAGGGGGCCGTGGCCCGGCCTCGGCCTGTTAAAAGCCTGGTCGGCCCGGCCTGTCAGCTAAAGGCCAGGCCAAGGCCTATTTATCTTAAAAGGTCGCCTAGGCCTCCAAATAGGCCTGTTAGGGCCCGACAGCCGCGCCTACTGTTAAAAATAATTATTTTTTTAAAAAATATATTAATTAATATCCTTCCACCCTCCCTCACTCAAAGCCTCATGTTCGTCCTTTCAAACCAAGAACCCTAAGTCCCTAAATCAATTTCCCTCACTCAAGCCTGTTTTTGGCCTGTTGTCGGCTTGTATATTGTAGGCCTGTTTCCTACTGTTTACGTTAGGCTGTTTACGTTAGGCCCTGTTTTTACTGTTACATCGGGCTGTTTTCGGCCTGTAAAAAATACAGGCCTCTTAACAGGCCACAGGCCAGGCTCAGGCCAAAAATTTAGCCTGTAACAGGCCACAGGCCAGGCTCAGGCCACTTCCTTGCATAACAGGCCTGGCCTGTTAAGGGTGAGGCCTGGCCTGGCCTGTTTCCACCCCTATCGTTGATTGATGGGATTCCACAAATCTCTTGGCCTCCACACGCGGTTGTTGAAGCAGAAATTCATGCCATCATGTTAGGGTTGAAGCCGGGGTCATCAGATGGGCTTTCAGAAAGTGGCCCTTTATTCGGATTCGATGGATGCTATCAACATTCTCATGAGGGATTATCATGCTGATCACCCCCTTAAGGAATTATTGGGGAGACTAGAGATCTGCTTTTTGGAGATTGGAGTGTTGAGCTTCATTACACCCCGAGAGAAAACATTTCTTGTGCTGACTACATGGCCAGACAGGGCCATGACGCCCCTAATGAAGCTGACGTGACTTTTGTTTCATCTGTTCCTAGGGAATGTCTGGATACTTTTCTTAGAGATCGATTGGTCTGTTTTTGCTAGTTTTTCTTTTGGAATTTGATGTATTAAGGACTAGATTTTCATGATCTAGTCCTTCTTTCATCACTTCAAGCTCGCTTGTCTGTACTCTTCAAAAAAAAAAAAAAAAAAAAAAAAAAAGTCCAGGTTTGAATAACACGCTTTCCTAATTACAGAATGTGTCGACATTCCTCTCTATTTCTATTAGTAACAAACTGGACATAAAAATTTTATTTTTCCAGTTTAGGCCTCTGTTATTCAAATAGAGATAATATAAAAAATGAAAGCGTGTTTATATTTTTTTTTCCTATATTCAATTAGGAGTATTTATATAGGAGGGAAGGAACAAAGAGGGGCCAAAAGAAGCAAAGTAAATTAACCCAGAAAGAAGAGGCGTTTTCTTAGGTTGAAATATTTTCAACTATTTTAGACTCCTATTTTACCCTTTCGATTAATTGTTTAATTCTCAATTTTTATAATAATAAAAAATTGTTGAACAACTCATTTTCTTTTGTTGATATCAAATACATGAATGGAAGAAACAATGTTTTATGAAACACTTCTTTTGCTTCTTATAGAAATTATTATAGGTCTCAATTTATTCAATAATTGGATCTGTCACTCTATTGGAATTATTGGAATTGTGAGGTTGAAATAAATGTGGGAATATGAGAAATAGTAAAGAAGAAGAATAAGAAGAAGAAAATTGGTCAAACTTTCGCTTTCATAATTAATTAGCCAAATGTACGACTCATGTGTAAATACTTTTGATTCTGTGAGGTAGGTTGCAAACAATTAAAGAAAAGTCCTATGATATATACTTGGTCCTCAAGCAAATTTCAATGATCTTTCAGTGATTTTTTTTTTCCAGCAATTTTCTTTTTATAGTATGTTAGAAAGCAATTTTGTTGGTAAGATGTTTGTCTTTTTTTTTTTTTTTTTCCTTTTTGCAGCTTACCCTCACATGGTTATTAAAAAATTATATAATTGTCATCTTTTGATTGAATCATTGATAAAATAAAAGTTTGGAGATAGACATCAAGTAATTTATGAGTAATTATGTATGACATGCTATTAATTTTTTATTATTAAATTGAGTTACTTAATAAGTAGGGAAATATAATATGGCTGATCTCCTCCTTTTTTGTTGAAGCAAAATAAAATATTCTTTTGTAACCATTCTATCAAAAAAACCTATAAATTAAAGCACGCGGCTAGATGCAAAACAAAACTATTGGCAGAAAAAAGGTAAAATTTGGATTAAACATAACAACTTTTATAAAAAAAATAATTTAAAAAAAAAAAACATGGAAGTTGACAAAAAAATAAATTACTTCTAACAGTATCAAACCCGAACCACGAAAGCACGCTGAGAACGCCAGCAGCCAGAGCAACCGCGGCTGCACATTTGAACAGTAGGCCCTAGTTCAAAACAGCAAAGATATTGAGAGGCGGAGAACTGGTAGCCAAAATGCTTGGCGCAGGGCCGGCTGGGGAGACAGCGGGTGAGCCCGCGGGAGGAGAGGTGGTCAGGATGAGGCCGGGGGGCCATGGATGGCGGAGACGACACCGGAGGAAAACCCCTTGGGGTGGAACGGAGAGGCAGCGGGTGAGCCGGCAGGAGGAGAGGTGGCCGGGGAGCGCTTTGGTGAAGCGGTGGAGGACGCGCCGGGAGGATGAATCCGAGCCAAAGCCACGTCGGCCAGTAAGGCCAAGATCAAGAGGGCAGCCTTTGCCATTGTGTGAAGAGTGCGGAGGTTCAGTGAGTGCTGTGAAAGGGGAGGTGGAATAAAGGAAGTAACCGCAGTGAGTATTTATAAGAAGGGAGTGCGGAGATTCAGTGAGGTGATGTATTTATAAGATAGCAAGTACATGGAAAATAAAGATACTGTGTCCTAATAATGAATGCATGTTCCTTTTTCTAACCTTAAACCATTGCGATTCTCTATGCATTTGTAATGTTGATCCATAGATGCGGTTAAGAAGTGCAGCAAGAGCCTGAGTAGCTGCCATATAGAGCAAGGTATTTCCATGGATATCTTTGCTTGTAGCTACTACATCCTTAAAGCAAAGCACATGGATGGAGCTGAAAACACTAGCTTGTTGGTAATCAACAACATAGCAGAAAATGTTTCGACATGAGATGTCCCCAATAAGCATAATTTCCGACTTTGCTATTGATACTCGAAACACAAACTCAACATTCCCTTCTTTAACTGCACAAAACAGAGCATCAGCAAAAGCATTCTCTTGGTCACATTTCCTAGCATTCTTACAAACTAGGAGAAAAATGTTAGCCGCTAGGGCATACAACAACTTCAGTTCTTGTATCTGCTGAATTTCTAGATTGATAACACACTAGTATTTTTTTGTTAGGAGACTTTTGAGAATCAGAAGCTTGAATTTTTTTTTTTTTATTTGAAGAAATACATGAGTTAGCATATATACCCCTGAAATTTTAGGAGAAGGAGATGAGGCTTTGAAGTAAACCATGCCTTGCAACTTGCAAGGCAAGTGTTAGACTCATGAATTCAAGATTTGAGCCAGAAATAAAAATGAATAAAGATGGAACAAATAAGAAAACCTATATTTTGGAGTGTAAACACTACATGGTGATTAAGATCGATCAAAAACTCAAGTCTGTCATGTACCCAGATGCGACTATATAAGAGGAAAAAAAATCACACAGTGTACAAATTCAGAGAGTAGCTCTGTTCTTGTTTTGACAAGAATGTAAAACAGGAACTAACCAACCAGTACTCACAAAAATTCCACAAAACATTTACTTCAACGTAATTAATCCAACACGAAAGAAGAACCAGATGAGGCAATAAAAAAAGATAGATGCTTCAAACAAGCGATGGCGAAGTACAGAAGGAAGAGAGAATAAAAGAGAAGTTTGGCACTTACAGCTTCGAGGAAGGAGACTGCGTCAAGAAACAGAGGGGCTCAAGGTAAGTGAGGCTCTCTAAGGTTCTCGTCAGAAAACAAAGAAAGAAACGTATATATAGTAAGAATTGGAAGACGCGTCTGTGGTAGAAGATGAGAGAGGCGCGTACTTTACAACTGTTTTTGTTTCTTTCTGATATTTATTTTTACTTTTATAAAGAAAAAGAATTGGAACCGAATATACATATAAAATATAAATCAAAATATATTTTATTTATAAGAATATCAACTTTTAAATATTTTCTCGATGTGATTTTAATTTGTTTTTTAAGAGCTCAAAAGGCCCGTGTTCATTTATTTGGAACCGAACATTTTGACTTATTCAATGCACTATTAATTGCATGGGCGTCGATTTCATTTTCTACTTGCGTCATGAACTTTAATTGTGTGTTTTTCTACTAACTAAAAAAATCACCGAATGAACAACCCCATTCTCCCGGGTTGGGTTTCTCTCATTATCACTTTCTCATTATCCCTCATCATCTCTAAATTATATCCATCCAATCAATCATAATACCACTTTAACATTTCTCTCACCTTCCCAATCAATGGTCCAGATGATGCTAATGAGCGAAAATGAGAAAAAGGATTATGAGAGAATCCTCTTCCCATTCTCCCGACTTTTCTCTGAAAGCTCTCTCCCGCGAAACCCCCTAGCGCCCTCTCCTCCACTACAGCTCTTGCCTCGCTGGCGAGCCTCCTTTCAAGCCATAACCACGGCAGAAGTACAGATCGGACCTCGATGAGTTAGGTGCAGGAGAGTTTTAAGTCGGAACGGAGAAATAGGGCGGCAACCTTCCTTCTTCTCCGGCGCTGGCTCTCCTCTGGTCTCCGGCCTCATCATCTTCCTTGCTCTGGCGTCCCTCTATTTTCTGGGTATAGCTGTGGTCTTCTCTCATCTCTAGTGGTGGGAGTTTTTGGCTCGACATCTTTCTCGTCGGTGGCCTCTAACTCGTCGGTGGTCTCCTACTCGCCGGTGGCCTCCGGCTCGACGATGGTCTCTGGCTTAAGGGATATCTCTTCTTTGTTTTTATTTTTATTGCTTTACGTTTGTTTTTCTCTTTTATTGCTGTGGGCTTGGGTATTTATGATGGTGTTTTATGTTCTTCATTGGATTTGCGATTTTGGGGGATGGGATTTATCAATGGTTAATATTATTATGTGCTTTACCTATGAGAAGATCATTGGTAGGATCGTTCGATGGTGGCGAATCCATATCACTAATGTTAGCCAAAATCTGTTTGGTGGGTGGTTGATGTCACCAAGTTTGCTTGAATGGAGGAGCAAAAGTATTATTCGGGACTTTACTTGTCTTTTTTTCTGCGAGGTTGGATGTTCTCATCGTCCGTACCCCAAGTTGGGGTGATTATGTAGCTGATCTATTTGCATCTTTTGCTTATAAGGAGGTGTGCCCAATCGGGTGGATTTTGCAACCAACATCATGTCCTTTCTAACCTTGGATGTCCAGAAAGCCGATGAAGTCTTTAAAGTTACTTTTATTCTTATTTGTTTTGTGGTGACTAGTTTTCCTTACATTTGGTTTGGTGTTGTATTTGTTGGTCTTCTTATTCTAGTTTGTTTTTCGTTTAGTTTGTTGTCGTAGTGTAATCGTTGTGGAATCGTTTAATGTAATTTTTATTATTACTATCAATATATGTTCCTGGTGAAAAAAAAAAAAAAAAAAAAAAAAAAAAAAGATCACCTAATCGTAGCGGTTTGCAGCGTACCTCACAGAAGCAAAAGCATTTACACACGAATCGTACATTTGGCTAATTAATTTGGGAAAATCCTTTTCAAGGCCCATATTACTAAAAGAATACCGAAAAAGGCCCTAACATTCTGAAAATACCCAAAAAGGCCCTAAGATTCTGAAAATTCCCAAAAAGGCCCCAAGATTCTGAAAATTCCTAAAAGGCCCAAGGTGAGTTGTTAATGGGGTGATCAAGTTGTTATAATGTACGATTTAGTTGTTAGATAAAAATGATTTAGTTGTTAAAAATAAAAAATTTTAACAACTAAATCCCATCTAACAACTAAATCACCGCTAACAACTTGATCGGGCCCCATTAACAACTTCGTAGAATTCTCAAGGGTCTTTTCCCCGAATTCGAGTAATCCTTGGGCCTTTTTGGGTATTTTCAGAATGTTAGGGCCTTTTTTGGTATTCTTTTGGTAATATGGGCATTCAAAAGGATTTTCCCAATTAATTTTGCACCAATAGAGTGTTACACTGTTCAAAAATTTCCTTTTTTATTATAAAAATTGAGAATTAAACAATTAACCAAAAGGATAAAATAGGAATCTAAATTGTCTTTTGGAATTGTGGGGTTGAAATAAATGTGGGAATATGGGAAATAGTAAATAAATAAATAAAAAGAAGAGGAAGAAAATTGGTCAAACTTTCGGTGCTTTTTTCCAGAAATTTTCTTTTTATAGTACGTTAATATATCAATAATGAATATAGCAAACGGCGTGGGTCCCCTTACCCATTCATATCAAAATGGGAAAATTACACTCAGGTCCCAAGGAACAGAGATATTTACAATTAGGTCCCATGAATTCATGAAATTACTCGAAGTCCCTAGGGACTTGTGCGTAATTATTTGTGGAAGCAAAATTACTTTTTTGCCCAAAGGAGAAATAGCCTCGGGACCTCGAATTAAAAAATCCAAGTTTTCAAAAGTTGTTGTTAAAATAATAATGTCTGTTGTAAATATAGAATTTTTTGTTGTAAATGGCCTCTGGACCTCATAATTGAAAAAATCCAGGTTTTCAAAAGTTGTTGTTAAAATAGGAATTGGTCTGTTGTAAATATAGAATTTTTTGTTGCAAATGGCCTACGGACCTCTAATTGAAAAAATTGGGTTTTCAAAAGTTGTTGTTAAAATAGGAATTGGTCACAGTTGTAAATATAGAATTTTTTGTTGCAAATGACCTCGGACCTTTAATTGAAAAAATCCACCTTTTCAAAAGTTGTTGTTAAAATAGGAATTGGTGTTATAAATATAGAATTTTTTGTTGCAAATGGCCTCCTGGACCTCGGAAATTGAAAAAATTCGGGTTTTCAAAAGTTGTTGTTAAAATAGGAATTGGTCGTTGTAAATATAGAATTTTTTGTTGCAAATGACCTCTCGGGACCTTAATTGAAAAAATCCACCTTTTCAAAGGTTGTTGTTAAAATAGGAATTTCTTTGTTGTAAATATAGAATTTTTTGTTGCAAATGACCACCTGGACCTTAGAATTGAAAAAATCCACCTTTTCAAAAGTTGTTGTTAAAATAGGAATTGGTCGTTGTAAATATAGAATTTCTTGTTGCAAATGGCCTCGGGACCTCAAAATTAAAAAAATCCAGGCTTTCAAAACTTGTTGTTAAAATAAGAATTTGTTGTTGTAAATATAGAATTTTTTGTTGTAAATCTGGATTTTTTCAATTATGAGGTCCAGAGGCTATTTCTCCTTTGGGCAAAAAAGTAATTTTGCTTCCACAAATAATTACGCACAAGTCCCTAGGGACTTCTGAGTAATTTCATGAATTCATGGGACCTAATTGTAAATATCTCTCGTTCCTTGGGACACGAGTGTAATTTTCCCTATCAAAATTCCTTTCAAAATTAATTATTTTCTTGTAGCATGTATCTTTTAAAATTTGTAATTATTTACAGACAAAAATCATCATTAATTAATACTTCATCTGGAAAAAAATTTGTCCCTCTTCATCGTAGTGTCTATAGATGTTTTAATGGGCTTTGTATGTATCCTCAAGCTTTTATAGACTTGTACATATCTCAAAACGAAAATATGCATATGTATTAATTGATTTTATTTATATTTTATAATTAAATATACATATAAGAAATTAAGTAGGTGTAACTACGAAGGTGGTGGTGAAGTAGATCGACAAAATATTTGTGAGGGCAAAAATGAGGGTGAAGTAGGTGGTTTCTTGCATAACATGGATATACCAAATTCTTTTTCTAGTATAAAACGAAAACTACGTTAATTCCAAATTAAATTAAAACATGTTACCTGTGGCCCATGAATCCTAGAGAAGACAAATTGAACAGTAACATCGCCATGAAAATAATTAAAAGACAAAGAAAGAAATGTAAGGGGAAAAGAGACGAATAAAGAGAGGATGGTATTAATGACTAATATTTTAAATTATATTTTTTTCCATGAGAAAATATCTTTATGTTATGAATGCTATTCTTTTTTTAAAAAAAAAAAAAAAACCCTCTTGTCTTTATTATAGAAACCTATTAACAACTTTGTATTAGATTAATGAATTCAAATAAAATTAACTAGTCTTTTTAAATCCAAATTGCACGAACAGAGGGGTAAGTAATAACTTTATTTAGTAATTCCTATAGTGGTTCCGCTGGGCGCTACAGGCCTACAAGTACAACCTTTTCCATTAATTACTGTCAGTAATAGCAACAGGTAATTTACCATACTTACATACTATACTTACACTCTGATCTTATTTATAAGTACCTTTTAACTAAATTACATATACTAAGGAGAGTCCCTTTTGACCAAATCACACATACTAAGGAGAGGTAGGTAACTCAATGATTAGGAGGTAAATTTTCAACTTTACCCTCATTTATGAATGACTACCTTTCAACTCTTTATTCTTTCCCTATTTTCATTGGTAAATAATATGGACAAAATTGTCACAATCTCATTTATTTGGTCAAAATGAACTTATAAATATGACCAAATTTTTTGGTCAAACGAGACTTATAAATAGGACCAGAGTGGTATCTGTTTTATCCCTTCTCATCCATTATTCCTTAACTTTTCTAATTTAGACGATGGGCCACTCTTTGAACAATTTTATTTGAGGCGATGTCATTGACGTTTGCTTTCGTTCAAAGTGGTGAAAATTCATAACAATTTATAAATTCATAAGCGTCAAGATTACTCGTTAAAATAACTATTGGGGATTAGGATAACTTAATAACACGACTATTGAAAATTAGGATTACTTTAGATCACTTGAAAACCTCAATGTTGTTAATGTCCTCTAACGTTGATCCACACGGCTATCCCCCGATTGCAACAAGAACTCCTTCTCTTGAAACATCTCACTCCTTGGATGTTTGTTAGGCGAAGAAAAGGTTGAGATTTGGTTTCTTTGGGTTTTTCTATTTTTAAGAAGATTGTGATTTCTTAAGATTAGGTTAAAAATAGGATGAACAAGGTTGGAATCTTACCCTTTATAGATGACACCTTTTCCTCTCTAAACCTTTGGTGAAGACCAAAATTTAGAGAGCATAAGGATGTTCAAAAAAAATGTCCAACCCATCCCTTTTTATAGCCTTTGTGGGCTGAAAATTTTCTAGCCCTAATTGCCTTAGGAATTTTCAGATTATACACTATGAAAGGGGTTTTAGGTAAGGGATAGGATATTGTTACTACCATTTTTTACTACCAATGTTACTACCACTTTTCCACCGTTAGATCAGAATCTTGATATAAGAGAGAAATTATAAAGGTAGATGAGATTCTAATCTAACGGTAGAAAAGTTGTAGTAACAATATCCTATCCCTTTAGATAATATATAAACTACTTTTCAATTAAGTCACATTAAATTCACATCTTGATTGATTTGAATTTAATATGATGAATCATGCTCATATCTTGATTGTTGCATTGAATTTAAGATGATAGATCACATCTCTTTTTTTCCTTAAAAAACTTCTATCAAATGGACACACACAAAAATCAGCACTTTATAAGAGTCTAAAATTAATGTTAGTGCTTACAAAAAAGACCCAATCCAAACTTGAATTGGAAAATCCAAATTATAATGAATTAAATTCATATCTTGATTGAATAATAATTTAAAGTGTTGTATTCCTCTACAATTAACGACCAACACCACCGTGGAGAGAGAGGCAGAGGTCGAGAAGCAGAGGAGGAAGGGAGGAAGAGGAGAGAGAAAGAGAAAGATTGACCTTGACCAACGACGCCATCACCTAAAATACCGACATTGTAAGATGAATACTTAATTTATGGTTCCCTATTCTAACTTTATATATAATGTATGAATGTAATCTCTTTGAATTCTTAATCTCGAAATTATGAATTGCTTAGTCAAACCACTGCCTTTATTTTTCGTTGATGTCAGTTCCGATCACCATATCTTCTAATACTTTATTTTGCATAGAATTAGAGATTTCTTTGAAAAAAATCCGTCAAGCCAACAAATATGGGTTTTAACTATATTACTGTTGTTTTACACGAAATAGAGATCTCATTTAAAAAATCCGTCAAGCAACAAATATGGGTTTTAACTATATTACTATTTTCATGTTGTCCTCTTTTTTGTTTTGTTACTATTTAAATTTAAATTTTTATTTTCTTACCATAAATTTTATTTAAATGAATATATTTTTGAGTAAGAAAATTCAAGGAGACTATTATTTATTCTTTATTTCCATTAAAAAAATCTAATCAAATAAAAAAAAGGATAAAACAAAAACTTAACTAAATTACAACATCTCGATTGTATTTCCACGACGACATGACGTTTAATAGTAGGTAGAGATTAAATACCGATTTTTCAAGTATTTTAATTTTGTTAACTGATTTATTTGACATTTCGATGGTGACATTTTCTAGAAAATAGTATTATAAGAAAGTTCTGGAATGTGTATATGCGTTTGGAAAAAAATAGGTGAATGTATATTCATCAAATAATATATTACTTGGTCCAAAAAGAAAATGTTACAGGTGATTCATGTACATGTATTGATGAATATTAAAAGAGTGAGATGTATGTTCATCTAGTACTCTATTCGGTCTTAATTATAAGAGTTAGTTGACTTTTCTGGAGAGATTAAGGAAGCTAATTAAATTACTTTAGAGTATTTTTTTCAAACTAATTAGTTTAACTAATAAACTAATATATAATCTAAGGATACACAACATATAAAATGATTAAGTAACTTATTTCGCTTCCTTAATCTCTCCAAAAAAGTCAACTAGCTCTTATAATTGTGATTTGGAGGTAGTAAGAAATAATGTATGTTGCTGGCAAAAAAGAAAAAGAAATAATAAATAATGTATGTATTTATAATTATAACTATATAGAATGAGATACATGTACCTGAAGGACTGGTTTAATGAACAAAAAGTTAATGGGGCCTAGATTAGAAATAAGTTTGTTCAATGCATTTATTTATAGTGAATATGTTTTTACCAACTTAAAAAATAAAATGTAAAGCTTTTAAAGTTGGGTACTGTATTTTTTGCAAATTAGTGAACATAGTAAATATGATAAAAATATTTTTTTGGCCAATCATCATGCAACAATTTATTGGATGCTACTGAATTGATATGTGGTGAAATGGATGTAATTTTTCTGATTTAATTTTGATTAAGTTGTGCCTCTAAGTATTTTTTTTATTTGCAAACAATAATTAGTTAAATAAGTTTTCAAATCCTGGCATCACTTATCTTGCGCCACAATTTAATTAAGTTAAATATTTATTAGCTGTTGTTTTATTTTATTTTAAATAACCATGAGGCCAAAAGTGCGGTGGAAGAGCCAACAAGTTTGTTTGAGAGTTGTATTAGACTGGAAAAGACAACTTGAAAGTTAATTACATGGACACGAATTTCATCTCGTAGCAAATTTGAGTCCTCCCCACACATGACGTTATACCAGGAATGAGAATCAAACCTTTTAAACTGTTACGAAAAGGGTTAATGAACATTTAAGGTTTCACGTAGAAGTAATTTTGGTTTAGAAGTTTTTCAGGGTAATTTTAATTTAAAGTGTAAAAAAAGAGTAATTTTGCTTTGACCGTTGTCCTAATTAATTTTAATCATTAGTTGACCAAATATATTGAGTTGATAGTTTAAATGTCATCTAAGTCATTTTTGTTAAGGTGCAAATATCAATCTTTGAAAAAATGAAATAGATGACAAATAGACTTTCTACAGTAAATTTATACCTTAAAAAAAATGATGTGAATTATTAGTTCACGTATTTGGTCAACTAACGGTCACAATAATTAATATAATTATCATAACAAATTTGCTTCATTTTTTACTTTCCTGGCAATATTGCCCAAAAATTACTTACCTTTTGGTTAAAAAAAAAAGAGAGAGGAGGAAATTATTGATTTGGCGGGTAGAGCTGAGTTACATTGAAATTTACAGTATTTTTTAAAATTACAGTTATAAGATTGCCGCCTTTACTGCAAGTCTGCAATTATAATATACTCCCTCCGGTCCTAATTATAAGAGCTAGTTGACTTTTTTGGAGATGTTAAGGAAGCTAATTAAATTATTTTAGAGTATTTTTATTTTTAACTTTTTCTTTAAACTAATTAGTTTGACTAATAAACTAATATATAATCTAAAGATACACAACATATGAAATGATTAAGTAACCTATTTAGCTTCCTTAATCTCTCAAAAAAAAAAAGTCAACTAACTTTTATAATTAGGACCGAAGGTAGTATAATGTTGGGTGAAGGAGTAAAAATACACATGGGCTTTTCCCCCAAGAGCGCCCAGCACCACGAGCTTTTTTTGGGAGCAAAAATACACATGAGCTTTCAAAACTGGAGCACATTTACCATCACCGTTACATTCCATTAACAGACATTAACTACAATCTAAAAATACCAAAATACCCCTGCCTCTCACGCATCTTCTCCAAATCAACAAAATATCAACCCAGAAATATAGAAAAATTGAAGGGTTCATAGTGCTTCATGTGAAACTTCATCTTCTCCACTTCTCATCGTTCAAATATACAGATCCACCAAGCTAAGATCTAAGTCTTATTATAAAAAGATCCAAGGATAAATATACAGATACAACGATTTGAAACAAAAAAATAGACAATCCATAACAAATTTACATTGGAAGCATTGCCTTTAGGTCACCTTGATCCCGTAAAAAATCATCGAGGTCCTCTTCTTCGACACGAAACTCCATCAAGGATGAAATCTCTATACCCAAAATCAGCCCTAACCCAGATCGATTGTGAGTTCGAATTGATTTGCAAAACTGATAAAGGCTTGTCTTTTCGATCTGGGTAGTCACGAATTCTCTCTATGACCTTGACTAGGTGCTCTGAAGGGGCCGAGTTCGGATTAGGAGTTTGGTGACCTTTCATACCATTGAAATTCAGACGATGCCTAGATTGAGGGGTTTTGAGTTGAGCACAATAATAGAACCGACGAGGATTCCGATCACAACCCATAGTCGGAGAACCAGGGGGCCTTCAATCAAGAACCCATATCTTGAACCACCTCACCATCGACAGCTGACGCTGTGCAAGAGAAAATAGAGTCCCATGACTTAGATTGGCGACAACTTCACAGCAACGATCCTTCGACGGTGACTCAGATCGATGACTGTCGCCTCTGGCAGAGGTTGCCACACATGAGGTTGCCGCCCGAGAAAATCGTGCTAGGTGAGGGTCGGTCGATTGGAGTGGGGAAGAGAGGTTGAGGGCATTGAGGGAAATTATAAAATGTTATAATAATATTAACATTTTTTATTATTTTTAATATGGTGGGCCCAAAAAAACTAATAGACGTTAACGGAATGTAACGGTGATGGTAAATTTGCTTCAGTTTTGAAATCTCATGTATATTTTTGCTCCCAAAAAAATTTCGTGGTATTAGGTGCTCCTGGAGAAAAAGCCCGTGTATATTTTCGCTCCTTCACCCTATAATATTCCTTCCCTGTGAAATTGACTTCTAATGTCAACTATGGAAAGAATGGTGTCTCAGAAAGTTGTTGAATGCCTCAACTTCGGATGATGACTAGCGGATCAAAACACCATTGTTGGCACATTTTAACCTAATTAACTGAAGCAGATGCAGGATCCGAAGTCTTCGACTCAGGCTCAGACGAACCGAGAGTCCTGTCTATCCTTAGTCACAGCGAAAGACTTCTACTTGATAGCTATACCTCTGCCCAACAAAAAAGCACTTTTGGATCTCCAAATGCACCACCCACTATCGGATGGACTTATTGCTCAGTTTCGTGGTGAAATTCCACTTCCCTTTTTCATAGCTATTATGCCAAAAATAAAATTTAGGCTCAGCCCTCGTGCGAGCCGAATTCTATTTGGGCCTCTTGTTCCTGTCAATGCTATTTTCTGGATGTATCAGTGACCACCGACCACCGACCAGCGAAAGCCAAACACTCCTTGATTATAACTCTGATCACTGGAGGAATGATTCCGGTGACCGGTAAATGTGAGTGAGGGAGATCTTCCTACATCAAACAGATCACAAAAGAGTCCAAATCATTCCAAGATATATACTCCCAGGTGGAGCCAGGGAAGAAGGTTATCCCATTTGTTATCCTAAGATGGGCTTTTGCAATCCTACTTCCCACTATTATCTTCTTGATACTTTCCTTTATGGTTGGGTTTTTACTGATATTAGGCTCGAATTTCTCGATCACGAACCCTATTTCTCTGCCTTCCCGGTGCAAGATCATATCTAGCAGTAAGTTCTCTTCCCTTTTAAGCTGTTAAATATATTTGTTTGACCCACATTTGATCCGAAGGTGGATTTCTTAGCTTCTAAGTTTGAATTATAGCAACTGTGGGGTTTGACTTGAGAATGGTAGTATTTCCTAACTTAAAAATTCCAAAACCTATCTCAAGAAGTTGTTCAGCTACCTTTGCTTGAATTTCTTATTTTCACTTGGAAGACGTCTTGCATCAGTATAACAAATATAGACCTGTCGCGCGCAAAATATCTTTTTAGTGTAACCTCGCTAGAAAGAAACTCAACAGCAAAACAATGGCAGAAATTGGGATTTGTCAAAATTTTTATGGTGGAAAGGGGAAGGTGTTTATGGTTGAAAAGCCAAATTTTCTGATTCTCCACTGCAGAATTTTTTTATTTTTTTGATCAGATCCACTGCAGAATTTGAAATTTTGATTGCAAAGTTATTTTGGTAATTTGAGGGGAAAGTGTCAAGATTAAGGAGCTCCTTATGTCATGCCTAATTATAAATTGCAAGATTTTAAATCAATGATCCATTGATTCTGCAGTAGGAACCTGAGATTTCTTTAGACCACATGAACATAGACAACTAGGTTTGGGTTAATTAAATATCATGAATTTTATTTAAGGAAATTGATTATTATATCGTTTCCCACTGGATATAAAATTGAGCCTTAACAACTTCTGTAATCCCATGCCTAGGGCACACTCCTTTACATTTTGACCGGCATACAGATGTGGTTATTTTTTCACGGATCCTAAATGGACTCGTCACTTTTATTTTATTTTACATGTAATAATTTTTTTACAAACGCGGTTAGTTTATTTGGAATTAAGCTGCGTAACATGAGTTGACAACATAGATTTGCAGTATATTTTCTTAATTGTCTCCTTGTGTTATGCAATGATTGGTTTGATTTTGAACTTTCCAATCTTTGTTTGATAGATAATATTCATTTATTCTGAAGGTTTAAGCATTTTTATAGTTGTTATTACTCTTCTGGTCCCTAACATAAGACATATCTACCTAATTTGATTATATTAAAGAAGTTAGTTGAGTTAGTTAATATAATATGTATTTTATAAAACACCCTAGTTATATTTCTTAATTCCCTCATTTTCTTTCCTCCTTGATTATTATTGAGGGGTATCAATAGGGGTAATAAACTAGGAAAAAATTGACAAATATAAAAATTATGTCTTATATTTGGGGTCAAGATCAACTCCCTAAATATGTCTTATATTAAGGACCGGAGGAGTACATACATAATTTACTTTTCTTCTTTCTCACTAAATTGTTCCTTTTACTATTATTCTTTTGCAGCTATTGATATTAGGTCATCTGACATATGTGAACTTGGCTTGTTTAATTATAAAGCTAAGAATTTGTTCCATCCTTTTGAAAGAAACAAATTTCACTGTCGTTATGATTACTATTGGGCTTCAGTTTTCAAGGTTAGCATCTCTTGCCTATTTCATGTTGCATCATTTGTATTCTTTATGATTTTTTGCGCCTTGTATTATTGTCCTTGTTGAGCAGAAATTTTCTTACTGTCCAAGTTATGCATCTCCATATCTAATCCATGCTACTGTTAATGGAAACTTTTAATAATAGCACATGCGCGTGTACTCCTACGCAGCCTTTCGATGTTTTATCCTCTAAAAATTGTGAACCGTGATAAACTTTTAATGGAAATTGTGAACCTTTCAAGTGGAATATAGAGATCACTTTTCAAGTAGGACACGTATTGCATTATCAGAGGCTCCAGATGAGGCTCTTCCCCTTTATTGCAGGTGTAAATTTGGTGCTGCATTGTTGACCCAGTATCAATTCAAGGTGCGGCTTACCGCTAGTGGTCTCAACCATTTCGTGTTTTTCAGGCTGGACTTTATTGAATAGACATGTTTTTCTTGTTTTTTCATAATAATAGCTAGCAATTATACCCTCTTTATTTTCTCTTCCTCTTTTGTAAGGTCAATGAGTCTTATGACTGCTGGTACACATCTCGCATTTCCAAAGTGCGTTTATACCAAGATGACCTTTTCAGTTGTCTTGCCGATAAGCAATCTACTATTGAGATGCTTAGACGGTATTTTGATCTGTGAGTACTTTACTATTCCCTATCTTACTGAAATCTAGGTTTCTTAATATAAAATTCTGAGTGACTTTGTGGGTTAAACATTCTTAACATTATTTATAATTGCAATAAACCGTCAGTTGATTTGTTTTTTATGTAAATGCTTGAAATCTGAAACCAAAACGTGGACCAGACCTAAAAAATCTTATAAGCTCTTAGTACCCAAAATGCATTTTTTGATGGAATATCAAGTAGTAAAATATACTTGGTAAAAGATGGAGCTTATTTTTTTGTTAAAGAAATAGAATTAATCCGCATGGATTATGTGAATTAATCCTTGGTGAATGACATATCAACATGTTGAAGGCCTAGTAGCATCCTGTAACAAAACAAATGCTGCTAAGTTTCTGAAATTTATACTACTTATTATGGACTTTGATATCAATATATATAATTATGTGAGTGAGTACTGAACTGTATATGTATGAGTTAAGTGTCATATAAGTTCAATATTCATATTTTTTAGTACAAAATTCAATATTTTATATCTTTGATTAGGACGATGGAGATGTTATATTCCTGGTTTACCAGGAGGGGAAGGGCCAACTATTGGAACTGGGAAACGATGGCTGGAGTGATTACAGGATTTTCAAGTTCTTTGATCTCCATAACTATTTTAAGGTTCCTATATCTGCTACTGTCTGGACTATGTCGATTTTGCGCAACAAGGATATTTCCTCAGCCTGCTGGTATTGCTCACATACGGCAAGCTCGTTTCCTTCTTGCTTACTGCTTCTTTGTGGCTTGGTTGGCTATTGAATACGGGAAGATGCTGGGCCTCTTGGATCTTGTTAGAGTTCCTGATTCTTGGCACTTGTTTTTGTGAAGTGTGGTGTCTCTTCTATTTGTGATGATATTATTTGGTTGCAGTTTGTACTATTCCTGTGTCATGATAACTGAGGAGTGGTTCTATTATGTAGAACTGTCAAAATGGGCTGAGCCCCGCGGGCCAGCCCATTAAGCCTCATCTTTAGCCCCCTTATTTTTAGCCCCTATGTGATGGGGTTATTTTTTGCCCTAGCCCAAAATAACCCTCACTCCTCTTGGGTTATGATAGGGCCACTCGCAAAAAAAAAAAAAAAAAACTTGAACCAGATGGATCCACTACAAGTGTTACCTTTTTCCTTTTTGTCTAAGCTTTATGTCTGTGTCTCAATGTCTCGTTGCCAAAACAAAGTTTGGTTCTGCGATCATCGTGTCTTCAACGAGGTAGGGTTTAAATTGTTGATTTGTTTTCTATTTCTGCAAGATCCTTTGAATTCCTCTTTATTTATTTATTTATTTTCACTTTTTATTGACGAATAAATTTGATTCGTTTGTATTTCAATTTGCTTTTCTGATTGAAAATTGAAAATTGAAAATATTTCTTTTTATCACGTGAAATTAGAGAGGCTCGTGGAACATGGTAAGCAATTCATACTGTGACCTGTGAAGTGACCTAGTTTGGCACATACTACTGTCAACATTAAAGATAATAATGACGATTTAAAATATAAAATTTATAACAAATAAAAGATAAATTATTAGATTTATTTTTCATGATCCTGAACATGCATGATAATGGAATACAGTAGAATATTTATATATTATAATTATAATTTAATTTTCAGAAAAAATAGTTTTGGATTCTTTTTCTGATAAAATCATTAACGCCACAAATATATTATATATTGTGATTTTTCATTTGGTTTTCATCTTTATTTAAAGTGGTTAAATGCTCTTATCTGCGTGTGGTATTCCTCGCTCATAAATATATAATCTAGTTAAATTTTTTTAAGAGATTAAGAAAGCTAAATAAGTTATTTAATAATATTATATATTGTGTATTATTAACTAATATATCGTTTTATAAGTCAAAAAAATTAGTTTGGCCAAACAAATAAAAATAAAAATACATTAAAGTAATTTAATTAGTTTCTTGAATATTTCTAAGGAAAGTTAATTATGTTTATTTTAGGGTTGAGATACTATTTGCTAGTGACAGTCACCAATTTCTTCTCTAATTAAAACTAACTGGTTGATCACTCGACGTCACATAATTTATCAATCTTAATAAGAGTGATATTAAGTTACATAAGATGAATTAATTTCACATTTTAAAGTCATTTAATCCATAGCTGGAACGAAAAAAAAAAAAAAAAAAAAAAAGAGTGACGTTAAAATAAAAGGAAAAAATGACTACAGATGCAAAATACGCCCTTTTTAGAAAATTGTCCATATTTTAAAGTAAAAAAATTATGTATAAATAGATCCCTAGATTTATTTAACAATATATTCTAGAAAATTAATATTTATGAGTTAGATTTTCACATTTACAAGTTAAATAGTGTCATTTACAAATCAAATTTACAAATAAATGTTTACAAACCACCCTTCATATTTCCAAGTTTTTTTATAGCACATATCACCAATATCTCTTAGTCTAAAATAATTTTTGGCTCGCGGGCTAGCCCTAACCCTTGGGGTTATATTATTTTTTGGCCCGTACGGGTTATTTAATATGTGGGTTTTTTAGCCCTGTGGGCTTTTTGGCCCTAGCCCGCACGAGCTAGGGCCTAACGGGCTGGGGTGGTCCATTTTGACAGCTCTACTATTATGCCTCGTGTAAATATGAAGGAGGAGATAGAAGTCAGATGTACTTAAATAGGAGTTGAAGATAGCAATACTGCTGGATCAAGTATGGAGTTAGTTGAAATCAGTGGGTGGACTTTAGTGAAGGAGGTGCTTGAGTAGTTTGCAAAATGGGTTAGGTTTACACCTGTGTCGTTATGTACTAAAATAGAAATCTTGAAGTTTCTGATGCTGAAAAATCTAGTTGAATTATGGCATTGTATTGTACTCTTAAGGTTCTATTCCTTTAGAGTATTAGTGCTTCTCTTGTGCTTCAATGTGATCCTTCAATATCAATATAGTATCAGAGCTCTAGGGTTCCAACCCTTTATAGTGTTAGTGCTTCTCTTGTGCTTCAATATGATCTTTCAATATCAGCATGGTATTAGAGCTTTAGGGTTCCGATCCTTAATAGTATTAGTGCTTCTCTTTTGTGTCAATGTAATCGTTCAATCTCAACATGGTATCAGTCCTCTAGGGTTTCGATCCTTAATAGTCTTAGTGCTTCTCTTGTGCTTCATTGTGATCCTTTAATATCAACATGGTATCAAAGCTCTAGGGTTTCAATCCTTAATAGTCTTAGTGTTTCTCTTGCGTTTTTAAGTGTGCCGCCACCATTGTATTAACAAAGTCCCCGGTGGTGGCACCTCCTTAGCAATATGCTCCGCCAATGCCGCCTACTTGGTTTCCTTGAGATATGTGATAAGTCCCGAATCTTGTTTCAATCAATCCAATCGGCTATGACACATATTGCCGAACGCCTTCTTTCCAAGATCGGTATACCAATCAAGGAGTGTTCATTCCGCGAGTTTGTTCCAAAAGAATCTACGAATTTGATCTATTCAGTTCGGGAATGAACTCTCTTTGTCAAGTTGCTTTCCCGTTCATTGAGTTGTTCGGAAGGGATCGAAGAATGAGAGAGATATAGACTATCTTTTTTAAGGGAGTGCAGTTTTGTAATTTTTTCTTTAATTGTTTTTCTTTTCTTCTTTGTTGATCAGCCGTATTGCTTTGCATTGCTGCTGCCTACTCGAGGAGCTCTGATACTATAAAGCATCGGAATCCTAGAGCACTGATACCATGTTGATATTGATAGATCACATTGAAGCACAACAGAAGCACTAATACTTTTAACGATCGGAACCCTGGAGCACTCATACAACGTTGAGATTGAACGATCACATTGACACAAAAGAGAAGCACGAAGACTATTAAGGATCGAAACCCTAGAGCTCTGATACCATGTTGATATTGAAAGATCACATTGAAGCACAAGAGAAGCACCAACACTATTAAGGATCGGAACCCTAAAGCTCTGATACCATGTTAACATTGAATGATCACATTGAAGCACAAGAGAAGCACTAATACTATTACGGATCCGAACCCTAGAGCTATGACACCATATTGATATTGATTGATCATATTGAAACACAAGAGAATTACTAATACTATTAAGAATCCGAACCCTAGAATTCTGATACTATGTGGAGATTAAAGGATCACATTGGACACAAGAGAATCACCAATACTATTAAGGATCGGAACCCTAGAGCTCTGATGTCATGTTGAGATTGAAGGATTACTTTGAAGCACAAGAGAAGCACTAATACTATTAAGGATCCAAACCCTAAGGCTCTGATACCATGTTGACATTGATAAATCACATTGAAACACAAGAGAAGCACTAATACTATTAAGGATCCGAACCCTAGAGCTCTGATACCATGTTGACATTGATAGATCACATTGAAACACAAGAGAATCTCTAATACTATTAAGGATCCGAACCTAGAGCTCTGATACCATATTGAGATTGAAGGATCACATTGAAACACAAGAGAAGTACGAAGACTATTAAAGATCGAAACCCTAGAGCTCTGATACCATGTTGTAATTGAAGGATCACATTAAAGCACAAGAGAAGCACTAATACTATAAAGGATCAGAACCTCAATATGCTCCTCCGTCGCCGCCGCTGCCATTGTATCAACAAGGTCCCCTATGGTGGCACCTCCTCAGCAATATGTTCCGCCGCGGCAGCCCACGGGTTTCCTTGAGATATGTGGTAAGTCCCAGAATCTTGTTTCAATCAATCCGATCAGGCTACGACGCATATTGCCAGTAAACGCCTTCTTTCCAAGAACAGTATACCAATCAAAGAGTGTTCATTCCGCGAGTTTGTTCCAAAAGAATCTACGGATTTGATCTGTTCGGTTCGGGAATGAATTCTCTTTGTCAAGTTGCTTTCCCATTCATTGAGTTGTTCGGAAGGGATCGAAGAATAAGAGAGATATAGAATATCTTTTTTAAGGGAGTGCAGTTTTGTAATTTTTTCTTTAATTGTTTTTCTTTTCTTCTTTGTTGATCAGCCGTGTTGCTTTGCGTTGCTGCTGCTTACTCGAGGTGTACTGCTAGGATCCTTCCATCCTCATGGACGTCGGTGATAATTGGTTTTAACTGGTTTATATGCAGGGGGAGAGAAAAGAGGGGACAATAAAGAAAGGAAGGAGGAATTTGGCTTATACTAACTATTATTATATTTTAGGGGGTGATATTTTCTAGAAAATAGTATTATAAGAAAGTTCTGGGATGTGTATTTACGTTGGGAAAAAAAATATGTGAATGTATGTTCATTCCGGTGGCGGATCTTTAATAGGCCGAGGCGGCCATGGCCCCCCAAAAAAAATTAATCATGCAAATTGAATGTGGAAATGTGGGATCTTTTGGTTTAAACCAGTGGCGGATCTTTGATGATGGTCCCTCAAAAAAATTAATCATGCAAATTGAATATGGGAATGTGACATCTTTTGGTTTAAGCTATTGAATGTGGGAATTGTTCAACCAATTAATTAAATTTAATGGACAATGAGAAATTAAATGTGATTGGTTGATTGATTAATTATTCCAATTATGTCAAAAATCCATCAGCGTCACTTATATCATTTTCACATCCTTTGGCATAAAGTTCAACATGTAAAATTTGGATAATCATACTCCTTTGGCCCCCAAATTTTTTAAAAACATTTTCCTCCTTTTTTTCATTCCTCCCACAGTCCTACTCACAAACGTTAGATATTAGAGCACGCTTCTATTATTCTCCCAATCTCCCTTGATAACTGAATAATGAGAACATGAACGAGGAACACACCTTGTTTTTCTCCCAATCTCCTTGATAACTCATTTGTGATTTTTCGCTCTTTGCTACTTTCTGACTACGAGGTAAATTCTCCCATCTTATTTCTTTGCTCTGATTCAACTCTATATTTACTTTGTTTGGTCTTGATTCTTTTCTAATATAAGAAATTTTCTAATCGGTAAATCTCGTTGAAATCGTCAAGTTTGATAAATTATTTTCTTGTTTATTTCTTTATTTCCTTCTTTGCTTTCATTCTTTGATTTTGTTTGTTGTTGGTGAGAAATGATAGTAATAAATATATTTGTTGTCTTCACAACTCAAACTGAATTTTTCACTCCCCTGTATTTGCCGGTCTATATCGAATATTACGATCTTGGGATAAAGATTTGGCCCCCCCAAATATTTATCCCAAGATCCGCCACTGATTCATTCAATAATATATTACTTGACCCGAATTTGAACTGTATATGTATGAGTTAAGTGTCATATAAGTTCAATATTCATATTTTTTTTAGTACAAAATTCAATATTTTATATCTTTGATTAGGACGATGGAGATGTTATAATCCTGGTTTACTAGGAGGGGAAGGGCCAACTATTGGAACTGGGAAACGATAGCTGGAGTGATAACTGGATTTTCAAGTTCTTTGATCTCCATGACTATTTTAAGGTTCCTATATCTGCTATTGTCTGGACTATGTCGATTTTGTGCAACAAGGATATTTCCTCGGCCTGCTGGTATTTCTCACATACGGCAAGCTCGTTTCCTTCTGGCTTACTGCTTCTTTGTGGCTTGGTTGGCAATTGAATACGGGAAGATCCTAGGCCTCTTGGATATTGTTAGAGTTCCTGATTCTTGGCACTTGTTTTTGTGAAGTGTGGTGTCTTTTCTATTTGTGATGATATTATTTGGTTGAAGTTTGTACTATTCCTGTGTCATGATAACTGAGGAGTGGTTCTATTATGCCTCGTGTAAATATGAAGGAGGAGATAGAAGTCAGATGTACTTAAATAGGAGTTGAAGACAGCAATACTGCTGGATCAAGTATGGAGTTAGTTGAAATCAGTGGGTGGACTTTAGTGATGGAGGGGCTTGAGTAGTTTGCAAAATGGGTTAGGTTTATACCTGTGTCATTAACTAAAATATAAATCTTGCAGTTTCTGATGTCGAAAAATTTAGTTGAAATATGGCATTGTATTGTAGTTTACAGAATTAATTCATGTTAGTTTCTTTTATAGTCGCCAATGCATTTATACGCAGATTTTATTTTCAGATTAAAGTTGCTAATTTATACGGAGCATTTTCGCTTTAAGGGCGTTAGGGTGGTGACAAAATGGGGAAATATTCTTATAGTGAAATCGTGATTTGTTTTATTTATATGTGTCTATAATGATAAGTTATATATACCAAAGGTGTATGTTTGTTTTGACAAGTCATAAAGTGTTTATTAACAAGCATATCTATGTTACTATAACAACACTCGTTGACAAGTGGATGAATTTATTTTGACAAATCATAGATTGACAATTGATAATTATCAACACCTAATCATATATCATTGCTTCTCTTTTCCTTTTTAAATCAATGAGGGCAATTTCACATTTGGAATTTATATTATTAAAACTTTTTTATAAATGAATCTACTATATTACTTTTTTGCGATTTTTTCAAATATTCTTATAGTGAAATCATGAATCGTGAATAGACAGAGATAAGTTTGTGATTAATAAAATAGACTCTATTTTTGACACACACACACACACAAAAGAAGAAAAAAGAAAGAAAGAAGAACACGACAAAAACGTCCGTGTAGTCTTGGGATTAAATTGCGATAATTGTTTGTGTGCATTTTAATCTAAAAATAAGGTGATAAATTTTAAATATTTATTTCCATAAACTATTCCTTATTCAAATTTAAAAATGTTTACCAAATCTTTGAACAATCCAAAAATCACTTATTTTTTAAGCTTATACAAAGGAGCTCTTAATTTCAAAGTTTAAATTTCATCCGTTATACGAGAATGAAATAGAAAAATCAGAGATGTCAAATCATGCATGAGATGATGTATGGTTCAAAGCACATCCCATGTCCTCACCTCAAACTCCTTTCACCCTAAATACACAAGGAACTAGCCCGCTAACATCAAATTTTTATTTCAATGCGGCAAAAACGAGGCTATTATATGCATCATAAATTTATAATGCTACAACATGATAAATAATCAACATAGTCGACAACTCAAACAAGTGGTTCACTATTCTTGAACAAATTTCTTCCAAGACAAATCTGAGAAAAGCTAGCATCTCTTACAGTTCATTACACCAACCAGTCTTGGATAACCCAATGCTAGTAAATCTCATCATCAGGGATCTCAGGGCTAGCGAACTTCTGCGGGTCTTTCGTGATTTCTTCATACAGAGATGACACAACCCTTTCTGGTAAAGGCATCAGAGGAATGATGCTATCTCTGTCAATTACTCCATCAATTATTCCATATTCAACTGCTTCAATTGGAGACATGTACCGATCCTTCTCAATATCTTTCTCGACTTGTTCAAATGAGCGACCAGTAAATTCGGATATAATTCTAGTAACATTATCTTTGCCGACCAATGCCTCCCGAGCTTGAACTTCTACATCTGAGGCTTGTCCACTAGCACCTCCAACAGGTTGATGAATCATAATCCGTGTGTTGGGCATAGCGAGACGCTTGCCTTTTGTGCCACCACCAAGGATAATGGAAGCTGTTGATGCTGAAATGCCGAGTGCAACTGTGGAAATAGGGGCCCTCACAAGTCGTACCACGTCAAAGATGGCCATTGTAGCGCTGAAAAGATTATCAAAGTCAACTGTTATAAGGATGCCAGCCAAGGGAGACAAAGAAACGCAACAAGAAAATAAACCAAGCAGACGAGCACCAATAAAAAGAAAATTCTACCAGCCAATGGCCTTTCTGGCTCAAGTAGCATCAGTCTAATGTAAAGGGTTACATTTCTACCCACACCATGCCCAAAGAAGCATCAATGCTGATATGCTTATCAGGCACAACATTACACAATATGCTGGATACAGTAATTTCTAGGATAAGAATAAGGTGCTATGATAAGTGTGCATGCACACAAACAACAAATTAACACTGAAAAAATAACAAAAAAAATCTTAAACAAGGATTTCAAATGCAAAATAAGATGTTCATATTAAGTTGCACATAAAAATAAAGAACAAATTAAAACTATATTTCTCAATTGAAATATCAATCTTCATCCTCCATTCACCTCACTAAAAATACCCCATAAGCTCTTCTAATTCCAACACTTCTAGAGACTAATTTGCAAATTTGCAACTTCTAAACCTCTAGCTCCATCCTATATGGCTCCAATTGATCTCCACTATATCAGATCTTATTTTGTCTATTGAAAATGCATTTCACACTTCCTTGACGGAAGCTGAAGATCGGCATCAAGGAAGGACTGATACGCCAAAATATGAAACATTCAGTTCACATATAAGGGGCATTTGTTAACGGTGCATAATATAGGAATTGGTACATGTGTAAAGTTCGATATTCAATGCTTAGTAGAAATGAAAATTAAAAGATCAAATTCAAATCAAAGTTTTAACACCACCACTAGCCAAAAGCTTATCTCTTTTAAACCTAAATGACTACTGCTGTTGAAAGTGAGACAATCATAGAAAAATGGAGGGCGTGCTTGGTTTGGAAAGAGCCCTCAACCAAGGAGCTAGGAAGAAATTGTATGTGGAAGTTGCTATAATGTTTTATAATGGTTATCTTTCATCATGGTTGTTCGTCAAACATTAGATTATTTCAATACACTGCAAGCATTACATTTTTCAATGAAACTCCTAGTTATGATGCACCAAGAGACACTTTGTTGCAAAAGGAGAGAGATGACGTTGAGAGGCCAGAGGTTAATTAAAACAATACAAAATAGTGGGGCGAGAAGAAAGGGAGTATAGTGACAAGCGGTAGTATCTGATAGAAATATAAACTTTTTGAAACACAAGAATGGCCCAAGGGAGTGACATCATGTAGCCAGGTACAAATAAGTCAGTGAAATAGGACAATGATGTGTAACTTGATGAGTTTAACGAGTGCCAGGGCAAATTCTACATAGCTACACCCACAATACTTTCATATCAATCCTTCTTATATTCATTTCTTTCTAAAACCTCCACTGGCAAGAATTCAAAAGGCACCAAGATTCCCCCCCCCCGGGGGTCAATTTTCTCTTCATGGTCAATATAATTATAACTTATCTTATACAATTCCACCTTGTCTTACAATTTATCTATCTCTAATTTGTCCAATCCTCAACAAGCAGACCACAGTTAAAGCAAAATGGCCACACACACAGAGACAAATAACTAAAGCAAAACTTTACCTTAGACTGCCACCAGTCGAATTAATGAAGAGTCTGATATCTTTATTGGAATCTTGTGCATCCAGAAGCAGCAGCTGACCGATAATTGCATCAGCCACAACATCATCGATATCGCTACCCAAAAACACAATCCTCTCCCTAAGCAACAGTCCCATCACATCAGATTCGGCCCCCTTCATGGCCGTAGCAGGCGTCTGAGTACAAGATGGTTTGAAAGTGTCATAGAAGTTTTCATGTTGGGACACAAAATCTAGGGTTTTAGGGGATTTTGGTGAGGATGATAGCATACACCTGAGTGAAGTTCTCGAAGAATGGGGACGCAAGGGAATAGCGATTTGGGAATTGAACGCGGAAATGAACGGCTTTGAAGGAGAGAGGTGAAGCCGGCGAGAGGTAAGCAAAGTTGAAGGGTGCGAAGGAGAGATTGAAAGCAAATCCATGGGTGAACTATCTGAAGCTAAACTTAACCCAGACGGAATTTATCGAAATACTGAGCTGGTTATTATCCCATAAGCTAAAAGGGAAAGTGACATTTGGGACCTCCTTATACTCTACTACAATTAAAAACTAGAGTAAAATACATCAACTTCCCCTTTATTTACTCTAAATTACAGTAAACCTCCCTTCTATTTTCAAAACCTATATGAACCTCCCTCAAAATCAAAATATATGTTACATAAACCTCCCTTCTAGTTTTGAGATTCAACTTTCATTCATCTAAGTTAGTTGACCGTTAAATCATAACATTGACTCATTATTTTGACAAAAATGCCCCTCCTTAAAATAAATATTACTACTTATCATGTAATCTTTGGCAAAAAAATAATCACTTAATTACATATCTTTATTCAAATTTTTTTTTTTAACAAAACTAGTATATATTTTTATATTTTTGTCATAATTTTAAAATTATCATATTATAAAGTTAATTAATTTAAATTTTTAATCTTTTTTATTTATTAAACTTATCAAGTGATTTTTAAATACGCATGATGATATTTTGCAATAATACATACATACATATATTCAACTAAGTTATATAATTATAAAATGATATTATTATGGGATTCACATATTAATTATCTTATAATTTAAAATTTTTAAGAATATTTCATTCAACATATATTCTTAAAAATAATAACTCAAATTTTGAACAAGTTATTAATATTTAGCACATACATAGATTACTAAAAATTATTCTAAATTAAATTTATTAAAAATATTAAATCGATCATTAATGAACATTAATATTAAAAGATAAATTAGGGAATTGGTATAATGAGGGGTAAATTAGTAAACAACATTTATTTTAATATGATTTTTAATTTAAAAATATACTTGAAGAATCTTTTTAGAATATTCTTTAACGATGTTAATGATTTGGACTAAAGTGTATGTTTTCAAAATAGAGGGGAGAGGTCTGTATAATTAAGGCAAAAGCAGCAGAAGGGTGGTTAGAGTATTTTACTCTAAAAACTAATATCATCTGAAAAAAAAAATTGCCCTATGTTCAATAAAAATAGATTGGCAAAAAAAAAAAAAAAAAAAGAGTGCTCCGTGATAAAAATAAAAAATAAAAAAAAAAATAGAGCGACCTTTAAAAAACACAAAGCTATCATTTAGAAAAACTACAAAATAAGGAAATTTGATTACAAAAATCAAAAGAATATAAGAAGTTAAGTGTTTTTTTTTTTTTTTTTTGTATAAAAAAATAATGATGAGTGATAACTATCAAAAAGCCCTATAAAAAGAAAGTAACTTCCCATGACGTATGGGAAAAAAACAAAAACAAAAAATCCCATGACAAGTTTTAATTTTTAAAGGTAGTAGTAGATAATAACAAATTCATGCTACTCCATTCCATTGTTGTGAGGATTTTTGAGTCATTACATCTTTTATAAAATAGCCAAAATGAAGAAAAGAGGATAGTAGTTTTCTTTCTTAATTATAAAAACCCCAAAATGTGTATTAAATTAGTAAAGAACAAATAAATGATTTAGTAAGAATATGAGATTTTAAAATTTGGATATTAACAACATGAATATAAGCAGCAACAACTTAAGAATAATAATTAATAACTTGGGTATACACTTTGTGACAATTTGAAGAGCTCAAATTGTCAATTTCTATACCTAAGTTACTAATTCATATACTTAAGTTATCAATACTCAAATTCCTATAAAATTATATGTTTGTCCTTTTATAATATAGTACTACTCAAATCCTTACTACAATACCATGTTGATTTATTTAGAAAGGTTAAAAAAGCTAAATACATTACTTTAAAATATTTTTATTCATTATTTTTCTTTAAACTAATAGTATGGTAGATAATGTAATGACTAATGACACATAACATATCTTATAAGTAAGTTATTTGTTTAGCTTCTTCAATTTCCCCAAAACTAATTAACTAAGTTTTATATTGAAAATGAGAATAAATAAATATTTTAAAATTTTTATAATTCAAATGATATTTTCTGCGATTTTCCTTTACCTTTCAACCGAACGCTATAAAACTAAAAGTAGGAGATTTATGTTATTTAATGTGGCATTGTATAGGAACAATTCGTGGGAAATGATTTCAGTTCGTGGCGTCAAATTCTGGAACGTCACCATCTCAGAATCAGATGAGTTTCGTTGCTTCATATCACCATTCGTTTCTGTTCCTAAAATATTCTCAGGTACAAAGCGATTCATCTCAAATCTGTAAATGGATCAAACAAAGGAAACAGAAAACCATGTAATGTAAATTCATCAATCAATGAATTCTATTAAAAAGAGAATAGAAACGGCTTATGAAGTTGCAGGTGGATGGGAGATGAACGATGATGGAGAAGAAGAGCGAGAATGAGAATTCATCAGGTGGTCGAGAGTTCAATGCAAATGGAAATAGAATGAATGCTGCAGAAGTTGAAGCCAAACTTGACCAAGGAAATGTTGAAGCCGCTGAATCTGCATTGAAAGAGGGCTTATCTATCACTTCTGAGGTATAGCTTCATCGAAATCCCTTATACTTTCGTTTCCCTTTTCAGAAATCAATAGCCAATCACATGGAAATTGGCCTAACCAGCACTCAAATCTGTGACGCTGTGCGCTCACAAACAATCCGAATCCCTTACATTCTCGCAAACGAATATAGATTATATGGTGCATTGGAGAGGAATAACGAGAAGAAAATATGTTAAATATAATGATGAAATGTGGATCCCTATGCAATCATATTTTCTTGGATGTATGAATGTATGAACCAAGTTTTCGAACTATATCACCTGATCTGTTTGTTTCAATTGGCATTATGTTATCAGGAAGCAAGAGTTCTTATCGGGAAGCTAGAGTATCAAAGAGGAAATTATGCAAGTGCTCTTTGTGTGTTTGATGGAGTTCATCTGCAAGCTGCCCTTCAGCAATTACAATCGCTAGTTTCTGACAAATCGTCGGCCAGGAAAGCACGCCCTCGCGCTGAATCACCTACCTCAATCCCTAGGCATGCTGCTAGTTTGATGCTTGAATCCATCTACTTGAAAGCAAAAACTCTACGAAAGCAGGGGAAAATATCTGGTATGAGATATAATTTTTAAGTAATTATCCCTTCATTGCTACGATTTTCTTTTAGTATATGTATATGTATATCCCTTAGAGTTCTTTGTTTTAAATTTACCGTAAAATTTTAAGAAAGTGTGACAACAAAAGCAAAAAATGTGGATGAGATTCACTTTCTATATTTCCTCACATTCTCTCTTTTCCATCTCCTCTCTTGAAAATTTTTCAGTAACTTTACGATCAAGAACTATAGAAAAATCTAGAGTCGTTTTTTATGTCTTGCTTTTCTCCGCAGACAAAATGTGAATCCTCCAACCCCTCCAATATCCTTCTTCTCTTTTAATAAACTCTAATGCTTGTGTGAATGCTTGTTCAGAAGCTACCGCTGAATGCAAAACTGTGCATGAGGGTATTGAGAAGGCCTTCAGTCAGGGTGTATCGGATATTCAATTGGACAACACCTTGCAAGAAGTAGTCAGTGACATTGTAGGACTTCTTCCAGAGCTTAAAAAGCAAGCAGGTAACTATCAAGAGGCATTGTCTGCTTATAGGCGTGCTCTTCAACTTCTGAGGCAATGGAACTTTGATAGTGATGGCTGTGCTAGAGTTCAGAAAGGACTTGCCATGCTTTTGCTGTACGGTGGGTTCGAGGCTAGCCCACCCAAGGCGACTGATCAGCATGAGGGGTTTTATGTACCTAAAAACAATCTGGAAGAGGCAATTCTGCTTCTAATGCTTGCTGTGAGGAGACTTTGCATTGATAAGTCCAAGTGGGATCCTTCAGTGATGGAGCACCTGATTTTTGCACTTTCTGCATGTGGCCAAACTTCTGTTCTAGCAAAGCAACTTGAAGAGTTAATGCCTGGATTATATCGTCGTATCGATCGTTGGAATCTTTTAGCTTTATGTCTCCAGGAAGGAGGACAAAACGAAAGTGCTTTGGATCTACTTAGGAAGTCTTTGCACAAACATGAGAGACCAAATGACATTAGATCATTGTTAGTAGCTGCCAGGATCTGCAGTAAGAAACCTTGTCTTGCTGCTGAGGGAGTGGGTTATGCTCAAAGCGCAATCAATAATGCTAAGGGCATAAACAAGCATTTGAAAGGTGTGGGTCTTAGAATGCTGGGACTTTGTCTTGGAAAGCAAGCTAAGGTTGCTTCCTCGGACTTTCAAAGGTCTAATCTTCAGTCTAAAGCTCTGAAATCATTAGAAGGGGCAATGGAATTTGAGCATAACAATTCTGATTTGATTTTTGAGCTGGGAGTTCACTATGCAGAACACAGAAATTTGACAACTGCTCTTCACTTTGCAAAGCAGTTCTTTGATGAAACAGGAGGATCTATATTGAAAGGTTGGAGATTGATTGCTCTGATTTTGTCTGCTCAACAACGATTAACCGATGCTGAAGAGATGATAAATCATGCTTTAGACGAGACCGCAATATGGGAGCAAGGGCCACTGCTTAGACTGAAAGCAAAGCTCAAGATTTCCCAATCACAACCCAAGCATGCTATTGAAACTTATCAAGACATCCTTACATTAATTCAAGCTCAAAAGAATTCCTATGGGCCGATGAAAATAAATACACAGGTAAAGTTATGCCATATGCTATCTTCACAGCGGTATTGCATTTACTACTTTTTATACTTTTGTCATTTAAATTGTTTTAGCAGCTGAGTATATTTGTGATCTGGGAAGTGGATATCCTCTGAATATGTTGTCATTTCAGCACTTTTAATTTCCTTTTCTGCAAGTCACTTTTTGTGTTTGCTAAGCCATTTCCCAATTTTTGGTTAGGATAGTTGCAGAAGAAATACTTTTTTTCCCTCTTATAGTTTTTGCGTACAAGAAAATGTTGGGTTATTTGTAGGAGACGAGTGATCTTCAAGAAGCTCAATTATAATTCTTTTAAAGCAAATACTTCAAAGTTGTCTCCATGGTTTTGGGAGAAAAGTGATCCCTAAGTCAGAAGAAAATTTGTTTCATCTTGGAGCTTGCTTCTAAAATCTGAATCAATTTTTTATTTTACTGTTATCTTTTTTACTGAACAATTATACTAAGGAAGAAGAAAATAGGAGTTGTATTTCCCCAAGTGATACATGTGTTCATCCTTTCATGTGATTCTTCATGTATAATTGCAAATTTTGAATTTAATATTTTCTTTGTTAATTCGTTTTAGGTTCAAGATGATGTGAAGGAAATTGATGTTTGGCATGGTCTGGCAAATTTATATGCAAGCCTTTTTCTTTGGGAGGATGCTGAAGTTTGTTTGCAAAAGGCCAGAGAATTTAAGGAGTACTCAGCAGAAACAGTGCACATTGAAGGCAAGAACAAAACCTTAAGGGTATGTTTGGTTTGGGGGGGGGGGGGGGGAGGGGAGGGAAGGGGGAGGAAAATGGAGGGAAAATATTAAAAGGGGAGAAAATTTTTGTGGACCCCACTACAAATAAATTTTCTCTCTCTCCATTTTCCTCCCCTTCCCTCCCCTCCCTTCCCCCAAACCAAACATACCCTAAGTGTGATATTCTAATCTAGCTTCTTGAGCAAAAGTTTTTTTCCCTTCCATTTTTAATAAAATCACAACCTTACCTTTGGGGAGGCAGTACAGAGGATTTAATCCCAGACCTGCAAAACTTCAATGGCATTGGGAGATCACTTGTGCTAGAATATTAATGCCTGAATGAAGAGGAAAGAAAAGAAAATTATTTTGAAGATTATGTAACATTTATTTTTCTTTAGGCTTCTTTAGATTGAGATCTGGATTAAAAACGTATGAAAATCAAAATTTCACTTCTTCAATTTTCAATCCAAACATATGGGATGATTGGAGAGTTTATTTGGACTGAGGAGAATTAAATAGGAGAAGGGCATAATGTTTATTTAATTAAGATCAAAGAAAATGTCTGAATCAAAATCTCTCTTTTCAAACATACTTTGGCCAAGAAAATCCATATACGGAAGGGTTCTAAAGCCACAATGTTGGAGGATGTGAAGGTATAACCGTATAACCAAACCCTTTAAGTAGCATGAAGAACCAGGCAATAACCTTCTGCGTGTATGGAGAAATTTAATACTTTCCTGTATGATTCTACCAGGTCTTTTGTGTGAAGGACGTAGACAAAAACAAGAAACTGTTTCTGCTATCACGAAAGGGCTCCTGTTTGAACCACGCTATGTTCCAAGCAAGATCCAGATGGGTGTTTTACTACTGAAAATGAATTCAAAGTCAAAATCTTTGCCTTTAGCCAGAAGTTTGCTTTCTGATGCACTTCGACTTGAACCCACTAACCGCATGGCTTGGTTTCACTTGGGAAAAGTTCACAAGTATGATGGCCGAATAGGTGATGCTGCTGACTGCTTCCAGGCAGCTTCCATGCTTGAAGAATCTGACCCTCTTGAAAGTTTCAGCTCTTTGCTTTGACTGGATTTTATCACTAAAATGGTTTGGTCTGCAAACGGTCTCATGCATCTTCTGTGGGTTCATTGGAGACAAACTGGGAATATTTTGGGAATGAATCCCCAGTTTTTTCTCCTCAATTTAAGTTATTGCCATCATCACAAACTAGGCTTACAAAGAGAACTTGCGTTCATTTTTTGGGAAATAAGAAAATAAAGAAATTCATGTTAACTTGTTCGTAGGATTGTTAATGTCAAGAGCCTGGACTAGTGAAGACTGCTCTGCCTTGTAAATGTATGTTGCTTAACCGAGAAGTATCAATAAAAGAAAGTGGGGATTCATTGTGCTAAAACCCATCTGAGTTTTTCTCATCTTTTCATGTTTCAAACACTATGCGGAGGACAACTAGTTCAACAGAAAGAAAGTGTTAAAAATTTTGGAAAACCAATATGATCAAACAAATCTTGTCTTAGTCCATGGCAAGTTCCTAGTTGACGAAATTGCCTTATTGATCTGTCTGTCAGCATCTTTGGCTAAGTTGACGAAATTCCATAACGGTTTCGAAGAGATTCAATCGCCTTGTCAAATGATTGCGAAAGATCACCGATGGACGTTTTGCAGGCTGAAATTTTTAAGGAAAAAAAATCAGAAGCTGCTTTATTCACAAAAGTATAAATATCTCAACAGATTTATTCACAATCTGACATTCGACTGTAGTATATGTGCGTGTATAGATCTGAATTCTGTATAAGGATGTCCTAAGACAGAAACTAAACTATAAGAACGTAACGTGCTGCCCTGTATAGTTAATCTTCTATGTAGTATGTTTAGACACAGTTCTGGGAACTTACCAGAGGTAATGATCTAGTATAAATGTCATTATGTCACCATAAAAATTTAATCATACAAACATACCCCGAGATGCGCTGATGTGTGCCTCGGCAATGAATTCTTTATATGAGGCCTGAAAAGAACAATTAGATTCTCTAAATATATGCAAACCATTACATAAAGTAAAAGGATGGAGGAAATACCTTCATTAATTCTTGATTTTCAGCGATTCGTTCAGAAACTTTTTTATATTCTTTATCTGCTTCATCCATTATTTGCCGGCATGATTGAGTCTGCATCTACAGAATTGAAAATAAATAGTGAAATACAGAAATTAATCGGATTAAAGATCTCAAAGTTTGATTTTACAGAATGCCACTGTTAAACTTATAAGCGGAGGAACGAGATTTAATCAAAGGATGACGAGCATTTTAACTAGCCATCCTTCTTTTCTTTTCTTTCTTTCCCATTTTTCTCGAACATGATGTTCGAATGGCTAGTTTGACACTAAAAGACGAGACTCCAGCAACAATGCTCTGGCCGAAAAAGACAATGTCAACAACGCAATTTATTTAGATCACCGTATAACGTGGTTCTCGAAATTTTATTGCCGACAAAATTTAATGAGTCGAATGTGCATCAGGATTTAAGAAGATGAAACTATCAGCCATCAAGGTTTCTTAAATGTGACTGCATAGAAATTGAGAACACGATGATAAAGTCCAAATTTATATTTCACTTTTTATGGTGCTCCGGATCATGCGAAGTCATTTTAAGTCGCTTGGATAAATCCATTCTTACTTGCAACAAAACAAAACTAGAGGTTCTCAAAAACTTCGATGCTACATTGGATCTGATAGCTTCCAGAAGACAAATTTACGATCACACTAATGCGATTATACAACTTGCAGAGAAGCTAAAGGAAATGAACGAGCAATACCTTAAGTCTCTTGCGGAGACGTAACTGGGAAGCCTCGAGATCGTTGAGGATCTCCGAGTGAGAGCGATCAATCAGGCTCTTGAGTTCGTCAATCCGGGTAGCAGCAAGGTCCTTCAACTCAGATACGTTGTTGACAGTCTTGAGAGTTTGAGATTTGGTGAGGTCAACCGTTGATCTCTTAGTGTTCTTGGAGGTCGAAGCCGTTCTGGTGACGATCGCCGACTTCGGGGAATCGTACGGCGGGGAAGATCTCGGTGATGGCGTTTCGAGTAGATCAACCATCGTGACCTTACTTTTCCCCCTTTTCTTCATCCTTTGTACTTCTTAGTTTCTTCTTCTGCAAGACAGAGTTACAGCGCTCTTCAATTTGAAGGGTGAACCGATGGACTGACTGATGTGGCGTTGGCGGGTATTTCATTTTGAATATATGTAACCAACATACGGTCAGGATTTTTAAAAATAATAATAATAATAATGCGCGCGCCCCTGAAAATGGGAATGGATTCTGTTTGGCCTGAGCCCTGAGGTTGTCAAAGAGGATAGTCAGTATATTATGGAAGATCAAATTATCTACAATAAAATAAAACCAAACCGACGTTTGATAAATTTAACTGCCTAGATGAATCGGCGTCATTTTAAATTGTTTATTAATATTTGTATCTATTCCAAAACTTATTTGTGTCAAATGCTTCTTAAAAAAAAAAATTATTGATAAAATTGTATCTTAACCTTTTGTTAAATGTTTATTAATTATCAACATGTCAATGTAAAATCAATTATTTGTTCTAACTTCTAACCATTAGATGATATTTTTAGACCTATATGAATGTAGTATTTTTTTTTTTTTTTTTTTTTTTTTGTATTGTGTTTATTCAAAAATTTAGTGTCTATATCTAGACATTTGGTTATTGATAGACCAAAACAATGAATTTGTATCCTCTCCTCGTTCAATTTCTATTGTTGGATCAGCAAAATGAATTTGTATCCTCTCCTCGTTCAATTTAATATTCAATTTCAAGTGTCATGTGGATTAGTTGAGAGAATATTCCTCTCATATGGTCACAAGTTCAGATGACGTGGAGAGATGGGAGAAAGAACAATTCTACATCCTATTTCATCAAAAAAATAAAATAATAATAAATTAAATTATGCTCTGTTATCACACTCATTATTGGGACAACTCTAACCTTCAACAGCCTTCTAGCATACATCCTTTCGTCTAAAGTTTTCAATTTTAAATCATTTTTCTTACAGATTCTATCTCTAATCCATTTGAAACAATAATCATTATATACTTATTATATTAATATCCTTTTATAATTTATCACAAAGTCACAACAAGCAGGATAGATCCCTTCTCACATATTTACTTTGTATATCATAAATTACAATCTAAAAGCTATTTTTAAAAGTTCCATTCTATATTTTGAACAAGCCCGGATCGTTAAAATGAGGGATTTGAGTTTTATTAGAAAGATGGCATTTATGGGCATATCGGTCAGAAGATGACAAATTTATAACCCTTCCCTCCAAATCCCCCAATTTGGAGGGGACGGAAACCCATTCCCTCCCCCAACCAAACAATATGCTGAAGCCACATCTAATAGGTAAAAAAAGCTATCGAATAGCCACAATGGAAAGAAATAAAAAACGACAAGAAAATAAGACAATTAACTTTATGAATGGAAAATCATCCTCATGCTGCCACTTTAAAAGAAAATACTAAATATAGAGGATAGTGGACATTACAAGAAAACATTAGTCACTCTCATCTTTCCTTTATGATGCCATACAGGACCTAAAAACTCTGCAAGAAGATAAAGCAGAATGGCTTAAAGAGTAAAGTCATAGAAAAGGAGCAAAATTAAGTGGCTTAAGGATTGCCAAGAAAATGGTTGGAAAATCGAGGAAGAGGGTGGCTGTAAAGATGCCATAGAAAGGGGTTGAGGCTTGGTTGGAGATGTAAACCTAAAATGCCTCAAGAATTTCCATTTTTCCCCTCTCTTTTCAAAGTCTACCACATGCAGAAGAATTAAAGAGAATATATTGTGAAGAGCGGATGTCAAAAGAGGCTTGTGTTGAACATATTTGTTGTGAAGGTAGCATAGCATGAGATTCAAACAAGCAGAAAGTAGTTCCATTTTTCAATCAGTGACATCCAACTCACCTTGGAGACTTGGAGTATCATGGTGTGCTGACAACTTTCAACTAGGTAATTCAGGTAGTAATTTCATCATTCTTTTTTACCCACATTAAGCGGCTAAATTTTCTATTAAAAATACAAGAAAAGAAAATGATAACATTTTCCCTTCATAATCTCACAGGACTACTTTCTGAAATTACAATCACCTCCAGTTTTCATCATAGTAAAAGTAAATGTACATCCAAGCACATAGATACAATTAAAGCTTCTAGCATCACCAATGCAGTGAATCCCAAGAATTATCATAAAAAACTAAATAACTTCATTTCCCAAGATGTTTAAAAACTACCTTACACATTTCTAATAGCCAGACCATTTATCATCAAATTTAAAACAAAGACGACAAACAGTTAAAGCATGCTTTTAGTGGAAAGTGAAAGTAGAGGTCCCCTTCTATGCTTCTTGTGTTTCAGAGAGGCTATAACCTGAATACTGTGCATATGTTGGCCTCGTCATCTTATTTTGGGTTGCACCTTCCCATCACATCTCTCTTGAATCAAAAGAAATCAATCTACCAAAGACGAAGCCTCCTCATTGTCAAGATCTGAGAGATTACTGTCAACAGAGAACTTCAACCATCTCTTTTTCTCAACAAATTTCAGACAAGGCTGTAAGACAAGACCAATTAACACAGCAACGAGGCTTAGAACCATCACTTTGAGGGAGGAGAAAGCCAGTACAACACAAATCAGTATTGTTGGAGGGATGCACATAAGAATAGCTCCAACTGTCCCCCCAGGTACCTTGTACGGACGAAGCATGTTGGGGTGTTTAATCCTCAGCAATATGAATGCTATGAACTCTAGAATCATTCCAAAACAGTAGAGGAAATTTTCTGCGGCTACAATTTCTTGGAAACTCAGCCATGATAGCAGAATCACACCTGAGGCTGAAAATAGAATCCCAATGAGAGGGGTTCCATATTGAGACCTCTTTCTAAAGAAGTCGGGCAACATTCCCCTCTCAGCCATCCCTAGAAGTTGAAAAGAGTCGCTGCTCATCTCCGCAACAAACATCCCCATGTTTGACATTGCAGCAGCTGCCTGAAGCCACCATCTCAACCACACTCCTCCAACAATCTTGGCAATATCTGAGAAGTACCCATCTGTCCACAACTTTTGATCAAGAGGAACAGCACCGGTACCGATTAGAAGAGGAAAGAAATACCCAAGAACTACCAAAATCACAGCGTAAAAGAGAGCCTTGGGAAGAGTTTTCTTTGGATTGTCCACTTCTCCCACAAGAGTACTTATGGAGTCCCAATAATTAAGATTCCAAAATAGAGTATTCAAATACAGGTTCCAATTCACACCATTCAAATTCGCCACAAACCACCTTGAAGGTTCCAAGTCTGGAATTGCCAAAATTCCCATTACCACAAAAGGGAGGAGAGAGAGAATCCCTAAAAGAGTAGCAACCCATCCCACGATGGTTAAACCCCTATAGTTCAAGTAAGTAAGAAGAACTGTCAAACCCCATGCTGCAACGGTTCTTGGAATTCCGGCCCCTAAAGCTGGGACTCCTGACTTCAGATAGTCAAGAAACATTACTGGGTACAAGGCATTATCAATTACCCCACTTAACCACTTCATCCAACCTTGCTGGAAACCCCAAAACGGACCCAAAGCTGAGGAAACCCAGACCACATAACCACTGTTTTCTGGGAACATAGTTCCCATCTCAGCAGTAATCAAAGCTTCAGGAATACTCCATATGAATGGGAACAACAAGAACCCAAGCAAAGCTAATAGAGGACCAGCAGCTTGCACTGTATCTTCCACCCCAAAAGGTCCGCCGGAGACCTCATAAAAAATGAGAAATACAAGAGGAATAACTGAAACTTTTCTAGAGTTTTTTGGCTTAAGAGAAGGTAATTCATCAATAACTTCGTAATCCCCCATTACAGTAGAGGCTTGTCTAGTAGCAGTAGTCCTCAATTTCTGCAGCCATGGGAAAAAATTCACGTTAGGTTTTTCTACAGAAATCAAAACCGAGTAACTATGCCTGCCGAGGTCAACACAAAAGAAAGAAGCTGCTGTTTTTGTGCTATCAAATAAAAGTCAAACTAGATGCTCTGTCAATTTTAACAGTTTAAATCTGCTCATTCTCCCACGAAATCAACAATTGATCCTATATACAAGAAGACGAAAGGGGGAAAACAGAGAGGGATGTGTCTTTCTGGAAATGAACTTCAAAGTTCAAACTATATGAAGAATACAAAATCAAACAAATAAAGCCAGCTGATAGCGGACAGAGATCTGGTCTGACCACACAAATCACAAAGCCGTAAATAAAAAGGGTCAAATAAATTAAACAAAAATTGATCCAGCATGGGAAAACGAAACAGAGATTGAGCAGACCATGAATGATTCGGAGATCCTCTAAAGGGCCAATTGATGATACCCTCCATTGTTTCTCCGAGCCTCGAGGTTTTAGAGAGGAAAGGAAAAACAAAGGAGGTAAGTGGGTGACCATGTTCGTCCGATTTGAGAATCAATTTTTCAAAAAAGAGAATTTAAAAAAAAAAAAGAATAAATCGTCGTCGTCGTGAAGTGACACGTCATGACACGTATTGCGGACAACGTGCATCTCGAGAATCTTTTATTAAATTATTATGAACCGGAAATTGATGACATTCCGATCAGGCTGGGCCTTCCCCGACAATACTCTCACTTGTCCTGGCACTAATATAGAATTGATTTTTTTTATAGATTAAAAAAATAATTTTTTACTTTATATTTTTTTCTTCATAAAACTAATTAATTTGACGACTAAATCAATATGCTTCTAACGATCCTTACTACTCCCTCTCGCTCTTAATTATAAGAAAGCTATTTATCGAATTTGTAGAGATTAAGGAGGGAAATTAAACTAGTTAATTATAATTATTTCCAAAAATACCCCTAATTAAAATTAAAAATTACATTAAGGGGGAATGAGCTGAATCGAGACACAATTGATACTCTGTCTCTAAAAATGAACAGAAGCCGTAAAATAAAAAGTAGACATAAAGTGCCCAAATATGAAGGGTATGTTTGGTTTGGGGGAGGGGAGGGGGAGGGGAAAGGAGAGAAAATGGAGAGGGAGAAAAGTTATTTGTGGTGGGGCCCACAAAAATTTTTCCCCTTTTAATATTTTCCCTCCATTTTCCTCCCCCTTCCCTTCCCTCCCCTCCCCTCCCCCAAACCAAACACACCCGAAGGGAAGGGCAACAACTTTACCTTACTGTAAATATCTCTCGAATTCACATCCCCATGCCGGCCTCCAATTGTATAAATTCCATGAATTTTTTCAAAGAAATTTTTTTTCTATCAAGAGAGTATCTATTTAATTGGGTATAACAAATGCAAGTTTATTTTTTTATTGTTGGAAAAAAGATAACGGAATTAATGTTTTGTTAGGTTATTTTATGGGGGAAAAAATTAATCACTTTAGACTGATAGTTACCAAAAAAAAAAAAATATTTTTAAAGGAATATTAAAATTATTTTATTTAAAAAATAATAAATAAAGTAGAATCTATTATTTGATAGAATATAAAAGTGTTGTTAAATTAATTATTGTGGAAGAAGGATTAGTAGGGGTGATATGGGAAAAAATGACAAAAATTGATCAAAATTATTTTATAAGAAAAAAATATAATTGAGGTGTATATAACATTAATGAGTTGCAAACATTATTTACTTTATAAAATATATAGGTGTATCATTAAATTATTATTGAGAAAGTATAAATAGGGGTATTATAGGAAAATATTGACAAAAGTTAAAACTTGCTCTTATAATTAGGACCAAAACCAACTCCAAAAAGTGCTCTTATAATTGTGAGGAGGGAGTATAAGATATCAACTATCAAATGTATTTTATCCTTTTTATAAGACACTTACTTATTTTCAAGACACATTAGTTTTTTTTTAAATGTAGTTCGTATGCCTGTAATTAATAAAAGTAATGGGTGAGAATAATAATTAATATAAAATAGAGTTCAGTGCAATTAGTAGGGGTGGGGTAATATTTAAAGTTACTTAGATAGTAGGATAACTTTATTAACTTTAACTGTTTTTATTGGTTTGTGAAGATTGATAGTTGGTGCCTTATAATAAGGATTTAAAGAATATAATTTAAAGATACACAACATTTGATATATTAAATATGTTATTTAATAATGTATCAAAAAAATGTTATTTAATTTCCTTAATCTCTTAAAAAAATCAACTATATCTTATATCTAGAACTAAAAAAATTACAAAATATAGTTCATAATTTATAATATGAATTGCATTCCAAACTATTTACTATATTGGACCAAATGTTGTAATAAATAAATAAATATTCGTAATATTTCTTTAACCACATGAATTCGATTAACAGAACACATGTACCGTAGTACTATGTTATAATGATTGATATTTTCTGATTATTATTCACGGTCGAAAAATAGCTAATATGCGCACATGAAAGGTCTATCATGCGAAAGCCAATGCACATCGAGCATCAGGAAGATTTATATTGTTCAGATATATTTTTAGTGGTCTAGATTTATATTTTTAACCAATTATCTTTAAATAAAAATGTTTTTCTAGATAATAGTTAAGAGATTGTTTTTATTTTAAATTTAGTGCATATTAAGATATTTTTAAAAATATAAAATAAAAAAAAATAAAAAGGGTGATAGACATGAAAGTTGAATCCAACATTTAAAGAGAATGACAGATTTTTTTACTCCTTCCGGTCTTTATTATAGCATAAAATTTATAGTGTGAATCGCACTGTAAATTATATTTTATAATTACGACGAAGGGTAATAATTATTTACAATGTGCTGGGGATGTTGTTTCCCAATGCAATTCAATGCCAAAAAAAAAAAAAAAAAAAAAAAAAAAAAAAAAAAAAAAAAAAAAAAGACAAAATACTCAATCAATATACCCCCGCATTAAAAAAAGAGTAAAGTGATTGACCCAAAAATTAAAATAAACAGACGAGTAGCAAGGGATGTATATCCTCTAGTATATGAATTAAAATAACAACTCATCTCTATCACAACACAAAACTGTCGATCATATATACTCACTAAGCATAGTCTATTTGCATATTATTTAACATCCAACATGAAATAATCTCTGTGTAGAATATAGATAGAAGATGGGATAGTGATCTGAGCTTTCTACCAAAGCTAAAGCAGTCCATATATATATATGGGTTTAACGTTTGTCATGTGACTTGACATAAGGTTTTGTCAAGTCACTTCAAAACTACATCGTTTTAGGAGTTCATTAATTCCCCTAACCCCAAAACTACGTCGTTTTAAGAATTAGGAGAATTAATGAAGGGTGTTTTAGTATTTTTGTTTTTGTATTTATTATACGAATTTTACCAAAAAATCCTTCATTAATTCTCCTAACCCCAAAACTACGTCGTTTTGAGAGTTCATTAATTCCTCTAACCCCAAAACGACGTAGTTTTGGGGTGACTTGACATAATTTTATGTCAGGTGACATGACAAACGATAACCCCTATATATATATATTCGCAATTGCACTGAAATAGTTGAATCGAGTGCCATTGATTTCCGAAATGAACAGTATACGCGAAAAAACTGATTTCCCACCACAATTGAAGGCAAAAAGAGAGAGAGAGAGAGAGAGGAAGAGATCAAGATTGCGTAGTACCTTCACAAATGCGGCGCTCCGTTCGTCGGCCGAGTCAATGATCTCGGAAAATCGCGCAGTGCGTGCTTGCAGGAGGCTTCCCCTATGGCCTTCTTCACTATCGACAGGAGTTCAGTCGTTGTTCGAGTCCCATGTTGGTTGGTTGAGACAGCACAAATTCCTCACCATATGGTCACTGTTCGAACGACGTTGAGATGTGAGAGCGAGAGAGAGATATGGGGCTCTGTCAAAGAGGGAGGGTAGAGAAGAAAGAGGGGGAGGCAGAGATGAGAGTGTCCCCTAACTTTTGAGCCGGCTTTCTCGTGTCTTTTATACTCGATGAAAAAATGTTATAATTCTATCTTGTTATTATAATTATGGTAGTTAAAATCTCGACGATTTTATGTTTTTATTATTTTTTTTATTAATTTTTTTTTATATTTTTACAATTTTTTTAGGTTACCATTTTACGTTTTCCGATTTTTTTATTTCTCTTCCAATTTTACGTAAAATCTCGATTTTAATTACCTTGATTATAATCAATATTATAATACTATTAAGATATTGCATTAAATTTCACACATTAAATGGAGAGATTAAGAAGGGCTAGTGGAGAGACTCTCTCCCTTACAATATTATATTTACCACATTGGGTGACTGACAATAAAAAGTGGCAAAATTATATGCTCCACAAGAAGCCATTCCACGTGCAGATTATGTGGCTAAGGACGCTCATCTTCAACAGAAGCCTCATCCTGGTTGAAGGGCCCGTCTGTGTGTTGATGTGTTATTGGCTTAGACTGGTTTGTTTTGATTGTAGACTCAAACTTTTTTTTTTTTTTTTTTTTTTTTTTTTTTTTTTTTTTTTTTGGTATTCAAACGGGGCAAAAACGCCCAAATGGATCAGACCTTCATTACACTACGTGGGTAGGAGAATCCCACTTCATCCTTATACAAGAGGTTACATACAGCAAGAGGAGGTGAGCTAAAAGTTACACAAACATCCTCCTGTGTAAAACTAAGGTTAGCTAGGGCGTCCACACAGGCGTTCCCTTCTCCGAAAACATGAGAAATACTTACAGCAGAAAATTCCTTCAAGGCTCGAACAATATCTGACAGCAAGCTCAAACCAGTAAATTCATCCATTGAGGAATTATTTAACAGTGACACCAGAGTTGAGGAGTCACATTCCACTATGATTTGTAGACTCAAATTTTTACTTGCCACTTTACGTGGGGGAAAAAAAGATACAGGAATTTGTCCGACAATGCCCCTCAAGTGAAAAAAAGAATATGAAGTTTTTATATAAGGATGATAAACCCAGTAAATTTTAAATTAAATCAATCAACCAATCTAAAATATTTAAATTATGGTTATTTTCTAATAATATACTAACCCATGGTTCCCAAAAAAAAAAAAAGGACAGGAAAAACAAGAAGTCTTATGTCTGTCACACCCTTTACCATCGTCTCTCCTCTTATGTACCCATGGAGCATGAATGACCCCATGAGAAATCGCCACTGTCTGGGAGAAGTTGCCGCTGCCACCGTGAATTGATCAACCCAAGTAAATGTATGTGTGATTTAGATATATGACCAATAATTTTACGGGGAATTTTGAGGAAGTTATGTTGGAATTGCCCGATTCTGTCCGAAACGGGCTTTCTATTAGTGTTCTATTTGAAGGAGATTAGGAAATATAAGTTGTTTGAGGGTGTACCCTATCATGTCCACATGAGATTTGGTAGCTACTGTCCAACCTTTTCCTCAGTGAATAGAGGAGTTTTGACTTGAGATTCCTTTAGGGTTTATCTCTATAGGCCTCCTTTCCATGTCCTTACTCATTGTTCAAGTAGGGACGGAATTCTTCATAAACTAAGGTCCTTATTTATGTGGAGTCTTTCATTTGGATTTGCATCAATCTTCGAGATTAATTCCAATTGATTGTTTGGCTACACAAAGTTATAATGGAACATCTGGATGATCGAACAAAATCATCAAACCACGCTAATTGAGCCAGAAGTAACTAATTCTCAACTCATTGGTGGCCTTCCGGATGACGTTTCTCTTTACAGCATGGTGAGAGTTCTTAGGAAATGTCATTCAATCCTGAAGCATGTTTTAAAGTGACGGTAGTCTAGGTGAAGAGTGGCCTTCTTTGCTGATTTTCTGACAGTATCAAGGACTTCAATGAATTTTTTTTCATTAGATTTATACGTAGCACATAAATGTATTATTTTCTCTTCAATTTTACTTTTTTTTAATAAATAAGGAATTTAAAGATAATTTGGGCTAAATTCTAAATACCTAATTGTGTCACATAACCTAATTAATAATTTATTAAGTTTAGTAACCCAAATTTAAATTTAGGTAATTTAATCCTCGTTATATGGAATTTTCCAAAGAATAATGCATATTTATCCTTCTAGGAAGAATAACTCTTTTTTTTTTTTTATACACATAGTAGGGGAGGGGGACAAGGGTTCAACCCCGGACATGGGGGAAGGGAAAGCTCCCATACTATCGCGCTACTAAGGCGCTATCCTAGGAAGAATAACTCTGAAGTCTCATTGTTATGTTGGAATCGAGGTTAAAAATCTCTTCTGGAACAGCCATGAAATCCTAAAGAATAAATTTAATCGCTAAAATGTTATGATAACAAGTTCTAATGTAAATTTGCTGTTGTATACTAACAATTGTCATTATATGTTTCATAATTGTTATTCCTCTAGTCTTAATTATAAGACCTAGTTAATTTTTTTGGAAGAATTAAGGAGGCTAATTAAATTACTTTAGAATATTTGTATTTATTTTTTTTTCAAACTGATTAGTTTGATTAATAAACTAATATATAATATAGGGTTACATAATATATGAAATGATTAAATAACTTATTTAAATTCTTTAATTTCTCTAAAAAATAAACTAAATCTTATAATTAGGACCGGAAAGTAATATATGACTTTGTGTGACTAAAATCACTGCTTCCCAGCTCATAAGAATTTCCCATTCATCTTTCTGTACTGACATGGTCAACAATCATACATTTATAAAAACTAAATAATTAAATTCAACAATTAATTTTTCTTGCCGGTCAAAAAATCCGATTAAATCTTGGGAACATCCCATATAAATACTTTTAAAATTACAAAATCTCATATCCGTGACCTTAATCTGCATATTACCAGCTGATTTGATTTGTGATATCAAAATGTTGTTGATTTACTTATATGCCCTTGTCCCTTTTATCTCTCCCACTTCTCTCTCCTCTCATTCTCGCTGATACAGCCTCCATGGCTCCACACAAAGCTTCTCTTCCTCGTTCTTTTCCTCGCATCACCGCCACAGGCCGCTCCTCCCTCCACCCAAGTCTCTCCGGTTTGGAGTTCTCTGGATGTATTGACCACCCTTTCTCTTTAACTAATCTCTGTTATTTGGTGTAGGCTAATTCATTTCTAATTAGGAAGCGCTCCTGGCTCATTGTTTAAGCCTAATTTTAATTATAATAAAAATGGAATCTATACACAAAATACTGACTGTGACGGCCAAATTGCTGGGTCTTGAACTTGATAAAGAGCCTGGCATTCTGTCAAAGAAAAACAGAGAGTGCTCTCTGAAGAGTATTTGCTGGGAGTCTTATTTTGTTATGTTCGATTCTGCTGGGAGTTTTACATATACTTCCTCTTGTTCCTCGATCCTTATACACCTTTGATGAACAACGTTATTTTTTTCTTTGGTTTGTACTGTTTGGCTGCTGGAATGATCCAAGAACAGGGCATGCCCGGCAAAGTAAAACGCGAGGGGTTAGGACAAATAATGTTAAAAGGCAAAAACACAAAGGGTGTTGTTGTAATTTGATTTTATGGGAAATTTGCTACAATATATTTGACAAATAACATTACACGGGTTTTAAAAGTTGTGGATATATAAAAATTCTTACAATATTATTGACATTTGAGGAATTCAAGTTGTCAATATAGATACTCAAGTTGTTAATTGCATTTCTTAAGGAGTCATTCTCTACATATAAATAGTGAAAATTGAGTAACTAGGTGGCTTCAAAATTTCCTACAATACTGTTGTCGACGTTCGAAGAACTCAAAATGGCAATTGTAATTCTTAGATAGTCATTATTTGTATGTAAGTAGACAAAATCAACACAAATTTAGGCAAAATTAACTATTTGTATAAGCTGATCTTGACCAAATATGTACCATACAAAGTAAGACAAGTTATTACAACCTTGTTTTAAATGGTAAGGGACAAGGACTCCATTTATTTCTTCAATTGTGGGAGTTCCTAATTCATTGTTGGAATTTTCAAAATAATAATAGTCTAATATAGGAAGAAAAGTTATATAACTGGGGCAAGTTATATATTATAATGTGCATAGAGAACATCACTATTTTCATACATTGACTAGCATTTTTTTCTTGACTTAGACCGGGGACGGAGGCACACTAATGCCTATGTGGGCAAGTGAACCATAAAAAATTTAAAAAATATATATTTTTTGAAGGAATATGATTGCAATAGATCCGGTTGGATTAACCGGTTAAAGCTTTTGCCATCTGTGTAAAGGTCCCAGGTTCGAACTTGCGCTCAGACAATTTAACAAACAACCCCAGGCCTCTCTTTTTTTGCTCGGAAACCCAGGCCTCTTGAACCCCTCTCTGATTTTTCCTCCCTCTAATCTGTCTCCCATGGACATTTCTTCTTCCTCCTCCTCCTCCTCCTCTGGCGCTCTTAGTCCCGACGCCAATCTCGATGCTGTCACCCCACGAACCCCCTCGCTGTCCCTCCAGCCCTCCAGCTCCGCCAATCTGATGACCCCAATTTTAAGCTCCAAGCCACTCGTGATAATGACGAAGTCGGTTCCCACGTGCAGCCATAGGTTTAGATATAGGTGAGTCCCAAATCCTTACTCCTCTCTTGTATCTGCGATTGCTGCTGTTTGCGAATTGGGAAATTAATGGACTAAATTCTGGTTTTAGTTTGGAAAAGTGCCGAATATGAGAGTAATTGTTATATAGAGGTGAATTAATGTTGTTGAATGTAAGGGATTAATCTGTTTTAAAGTTATTTGAGGAAGAGCAATTTGAAGCTTATTTCTTTTTATGGTTATGGATTCTCTAAAATCGTGGTAAGGAAACAAAGCTTGCCTAATAATATATGAGAATCATGTTATATGGTTATGTGGATGCTTTATAAGTCGCTGTCTGACTGATCAAGCCACTAATAGAAGTGATTTGTTTGAACTAATCCTCTGTTCTGTATTGCATCGGGTATATGTGTGTGTCTGGATATGCAAAATTGGGAATTATAAACATTCGCATAGTGTTGTGTGACCCTGAAGCATCATTTTAAATCATTAATATATGCACTTAAATTGCTTGAAGGAAACCCGTGCAACATTGTGATTTCAAATCTCAAGTGGCTTTAATGGCAGGTTTAGCTAAGGGAAATAAAGAACAGTGAATTAAGTTATATAAAGTTATGCCATGAGTAGCTAGGTTCTGTTCAAGAGTGATTTGAACTAACTATATAATAGCTATTCATCCTAATTGTTTATAATAGATAGCTAAACAAGGAAAAAGTGGGTTACTTAAATGTGTAAGGGCTTACACATTGCTGTACAAGTGGGTGGCTGAATTATTTAAATGATGAAAGGTATTTGTTCATGGAACCCGAAGGATTGCTAATTAAAATTGTGGAATTGGGATTAAAAGTTGCCAAATTGACATTTTAAATAAGTTATGGTGATGTTTGTGCTGTTGTTGTTTGAACCAGTTGTGAGAAGCCTATTATATGTAAATACATGTATTGTATTGCTACTGTTATGGAAGTTTTTAGAGCTGACAAATTGTTGTTTGTCTTATTGGTTGTTGATTTGGCACTCGTTCTACCGGTACCAACTGCTTGTGTCAATTTGCAACTGCTAGTGTCTACTTCTGTTGTAATAGCTTAATTGACTCTTGATTATTATTTTTCTATATGAAGTTGAAGTTTTCTTTTCTTTTCTTATTTATATTCTGTTGTTTTTTTATTACATTTAAAACTTTCCTTTAAAAAAAAAAAAATTTGGGGCACTGCCCCCGAATCCTCCCACTAATTGTGCACCCACAACCTAATATCCTAACTCCGTCACTGACTTAGACCAAGTTTTATGGAAATGCCTACTAACTCAGATGCAATCTTTAAGCTTTCTCTACCCTCCAAGTTCCAACATACTAGCATTGATCTCACGGAGAAAAGTCTCCTTCTTCTTGGCCAGGGGACATCTTCATGTGTTCCATGAGTATAACAAATTCCATCATCCACTTCAAGAGTAGTGATGAATTCATCGATGAAAGGATGAGGTCTTGAATTTGCCACACCAATCTTAACAAGCAAGTGGCATACCTTATCTTGATCGGAAGGATCAAATTTTACACCCTTTGACAGTCTGGGCTATTCTTGCTACCTAGCAACATAAAGTTTTCAATTGTCAAAAAACAGGAAACACAACATTTATAACTCAAGAATATAAAAGAACATAAAATTTTCACCTCAAATCCAATAGAAGTATCAACTCCAAACAACAATACGTTAATGCTAACCAATTTTTTAGGACAGAGTTCTAGGAATTCAGAGATAAGGCAAAGAACAGCATAAGCCAACCAAAATGGTTTACATATATGAAAAACTGAACTTGAATACTTGATCATGGGTAATTTAGGTTTTAGTGTATGTAACTTAAAACTCTAGAGACATGGTTGAGGGTTTAAGGTGCTTATAGAGGAAGCGCCTTCAGCAAACGATGGGTTCCTTCGTCAAAAGTATAGTCACATCATTAAGGAATGATCATGTTATATATGATGATTTATGTCCCATGTGATCCAATGACATATTGACCTTAGAGGAAGTTAACAGCGTATGAGCAAATAATATTTTGTTCATGTCCTGCCTAACTCTGATTTCCCTTTGCTTTCATCACCTTGGCACAACAGGTTGAAGATATAATAAATTTATGATAACAAATGAAATTATGGGAGTATTATCTGAAGATAAGAACAATACATCGACGGACCTCGGCGGAGGAACGGGTTCAGGGAAGCCAGCCGGCGACTGTGGTTTCTATGGAGGTGGAGAAAGTAGAGTACTCTACCTGAGTTCCCAAGATTGTCACAGATTAGATCACTCCTATGTACTCATCGTTCTTGTGGATCTTGATTTCACCTCTTCCAAATCTTTCTCTGTCATCCCCAATCTGACGGAGCATCTCAAATGAGTATGAGAAGAAGAGGAAGATTGGAGGGGGACGGTGAGAAAAATGACGGAGCACGATGGGACCTCTGGTATAGCTTCTTTAACCTCGTATTACTTTTTCTTAGGGGCAGGGGCGTCTTTTGGAAAGATTTCATAATCGCCAACTAGTGCATCCATATTGATATGGTATTTGATATTTTCAGATAACTGATTTGTTCTTTTATAATTTTAGCTGTAATTTTCTGGGATTTTCCCTTCAATCTTCTTATCACTTTTTTATTTACTAAACCCTGGCTGGCTGCGATGGATGAGCTGTCTTCCACTTTCAAATGCTGGGGGTATATGTCGGTCTCCACACTCCATCTGGTGTCAGTGGATGGGACCAGAACCACAAGTTCATGATCATAAGTTCATAACCATCTTCAATCTTTAATGAATTCAAACACGTGTGAAAATAGGCATGCTCATTTGTTTTCTGTGACTTTTTTTTTTTTTACTAGAGATTAGAGAGAATGAATTTTAAATTTCAATTTTTCCAGGAAAAAATATTATTTTATCACCAATGGAGTACCATTAACAGTTTATTATAAGTCTTCTTTACGTAAAAACAAGCAAAAATACAAATAAATATCGTTTGAATTTGTAAAACTCTCAAAAGCCCATTGAATTTGTAAAATGACAAAGAGGTGATAAAGACTTTTGAGGGTTATGCAAATTCATGCAAAATGACCATTTTGCCCTGCCTTGTCTATCTGTGCCTGTCAGAGAGAGAGAGAGGGAGGTAAACAGGATTTATTCTCCTTCGCTCCATTTGCCGTTGTGACTACCGTTCGCCATCTTCGTCTTGACCCCCCGTCGTCGACGTCGCCTTTGACGCCGCACCGACCGGATGACGGTGAAAAAGGAAAAAACTGAACCCCTAAATTTTTTTTTTCGATCGCGATTGGAAGAAGAAAAAGAGAGTGCGTGAAGGAAGAGGCCCAGTGTGAAGGAAGAAGAGAAGAAAAAAAAAAACAGTGCACTTATTGTTCTTATTGAAGGAAGAAGATCTACGACGGTGGTGGCCGATGGTGGGGGAGGGGGAGGGGGTATTTTAGTTTATTTTTTTATTTATTTAACACTAAGGGTAAAAAGGTAATTTGACCCGAATTTGAATATCCCTCATAGGTTTTTTGTACATCTCGGTCTTTTTACAAATTCAAAGAGACTTATAGGGGTTTAACAAATTCAAATGGTATTTATTTGGAACTTTCCCTTTTTTATCAACCAACAATAACCCAATCTTATTGTTCTTTTCCACAAAATAATTTCTACATTTGATTCTTTTTTTTTTTATATACACATAGTAGGGGAGGGCGGGGTTCGAACCCGGACAGGGGAGGAGTCAAGCTCCCATGCCATCGCACTACTAAGGCACTCGCTTCTACATTTGATTCTTAATATAAAAAATAGTTTACTAGTTTAAATAAACTAACGGAATTAGTTATATTAGTTATTTATAATAAATATATGTCTTTTTTAAAAAAATATTCTTCCAGTCCTTAATATAATATATATTTACCTAATAATCTAATTAGATTAATGAAGTTGGTTAAATTTATTAATTTATATTACATGTATTTTCTAAAACTCACCCGTCACTTTCTTTTATTCTCTCATCCTTCTCTTCCTGATTATTGTTAAGAAAGCATGAATAGGGGTAAATTATTAAAAAAAAAATGATAAATATGATAAATTTGTCTTATATTTAAGACCAAAATCAACTACTTAAATATGTCTCATTCCTTCTAGTCCTTAATAAAAGACATATTTACTTAATTTGATTATATTAAGAAAGTTAGTTAATATGACATGTATTTTCTAAAACATCATAATCATCTTCCTTATTTTCTTCCTTCCCTCTCCTTAATTACTTTTAAGCATCAATAGGAGTAAATTAAAAAAAATATTAACACATATGAGATATATTTAGGAACAGTGTCAACTCTCTTAAGATGTCTTGTATTAAGGAAAGGAGAAAGTGTCATATTTCATCATAACTCCTTTTAAGATAAAACCCCTTAATGCATGCATTCAATAGATATGCTTCGGTTAAAAATTAGAAATTTGAGAGACAAATGGTTTGATATATTATGTTTAGAAGTAAATTTAACTCCCAAATAGTACTTATGTTAAAGACACGGTGGTAGTACTTTTTATATATATAAAAAAAACCGTTTATAAAAAAGTTGCATAATTTTTATTAAAAAGAATTTTGGATGGAAATTAAACTAAGTTCATTTCTTAAACTTAAATAGGAATATTAACTTAAATATAATAAAAGTAAGAATCAAATTCAAGCCCATTTGATTCAACCTTATTACAATCCTGCCATATTAATTCACGACAACACACACACACCCCACTGTTAATAAAAAAGGGCTTTTGAATCCTCAAAATTTTTTATCACGTGAATGATGATCACACACACCCCCCACTGTTAATAAAATCTCATATATTTTTTAATGCCACGGTAGAAGAGTCAAGGTCACCTACTACCATCCACCTCCTTATTTGTTGGGTCTGTTTGGATTAAGCGGTAAAAATTAATTTTTCAATATGATTTACACAATTTACTTAAATAAATATGTGAGAGAAGTTTTATTATCTCGACTCGCATAAACATACTTCTTAAATACAAACTCAAACAAACATTTTAATGCGGTAGACCATCATATTCAATGTCAAAACCAGCACCATCAATATACAAGTATGCAATAATAGATCCAACAAGCCTTTTAATAATTTTTTTTATGCCAGTTAGCAAAGATAAGAAACTTCATTGAACTAGATTCTGTCCATACAAACAATGAAAATTACACCACGGCAAACAAACTAGAGCATAAACAAGCCTTTTAAAACTGTAAGGTTAATTAAATCATGTTGCCTAATAATTATTAATCCATAGACAATTTTTTTGATTTTCAGATGGTATTTTAATTATTAAATAAAAAAAACTAAAAAGTTCAACTAAATATGAAACCATTTGAAAAGCTTTCTTTAATATGACATCACTCTTATCCCAACAAAAGTTTTCAAATGTGAATTCACCCCCTTCTTATTGGGTATAGGTGATTTTAGGTGATTATTGGATATAGGAGGTGCGGTGAAAATCAAGTAGAGCTAATTGTACAACACTGAACCAAAACCAATTAACTAAATTAATCAAAACGTAACTAACAAAAATATTTTGGTTCAGTTAATTGCATTAGCTGAATTGTTTGATCATATCATCTACAAGCTTATGAAATATGCTTTTAGTCTTTTAAAGTGAGACAGAGTTCCATTTTAGTCCTTTAATTTTAAAACGCCGATGTAACAAATTTAAAATGCTCACTTCTCTTTGCGAAAGATTGATTTTAAAATTAAAATATAAAAGTAATTATATTAAAGATTTAAAATTTGGGGATGTCAACATTTTGAATTTGCTACATCATCATTTGTCGCTAGTAAAGTTAACGATGTTAATTTAAAAAGACTAAAAATATGTTTTTTTTTTAAGTTAAAGAATTAAAATGAAACCTCGTCTAAGCTTAAAAGACAAAAATTATATTTTAGCCTATCTGCCGAATACAATATATATGAATAGATTTTGTAAATATATAACTTTTTTTCCGTCAAGATTAGATTTAGGGGGATAATATATAAAATAGATTTAAAACATGGGGTTTACACTTCTCATGCAGTATGAGAATAAGAAGATTTCTACACACACATGAAATGGTGGGACCCACATCTTTTTTATTAAAAAAAAACTCAAACATGGAAATGGTGGGACCCACATCTTTTTGTATCTATAACAAGAGAATACATTTCTCCTACAACACGAGAAGTGTATTTCCTCAAAACATCTATAGATATGATCTAATATAATTCAAACTCAAAATCTATACCTATCATCAAATATCAATCAAATATATGCCACTAAACCTTGTCCATCAATAGTAATTGGTCATCGTCAACCTATATGACATTGGAACTGGTTTCGTGCTTGTCCTTCGACAAGTAGAGACAGCTCTATACCATTTAAATCGATTTTGATGATTCGAGATCTTATTTTTTTTATTTTTAAATGAAAAAAAAATCACTTTTAAACAAAATTTAGTTAAATATTGTCTTTATTTTAGATTATCTATCCATTAAAATTATTTTTTTAAAAAAAAAAAAAAAAATCAGACGTGGAAAGTCCAAAGCTCTCCCGCTCGTGAATCAATGGGTTTGTGCAATGAAACTAGGTTGCGAATAACACAACTTGGCAAAAACATCTTAAAGGTGAAAATGTTGAATGGAATAAGTGTTGGTGAGGAGAATTGTATGAATATGATAATATGTAAAGCCCAATAAGCAAATCTTGAGTTGGTACGAAAATGGGATCACCAATAGCTAGAGACAAGAAATTCATATGGGAAAACATAAGTAAATGAAAATCCTTTAAAAATGAAGCTACCTTTCAATATGATAAAGAGACAATTTCCAAGCATTATTTCATTGGCAATGACAAGACAACAAACAAAAGTCAAGGTCAATTAATTGCCGATGTCGGACTATACCTATCAAACCCGATTTTCTCACATAGTCAACTGTACATGGTATTGTCAAGAATCAAGAGGTTCAATGCTTTGTAAATATTAATTCTTGATGAACAGAAAAGGTGTATTAATGAGACAACCATTGTTATATATAGAGAGGTCTTCCAAAATCTCATGTAAGACTTATTTGTCATGTAATCTTGGGCTGTAATGTATAAACTTAACATTTATTGAGGTCATTTTTTCTACATTTGAAACGCATCACGCGATGGGGACAAAATTTAAATGTTCTTAGACCTCAGGCCTTTAGAATTAACATTTTCGTGCAAAACATACTGTCTTTTATCTTGTTTAATTATACAACATGCGATTATTAAATAGTACCCATTAAATATAAATACATTATATTATATTATATATTGTGTATACTTTGATATTGTCCCGGTAAAAGAACCCATATCCCCACACTCCCATATCCCCACACTAAGGTATGTTTTGTTCTTTATTACTCAGTTTCTTTCTTTGCATGTTTGGTTTGAGGGGGAGGTGTGAGAGGGGATGAGAAGGGAGGAAGGATATTGACCAAATTAGTATTAATGAGAATAATATTCTTTTTTTTGAAAGTATATTTTTGGAATATTGAAAATTTTTTAATGGGCAATTTAGTCAATGTGAGGTAAAAAATTTCTCTCCCGTCCCTTCCGGCTCCCTCTCCTTCTCTTCTCTCAAACCAAACACACCCTATAGTTTAATAATTTCTCGGGCCATGCCTTTTTTTTTTTTTGGATTAAGGCCTTAAGGGAGTCGATTGCGTTCATAATCATAAAATATTATCACCTTTTTACCTAAAAAGTTATCATTCCTCAAGCCCAGTAATGGCCCAAATGAGGCCCATGAATGAAAATGAATGAACCCTAGTAATATCCCAGCCGTGGAATCTCGGATCTGGGACGTTTTTATAAACCTAGCAGCCATATTTCCATTCCTCGTTCTTTCTGCTTGCCGCCGCTTGTGGACGTGGTGAAGAAGCCCCAGGTAGTTCCTGCTTTCAGCTTTCGTTCTTCTTGGTTTTCATCTAGCGCCTCTATTTGCGTCAGCTTTCGACGTTTCCACTGGTTTCTCAAATGTTTTATGTGATCCTGGCATGATCTCGCTTCAAGACATTTAGTAATTTTTGCAATGTTGTTGGTGTTACTAAGGCTTGTGAGATTTCACTTCTCATTCAAACGTTTTGTTTTTTAGTTGAAAAATATGTCTGAGAATAACCAAACAAATCGAAAAGTTTTTGTTCTTGCTTTGAAAGTATGGAGGCAGAAGATTTATCAGTCTATTCTTTCTGTCCCCCTTTCAAGGGGAATAGATGACTTTTTCGTTTGAGTTAGGGTTTGAACCATTGATGCATTGCCCTCTTTTCGTTCGATGTATGAGTATTTTTTGTTTGCGTTTGATGTATGAATTGCAGACTATCGTTTGGAAAGGAAAAACTATAGTGATTTATGTATAATGACGTAGAATACAATACTTCAGTCATAGTTTATTTCAAATAGAAGAAGATTTTAGTTAATTGAACCTATCCCTAATTAGCTAGAATTATAGTTATAATAGTTTATTAATTTATTAATCTCCAGTACTTGTATTACGTTGAAGGATGGCGATGTCGAGTTAGATAGTAGACGCTTTATTTAATATCCGCATGGGTTTCATTGCCACAATTAACCAAAACCAAATCGCCTTTTATTTGTAGTTTATGAGTTATCTGCCTATTTTATTGCATTGAATTGTACGCTGATCATATTTTCTGTGCTTGTTTGAGTAGGTAAGCCATGGTTAAGCACAATAATGTTATCCCTAGTAGCCACTTCAGAAAACATTGGCAGAACTATGTCAAGACATGGTTCAATCAACCAGCACGGAAGACAAGAAGACGACAAGGTAACAGCTAATTAGCTTGTTCATTCTTATCGTCATGTAATTAATTCAAGCCTATAATATTAATTTGAAAGTTGATTTCAGTTGTAACTCATTGTTTTTGCCCCCTATTTGTTCATGCTCTTGGTGCAATGACCAGCTCGCCAAAAGAAAGCTGTTAAGATTTTCCCTAGGCCTACAGCTGGGCCTCTTAGACCTATTGTTCATGGCCAGACTTTGAAGTACAACATGAAGGTCAGAGCTGGCAGAGGATTTTCACTTGAAGAGCTGAAGGTATTGCCTTGTTATGCTATACTGTTGCATACTGTTGATTGCATATGGCATATATCTAATAAAATTTTAGTGAACTTGATGTTCATATCAGTTTTAGTTAGTTGCGAATTTTCATATGGGTGTAATGTGGATAACTGCCGTCAATTATTTATTTTTATGTATTTAGGGAACATTGTCTCGTCCTTTTCCTGCTCATGCTGTGCTGAAATAATTGGATTTAGATCATAGCAGCATGCCAGTTCTGCAATAAATTAGTTTTAAATTTAAAAGTCAAAGGTAGTTGTTATTCCTTTTTAATGTATGGGTATGTGCTGTTTCTATTGTAGGCTGCTGGTATTCCCAAGAAGCTTGCTCCAACCATTGGCATTTCTGTTGACCACCGTCGTAGGAACCGTTCATTGGAAAGTCTCCAAGCTAATGTCCAGAGGCTGAAAACATACAAGGCCAAGCTTGTTGTGTTCCCAAGACGTGCACGCAAGGTCAAGGTAATACAAAATGTAGTTGTTAAATGCATAACCATTTAATCATTAATTTCTTGTACTCATCTCCTTGTTAGAAGAGACAAATAGAGTTCCCTGTTTGACATGTTTTTGGGACCTTCCCACTTTTCAGGCTGGTGATTCAACGCCCGAGGAACTGGCTAATGCCACCCAAGTCCAGGGTCCATTCATGCATATTGTGAGGGAGAAGCCAACAGTGGAGCTTGTCAAGGTTACTGATGACATGAAGGCATTTAAAGCTTATGAGAAGCTTCGCCTTGAACGCACAAACAAAAGACATGTTGGTGTCAGGCTGAAGAGGGCTGCTGAAGCAGAGAAGGAAGAAAAGAAGTGAAGAGCTGGTGAAGCTACTTAATATTCGCCATATAGACATCAATCCTCGATATTTTTGTTTGAGTTTCAGTAGTTTTGACTTTATCAAGAGCAAATTTTGTTCAGTATCTGTACGACTGTACCCTTTTACAAGTTATCCTCCGGATTGTTATTCTAGCTGTTTTAGCACCCTGGTTTGCGTGAGTATTGTGGGGTCAGTTTGCACTTCAATTGCTTTCCATGAAAACCTTCCAATTTTCAATTTCTCACTTAGTCGTTTTATCAGTTTTTATCTCATAGAAGTTCCATATTGCTTATATGGTTGCTTGCTCTGGTCTAATATTCAACTTGTTTGAGCGTGCTCTTCACAATCTCAGTAGCTGTTGTATTGGTTCCTGCAGACAACTTAGGCCATTTAGTGCTTGTTTGGAACTGTATATTATAACTATGTTCACATAAGTTAAGATAAAACTACAATTACCATCCCAAACAAGCCATTATTAGTATGCCAAATTCCTCAATCCATTAGATTAAGTGGATCTTCATATGCGCACCTTACAAATATAAAGCAACAGGCATCTAAAGAAAATGGGTGAGAAATGTGATATGACTTTTATAATTGTTGCAACGCTTGCCAATTTGGAGTCTGTTTGGGTTAGTGTTGGAAGAATATATTCATGTAAGTATAAGCAAAAATTCTTCTTATAAACTTATCTCGTTCACTCAAGTCTAAATAAAACTACTTTTACAAAATTACCTTGTTCATTCAGGTTTAAGCAAAACTCCTCTTATAAATTTACTTTGATACCATTAATCCAAATGGTTAAATAGAGTTTGCTCAATGTTTGATTGATAAATGTTTCATTGATAGGGGTTATTTTATTGCTTCTTCGAGACTATTTTATTGGAGAATTTAACTTAATGTGGAGGAGTTTTATCTCATGAAGTTGGGAGAAGGTATATCAATAAAATGATTAGATTGATCGAATATGTATGTGTAATTCCTCGCTTAGTTTAAACTTCCTTTCAAGCTAGTAGGTGTTGAGTTTATTTGTATACAAACTAGACATATGGCTATTATGGCACAAAGTTTTTTAATGAGTGACATTTAAATAATGCATTTTTATATAATTTTTATGTTTTGCATTACCCTCTAGTTATCCTTATTATCTCTCTACAATAACAAGTGAGAGATTGAAGGAAATTAAGGAAAGTGATCAAAGTGTTTTAGAAAAAAGTAAAAAACGTATCCTATTAACTAACTTGGCTAATATTTTTTATCTACTCAATTTAGGTAAATAAATCTTAAAGATAAAAAAAAAAAAAAAAAAGAGTAATATTGGTTGATTTTTCTCCCCGTCCATTCATATTGGTCATTTGGTTGATATGATGTTGCTTTTTATTTTTTTTATAGATACAATTTCAATTTAAACAAAAAGATCTCCCATGGGGACGCACCACGTACACACTACACGTTTACATATGTCCTGAGAATCCGAATCTAGGAGGCAATATGCTTATATTGAAATTCACTCAAATTTAAGTAACTTTTATAATGAAGATGGCCGCAAGAGACTTCTATAAATAAATAGAGTTTATTAAACTAAATTTGGCTTTAGAAAGACAAACTAATAAATAAATTGCTCTTGTGAAAGACAAGGAACCAAGTACGCTAAGTATTTGTGTAGAAGAAGCAGATCTGTGTGTGGATCAATCTCAGAAAACCAGATGGGTTTGCAGGTAATAAACATTAAACACCAATGTCATATTTTCCAAATAATCAAATATCATATTCACTTTCCATAAATCCAATCTTCCCCGTTTTATTTTAAGGCAAGTTTTTGTTCCCGTTCTTTCTTCCAGCAGAGAAATAATAAATACATAATCAAATAAGGTCATTTTCTCTCGTTATCCCTCATAATCTATTAGAAAAGTGTTGATTGAAAAGAAGAGAGAAAAGTTAGAGCAACATTGTGACTTTTCAGATTGATTAGGCGGATATGATTTAGAGATTATGAGGGATGATGAGAGAAACCTGACCCGAAAGAATCTACTTCTAAGAAGAGGGTCCAAGATTAAATCAAATCAAGGTCTAGATAGGCTCACGAGAAATAATAAGAGAATCTGCTTCCAATTTACTTCTAAGAAGAGGCGTGCATTTTTTTGGGACCTTCTTGTTGCTTGTCCTCGCATTCATTTTAGATTTTATTCTTATTTGCATTGTTTTTAATTTTTTTTTTTTTTTTTTTTTTTGAAAAAACAATTCAGATCATAGGAATATATTTAGATTCTCAGCAATAATGAAATTAATTTTCATATGAATTAGATCAAGTTTGTAATTCGAAGGATCCAAATATAAGCAATTTTTATAATGTCTTATTTGTGTTGAATGGAAATGAAGGAGGAATTTGAGAAGTATTCAGAGAAAGCCAAGACATTGCCAGAGAGTACGTCAAATGAAAGCAAACTCATTCTCTATGGTCTCTATAAGAGAGTCACTGTTGGACCTGTCACCACCAGTGAGTGTTCTTGTTTCTCGATTTTTGTCCCTCTGAAAAATTATTGAATATTTGGGAACGATCTTCATTTTTCATTTTTGATTTGTCCCGTATTATCATGTCGTATAATATTTATAATACTAGGTGAAACAATGATCAAATCAAACAATGAAAATTGAAATGAAGGATATGTGGATTCTTATTATAAGATTTTCTTTATAGACTATCAATGAGATCATATATTAAGGATCAGAGGTAACATTATACTCCCCTGGCCCTAAATTTAATACTCCATCTGATCTTTATTATAAGACCAAGTTGACTTTTTTAGAAAAATTAAGGAAGCTAATTAAATTCTTTTTAAAAAATTGCATTTTTTTTCTCCAAGCTAATTAGTTTGACTAATAAACTAGTATATAATCTAAGAATACACAACATATAACATGATTAAGTAACTTATTTAGTTTCTTTAGTCTTATAATTAGAATCGATGGAGTATCTAAGATAATATTTGTTTTTTTACTTATTTTCTCTATCTAAGCAACCAAAAGTTTCTATCTTTGTGTTTGATTTTCAGGCCGCCCAGGAATGTTCAGTATGACGGAGAGAGCCAAATGGGATGCGTGGAAAGCTGTTGAGGGTAAAATTCAAGCACATCCACATTGCCAGAATGCTTATTATTTATATCAAATTATTAAAAATTAAATATAGACCATAAATTTTCTCGAGAGAAAAAAATAATGATTTTTGAGATATATGTGTATAAAGTGTATGATGTGATCTATATTATTAAAGAGTGAGATCTCACATATTTCTATCTATTTTTGAAACTGGCAAAGTCAAACCTCAATTCAGGTCAAGAGGAGAAAAAGAGTCATGATGTTTCATGGTAATCAGTATCAATATTAATGATAACACTAATTAAATATGAAAATATATAGTAATTTGCATGGTTCTTAAAGTTGTGAGTACTAAAATTCATTGCAGTGGATAATGAATCCACCTGGTCTTTTCTTTAAATTGTGTAAAATATAGGATCCACCTAGTTTATGATATGATGAGAAATAAAATCCCATTGTGGCAGGGAAAACAAAGGAGGAAGCAATGGGTGACTACGTCACAAAAGTGAAACAGCTCATGGAAGAAGCAGGCATTGCCATCTGACAACATTTTCATCTTTCTTGCGTTTTTGTTTTGATTATGAATATTGGATAGTAATAATTCTTCAAAATTTTACATCATATATTCATGATGATTGACGAGGATGAATATTAATTTATTGATTGACTAATATTGATGAATGATGATTCTATATATGTCATTTTAGTTTTGTAAATTTTTGTGGGTAATATGGTAAATTTATGGAGAACCAATATTCCAAGGAAATAGCTTCAGCAATATGATTTCATTTCACTAGAGCATCCAACCACCACTTTATGTGCCTCCAGTCAATTTACATACCACAAAAAGTTAATTTGTTAGGTTTGATAGTGTGAGGAAATGGAAAATCGCTATGACGTTCTAAGGAATGAATATAATCACAACAATTGACTGCATGCAATAACTCGTTCTAGTGTAAAAAATGACAACGAGTCACAGATTGAGACTTCTTAGCGAATTATATTCTTTCCTTGGAACCTCGTAATGATTTTTCCTAAAACCCTTGATAGCCATAATACTTTGGGATTCTATTGAATTATTGGATATCTAGAAATATAATACTCTCTCACACTAGAAGCACCATCCCTTGCCAAAACCCCTTCAAGATCTCCAATAATTCTGGCCAGCCATATCTCCAAATTTCTCTGGATTTCTTTCATGTTGTTCCTACTTGAATCCATGGCCCTTCTTGTGGTCAGTGTGTCATAGCTCTTTACGGTTTCAGTCTGCAGTTCCATCAGCTTTTGCTGTGTTTCGGAGGCTTGCTGTTGCAGCCAGAACGCCTCAAGTAAAAATTCGGTTTGTCTTTGTGTTCGAAATTCAGGACAAAGTGCAGGTTCAGAAGGATTGCTTTGCTTGCTGGGATAAAAAAAACTGCTAACTGCTAAGCTCAAAATATGCACTATAAAACATAATGCTGATGGCATTAATATTAATAACGACCAATATATTGTAGCCAATTATCAGGCTATTTCGAATGAAAGGTTATTTACAAGAGAGCTATAAAAACAATGGAAGCCATAAAGCAGGAGGTTACTTACTATTCTTCCACATAAATCATCAATTTTTTCAGCGAGAGTTTGATATCTCTTTGCCTGATTCCTCATTAAGGATGACACTTTTGATGTATCACTTTTACCCGTCTTCTCCAGATTGAGTAGTTCCTCCTCTAGTAATTTGAGTTTAGAGGAAACTCCAGCTGAATCACCATCAGCCTTCCAAGGCGATTCCCTTCTGGGGTAAAAGAACAATATTTACCTTCAACTAGTTGCAAATTAACACAAACGCTTCCTATGTTATCAGCATTAAGACAGTTAGTTAACTACCTCGCAACATAATGCTTCATATCATATGTTGATTCAAGTGATTCATACTGTACATCCTACAAAAGTGAACAAACTTAAGGCTCAATTAACTTTTTACCAGGAATACAAAACTTTTCATTTGGTCATTTCCTTGTGTCTTGAAGGTTTCCATTTTAGGAGTAAGTTTCTGAATTAAAGATGATCTAAACATATACCTGCAGGGTTGAATATTCTTAACAAGAGCCATCTTCAGAACCAACCAATAGGGTTCTAGGGAATGACCACATAGTGCATATAAAGCACTTGATTTCTTTAACCACATACTTTCAAAGAAATTGGACAGAGTAAACAAGTGGAACAATAATACCAGAACTGCAGGAAAATTTTGTAGTGAAGAATAGATACTTCAGTGGGTTTGGCGCACTAAAGAGCCATGGTTATGAGGTGCTAGTACAACCAAAGAGGACTACTATATTATGTTTTAAGACATGCTTATTAACAAAATTACTGGCTTTAAGAATAATTACACCAAAATAAACAATACTACCTCCTGTATTGAATATAAGACATAATTGACTTTTTTAGAGATACTAAGAAAGCTAATTAAATTACTTTAAAAGATTTATTTTGTCATTTTTTTCTCAAACTATTTTACTTAACTTATAAATTGACATATAGTCTAAAGATACACAACATATGATATAATTAAGTGACTTATCTAGTTTGTCTCGGAGTAATTATGGAACCTGGTTAATGCTTCCTCAAAATGTCAGAACTATGATAAGGGTGGACCAGTAAACCATGTTTTGCGTCGAGAGAAACTAGAAATGGACCAAGCATGCACAGCGACATATCAGTTCGTACCAGACAAATTGCAATAAGAAACAAAGTAGAAACAGACAGACAACATGTGACAGCACGAGTCCACTATGAAAATTGACCAAGTCCCTCCCAGCTTCTGAGAAAGAAGGCATCTTGTACCCCAAATTCATCATGCATGCCAGTTTCTTTTTCCTTTCGCAGGCGAAGCTCTGGTTTTACTTTCACTATTTTGAAATCACAAATACAAGCATCTTCCTAACATGCTTGGAAAGAACACAAACGAGCCTAAGATAAATATTTTATTCACTGTATCAGATCATCCACTATTCACTATTCATGCAAACCTAGTTGACTATTTTTTTTTTTTTTTTTTTTTTTAAAGATTAAGGAAGTTAAATAAGTTGCTTAATCATTTCATATGTTATGTATCCTTATATTATATATTAGTTTATTAGTCAAACTAAATAGTTTGAAAAAAAAATACAAATACAAATACTCGAAAGTAATTTAATTAGCTTCCTTAATATCTCCAAAAAAGTCAACTAGGTGTTATAATTAGTAGTATAATTAGTACTTGAGGAAGGGAGTAGTAGTTACTTCAGTTTTTTTATTCTCTTATATTTTTCTGATTGAACTACAGATTTTATACAAGATGATATATGCACATGGAAGAGAGATGATTGAGCAAGAACCTGCCAATGGGTGTCTCTTTCTGCCCAGTACTTAGAAGCAAAGGCTAGAAACTCAGACTCGAAGTGTGTCTGTTGCTTCTGATATCGTTGATTCTGCTCATAAATAACCTCCACTTTCTCTGCACCTCCACCATAATCCCTGCTCTCGCACACACCTGATTCCTCATCGTCTTCTTGTTCCCTTCTTGATATGAAGTTAAGCATATCCTCCTTCTCTCTCACATCCCTCTGCAAATCCTCGATTCTAGCCTTCCATTCGACCTCGAATTCTGCAACCCTAGCTCTCAAATGCGCGATTTCCTCCGTACATGCGCGATCCGTTGAAGCAAGCGCTTCTCCTCAGCCCGCCACGAGTTGCGGTGACCGGCGAAAATCTCGACAACCCTCGCATTGGCCTTGTAGTCTTCTCGCGTCCTCGACTTCATTTGCTTCAACTGCTCTTGCGCTTGAAAGAGCTTCGCAGAAAGCTCCTTGAGCTGAGATCCAAGTTTGTGAAAGATAGGCAGTAAATTCTTTGGATGAAAGGCCAGAAACAACGAGAAGCTAATGCCAATATATGAAGACACAAGATTCTTTATCTCATTATCCTCTCCTTCTTCCGCCATTGTAACTTCAGAGGTCATCTACCAAACCAAAATTTGACAGAAAAGCAAGACTTATATGGGATGAAACATTAACGGTGGCGGTGAAAGCCTGTTGTATTGAGGATTGTGAATGCTGACACAGTATGAAGAGTGTGTGTGAGTGATGTGAATAGAGCGTGGAAGGGTTTTAAATGCGTTTGTCAGGCCATTCGAGGCGTTCTGGGTGCTTTGTAGTGCAGAGAGTTGCAGAGGAAGGAGAGTGCGCTGAAATATCACTGTTTACAGTACTAGTGTGGTCTCATAGGAAGCGTAACTACTTTTTGCGGCAAACATAACAAATTATTTAATTATAATATATATGGTATAAATTTTTTAAGGGTTAAGATGTAAAAATATTCATATTCTTAAATAAGTACTTGTCACCATAAATTTTTCTTGGGCTAAAAGTGCCATACACTTTTTTAATGGATTAATCATCAATTGGACACATACTTGTTTTCCTCTAATCTAGTATATGTTTAATTGATGCTTAATCTGGTATTTTAAAAGTATTTTTCTAAATGTGTTTATTGTTTTGAAGTATATTGCTATTTACTCAACGCCTGAAATATTTTCAGATGTGCCCAGCATTATGAAGCATTTTGTTGTTTAATTTTACCCTTAAGGGCATTTTTCAGGAGCAATTTTAAAATCTCACTGTAACCCCCAAAAAATTCGTTAAATGTTTTCATTACAGAAAAATAATTAATATTAGAGTTGAAAACATGGAAGATAAGTCTACGAATTTTTAAGATTACTAAAAAAAAGGTGCAAAACTAATAATTAATGCTACAGTTGAAAACATGAAAATTAACTCTACAGATATTTAGGGTGTGTTTGGAGGGAAGGGATGGGATAGGAGGAGAGAGAGATTTTTTTATCTTATTTTGATCAAATTGCCTATGAAATTTTTTCAATATTTCATAACTATACTCTCAATAAAAAATCATTTTTTCCTTATTAATGACAATTTGGTAAATGTCCTCCTTTCCTTCTCATCCTCTCTTCTCTAACTAAACACATTGTTAAGATCAGTAGATAACTACTGGAAAAAGTACAAAAATAATCATTAAAGGTTTTAGAAATGAGTACTAGAAATTTGAAAGGTGGGTGTTAAAAAAAAAGTAAAGGTGCAAAAATATACATGGATTTTTACTCAAGGTGTATCCAAGACCGAGATGCTTTTCGGAGATACAAAAATGTATATGAACTCTCAAAATGGGTGCAAAAGTATTCATATCGTTATATGCCCTTAACTGACGTTACTTTTAGGGTGGGTCCACACAATTTAAAAAAATAAAAAATGTCAAACTTTTTGTTAATCTGAACCTTTCCCTTCCTTCTTTCTTTTCAGATTCACTTCTCGAGACTTCCATTCTCATACTTTTCATATCACTTTTTCTTTTAAGATCGAATCCTCGGTCCTCCACCTTCACTTCCAAAATCTCCGGCACCTTGTGCTTCAGATTCTTGTGCAAATTCGTCACCTCCACCTGCTCCTTCGACCGGAAGTAGAACCTCATCGTCTCCCCCGTCGATTTGATTGAAAGCTGGCTCTTCAGATGCAAGAAATCGTGCTTTGGAGGAGACAACAACTCGAACAGAAGCTTCTTCCTCCCTCTCTCGTCGACGGCGTCATCGACAACCTAGAGATAAAGGACAGATCTTGATAGAACAAATCTTTTCGCCGAGCTTGTCTAGAACAGAGTCGAAGATCCGCTTTTCTTCATCGACGACAAGCATTCCACACTTTCTTGAGCTCGAAGCTTTGGAGGTTCCGAGAGTTAAAGCGATTGTAGGCCTTTGGGTTTCCTTCTCGGTCTTCCCTTTGCCTTCCTCTCTCTTAATTTGCAAATAGTGTTTGCATGCCCTGAATTTGCTTGTTTTATTTCGGAGTTTCTATTTGAGACTTTGGGCGGGTTCTTTTCTGGGGTGACAAATTGTGTCTGAAGCGTTGTTGCTCTTAGGAAAGAATCATGTTAAATTTATTTGATTTTCTAGGATTTGGTTTCTAGTGCTGATGGATGAACCTGATTTGAACTCCTACAAGAAACTTGCCCTGTAATCGTTGGTGTTGTACTGAACTAAAGATGGTACAATCGAACTCAGTTTTTTTTTTTGTTGAGGGGCATTTTAGTATTTTCACATTGCAAATAACATAAGTTAAAGGAATCTAACGGTGATGGTATTTTTGCGCTCATTTTGAGAGTTCATGTGTATTTTTGCATATTAAAAAACATTTGGCATTGGCCATTGAGTATATCTTGGGTAAAAGTCCATGTGCATTTTTGCGCCTTTAACCCTTAAAAAATGGAAAAGGAGTGATAAAAAGATAACTCAAAAACTATTTTAAAGGCAAAAATTGTATTATAAAATGCTAACATAAATGTATATGAAAAAAATACTTTAAGGCATTTTTCAATACATAAATACTTTAGAGTATTAGATGAACAATGAAATAGATCAACCTTAACCTTTTAATTAATGAATCTATAAAATATTAAAATTCCCATTGAATTTGCCATGTCATCTTAGTATGATATGTCACATATTCTATTAGACTGACAAATTTTTCATCGGCAGGGAATTAACGGTTAAAATATGAAAATATTAGGACGTTGGCTTCACACTTTTTAAAAATGTGGGTATTATATGCAAACTCACCTCATTGCCAACCCCTTCCCGCCAAAAAGAAAAAAGAAGAGACAACAAATGGGAGTGGTGAAATCAAGTTGGATTTTATTTAAATAGGCATTGTTTACAGATTTTTGTGGTATTTTTATAATTATTGGTTCAGAGGTTATATAGCTACAAATTTATAAAATATTTATCTGCTAGTAAGAATATTAAAAAATTTTAAAAAATTATAATCACAGAATTTGGAAGAATTAGATTATGAAAGCTAATTTATTTTTTCTGATTGTAATTAGATTTGCTACTTTACAATGACATTTACTTATTTGCTATAGTTAAAAAGGGCAGAACTATAGAGAATCGGATTCACGTTAGGTACTTCGATCCCTTATGCTTAATGCTTTTCCCTAAAATATTGGGGTGATCACATTCTTTTTTTTTTTCCTTCATTTTTTCATATATTTTATTTATTTAAACTAAATTATATCTTTGCATCATATAATATTTTTTTCACATAGTATCTCAAATTGTATATAAAAAAATGTATTCACTCCAAAATTAGAGGGATGAGCACAGGTGCATTTGGGATGAGCATAGGTGCACATAAGGGATATGCACTTAATGTGAACCCAAAGAATCCATGGATTGAGCTAATGTTAGTTAGATAATGCAGGTTTTTGAATTCAAAATTCACCTATTCTAATTTGATAAAAAGTTATGGTAAGTTTAAAAAAGAAAAATGATCAAAAAATACAATTTAAACTTCAAAATCTTATTGCTTATAAGAGTAATGAGATTAAAAACAACGGAAATATAATTGAAAACTAGTTTTTAGTGAAAAAATGTCACTTATTTAAAATTTTAAAAGTTTAAGTTTGCCTTTCTAAAACTCACATACCTCACAACATTCACCTATTCTTAAGCATCTTCCATACTCACATTCATATAACTTACTCTACATTATCCGCAAATCATAAATACTGATTATATATGATTATGAAATTTTGAAACTTACTGATAAAATATTTTGAACTAAATCAATAATTGAGGCAGATTTAAATGACAAGGAGTTTCATTATCCCTACTACATAAATGAATTTGAATTGAGCAGCGTAATAATATTAAGCTATTATCCATACTACATAAAATAGACTTTGTTTATCCCAAAATAAGTTCCCCAGTTTATTAGGCACAACGTATAGAAATATTATTTCGATCCATAATAATTAAAAAGGAAAAATACTAGTTTTAAGGAGAATGAAACATTCAATTTTAATAATTAGTCTCGTTTCTGACAATTTTTTTTATTAATAAATTATAAATATTGATGTAGACATGAGAACTCTCAATTATAAATAAGATGATATTTGTTGGCAAAAAAAAAAAATTTGATATTTATGGCTATACTTTTAATTCGTTATATGTGTGTATATATATAAATAATTATATGTAATACTCATAATAAAGCAAAATATAAAAATCTGAACCCACCCTACTCCATTATATATATCGATCGGAGCCCCTCCCATTGTTCGTCGAAGTTCCTGTCTTTGTGCAGAATAAAGAAGCCGTGAGAATCAACAAGAAGCTGAGAATTCATATTTCTTGAACTCTTGCTTACCCTGGATCGATCGAACCGCTGGCTCGAAGTTTGTCACTGTTAGCGCTGGCGTTCACTCCGGTGCCCTGAGCTGCTGCACCCCGAATCGCCACCTCGTTCTGTTATCTTTGGTGCTATGCGGAGGTTATAAAAGCTACAGTCGCAACGCGGAAACTACTGATTTGCATGTTCAAGGAGCACTTTTTTTTTTACGTTTGGTTTGGGTAATCTTCTGGATACAAAACTCGAAAGCATACGAATCTTTTGGGGCGGGGGAATGCTGGGGTTTGGCTTTCTGAAAGAAAGGTGAAATCGCGTTGAAGGGTTCACTCTCTGAGCTGGGAAAGCTGAGAAGGGGAATAGATTGGGAAATTCAGAAGGCTATTTGTATGAGTTCGCCGGCGATAGCGAGGTCAAGCGATTTGCCGGCGATGCCACTGGGGTTTTTTACATGACAAATTAACGAACACTAAAAGTGAATCGCGATAATTAAGTTAAAATTTAGGAGTTTTAACATGACAATTTGTCATTGAGGTAGGCAAACACCAGCACAAGAGTCTTAAGAGGAAGACGTAAAAAGGGGTTGGGAAGAAGCAAAAGTCTGAAGCTTATTGGTCGAACTTACAACATTGAAGGTGGGGTTTAACGTCCTCTGTCCAAAGTTGGTGACTTTTCACGACACTTTCCTTGTATCCGAACCCATTCTATTTTCTGTCATTTCTGGATGTGCCCTGCTCAAGCTGCGCTTTTACAAGCTACTGAGCCCTGCGTTGATTTGTGATGTAGGCCTATAGAGACGACATGGGATATGATTCCGATAGCCCCTCACAAGATGGGAGGGATGAAGGTGAGTTGATTGGATAAAAATTATAGGAAAGCCAAAAGCCTTTACATAAATCAGCACTTATCGTGAATTTTTTGTGTTATATGAATGACTTTGGTAGCTGCTATCCAATATTTGTATAATTATTTAACTCTTTAATTTTTCTGTTGATGACATAGCAGATAGCACCATGAATGCTAACGAGTGAGGGATTCCTTAGTTCCTTAGTATCATGTAAGGCAAGAGGAAAAAATTGAAACAAAAACTTCAATAGGCTATCCAGAGTCTAGTTGTCAGTATTGTAGCCACATATGTCATAGCTAGTCCTTTCTATTAATCACATTAATGAATTCCCTTCATTCAATTTTAGTTACGCTTGTTCCCCACTTTCATTAAGTAACTTAAAAAAACACTTTAAGTGTGATATTTCTCAATTTCATAGGATATAGGTACCTCCAACATGTGCTCCCTTACTTTCTCCTGAAAACTCTTCAAAAGCGGATCAAATATGCTACATCAAACTCTTGCTATGTGCTGAAATCCATGTTCTCAAATTCACTTTGAGCTGTATATGTAATTTTTAAATTTAGTTTAATTTCTTCTCTGTATGGTTTCTTTACTCATTTTATAAGATTTGAATTGGTAGATGATGATGAAGAATATGAGGAGGCTGGCAAGGGCAACCGTTTGCTGGGATTCATGTTTGGAAATGTTGATAATTCTGGTGATCTTGATGTTGATTACCTTGATGAGGTATTTGTGCATCCCTGGAACTCAATACTCAAATATATGTATTTTCATATGTTATGTGTATGTTGCTTGCCCCTTTTTATTTGTCAATTCTTATTCCATGATTCCCTACGTAGTTTATAAAGTTCTAGATTATTTGTGAGCCGTGATGTTTTTTATTTTTTTTTTTTTTTTTTTTATTTTTTTTTTTTATGAATTTAGTTATTAGAATATGTCCAAATGGTTGCTTGGATGGCAGTGTAAGTCTCAAAATTTGTCCATCTGGATGTCCCGAACAGCACCTGTACTGTTTTGGAATAGAAACCTTGTCTTTGAGAGGGAGGAGGGGATGAGGTTGGGGGAGGGTTAATTGTTGTTCTCTTAATACTTGTGGAACTATAGAGGTATGCATGTATTTTTTGGAGATTCGTGCTGATAAATTAGCTGGTTGAAAAATTGAGTTAGTTTGGAATTGCATGGGATGAGTGCGTATGGTACTGGAGAATTTCGTCCAGATTCCGCCTTTATGTTTATTAATATTGATATATCAATTTGCAGAGGCATTCAACAGCTTTGATAAGTGTCTAAGACTCAGTCTGTGGATAGTTATTTATGCTTGCTGGATGTCATTTTTTCGTTGGAAATCTTGTTCTCCTTTATTGCATTTGATTTCTTCCCAGTAATGTTTTTTCTTTCATCAGGAAAAAGTATGCCACTTTGTCTAAATCCCGATTAGGGGACTTGTTGATCTTGAATTGTTTGCTTGCTTGTTTGAGACTTTTGTCATGTTTCCAGTATTATCTAAAATTAGTTTTAGTTGAAAACTACAAAGTTGGTGTTAAATCAAAATATTTCCTTTCTAGGATGCAAAGGAGCATCTTTCTGCACTTGCTGACAAGCTGGGTCCTTCCCTGACAGATATAGATGTAAGCATACCTGCCTACTATTAATTTAACCTGGCAGCGCTCTGATTTTGTAGTTTAAATAACCACCTATTTATATGGGTAGTGTGAGCAATTATCTAATTTCCAATTTCTTTTGAGTTGATGTACCACTTCTTGTGCATCTTCTTTTTTAAATGCTAATGATGCCTTTCTTGGGTAGTTGTCAGGAAAATCGCCACGAACACCACCTGAAGTTGTTGAACAAGGTGAAATTGTCTGTTGGGAAAAAAAACTATATCATTCAGTTTTTGATGTTCTGTTGGTATCTTCTTTCTTGAAACTCATTCACTGTCCCTAAACTATATCATTCAGTTTTCCTCCTTCTCTTGAAGCCTTTCTTGTGGAAAATGTTTATTGGAATTATCATATGATGAATGAGCTGTATTTGATTCCTTATTCATGTAAGGAATCTTTCCCATATGTTAAATTTTTCTCTGATTGGTATAGGAAGATGGGTGATGATTAATATTGATGTCATTCTTTCGTAAAGAGTTTTTTTCCTCAACAATTTATCTCCTTTCAAAAACTGAAAACCTTTGTAGTTGTAGCTGATGCTATGAAATATAAGGGCAAGGGAACGGAAGTAGATTGGGACAACAGGCTAGTCTGAAGCTATGATGATGTCTGTTAACTAGAACTTAACAACATTGTGAAGATGATGACTGTATGTTGGCGTCAGTTGACCATTACTCAGCTTCTAATACCCTGGGTGAATGGTCAGCTTTTGAATTTTGTCCAAAAATTATCACATTTTAGGGATGACTGGGTTCTAGTTGAGCTGATTTGAACTATAGATGGTCCTCATTTAGGGTTTCAGGAGGAGGAAAGGAGAGATTTTCCATTCAGCAGTGCACTACGCCTTTTCTTAAACAGCAATCGATTCATTTTTTAGACATGTGAAAAATACATAATATGAAATCCCAATAGATGATTTTTAAAAGAAAGTGGTAGGTTTCCATTTATATAAATGATGTATTGGATTGAGGTTATTTAATTATTTCTTGAAAGGAGGAGCTGAGGATGTGGTTCAGTTGTGCTATTTTTGCAGGCTTCCAGTGCATGTATAGGAATCTCTTTTGGGATGATGTTTTTCATTTATATCTTTTGGTTTTATTCTCTGCTGGTTGGAAATTTGAATCCTCCGGCTCTCAATATTATTTTGTTTTAATGAAAAAACATGAAGAGTTTTTTATGCTTGTCTTTTGGTGGATTGAACATAAGAGAAAGCTATAAGCACACCTGGGGTAAATTTTGTTGGGCACAACTTTAAGGCTCATGAAAGGAATTTCTTTTCTAAAATGGCTTAAATAGTTGAAATTTATTGGAAAGTGCAAAATAAACATATACTTTTCTTAGTTGGAATTTGTTGGAAAGTGCAAAATAAACATACGCTTTTCTTTCTTGTGTTTGTTCAACTTTTAAATGAGGCAGATTAAGTGTTAATGTGAGACTTTTGTGTTGCATTCCATATGTTAATTTCTGTGGAAAAAAGTAGAGTTTTTGTATCTAATAACTCGATTCTCATTATGAGACATCTTGTCAACACCTTTAGTACTATCTACAAATTATAAAAATAAAATCTGGGTTGAAAGCGCTGGCCTACTCTCTTACTACTATAGTCCATCTTTCTTTGTCTCTAATATCCTAATATTCTGCCAATTCTTCTGTTTTCTTATTGGGATTCTTCAATTGTTAGACTATGGTGATAAAGCTGAAGATGCAGTTGATTATGAAGATATTGATGAAGAGTATGATGGTCCAGAGACCGAAGTTGCAAATGAAGAGGAAAATTTATTGCCCAAAAAGGAATATTTTTCTGTTGGAGCCTCTCTTGAAGCTTTGAAATCCAGATCTTCTGTCTTTGATGATGAAGATTATGATGAGGAATCTGAAAAGGAGCAAGACTTGGTGAATGAAACTTCTGAAGTTAATAACATCTCTTCAACTGGTATTTTTTTTTTTTTTTTTTTTTTTTTTTTTTTTTTGGGACTTTGATCTGTTTCTGGTTGTTAATGATATGATCGATGTCCTAGTTATGGATGTTGTGGGCACCTTCCACTCTGTGCCTATACATATTTTAAAATTTGGTTCAGTCCTTTTTGAAAGAAAGCAAGTTGGTTCAGTTCATTTATCATAGGATTTTCTTTTCAGGGAAGCCGGTAGAGTCTCTTGCTGATGCATCTAATGGAGAGAAAAGTCAAGAACTTGAACCACATGATGGCTCACAGCAGTCTGAAGAATCGGATACCGACTTGCAAAAACTCCAGGAGGTTAGTTCATTTATGCCTCTTTGCTAACTCCTTGATGTTTGTTATTGTCTTCTTTTCTGGACATTTGATGTCTTTCATCTTGCATGGTGTTTAAGTCGTGTAATTTTTGATGGTTGTGACTTTGAAAGCCAATTTGTTGCTACATCTTGTTCGTCTACATGACTTATTCACCTTTTTCTGTTTCTAGCCTTGTTGATTTTCATGCTAGAGGGTTTGTTAGTGTAAAATTAATTTTGGGGGCCTCAGTATCTAAGGTTGTAGGTTTAGGGCCAGTTCTTCACTGTCTTAGACTTTTCCACACACTCTTTTAGAAGGAACTGAGCCCTTCCTCTGACTTTAACTGTTAACTTATATATCATATGCAATAGTTTCCTTTCTTCTGAAGTCAGAAGTGTATTGTTCTTGCTAATTTTCTTACTGAGTTTCAAAATATGCAAAATTCTAAGATGCAGTTTTAATATGGTTCTTATAGATGAATTTTCTTCTTGTTTTTGTTACAGGATTATAGAACTATCATGGTTAAATTTCTATTCATCTGTTAATGTCTTGATTGATGATACCAACAGGAAGGGCCTGAAGTTTTGAAAGGTTCTACTCCATTGCCTGTTTTATGTGTTGAAGACGGGATGGTCATTTTAAGGTTCTCTGAGATTTTTGGTATTCATGAACCTTTGAGAAAGGGAGGGAGGAGAGAGCAACGGCCTTCTATTCCTAGAGGTAATTACCTATAGTTTGGGAATATTTTGCATGGACATTATTTGTAGAACCGAGTCAGTAAAGTAATTCCAACAGTGGCATAAACGAAAAATTTACATAGATATGCATTGCATAGTGTCAATTTTGATATTAATTGCAATTAGCTTTGATGTTGGTGAGATTTAAGTGATGTAAGAATATGCTTTCTTTATATGAGTTTGGTTTCTGTCCTAATTGTTTTTTTTGTCCTTTTGTTTCACCAGATAGATACAAGTCCTTTAATGCATCTGATATTGTAGAAGAGGATGAAGAGGCATTCTTCAGAGGTTCTTCTCACAGTGTCCTGATAAATAAACAGGCTTGTGCAGTTCAAAATGGCATATCAGAAAGCAGTGATGCAGACTTGGATTCATCAAAATTTGGATTTCTGCATGGGGCTGCCTCAATGACTGCAGAAGATGGCCCACAACAGAAAGACTCTTGCCGTAGTGGTGAACCAATGAAGCAAGATTGCTCAGGCCTTTCTTGGGAAGGGCTTTCTCTCTTGTGTGCTGACTTTTATCCCCTTGATCAGCAAGACTGGGAAGATGAAATCATTTGGGGCAATTCCCCTGCTGCAAGCGACAATAATCATGAGAGTTCTGAAATTTCTGGATCTGCGTTGGGGCCTCCAGGGTGTGATGAAGGAGAAATTGAAAGTGGCATGCTAAATATCCAGTTGGAGCCGCCAAAGGAATTGGAAGAAAAAAATCATAGTGTATTCTTGTGCACCTCTCCTGTTTCATTAGAGCCCTTTGGTTCAAGGGATTCTTCTGGAGCTGAAACTAATTCGTTGTCAAAGAATCTATTTCACCCGCAACTCTTGAGGTTGGAATCCAGACCTGAAGTGGATATCACTAATCCTGCAGATGACAGAAGGGAGAATATATCTGAGGAGCATAATCAAAATGGACTAGTAAAGCATTTCACCAAACTTGCCTTGCAAAACCAGGATATGGTGGATGGGTCTTGGTTAGACAAGATTATATGGGATGAGGTCAATAGACCTATTGTGAAACCAAAGCTAATCTATGATCTTCAGGATGATCAAATGCACTTTGAAATTTTGGATAGTAAGGATGGTAGACATCTTCCCCTGCATGCAGGGGCAATGATTTTAACTCGTCCTTTAAAATCAAGCCATGGAGATTCTTCTGAGCTACCTGGACATGGAAATCAGCATGGATGGCGATTGATTGCCAATGATAAACATTATTCAAACAGGAAAACTTCCCAGCAACTGAAATCAAATTCTAAAAAACGCTCAGCTCATGGTGTAAAAGTTTTTCACGCTCAACCTGCGTTGAAGCTTCAGACAATGAAACTGAAACTGAGCAAGTATGTTTCTTGGCTTTGATCTTTTTTTTTTTTTTTTTTTGGTGGGGGGGGGGGATCAGTGCGGTAGGGCTGTTGTCTTTGTGCTTCTGTTGTATCTCTTTTCCTTGATAGGAAGTCATGCTTCCTTATTTGGGAAAAAAATTCTTAGCGAACTCAGCTCGCCATGTTGCTTGTAGCTGGCGAATTTGTCCCTATGGATGCCCTGTTTCGGTAAACATAGACGGTTTCATTTTGTGCGTCAAGGGGAGGGGTAATGATAGCACTAGTGATTTTTTGAAGACCTATAGGAGGAAAGGAAGAAAAAGTTAGAAGGGGGCAATACTACTGGTTTAGAAGATTTCCCATGATTCCTGACTGCAGGGGAAAAGAAGTGCTATATGAGTGGGCTTTAGGTGCAGCTAGGAGTAGGGGTTGTGAGTATTGTAACTTTTTGGGTAAGTTTGGTTTGAGGGGAGAAAAAAAATGAGGGGAGGAGAAAACTGAACCAAAATTTAGTGTAGTGGGGCCCACCAAGTTTTCCTCTTCATCACATTTTTTCCCTCCCCTCCCCTCCCCTTCCCTCAAACCAAACTTACCCTTTGGGTCTTGAAATCTTCCCCTTGGTCTAGAGAAGGGGAAGTTCTGTCTTTTTGAAATTGAGAGTGGTGAGGAGAGTTCTAGTCTCTTGAATGTCAGGGTGGCGGCTGGGGGAAGATCAACCTTCTTCATTTTCTGTTTTAGTGTCTCCTTTTGTATCCTCTGTGTGGGCTTGGGCTCTATCATGTGTGTATTGAATTGGATGACCTCAGTTGCCAAATGATGTATGTATTGCTTTTCACACCTACACTTATCAAGTTGTTGCAAAGCCGCTAGTTTTTGAAAATTGTCAGGTTTAGGATGACAGATTGTATTAAAGTACCCAGTTATTTTACTGTTCCATACATTTTTGGCCTTTATGATGTCTTACTAGCTCCATTGCAGCAAAGATATTGCCAATTTTCACCGACCAAGAGCTTTATGGTATCCTCATGACAATGAGATGGCTGTCAAAGAACAAGGGAAGCTGCCAACACAAGGACCAATGAAAGTTATCATGAAGAGCTTGGGTGGCAAGGGGAGTAAACTGCATGTTGATGCTGAAGAAACTCTCTCTTCTGTTAAAGCAAAAGCATCTAAAAAGCTAGGTTGTGAATTTTCTCCAACCAATATGCCTTCTGTAATATTTCTTAATATCTTAAGATCATGATATATTTCTTTTGGCCATAATTGTTCATTTTTTAGTTTTTTTCTTGGCATTATTTTAGTCTTCAGGTTAACCTGTTCTTTATATTGATTACCCTTTTTCTCCTCTTGCAGATTTCAAACCATTGGAAACAGTGAAAATATTTTATCTTGGGAAGGAACTTGAAGATCAGAAATCGCTTGCTGCACAAAATGTTCAACCAAATTCCTTGTTACATCTAGTTCGTACAAAGATAAATTTGTGGCCTAGGGCACACAGGGTTCCTGGCGAGAACAAATCCTTGCGTCCACCTGGGGCATTCAAGAAAAAGTCTGATCTATCTGTTAAAGATGGACATGTTTTTCTAATGGAGTAAGTGACTGGAAAATATTATTGTGCTACGTTATACAGATCTGCAAGGATAGTGCTTTGTTTTTCATAGGGTTTCTTGTTTGTGATCTACGAAGGGGACTAATTGGTTTTTCATTTTACATGTAGCATGGATGTTAGGTGGTTGTTCCTTCAAATAATTTTGGGGGTATATCCTGTTATCTTCCCCTCGGGAAGGATGAAGTTATACAACATCTATTCTGTTTTCGTTCCCCGCTTTCAATCAGAAATTTAAAGTGTTCATCTTTTTTTCTACTACATTATTCCTTGGTACTTAGTGTGCTCTGATAAATGAATGAGGAGTATGGAAACTTCTTCCAAGAGCTCCATTGATACGTTTTATTTGTAGGTACTGTGAGGAAAGACCTTTATTATTGAGCAATGCTGGAATGGGTGCCAGACTTTGTACATACTATCAAAAATGTTCTCCAGATGATCAGGGTGGCTCTTTATTACGCAACACAAACAGTAGCTTGGGGCATGTGATTTCACTGGATCCTGCCGATAAATCTCCATTTCTTGGAGATTTAAAGCCTGGCTGCAGTCAGTCATCATTGGAGACAAACATGTATAGAGCACCCATATTTCCTCATACAGTGCCATTAACTGACTACCTGCTCGTTCGGTCATCAAAGGGAAAGCTGTCATTAAGACGGATTGATAAAATTAATGTTGTTGGACAGCAGGTTCGTCATCAGCTAATAATGGAATTCTGTTAATTCTCTGAAAATCATTTTATTGATAAATGGAGAGAATTCTCTCCATAATTGAAGTATTATTTGACAAATAGCATTCATCTGAGCTCTAGCTTCTTTTATTTTTCTGCTGCTATTCTCTAACTACTGGGATGATTTGACCCATCATTAAGTGTTCTCTAACTCATGACTAGTTTTCTGGTTGTCCACAGGAAGAAGGATATTCAAGTCATATGTGAGTGGATCTGATGTTTTTTCCCCTTTTACTCCTTGCAGGAGCCTCTTATGGAGGTATTGTCACCTGGAAGTAAGAATCTTCAGACATATATGATGAACAGGCTCCTGGTACACATGTGCCGTGAATTTCAAGCTGCAGAAAAGCGGCACTTACCTCCATACATCCGTGCCGATGAGCTGCTGTCGCTGTTTCCTTACCTATCAGAAGCTTCTTTTCGCAAGAAAATTAAGGAGTATGCTATATTACAGGTATTGGCGACTTAAATGCAAGTCATACAAAATTATATGAGCAATAAAATAATCTTAAATAAAATTTGTAGAAGTTATCAGAATATACTCACACCAATGATTTCTGCTCCTTCCTTTCCTGTCACGTTTTTCTTTTTACCAGTGTTCCTCATTCAATCTAAATTATTGCAGAAGGGAACAAATGGACTGTCAATTCTGGTTAAAAAGCGAAATTTTCGCATGTGGTCAGAGGATGAATTGAGAAAAATGGTGACGCCAGAGCTTGTAAGTTATACCATATGCAAATTAGTTTTTTGGTTGATGAAGAAAATCATATCTCAGCTAAAACACTTTGTAGTCATTATTGAAGACATCATATGTTAAGACTGGGTAGAACTTTGGATTCTATTGATAAAACCTATTCAGTAGGTGCCTGATTTTTATGTTTTTCTTTCATGGTTAAAATGAATACTAATTATTCTCTGGTTACGGGCATGCCTGTTCCTTGCTGCATAATATCTTTTTTATGATTTTATTACTTCAGTTATTTGGTCTCACACTCTAATTGGAAGTTTCTCATATAGTAGCCATTATTGATTATTCTTAGATTGTGTTTTTAATTTCATCTGAAATGTGTTAAATGGAGCATTATTAAATTTCTGCCATTAATTGGTGCATAATGATGAAAATATCTTTGTCCTTTTGATTTGATATCTTCCATTTTCTTTCTGTTCTGATTTCTATCTAGGTTTGTGCTTATGAAAGCATGCAAGCTGGTCTCTACCGTCTAAAACATTTAGGAATTACCGAAACTCATCCTACTAATATATCTTCTGCTATGAGCCGCCTTCCTGATGAAGCAATTGCACTGGCGGCTGCATCTCACATTGAGAGGGAGCTACAAATCACTCCATGGAACCTGAGTAGCAATTTTGTTGCCTGCACCAGCCAGGTGATTAATGTTCAGTCTGGTTTTGCGATAATTTATTGTGATCTTTAAAGTATTCTGCTTACTTCAATTTTGTCCCTTTCCCCATTGCAAAGAAGACAAGATGAAAAGGGAAGTTTTTAACAAAATAGAATTGGCCACTACGGATGAAATGTTTGTTATAGAATAATTTTATTGCTGGTTGTCCTGGTAATATGTGTATAAAATGTCATCCACTGAGTTTGAGACCGTATGTTATAGCAATTTTTGTTCATGGATATATTTTTGTCTATTTTATAGCAAAAGGGATTATCTTGTTGATATGCCCGAATACTTTAAAGGTGGTATGGTATTTGACTCTGGTTTTTATGCCGAGACCCTAAGGATTGCTGGATTACCTCTATTGTATGCATTAAAAATTCATTCACTCATTTCAAGACATTTCTGAAATGTATTTCTGTGGGCAGAAGTAGTTGGTTGTACTTACGGTGATTTGGAAGAAATTTTTCTGAAGATGAATTTTTACAATTGATATCTGTTTGTTTATCACTGAAGAATATTTTTGGGCTGTAATCAAGAAGTTCTTTATTTTTCACGTTCTGGCAGGGGAAGGAAAATATTGAGCGAATGGAAATTACTGGTGTTGGTGATCCATCTGGGCGTGGTTTGGGTTTCAGCTATGCCCGGGCTACTCCAAAGGCACCAGTGTCAAGCACAGTGATGAAGAAGAAAGCAGCCGCTGCCCGGACTGGTTCCACTGTTACTGGAACAGATGCTGATTTACGCAGATTGAGCATGGAGGCCGCACGAGAGGTGTGTGTTAACTTTTGTATAGTTTTGTGCTTGAGTTTGTCCCTATGACCTAAATATCTTGACCTATTTGGTAAGGATTTCCTTTAGCTTATGTGCCCTTTATTTTTCTTATTAATTTTAGATGTTCAACTTCTATTCTGCAACATTTCCCCCTTACTATTATATTATTATTTTTTTGTTAAATTTTTTTATTAGATCGGGTGTGTTGTTAAAATTATTCCCTTCCCTCATTTGGTTTAAAATTTTGGAGGGGAGGGGAGCCAAAATCTTAAACCACCCTTCCCCTCCCCTCTTAAACTAAACAAAATATTTTTCCCCCTCCCCTCTAACAAATCAAACAAGGTAACATACCCTCCCCTCCCTTCAAACCAAACACACCCTTAGGCTATGATACTGTGCTAACTTTGTGCTTGTTCATATCACAAAAAGGCTTAAGTTGTTCGGTTGGGGTTGCCACAAGCTTATATTTCCTTATCTTTATTAGTTTTAGACATGGGATCTCTCCAACATTGCGATTTTAATTAGAAAATAAAACAGGAAGCTTTTGCTTCTGTATGTGTTCATATGGATGCTAGAACATAGTAAATATTAAGAGAAAGATTTCGTTCTCTTGGTGGTGGTGGACTCTAATTGTGCTTCTTGATATTGTTGTAATTAAAAGTGAGATGAGTATGATATATGTGGACAATTTGAGGGAAAAATATTATTCTGAATCCACGAATAGAATGGAGTACATATGAGCTTTTATATAGGTAAACCTACAGCTAACCCTAGAATATAACTTAATCTAATCAAATAAAAATAAATAAGATATAATATATCTATATTTAATCCTAAGATATAATACATATCAAACTTAATAATAAAATAATAATTAATCTAAATAATTCATAATAAATGCATAATATTCCCACAATATCTTTTAATGAACTGACTTGCTTGGTACATGTTTGGCAAAAATCTTAGATATGCATATCTGGAAAGACGAACTGACACATGAATTTCATAATTGCTGTAAGATAAGGTTCTTCATTAATTTGGTTACCTACAGAGGAAAGATATTCAATTTTTTCCAGTCTGTTTCCCTTTGGAAAAGACGTTACACCAATTGTTTTTTTGTTCCTCCATAAGTATCCAAGTGTCTTGAGAAGCAAATTCTTGCCTTGCACTCATACACAGCTAAATGTTGTTTTTTTTGGGGGGGGGGGGGGGGGGGGAACCTATGCATCAATGGCTTCTCATCTGTCCAAAGTTTGCTTCTGATCCATAGACCATGATGAAATTGTTTTTCCTCTATTTGATATGTAATCTCTAGTATGCACTTATTTTCAGGTTCTTCTTAAGTTCAATGTTCCCGAGGAAGTCATTGCAAAACAAACCAGGTGGCATCGGATTGCTATGATACGCAAACTTTCAAGTGAACAAGCAGCATCTGGAGTTAAGGTTGACCCGACAACTATCAGCAAATATGCTCGTGGCCAGCGAATGTCCTTTCTTCAGTTACAGCAGCAGACCAGGGAGAAGTGCCAGGAGATTTGGGATCGACAAGTTCAAAGTCTTTCAGCTGTGAATGGTGATGAAAATGAGAGTGATTCTGAAGGAAACAGTGATCTAGATTCTTTTGCTGGGGATCTAGAAAATTTACTTGATGCTGAGGAGTGTGAAGAGGGAGAAGAGGGTACCAATGACTTTAAACGTGATAAAGCTGATGGTGTCAAGGGTCTTAAAATGAGAAGACGTCCAACCGTAGCCCAGGCCGAGGAGGAAATAGAAGATGAAGCTGCCGAGGCTGCTGAACTCTGCAGATTACTCATGGATGGTGAGATTTCAAACTGATCAATATTGTCAAACTTTCTGTTGTGATTTGAAGTGTAGCAACAAATGATTTTTAGGGCCACTGATATGATTTTCTGAAGTTTGTAATTTGAATCACTAGTTCTTAACTCAGCCAATGATGGTACATTTATAAATTTTCATGTATTGTTGACCATTCTGTTTTATCCAGATGAAGAAGATGAGAGGAAGAAAAAGAAAAAGACTAAATTTATTGTGGAGGAAGCAGGAGTAATCCCAAAACTACAGCCAAAATTTGTCTTGGACAATACCGATCAGGTGAAGCAAATAACTAGTTATGTGCAATTAGATGGAGCCAATATATTGAAAGAAAATACAGTTACAAATCTCAGGGAGGTAGAAAACTTTATCTTAACTAAACTGTTCAGTTTCACATTTCTTGTTTAGCTTACTCATTTTATAGTTTGCTTGTAGTTCTGATGCCAAAAAGTCTTTTAAAAATAAAAATAATAATTTTTTTTGTTAGCCAAAAAGTCGTTTTGACCAATGAGATTTTACTCTTATTTACGTTTTTTTTTTTTTTTTTTTTTTTTTTTTTTGTGGTCAGGAGGATCGCATTTCTGCTAAAAAAAGCAAGTCGTTTAAGGTCAATAAAACTAAGAAGATTGACCTTTCACCTATGAGCGTGGCAAATAAGAAAATAAAGTTAAATATTGGGGAACCGCCAAAGGTAAGCCATTTGTACTACACACAAGTATGACAGGACATTTTTTATTATAAAACTAGAGTACTATCACTGAAGAGAGAAACAATTTCATTCATGCATAATGCTTGTCTTGCCATTTTCATTGAATGAATCCTCTTTGTTTTCATTGGATAGTCCTTTGTTGATTATACATTGATTCTATTTATTATCCACATATGAGTTCAACTTTGTCTCTTTTTTAATCTGTCTCACATCTCTCCTTTCTTGATATTTAAACCTGAAGCACATTTGGATTGATTCTATTTAGTACTTCTGTCCAAGCAAAAAATCCTTTAGCTTTGAATGCAATATTTAAAGGAAGACTGAGCTAGTACAAGATGAGCAAATCTTTCAGTTAGTCAGGGCTTGACCTATAGTTTATTTTTATTTGAAGACTTAATCTACTTTAAAAAGTACGAATTTGATTCAGATGGTTAGCTGTGTTTTTGTGCTTCTATGAATTCGGTTTTGGAGTCATCTTAGACTCTTTAATAAAGTTTATCACTCCCTTATCACAATTCATAAATAGCTTGCAAGTTAGCAGGTTCGTTACTTATTTTTTTTCACTTGCATTCTTTTTTCCTTGGGCCTCGTCGACTCATTTTTATGGCATAATCATGAATATACAAAACCATTAGAACGTTATACTATTTATAAGCTATAAGCAACGTGGCTTATTTATAAACTGTGTCATGCATGGGACTCATATCTAGCTGATTACAATTTTCGGTAAACATGTTAAGAAATATGAACCTTGAAGGTTTAGTAAACTAGTGACTGGACATGCATATATTATATATGTATATATGGTTTCTCGATTTAATATTTGTTTGTTGCATTTTTACAATCAGTTTACTTTGAAATTCTGCTTGCTGAAGCATCATGAATTTATGTTTGGAAAATCAGGTATTCAAGGAGAAAAAGCCATCAAGAGAAAGTTTTGTTTGTGGAGCATGTGGCCAGGTGTGTATATTCTTGAGCTGGTTAAAGCCTCTTTTAGGCTTTTTGATGTTTTAGGGTGTGTAATTTTTTTCCCCCATATGAACCAGCTTGGGCACATGAGAACAAACAAGAACTGCCCAAAATACGGTGAAGATCCAGAAGCACAACCGGAATCTGCAGACATGGAAAAAACGGGTGGAAAATCAAGCTTGTTAGATCCTTCTGGTCAGTCCCAGCATAAAGCCGTTTCCAAGAAGCTTGTTTCAAAAAGCTCATCAAAAATTGCTCTGGTTGAAGCTTCCGAGGGAGAAAAAACTAGCGTGAAGGCGAAAGTTGTTCCGGTGAAGTTCAAATGCAGCTCCACTGAAAAACCTGTTATTGAAGCCACACAGAGCTCTGATAAGCCAGTCACTTCTGACTCAGAAACTGCTAAGTCTGCTAAGATTAGTAGAATCGTAATTCCCAACAAAGTGAAGTCAGATGATATGCAGGCTGAGTCTCGTAAGCATGCCATTGCAATACGCCCTCCAACTGCTCCAAGTAGAAGTCAAGTTGATTCTCATAAGCCATCAATTAAAATCCGACCACCTGCAGAAACGGATAGGGAGCAGCCTCAAAAGAAAATTATTATAAAGCGCACAAAGGATGTTATTGATCTGGACCAGTTCAGTCCTGGTGGAAGCATGGGATTTGAGCACAGAAAAACGAAAAGAATCGTTGAATTGTCAGGTGCTGACAAGCACAGAAGACAGGAGGCCATGTATAGTCCTGAAGCCGCCCTGGTAAGGCCAAAAGCTAAAGAGGATAGAAGGTGGTGGGATGAGCAAGGGAAAAGGAGAAAAGAAGAAAGACTCCGAGAAGAACGTGAGGAAGAAATGAGGATGCTAAAAGAACAAGAACAGGTGAGGATGCTAAAAGAGCAACGTCAAATGAGGATGCTAAAAGGGCAGGAAAGGATAGCTGAGTTAAGACGATTCGAAGAAACTATTAGGATGGATCGAGAGGAGGAAGAACGGCAGAAAGCAAAGAAGAAGAAGAAGAAGAAGGCTGAGTTTAGAGATGAGTATATAGATGACCACACAACAAGATTTAACAATAGAGGGTTAGAAAGAGAACGGAGTGGAAAAAGAAGATCTGTCGTTGAGTTGGGAAGATATGCAGCCGAATATACGCCACCACCTAAACGGCGCAGAGGCGGAGGGGGAGAGGTACATTTCTATACTTCAAAAGTTCAAAAATCTGCGAACTTTTCAAGGTTTAACAACTTTTCATGTGAAAATTGTAAACCACATTCCCATCATGTGTCAATTCTGGTATTACTATAGCATGGTTGTGGCAGATACCTTGGCACTAAGTTCTTGTTCCTCTAAGGCCTTGTAGCTTGATGTCTGTTACTTTTACTGTTCCTGTAGGTTGGTTTGGCAAATATTTTGGAACGCATTCTCGAGGCGCTCAAAGATCGGTACGACCTGTCGTTCCTTTTCTTAAAACCCGTGTCCAAGAAAGAAGCTCCTGACTACCTGGACGTTATAGAGAGGCCTATGGATATTTCAACAATCAGGGATAGGGTGAGGAATATGGAGTACAAAAGCCGGGAAGATTTCCGACACGATGTGTGGCAGATTGCATATAATGCCCACAAATATAATGATGGGAGAAACCCAGGAATTCCTCCTCTTGCTGATCAGCTTTTAGAGCTTTGTGATTATTTGTTGAATGAGAATGATGATAGCCTAACTGAAGCTGAAGCTGGTATTGAAACTAGGGATTTCTAGGATATTCTTCTTGTTTAGATCACATCTTTGGGTAGTAGTGATGTGTTTAAGCTTATAATATTTTTAGATCATGTAAAGTGTAGAAGGAAATTTTTATTTTTCAAAAAAAAAAAAAAAAAAAGTATTTTGTCCGTTTTTTTTGCAGTTACAGAGGGATTAATCTTGTATAGAAGCAAAAAGGCGGGATTGTATCATCATGTAATTTTCTATTGTATCTGAGAAAGCAAAAAATGCAGCCGTTTAATAACATGAGAATTTCATTATCCTAATCAACTTAGTTAGAGTGTTCATTAAATAAAAAATGATTTGAGAATGAATTCCTTGAGCAAAAGACTTGAATTTTTTAATGATAGAAAAATACTATGTGAACTTTAAAATCCTGTTGATAAGAATAGTAATGGGAATAAGAAGAATGTTAAAAATGACAACTTGTTTTATTGAAAAATCACCTATTTGATATTTTTAAGTTTAAGTAGTATTTTTTTCCCCTTTTCTTAGTGCTTATTACTTGTATAATGTTTTCTATTAAATAGAAATTTTTAATATCACGATCATTTAATTCTCCCATTTATTCACTTGATCAACGTTTGATCAACTCTTTTTTTTGCGTTTCCTTCAACTCTGACAGGGATTAAAAATGTGACTGTAACCATTTATAAGGAGGAATTTGCAAACTTCTTTAACTATAGGGACCTGAGAGAAATCATAGAACATCAAGAATAATGTTTCTGAATTTTAAATGTAAGCCTTGAGGACTAAATGAAAACCAATAAAATGTGATGTGGCAAAATGGTAAATAATATTTGTGCTAGATTGATTTCTGTCAAATATAAGTTTGTGTCTTGCCAGATAAAATGAAATAGATTGCACAACATTTTTTGTTTTTTATTTTTTTGACTGTTTTTTATTTTGAAAAATATATAATTATTTTTAAAATAAAAAAATCTCTCTCAATTTTTTCACCTAAAAAATTTCTCTATATAAACATTGGGAGTAATGAGATCATTTTGTCACAAGTTAATTTTATTTCGTAGTATTTTTTTTTTTTTTTTTTTACAATTGTTTGGGCCTTAATGGTAAATAAGTAGTAGTTACTGTGATTGACTGATTGTGGTCCCTTTGCTGAAATTATCTCTTTCATATATCCAAGTAACGATGGAAAAATGCCCATTAATGAAATCTCTGTTGCCAAGCGTTGCGAAGCGAAATAACCAAATTTCCATTTGTAAACAAAACAAAACGAATCTAAACAAAAAAATCCAATGACTTCTAAATTAAATTCAATGGCTCAGAAAAAGAAAAAAAAAAAAAGAAAAAGAAAAAGAAAATCTGGCTTTAATGTTAATAATTTGACGCCGCCATCTATTTTGCTTCGAATTCTAAACTGGTGGCCCTCTTACTCGATCGTCTTCTTCAACATTTTGAAATTTCAAATTGTCTTCGTTCTTCCCCAACAGCTACATATTGTTTTGAATTAAAGAAGGAAACTGGACATTGCACAGGAGGTGGGCTTGTCGTGTTCAAATCAAATTGAAACTTGAGCTCCAGTTTCTCAGCTCCATTATCGTTCTAGACTCATGTGATTTTAGTGCACGAAACATGTCACTTCTCAGCAGATTCTTTTACAGGAGACCCCCTGATGGTTTGCTGGAATTTGTCGATAGAGTATACGGTAGATACCGGAACCCTTTATTTCAATTATTATTATTATTTTTTCGTTTCTGAAGTTTCTGCATTTCTTAGAAGTTATGAGATTTCTTGGATATATCTGTGACATGCAGTTTTCGATTCCTGCTTTTCCACTGAGGCATTGCCTGATGGAATGTACCAAATATATTTACATGAAATCATCACCGAGTTACATGAAGAGTTCCCGGACTCTTCCTTCTTCGCTTTCAATTTTCGAGAAGGGGAGAAACGTAGTCAATTTGCTGAAATTCTTTGTGAATACGATGTTACTGTCATGGATTATCCGCGACAGTATGAGGGTTGCCCTATTCTTCCAGTGTCTTTGGTTCAACATTTTCTTCGTGTTTGTGAGAGTTGGCTTTCACTTGGGAATCAACAGAATGTTATCCTTCTCCACTGTGAGAGAGGAGGTTGGCCTCTCTTGGGGTTTCTTTTAGCTAGCTTTCTAATTTATAGAAGACTACACAGTGGTGAAAGGAAGACACTTGAAATGGTGCATAGGGAGGCACCCAAAGGTTTTTTACAGTTATTTTCGCCTTTGAACCCCTTGCCATCCCAACTTCGTTATGTTCAGTATGTAGCAAGAAGGAACATAGCTCCTGAGTGGCCGCCGCCTGAGAGAGCACTTTCTCTAGATTGTCTCATTCTCAGAGCCATTCCTAGTTTTGATTCCCAGAATGGATGCAGACCCATGATCCGCATTTTTGGTAGAAATTTTCTCAGCAAGGGTGGGCTTTCTACTCAGATGCTCTACTCCATGAACAAGAAAAAGAAAACCTTAAGGCACTACCGTCAGGTGTGTCTTTTTCTGATCCCCATATTGTGCTATGCTTAATTTGCTGCATTAATTTCTAGTCTATTAACTGCAGCTAGAATTTATTTCTCTTACATCAGGCAGACTGTGGTGTGATCAAGATTGACATACAATGTTTAGTACAAGGAGATGTGGTATTGGAGTGTGTCCATTTGGACTTGGATCCAGAAAGGGAAGTAATGATGTTCCGCATAATGTTCAACACTGCATTTATTCGATCCAACATATTGATGCTGAATACTGAAAACCTGGACATCCTCTGGGACTCAAAGGAGCGGTACCCAAAAGGCTTCCGAGCTGAGGTGAGTACTTATCTATTTAGCATTGTGTGAAAAGCCTAAATATTGAATACACATGGTTATATTTTTCTTCCCAGTAAAATGGTTTTGATGTCTAATGATGCAAAATCTTGAATTTTAGGTCTTGTTTGGGGATGTTGAAAGCATATCTCCTCCAAAAGCCCCAACAACTGTGTTAAATGGCGAGGAGAAAGGTGGATTGCCCATTGAAGCCTTTTCAAGGGTTCAAGAACTTTTTAGCGGTGCAGAGTGGCTTGACAACGGTGAAGATGCTGCAGTCTGGTTGCTTAAACAACTTTCTGTGTTAAGTGATGTCAAAGAGCTTTCAAGGTTACAAGGTAAAGCAAGTTGGTTCTCATCACCTGCTGACTCTGAAGATGAAAATAACGAGTCAAGCACTGCGGATAGTTCAGATGAAGCCTTTGATGTTATTCCAAAGTCTTCTACTGATATTTCCAAGTTATTAGCACCTGACAACCCTGATCCAATCCATTTAGATTTTGAAAGTGTTGATGGAAATAATGTACATCTTACTTCAGAACCTCCAGACCCATCGACTGAAACTGTTCCATTGTCTCATCATGCTTCTATTAATGAATATCCTCACAATTCATCTCCACAGTCACCACCGCCAGCACCCCCTCCACTTTGTCCACCTCTTTCTAATATCAGTGGAGATCCTTGCACCTCTCCTACAGCATCGTCAGCAAATTGCCAGAGCGCAATACCACCCCCTCCTCCTCCTCCGCCATTTGTCTCTTGCAAAACTTTGCCACCTTCCCCACCACCTCCACCACCCGCTATGGGTAGTAAACTTAATGAGGTACCACAGCAATTGTCACAGCCACCGCCTCCCCCACCAATCCCACCTGCAGTATCAAACATTTCAACTTCATCTAATATTGAGTCTCTCCAAGTGGCAAGACCTCCACCACCACCTCCACCTCCACCTCCACCACCACGTCAAGGCGTGATGCCACCTCCACCTCCACCTCCACCACCTCCTCCACCCGGTCAAGGTGCAATGACACCTCTGCCTCCCCCACCCCCTCCACCACCTGGTCGAGGCGCAACAGCACCTATGCCTCCCCCTCCCCCCCTCCACCTCCGCCACCCTGGTCGAGGCTCAATGGCACCGCACCCTCCCCCTCCCCCTCCCCCTCCACCACTTGGTCTAGGCACAACGGCCCCTCCCCCTCCCCCTCCCCCTCCTCCTCCACCCCCCCGGTAGAGGTGCAACACCACCCCCCCCTCCCACCACCACCCCGGTTGTGACACAAAGCGGCCTCCACCTCCACCTCCACCTCCTCCACCACCAGGTCGGGGTGCAGCACCTCCCCCACCTCCTCCTCCACCCGGTCGGGGTGCAGCACCTCCCCCTCCTCCTCCTCCACCCGGTCGGGGTGCAGCACCTCCCCCGCCTCCACCACCTGGTCGGGGCGCACCACCACCTCCTCCCCCTCTTGCAACTAGGGGATCTGGTGTGCCACCGCCACCCCTATCTACCACCAAAGCTAAGCCTTTAGCATCAACAAATATTGGAAGAGGTCGAGGTTCTGGTGGGACTGCTAATGCACCAAAGAAAGCTTCGCTAAAGCCCCTACATTGGGTGAAAGTTACACGAGCAATGCAAGGGAGTCTATGGGCTGATACACCAAAACAAGATAATCAATCAAGGTACGCAGTAGTGAGTATTAAAATTTCATTCAGACACTGCACTTGAGTTCCCAGAAATCAATTCATAAGTTATAGGCACTAGGAAGTTGTTAAAACAATTTTTGTATACAATGTTTTGCACGCTTGTTGCTTAATTTGTTTTGTCTTCTCTCTGTTTTCCTTTGGTCCGGATCCACAAGGGTCTAATGGAATGAATGTTTTAGAATTTCTGACTTTCAATGTGTTTCTGTTAGGCCCCCTGAAATTGATATATCAGAACTTGAGAGTCTTTTTTCAGCAGCGTCTGCTTCTGATGTGAGCAATGCTAAAGGTGTAGGTCGCCGCGGTTCTAATATCAATAAACCTGAAAAAGTTCAATTGGTATGCTACCCCTCTGTTGGCATTTTGTGTATCAGAGCATGGCAGTACTCTATATATTTTCTTTTCCAATCTGTTTGTGTTACAATCAAGGCTGACTACATAAAACTGTGTTAATGTACTGCTGTCATCATTTCATGATTGTACATGATGTAGCATTATTCTCTCAGTTCTCAAATCAAGTTTGGCTATTTCTTAAGAGCTGATGTCCATGCCTAGAATTAACCTCATGTCCTAAAATGACAATGAAGAGGTGGTAATCGTTGCTTTTTCTTTGATATACTTGTATATTTGATTTGACATCAAAGATGCCAAAACAGAATTATGACAGTCCAATTCTATTGGTTGTAAAAGATATTTACACTTGCTAGTAGTATTAAATAATAAAATTAGTAAATAAGAAAGGAAAATGATGAAAATATTTGTTTGCCAAATTGTGGTATCTTGGAATTCTAATTTCTGCCTGTGTTGTTTAAATTCATATTAACCACTTGCAGTTGCTAGGGATGCAAGATATGATACTTTAGGACATGATCCTTCTGAATTTGTTGTCAATATCAAACATGAAAGCTGATGTTGTTTTATTTCCTTGTTCTGACATGTATTTTTATTTATTATTCATTTGTGTTTATCATTGAATGCGAGTTTAAAAGAAATATGCTCAAGTTTGTTTGGTTTTTCTTGCTATCAGATTGACTTGCGAAGAGCATATAATTGTGAAATAATGCTCTCTAAAATCAAAATTCCCTTGCCAGACATGCTTGTAAGTTGGCTAATCTTCATTTCCTCCTTTTTTGGGATCTTATTGTCAACTGACATTACATCTTTCATTTTAGTTTCAGAAGTTTCTCTCAATCACAGCATATTACAATCTAAAGTTAGTTAGATGCACCCTAAACCTTTGAGCACATTCATTCACGTTATATTGTAGATATTATATGCCTTTTGACAATGTTTTCTAAAGGAATAATGTAAGGTATATGCCCGTCAAGTTTCACATCTGTAGATCTCATTTTTCTTGATGGTGTAATAGAAATTTAGGCTAGAGGTCAATAACAATTAGGTCCTCAGAGCTCCAGCTTATTATAGTATAAGGAGCTTATGCAATTGGTGTAGTCAACCCTTATTTAAGATTTTGATGTTTAGACGTCAAATATGTTGTGTTGGGGTTATGATTATGATGGGTAATGGCTTCTTACATTGTTTGTTTTAGGAGGAATTCTTCTTATTTTCTCACATGTTTATCTTTCCTTGACATGAGTAACTTATTTTTGATAAATTATATCTTGGATATGCATTTGAATCTCACTTGTACTCTACATAGGTATTCAACATCTCTTAATTTTCAAGCACATCGTGTTTTTTCCTTTGAGAGGGTTGGATACCAGTAGTGAAATTACCAAGTCAACTAAGTAGCACTTGGAAATCATATTCCAAACTTAAAAAGCTTATTGCTTGACTCAGTGGTTTCTCAATTTGCATGTTTGTTTGCTGAATCTCAACCGTTCAAGTGTGGAAAACTATGAACTGGGGTTGATAATTCTAGCTGGGGAGGATTCTGTCACTATTTTCCCATATATTAGGACCAAAATGAATGTAATTTGAACATACTGACAAAGACCTCAACAGTTGTTATTTTTTTATACTTTTTTCTATTTGTTGGCATGCTCATAGATTTTACTATCTGGTCTTCCAGAATGCAGTTCTAGCATTGGATTCTTCTGCTCTAGACATTGATCAGGTTGAAAATCTTATTAAGTTCTGCCCCACAAAGGAAGAAATGGAAATGTTGAAGGTACTCCCCCTCCTCTTTTGTCTCTCAGGAATCTGTCCCATGATTGTGAACATCAATGTGTGATGTTTTTTAACATCAATATTTCATTTTATTTCGGTATTTCTGGAAATTGTTGTTGTTTTCAATGTTTTAACACTCTTCTGCTTCTCATCTGCTTCTACCTTATGTGTAATTCACATCACTGTCTTGCTATCTTTGTTTGCTTACTAATTTTGTTAGGGTTTAAACTTTTAAAATATTATTGACTTATGTTGATGTGTCCATTTTGGTCAAAGTTTAAAGGTGATGGTAAGGTATTGATAGATATTTTTTAAGTAAATTATGAACCTTCTTAGTGGCGCATCATCACCCATGAACGTTTGTTAAGGGAAGCTTCAAGTCTTAACCAAGAAGGACTCAATAAATTGTGTGATATGCTTTTTTGTTTAACAAACCTGTAGGACCAGATAACTTGTGCATTTGAGTAGTTTTTTTGTTAAACTGTCTCTTTTCCTAAAATTATTTCTCGTTTCAGAATTACGCTGGCAACAAGGAAATGCTTGGAAAGTGTGAACAGGTTCTCTCTTTTGAATAGGTTTCATTTTTTGAAACCATGCATATTCTACATGGGGATTCTAATAAAATCATTGTTTGGTATCTATTAGTTTTTCATGGAGTTGATGAAGGTTCCACGAGTAGAAGCTAAATTACGGGTTTTTGCTTTCAAAATCACCTTTTCTAGTCAGGTATGTTATGTAGCTTAAGGAGAGCTGTGAATGATTATCGTTCTACTGTTGTTAGCATTCTCTAATATTTAAATTCTTCTTTTGTTTCTCTTCAGGTGAATGATTTGAGATTAAATTTGAACACAATCAATGATGCTGCTAGGGAGGTATGGTTAACTTTAATGACTTTGAGTTAACAAACATGAAGGTACCATCTGACCACATCTACATGTTATTGCTCATACTTGCAGGTGAAAGAATCTATGAAGTTGCGTCAAATAATGCAGACTATTCTTACTTTGGGCAATGCCTTAAATCAGGGAACAGCACGAGGTATCTATTTTTAGCTTTGATATTCTATTATGATCTGATATGGAGCGTTAATGCATGGCTCCCTGACTTGATAAATTTATACAATACAATTTTGCTTATAATTTTCTCTGTTGCATTTTGCAGGATCTGCAGTAGGATTCAAATTAGATAGCCTTCTTAAATTATCTGATACTCGAGCAAGGAATAACAAAATGACTTTGATGCATTATCTGTGTAAGGTAGGTATGGCAGAAGATTTGGATAAACTTTTGCACCATAATATTGTATTTGTATGTTTGAAAATTGAGGATTTTGTACCATGTATGTTGTATGAGTTCTGTTAAGGTTCCATACACTATCCAACTCTCTTTTTAATGACTTTACAGTAGTCATTTACTTAAATGGTATTTATCTGAATGATTCTTATTTTTCCTTAGAATTTCTTTTTGTTTGACCTCGTGTGAGTTTTTTTGGCCATCTTTTATTCAAAGTCTGAGTTCCTTTTTTGTCTTTGTAATTCACTATTACTTCTTAGAAAAAATATAAGTTTTTTTTGCCATTGATGCGATGTCTCACAAAGTTATATTCTTCTCTCACCAGCTTCTTTTTGAGAAGATGCCAGAATTGCTAGATTTTGGCAAGGATCTTGTTCATTTGGAAGCTGCTTCAAAGGTATTCTTTTTGTACCTAGAACCTCCAATCTATTGATATAAAATATGTTCTTGTGGACAATTTGAGACAAAATATTATTCTAAATCCATGGGTAAAAGAGAGTACATATGGGCTTTTATATCGGTAAACCTAAAGCTAACCCTAGAATCTAATTTAATTTAATTAAATCAAGATAACTAAGATATAATATACTTAAATATAATATATCCATATCTAATTCTAAGATATATAAAATATCAAACTTAACAATAAAATAACAATGGATCTAAATAATCCAAAATAAAGACGCAATATTCCCACACTCCCCTCAAGTTGGATCATAGATGTTAATCATGTCCAACTTGCTTATACAACTTTCAAATGCAGGTTTGAACAATCCTATTGTCAACACATCCGCAACTTGAAGATTTGTCGAGTGGACATGATACATCCTCTTACATCATCATAAGTAGGGTTGATAGCCAAGAAAGGAGTTCAAATATGACCTTTCTCCAATATTTTGTGATAGGTTGCTGCATCCTCAATGCACTTCCACTTATGACAATCATAGAGATCAAGTTGCTCAAGTTGCTGCTAATACATGATGAACATATTGTAAAGTTTAACAATATCCATATCCCCTTGTTTCAATTCAGAAATAAGCCCATTGATTTGCAAAATAGCAGCAATTCTTTGGCAGAGTAGCAGCTTTTAATAGCTCCCCATACTCTTGCAGCAGTTGGAAATAAGAGGTCGTTTTGGCCCAATATCTAGAGTCGTGAAATTTATGAGCCATGACTTGACCATATTCGTTTTTGCGTACCAGATTTTGTATTTGATTCTGTTCGAGATGGCTTAGCATCTAAACCATTGAAGTAATCCCCCTTTCCTTTGCCAACAACATAAATGAGAACGCTGTGGGACCATTGGAGATAATTGTTTCCATTGAAACGATGAGTGGTGATAAAGAGATGTTGTGGCTCGTTTAAAGATGTGGGAGGAAAAAATGACGAGCCTGAAGTTCCATCCCCAGTCTTAGACATCTATGCCTGTGGTATTTAAAGCATGGAAGGAGCCAAAGTTCATCATGACTCAATGAGAGAGATATCGCTTGGAGTACAAGTAAAATTGCCACTTGGAAGGACTTAAAAAACGCCAAATGAGTTTGACAAGAAGTTGATGATAATTTGGCGATACCTTGACGGGAAATTGGTTCTTGTGAGAAATTCCGAGAATGTGAGACAATCATAATCTTGATTGATGATGGCCTATGAAAATTGTGGACAGGCAGCCGAAGTGGTACCGACAATGAATTGCAAAGAGGCCAACTCAGTTGGTGGTCAACAATGCTTAGCAAAACTGGGGATTGCACCGTTTTTGGAAGAGCAACCTGAAATGCCGATTTGGAATGACAGTCGAACTTGACAATGCTGATTGTGGAAGAGCCTCTGATTATTGAAGAGCCTCTTATTATTTTCTTTGGGGAGAATAAGCCTTTCTTCGTCTCCAATTAAATTTCCCGTACGTAGAAAGGAGACCGACAAACGTTGGGTGCAATGACGATGGATTGCACAACTGGATTCAAGCTTTTCAGTGTGTAACTTGAACTGGTGGTGGAGAGAAATCCTGAGAATGTGAAGAGATGAAAACTTGATGCGAGGCTGACCTGTGACAAACACTTTCAAATGATAAACCACGTATTGAAGGATCGAACATGTACGGATGGCGAGCTGTTAGAGGTCAACGCACGGACAGTTAGCGAAATGTGAAAAGGTCGACTTTGTTGGTAGTCAACGACTCCGACAGGGACAAACCTTGACTTGTGACGATATGAACAGTGAACTCTGACTATGCTGATAAAGCATCGGCTTGCTTGGTAGTCGATGACACTTAACAAATCCGTGATTCAAGAGCGCCAATCAATAGAATGGATTTGAGAAGCACTCTGATTATTCTTGTTGTTGTTCTTCTTCTTCATTTGATTTGATACCATGTAGACAATTTGAGAGAAAAAACATTATTCTGAATCCATGAATAAAAGAAAGTACAGATGGGCCTTTTATAGGCAAACCTAAAGCTAACCCTAGAATCTAATTTAATCTAATCAAATCAAAATAAGTAAGATATAATATATCCATATCTAATCCTAAGATATATTAAATATCAAACTTGATAATAAAATAACAATTAATCTAAAAAATCCAAAATAAATATGTGATATTCCCACAATTCCAAATGATGTTCTGTAATTATTAATTGTTTTTTATCCTGTTCCTTCTATGTCCAACATCTAGATCCAACTAAAAGCATTGGCTGAAGAGATGCAAGCGGTTAGCAATTCCAAATGATCGGAAAAATTTGTTGAGCAGAACTTCCAACATCTAGATCCAACTAAAAGTGAGCAAGAACTTACTGCTTCAGAAAATGATGGTTTTATTTCTTCAGGCTTCCGTAAGGTAAGAAAGTGTTGGCTTCTACGGGAGAGATTTATCGCTACCTCTTAGATCTCCTCTCTAGCTTTAGGTTGTGTTTGGTTTGAGGGGAGGGGAGCTTCCCTCCTTGGTGTGAAAAGTTAAACATGACCATGATATGAAATGTTTGTACGGAAAACGGTGCGAATTTATGGTCATATTTGACTTTTCACACTAAGGCGGGAACCTCCCCTCCCTTCAAACCAAATACAGCCTTAGAGAAACTTGAATATTTGCCCCTTTCAAACCACTAGATCAAAACTGATGCTATGTTTTATTTTTTAAATGGTTATAATATGATCAATGACTGCTAGTTATCCTGCACTAGTTAATTAAATCGTTTTATTTTATTGTTTTTGGCATGTCATTATTATATACTCCCTTCCAGTCTTTTTTATAAGGAACATTCCATCTTTTAGAGATGGTCCTTGATATAAGGAACAAATCTTATTTGTTTAAAACTTTAAACTGGTGTTTCCATTTTTACCTTCATTAAATATATGCCAACTCATTATCTCTCCACAATAAATTTTCACCCATTATCTTTCTAATATAAGGGTGTTAGGAAATAAATCAGTTTAAATATACTATAATTAATTAGTATCGCATATAATCAAGGATTATAGAAATTATGAGTGATTAGGGAATTAATCATCATAATAAGTCATTACTCTCTTATCTTCTCTCTTGTGTCTAAATACCCAATTGAGCATATGAATAAACACATTCATTTTAGAGTATATTTTCCCTATCTTTCTCTCTCTGATTTCTACAAATGGTATAATTGGAAAGAAAGGTACATAAATTATACATTTATTGTTTTTAACTAACATTTTGAACTGTGTGATTTTGCCTGTTGTTCCTTATGAAAAGGATCAGAGGTAGTACTTTATTAGACTAAGATTTGATGTTCTTCCAAGTCTTATTATTGGCTGTAGAATCTTTTGTCAAAGATGAATAATATGATTACCCAATGGCGAACCATGGTGGAACAAGGGATGACTGCCTATATATTGCTTGATAAGTTAATTAGCGCCTTACTCATGGTCTTCTTACAATATGTACTTTGTTGGTTTCTCAGGTGTTGAAAAATTTTCTCGATATTGCTGAAGCTGAAGTGAGGTCACTCATATCATTGTATTCTGAAGTGGTAAGTTCTGTCTACATGAATTCTTTTCCTCATTCTTTTAATCTGATGTTCCTCCTGATAGGGGATATCGACCAGGATGATGCCTAATGAAGGCCAGGCTTTTGTACTAATGGCAGCATTCATAGTTGATACATAATCCAAAAAGGGGCTTGGCCTTAACAGATAATAAAAGAAGAAGCCAAAAGTATAAAAGAGAGACTAGAAGACGCTTCTTGAAGCAAATGAACTTATGGCCTAGTGGCACGAAGTTCACCATTGCTGGTGACAAGTCATGGGTTCAATTTCACCAACTACTTGAAGCATTTAGTTTGTCATATTCGGGAAAAAGAGAAGTTGATGCTTCTTCGCGTCGTGTGTGTTTTATAAGTTTGAAATGTGTGGTTTAACCGCTGTTTTATTTATTGGGATATCTTGGAAAATAATATGATGTCATGGCTCTTAAAAAGGCTTATTGAACGGAAGCTTAAAAAATTGGGGTATGGTTATCAAAAATATGCAAAGATGTTACGAATTGACAACCTTATGATGCTATGAATCATGTTTAGTAATTTTCAATGTATATATAACCATGTATAATGTATATTCCCTGTTTTATGTTTAACCTTTTCTGTCCCGTATTTGTGAATCGTACCCCCCCAGTAATAGCCTGAACTGTGTTAATAATCTCCTGCGCCAACTGATCCTTAATTCTGGGCTTGGTCTTGATACTCTCTTTCAGGGAAGAAATGCTGATTCTTTGTCCCAGTACTTTGGGGAGGATCCAGCTCGGTGCCCCTTTGAGCAAGGTATGATGTTTTCCTGCTTGCACCCAAATACATCTGGATCTAGTTTTTTTACACTTTTTTTGGGGCCGTGTTGTTGTCTGTGATCAGTCTAATTATTTTTAAGGAATCAGGAATGATAATAAAACCACACCAGTTGATTGCAAAAGCATAACTAAGATCTTAGGAAAAATCATCTAGAGTTATCATGGTGACCTCTGATGATATGTTTGAGTATGCCTTGGAATTTATATAGATAGTCTGGTAAATCTTTTTATTGTCACATAAATATGAAAAATATAAGTAATCTATTTCTTTCCCCTTCTGGTAATTTTTGGGTCAGGCTTCTTTCATCCTGGATTTCATTTTTTAGTACTTTCATGGATGTTACGAGATTCCTGATCCTGATGTTCACGGCATGAATGGTGCAAAAGATGAGGGGAGAGAGATGTGTTTGTAGCCATTATTGCTACATCTTATTAACTCCTACACCATTGTCAGGCGCAATAATCTTATTATAGGCATTCCGCCTAGCAACATATAATATTTGGATTCCATAGAAACAGAACCTGCATGAACTGCTCAAACATGTAGAAGTTCTTTGCTGTGGTCTGAGAAATTTTCACAACATGGATTAGGAGATAAATTCCATACTGATTGACTTTAAATCTTCTTTTTGTTTTTTTAACCTCATGCAGAACTTGTGATGGTCTTAATTGTGTTTTTGGAACATTATGTTAATTACTTGAGTTGCATGTGTTTGCAGTGACTCAAATCTTGGCTGTCTTCGTGAAGATGTTCAACAAATCAAGGGAGGAGAATGAAAGGCAGGCAGACGCCGAAAAGAAGAAATTGGAGAAAGAAGCCATGAAGGAACAAAGAACACCTGTAAATACAAATTTTAAAAAAGATGTTCACTAGATAATTATGAAGAAGAAAGAGGTATTAAACTTCTGGCTCACCTTTCCGGCAAAAAAAAAAAAAAAGACTTCTGGCTCACCTTGAAATGTTCATAGTTCATGCTTGTGTCATGAGACCTGTTGAGAGGAGACACAGTGAAGAATCCTTCCTCACTTCCTGATTATCAGATCACCATTTAGTTCCCAATTTGCTGGTAAATGGGATATGCCAGCAACTTGTTTTGCTCATGTTGTAATTATGCTACAAGCCAGCCTCTTCATGTTATCCCTCTAAATTAGAGGCTCATATTTTTTTCATTCCATTACTTGTAAGTACTAGTCTGAAGAGAACAAATGCTCGATTTGTAACATAATTGCTGATATAAATTTTCCATTCTTTTGTTACTGAACGCGATATTTTGGATGTATATAATTCAGAGTGCGAAATTACTGTTACAGACCATTGCACTTCATACAAGAAGAATCTTTCTGTTGCCCAGTGACCAAGGACGTGATGGCAACGCTAACCATAGATTATTGACTCTTCTTTACCACTAGAATAATACTACAGCCCACAAATATAATCCTCCAGTTCAAAAATAATACCTGGTGCAATTTGTACTATAAATTAAGTCTTACATTTAAGACTGGAGATAGTAGTTTTAATAATACTGCTGATACTATAACTAGATTTATTTATTTTTTTACCTGATTTTTTTTTTTTTTTTTGGAAAATGGGGATTTGGCATTGATGATAAATTTCATGTTTATAGATAGGTAGAGAATGAGATAAAATATTGTGATGGAATAGTTGCTTGATATTGGTAATTTGATTAAAGAAAAATAAACGCATTCATGTTTTAATAAGTACTAGTATCAATTTAGTATGTTGAACTAAAATATTTAATATTAGATATAATTTTTAATATGAGCTATGTTGTATAAAAGATAAATGTATCACTAAAGATTTGTTTATTCTTTATTGGTAGATGACCTTATTTTAACTGTTAATTAGATTAATATGTTCTTATAGTTTGATCAAGTTTTGATTTTAGTCTATATAGTTTTAAATAGTTGGGTTGGATCCCTATACTTTAACAAAAATTTAGCCTACTTTCAACAACTTATCCCTATACTTTTAATGAGATTTGGTTTTGATCTTTATACTAAAACTCAGACTAAGTCCTTATAAAGCTATTAAAATTAAAACCAATTATTTGAAACTACAAAAATTATAATCAAAATTAAATCAAACTGTAAAAACCAACAATAATGTTAAGATTTTTAACTTTTACCTATGTGGTGTTAGTAATAAGTTTCATTACAAAATTCAAGGTGTATTAAAATAATTTATCTTGTCTTGTTCATTATTTTCAAGTCAAATATATTTTTCAAATATATGTTTTATTTTTAGAGGCAAAACATTTATTATTAAGCTTTAAATAAAAAAGATGTGAAATAAAGTTTTAGTATTGGTAGGTGGAAAGAAAGACAGCAAACATACTTCAATTATATCTAGAACTTTATAATGAAAAGTACATTGAAAAAAAAAGTTGAAATTATAATTAAGGATGAAGGGAGTAATAAACATATTCCCACCAGATATACCGTCAAAGTGAAAAGGAAGCAAAAAAATTTATTTAGAAATTGGACGTAGTTTTCTCATACACATATATTTAGTCCTGTTCGATTATGATGAGTATTTCAACCATTCAAGCATTGAGCATTTGAATAATCATGGGATTCTCACAACCTCGTATTCATGAGCAACTCTCAGAGGTAATTGCTTTGAAACAGGCCTGCTCTCTGACCAGAGCTCCAAGTTGACAGTCCCAGATTCCCAGTGAATAAGACACTTGTATACCTCTTCTGCATTGAATCGATTGACCAGTGCCAGACCAAGACATTTATCTATGAGTGCCCACTCACCTGAGAGATCACAAGATTTGAATAGATAAATGAAAACGCACAGAAATGTTTAATCTCAACAGACTTCTAAATTCAAGAAATATTCCATTATCAATCTTGAATCTATGCTTTGAGTGTACACTCAGCATGTTGAAAACATACAAGCTATTCTGTGACTTTGATTTGATGTAGGGTATCCTCTTTTGAGATTTTTTTGCCTCTCCCAACAAGTACGTTTTTGGGGATTCGAACTTGTGTTATCATCCTTATAAGGGTGCAGTCACATACCATCTCAACCAACAGGAGGTTGTTGGTAGCTACTCTTTCACTTTATCCTAGAAAGATTTTAGCTTTTCTTCTACCTTTTTCCCTTTTATTTTACTGCTTAACTTCAACTTCACTATGTTCTTGAACATGCTCATAAATTTGTTTAGATGGATTCTAACATCTCATCATGGTAGTAAAAAGTAAGTCAAATGGTAAATAGGTTTAGATAATCACCATTAGGAAGAAGGTCCCCTTCAAAATATTGCTCCCCATATTCTGGAAAGACTTCATGCTTTGATCCATCCACCGAGGTAAATGTGACATAAGACTCTGAGGGATGCAAGAGATTGAATGTTGGGTGAACTCTTAAGCAGACCCCCCTACAGTGAATATGAGGGAGCACTTATAATTTAGAACATCTAAAAAGCGGTAAATAATTTATAAATTAAAAAAGACTACACTGTCACAAAGAAAATAAAATTGAACCAACACAGAGTTGGTTTAGTATGGTAAGCCAAAAGAGACATTTGTGCTGGAAAGGGCAACTACTAACCCCGAAATGGATTAGTCAATTGTTTGGATACATAGTAATATTTTACCATACATATATATAATATGCTACTGTTGTCAGTATCAGAGAGAAGCTGTCAGATAAAAACCTTGAGAACCCTCCGGAACCAGCGCCAACACTGCGAGCTAAAATGCTAGAGTCTATGCGAAAAACTTTGGGATCATCCTTTGGAAAATAGATCTGCCTTTGAAGAACCAATCCTCCACCAATATCACACTCTAACAGGAGGGATTCCTTCTCTTTTGCATGTTCAAGTTCACGACTGAAAAAAGGAGGAAACGAGAAGAAAATTAAACAAAAACATGTAACAAAACCCTGACCACAACTTCTCAATGTTTGAAAGTATTTACAAGCATGTAGAAAGGAGACTTACTCAATAACAGAGTACTCCTCAGAACACCCTGCGGAGCGATACTCTGTCCCACCATACTCCTCATACCCGTTGATCTCAATCCTGCTATGGAGCCACTGTGTGCCTGCCAACAAAATGTAAATCATCGAGCAATTTAGAATCATAGTACCTCATGTCCTTAATATAAAGCTCGTTGACTTTTTTTTTTTTTTGTTGAAAAGATTAAGGAAACTAAATAAGTTACTTAATTATAACATATTTTGTGCATCATTAGATTATATATCAATTTATAAGTCAAGTAAATTAGTTTAAAGAAAAACAATAAATATAAATATTTTAATGTATAACTTATTTAGCTTCCTTAATTCCTTTCAAAAAAAAAAAAAAAAAAGTCAATTGGCCACCGCTCAATGGAGGTAGTATTATACTCTCTCTCGGTCCTTAATATAATTATAACACAATAATTATAAATAATTTTGTTGGGGTGATTGAGGAAGTTAAATAAGTTATATTAAAGTACTTATATTTATAATTTTTAGGCAACTAATATAATCATAATACCAAAATATGCTATAGTTAAATAACTTGAATGGCTTCCTTAATCTCTTCAAAAAAAAGTCAACTAATTCTTATATTAAGAACCAGAGGAAGTAATTAAGATATCCAAAGAGGAATTTTATAGTTACTGAGGTACATATCCAGATTGAATAATTAAGATATGCTATGTACACATTACTTCAGACAAGGGGGGGAAATTTCCTGACACTTTGAATGGTGCATAATAGTAAATTTAAGAGGCAGGAATTTCAAAACGGCACAAGTTAATGAGCTACTTGTACATTTATATTCTTAAAAATCCACAATTATGGTCTTTGTAAGAAAAACTCAGATAACTTATTGACAAAGAATCAATCCTACCTTGTATCAAAAAAAAAAAAAGAAGAAGAGTCAATCCTACCTGAAGGAGTGTGCGTCATGGAGATGATTCTGCCACCAATCCAGGGGACAACTTTAAGATCCCAATCACCACTCTTCAATTCAATGGGAGATTTTGACAGCTCTTTTCCCTTCGGTCCAGAAGCCTCTTCCACATCAGGAATCTGAATAGCATCATCTGAGAAATATTGAGGGAAGACAGCACATCTTAAAAAAAGAATTGGCATCATGAAAACTTTATACGGACATTACAATCCCTTTAAAAAATAAGGGTCTTTAAATATGTTGTGATGCATATGTAAATTTCATACATTACACATAAACAAAAACAGAGGATAAAGACTGTAACACCAGAGAAAAAGTAGAAAAAGAAAATAGCCTAAGCTTCAAATATTTTTAAGGATTACATACCCAGTCGATTCTTGTATAGCTTCTCACCAGTGGAGACCAGCTTAGACACCTCCTCTTTCGAAGGCAACATTATTTGCAGAACTTCTCCATCCATTCCCCATGTGTCAAGCTGTTCAGTAAATTCAACTTGATATCAATATTCAAGTCAGGGGTGCAGCAAAAATTAAAATGAGTTAGCCAAGGATGTTTTACAGTTTACAACTATTTTAAAATTTCATATTCATCGTCTTTACTATCAAAAGGGAACCTCATACCATTGCACCCCCACCAAGCAGCAATTTTACATGCAGGCGTCTTTTTGGTCTGTCCCACAATCCTTGAGTTTTGTATACACTCACAGTAACAGTCGATGATTGAAGTTCAGCCGCATAATGGGTCAATAAATATTCGCCTTTAGTGAATTCATATCCATCACCATCATCCTCAAATAGAAAACCTTCAGCTTTTCCTGTCAATAATAAATATTATTCTCTCAGCTGCTCTAAGTAAAACACTCCTTTGGATTCTTATATGAGATATATGTATAAAGAGTTGATCTTGGTCCAAAATATAAGACATATTTTACATATTTGTCAATTTTTTTCCTAATTTACCCTTATTCCCTCAACAATAATCAACGAGCAGAATGAATGAAGGAATTAAGGAAGATCACTAGGTAAATATGTCTTATAATAAAGACCGGAGGGAGTATTAATCTGAAGATTAGAGACCATACTATTGTTTTAATTAAAGCATGTCAATTGTCAAGGTATGAATGAATTTATAGACAGTGGACTAACCATGCTCATCTAAAGCCACAAGAAGTGTCAAGTCATCTGAGAGATTGGCTTCACCAACATGTTGAATAGCAGGACCGACAGGTATAATTGAGCCACCTTTTAAATATAAATCTGGTAAGTCCTGTCATACCCCAAAAGCACAAAAATTAGAAGTAAAAAAGGTTTCTCTACATAGCGGTTTTGGTACATAGCAATATAGCTAAACAAATTTCAAATAAAACAAGCAGTAATACCGGATGAACGTCAGTGAAATCAAAACTCAACCATATACCCTTTGGCAATGTACGCTCCAGATTATCCAACCCTTGACTGGGTAAGGTTCTGATGAAGTTGGAAAAAAAATTGAAAAGAAGTTGTATCAGTACATTGATACAGGAAATGAGATTCATAATGATATGGATTTCTAAAAGCAGGGTGAACATTAACTAAAGTTAGTGAATGTGGATATACTATGGAGATTTATAGAAGGGGGGATGAACATTAAAGTCACTGAATGTGGATTTAAATGAAGATAGTCATTTCAGTATATTTTACATCAAATGCAGACAATTAATTTTCATTCATTATCCCCCTTTCTTCAACAAGTAAAAAGTCATAATTTTAACCAAAAAGTGGTGGCATATTGGCAGAAACTTCGTAAGCTAGTAGCGTAGATGAGAGCAGTAGGAAAACCGACCTACTTCCTGCCAAGATATTAAAAAAGGTAAAGGGAAAAAAAGAGCCTATCGACAATTTGACACTCCTCTAGATTGATGATACAGTACAGCAAGGAAGTGGGAGAACCTTGCATATACTAAAACTGGGCCCAGCAAAAAAGAATCCTCTAGTTTCCTCAAGCTTGGATCTTTTGGATCTGCAATATCAAGGTATACATAAGTTTTATATTCTTTAAAGAAAGGTCAAAATTCATCAACTAAACCAAAGAAGCTTCAAGTAGTCAATGAACAAGAATCCACCAGCAAAGAAAGTAGGGGTTGCCACTGGAGTGCCACTTGTATGAGAGAAATAAAAAAGTGTGTAGATGAGTGGTAATAGGTGGTAGCGCCTCTTCAATGCCAATCGACAAACTTCTTCACACTATTGAACATTAACTAAAGTTAATGATGCACTGTGTAGAGGATAATAAGTGCATTGAAAATACAAAGCTAGCAGCAATTGAAGTAGGGAGAGCAACAAACAACAATAAATAATAAGGCCGTGTTAAAGAGAGCAAATCTTTAGAAGTTCTCAAATTTATCTTATTATTTTAGTTAGTTAGTTATGCCTTGATACTCATATGTTTGTGCAAAAACTTCCTTTAAAGTGATTCAATTCTTAAAGCTTCTACAATCAAAAGACTTTGATTTTCAGTTCTTAGTGGTAAAACCATGTTCTTTTTTACCCAAAGAAATTTTTTTTGGTTGTACCTCAGAATAACCGTTTTCTGTACATGAACAGCACATTAACCTAGATAAGTTAGATCCAAAAGTTGTTAATTGCATTTTGGAAATGCCGCCCTTTTTCTACTGGTTGTTAAATTTGCAGGCTTTTACTATGTGACCATGAAAGAAACCAAGTGCTCTGATTCACCTGGCCCATGTTACAAAGTAGCAGGAACGAAGAACAGAGATACTTTTGCATACTACATGCACCAAAACATAACGCAGGAGGAAATGAAATGCAAGAGAAATATTTTATTTACTTTTCCATATACTCAAAAAGGACAACTTTGGGCCAAATTAATTAACAATATCAACTTTATAGCCTTCATACATTCTGGCTCCAGCATAGATTTGATAATTACCTAATTAATAAAACCCAGAAAGATTTATTTTATATTTTGTTCAGCAAAAGATCAACAGACCTCTTTTCCGAAAGACCAGGGCTCATGGTCAAGAGTATCTTTTTCAGAGTGCCCACGGCAAAAGGGAAACATGGCACCTACACCCATCCACCTTCCAAAAAGCTTAGGTGTTGCATCTCCGGCAAATCCACCAATATCAGGCCCTGAAATTGGCTGACCACTAAGTCCCTGAATATAAGAATCAAGGATCGTGAATTTTGAAGTAGTTAGTATTGACTTAAAATAATAACATTTCAGTTCTGAACCATGCATTCAGAAAGGGAAAAAAAAAAAAAAAAAGATGCTTCTGATTAAGAATTGAAGTTAAAATGTAGAATTGTAAAAATTAGAGACTCTCATGATGTGAAGTTGTGTAAAGCAGGTTTACAAAATGATCCACTATCAAAGCCATCTAATAGTATAAAGCACAACTTTAGAAAAAATGGAATGAATGGTTCATCAAATCTGCTTATTGTAGCTTCCTATATGTTTCACAGCTGCTACTAAAGTACAATAGAGTAACAGCAGTTCAAGGCAAATTATCATTTTGATAATTTATTTTTCCAATATTTAAGCACATAAATATGGGATACAACTTATAACCAGTTTGACATACACCAAGAAAGTAAGAGCAATATGAAAATTCAGAGAAATATTCTAGGTTCATTAATCCTTCAGTGTACAGGGTTGGAGTTTATATAGCTTAGGAATTCCTAGCCATCATTCAGCCACATGACTCCACGGTATTATTAATCACAAGCGACACAGATACAATTCAGCCACACTAGCAATAGCTTCCAGTTACCACTACAAGTACGTATACAATTACAGACAGAAATATAACCTATGCTAAGTCTTCACAAAACTCATATCCCATGGACTTGAAAAATGCATGAAACATGTTAAGAATAGAAAGTTTAGAATTAGGAAATTAAATAGTATTATTATGATTGATGTTTATTACTTAATATGTTAGGATTTTGTATGAATATTTTATCATTATGATTTGATTTGATTTGATTTGATTTGATTAGTTTATTGGGTTAGGGTTAGCCTACTAGTTTGCCTATATAAAGGCCTCTTTGTATTCTCTTTTATTTTTAAGGATCAATAATATTAGAGCATGGGTGGAGTTTTGCGCCAGCGGTCGCCTCCTCCGTCATCGATTTGGAGTTTCCAACGGTTTCCAAGTGGTTTCAAGTCATTGGTGTTTGGGTTGACCGTTGTTTGGAGGCTTCAGATCTAGTTGAATCAGTTTGGAAGCTCCAGAGCTCTGTTTTATTCCTTCTTCTCCTCTAGTAGATGGTTTCTTTGTTATTTGTTCCCTAGTGAAACACGGTTGGAATGTTGTTTGGTCCCTGATGAGACCTTTGGTTGTTGCTTTGGTCCCTTGTGAGACTGTTCCTTATTGCCATGGTCCTCTATGAGACCGTTGGTGGTTGCTTTGGTCCTTTGTGAGACCGCTGGTTGTTGTTTTGGTTCCTTGTGAGGCCTTTTGATTATTGTTGGTCCCCGGCGAGATCTCAGCCTTTGTTTATCAGATGGTGTGACATTTGGTGAAGCTTTCTTGGATGTGCTCGAACTTGCTCCTTGATTCAGGATTTCAAGAAGAAGCATATTATTGTTGATCAATTGCTGCTCTACTCACATTCAAGTTGCTTCCAGCTTGAGTGGGAGTGTTAAGGTTAGAAAGTTTAGAATTAGGAAATTAATTAGTATTATTATGATTGACGTTTATTACTTAATATGTTAGGATTTGGTATGAATATTTTATCATTATGATTTGATTAGATTAGTTTCTTGGATTACGGTTAGTCTACTAGTTTGCCTATATAAAGGCCTCTTTATATTCTCTTTTATTCTTAAGGATCAATAATACTAGTATTTTCCCCATGCTTCAATGTAATCCTTCAATCTCAACAAAACAAAACAAAAATTACAAGAGATTCTCAGCATACAGAATTGAATCAATGATCTTGAAAACTGCATGATTAAAAAAGAGAAAGCCAGCTGCAAATGTTGCTCAAGGGAAATATTCTTACCAGCTGAAGAACCATGGAGATGCTCATGTGGAGATGATCCCACTTTGAAAGATTGTCTCCCGTCCACGTTGCAGCATACCTTTGGCTTCCAGTAAATCCGGCTCTAGTGAGAACAAAAGGACGCTTCATTTCATTAGCTAGTTTCATGCCTTCATAGGTTGATCTTGCCATCAGCAAGCCATATACCTAAGCCATAGCACAACAATCAACAAGCATAAGGTTATAAAATTAATATCAAAATCAAGATACACAGCAGAATACCAATGACCAAAGTGCTTATTGTGAAAAGAAATGTGACTCCATGATCATTATCAAGGTTAAAGAATAGTACATTATGATAAAAAGAATGATTCTGACAGCCTCCAAGTTCACTATCTCCCCTGTGAACATTACTCTCAGGCATTGTTTTTGTAACAGCCTGGAAAAGAAGAAAAGTAAAGAAACAGTACACACAAAGAGTTGCAAATAGGTAGGTAAGGTCTCATTTTTGCTAGATAGTCAGTGACTAGAAATACCTTAAAGATAGCAGGCTCATTCATATCATTCCATATACCATCAACACCGTTCGAAATGAAATCTTTAACTAAATCAGCCCACCAAGCACGAACTTTAGACTGTGTATAGTCAGGGAAGACACAAGGTCCAGGCCACACCTCCCCTAAATCGGAATAGATGTACTTCAGACCACATAGAAGAAGAAGGAAAAGTGTAGTAACACGTGTAGAAAGAACTTACCAATAAAAGGTGTTCCATCTGCCTTTTGAACCCAAACATCATTTTTAGAACCACTATCATAGGCAGAATACCCATCTTCATGTTTAATCCCAGGATCAAGCATCCAAATAGCCTTGAAACCATTATCATGGAGGTTTTTTACTAAAGACTTTGGATCTTGAAAACGCTCCTGAAAAGTATATAATAAGTGAATCTTCTGTGTAAAAAAAAGGTTCATAGACTTACTAAAGATGGCCAACCCAAAACAACAGGTCATAGGTAAGGATTGTTCAACTTATTGACGTGAGTTAGACATCCACTTGAAAGAGAATAGGAAGAGAAAAGGAAAAAATATGAATTATTTGCAAATTAGGAATTAAACATAGAAGCATTAAATTTATTACCACCTGTTCTTTGGGGAGGAAACAAGTTACTGAAAACTAAACCAATTGAATTTAGCTGCTAAAGTAGATAAAAGCATAAGAACATGCCTTATCAAAGGTAAAACATCGAAATCCATCCATGTAATCTATATCCATCCACATCACATCGCAAGGTATGTTCTTCTCCCGGAATGTTCTGGCAACCTGCAAATGTAAGTTGACCACAAATCAAAGAAATATGACATGTGCATTTCAAAAGGCAACAACCCATACAAATTTAAAACTTAAAACAGACACAGCTGTAAGTTATGAGCAAGGAGCTGAGCGATGTGGACAAAACTATGTTCCTAGGTATTTTCAATGACTGCGTAGCTACATGAGATATGTGGGATGAGGCCTACAGGAATATTAAAACTAGAAAGCCATGTTAGGTAAGAAACTTATTATTCTAGATTAAATAGTGCTCTTTGTTTGGTGGCATAAATTTTACATATTTAGGCACGAATTTCATATACACAACATGCCTAGGCTTCTTGGAATCCTGTTCTTTTTAGATGTATGTTATTCCCAAAAGCATAAAAATCCTTGATAAAAGGCATCCATGCTCTTTTGGGTTAAATATGATGTCAAGCAATGCCAGGCATAGGTATGTTTCGTATATGCATCTGACATGCCCAGATATCTTACATAACTTAAAATAAGAGCATGATAAAATTTGAAAGCAATTTTGTCGTACTAATCCAAATAAAGAGTTAAAAAGGGAGGAAAAAAGAAACTTTTTCACACATTATATCAGCATCTGGAGCTCAGTCTTTGTACAGGAATACATTACATGTGATAAAAATTTCAGCGCATTGTCATACAAATGCAATTACTCATTAGGATCACCATAGGTCAGAGAATGAGAAGAACAGTACCTCTAAAACTCTCTTATCAGAATCATAGCTCCAACGACATTGGTGATAACCCAATGACCATTTGGGGGGCATGAACACAGTCCCTGAAAAAGAGGAGGAAATTATAAGTAGCTTTCTTCCACCACCAAACTATTTACACTGGTGTCACTATAGATGTGTTTTAAAGATGCCAATTTACATTAAGCATATGCATATAACTCTATATATAAAAAACGGGGGTTACCATCCTCCATAACTTCAACATAAATAACCATGATCAAGTGCATTTAGTTTCACATTAAAAACCACCAAAACCAAGATTTTGGTGGAAGCAAGTAACTAGTGGTTTCCAATATGAAACTAAACATGCAGCAACTCTAAGGGAGAAAATCATAGTACACATAGCATAACATCAAACAACAAACAGCACGCTTTCTGGATTTAAATATACATATAATTTTTGTCTTGAGTTTCAAACATGGATTTGATGAACTCCTATCTTAATAAGATCACACTTTATACACCTAAGATGTTTACAAGACATGGTAAAATGGTTACTATATCTTTATCAATATGGACTTCCACGCAAAGATCTACAAGATAGAAAATCCCTCATCCCTTTCAAATAAAGAAGTTGCACAAATTCATCTTTTGAATTCCCTATACAATGATATGGTGTTAAATGTCATATAAGAGATGTTGCTTGTCACTGAGACATCCTGGGGTCTGAAGTGTTATTAATCACAATGTAATTTCTCAGAAAATTACCGATTGCATGAGATAAAGAAATCAAAACAGCAGTTGGTGAAGCGAATGGACCAAATGTAATGACAGGGTAGGAGGAGGGAGCAACAAATTGTATTGTTGATTCTTTCCTCAGATCAATCTGCTTATGAACAGAACACATTAATATTAAACAGGTAAATATAAAAGTCTCTTAAAGGTTGACAAGCATAAATGATATGAAGTCAAATCTAAGAGCACCTCGCAACGCCTGGTAGTGTCGGCCAAAATTCCTAGTGCCTCTCCATTTGGAAGGACAGCTAAAACCCATGGATGTGATTGGTACAAGGATGTAGTTTCAGGACCATAACCCCATGCATCTGAGTTCCAAGTAAAAACCTGACGATGAAAATTAATCTATAAGAACCAAGATAACAAGTAAGTTGAAAAACCAAAAACAGATATGACATACTCTCTTCCCAGTCCTTTCAAGCTGTCCACTAACTTCTCCAGTTCCATAGGAGGAGGTACCTAGAGGCAGCTGTATCAGAAGTAAATTCAGTCAATTTCTGAAAGCAAAGGAAATGGATAAGAAGCATATCATACAAAAGAAAAAGGAACCTAACAGAAGAAAGAAGAACCTAGCACATTGTGAGGAAAGTAACTAAAATATGATCCAATGCCAAGAATGTAAGAGAACAACGATAAGATGTAATGCCAAAAATAAGAGTAACTAACCTCAAGTTTGGTAACCTGCTGCCCCAGAAGACATTCAAATGTAGGAATATATGAAGGAACTTTGTCGCCTGTGATTGGTGTCTCTCTATCTCTGCTATTTGCAAAGGAAATACTTGGATACGCTGCATCTTTATCATTTTCAGAACAATCAAATCGGAAGACACCATCTTCCAATATAGGCTCAAAAATCATATTCCCTGAGCTGACTTTGCTAGTAACTTTCTGTCCTTCAGAGTTAGCCATTGTAAGCACAAACCTTTTAGTACGAAGCTTCTTGCAAAACCTCTTCTTTCTGCGGACAAAAAAAGAGCCTTTAAATTAAGTGATCAATTAAAAAAGTAAACCCAAGATAAATTATCTGTGAAAAATGATCATGAAAATACTTCCCTGGGATGAAATGAAAATCAGAAGAACATTGTTCAAGGCCATGATTAGGATTTATCTAAAAGCAGGACCAGAATGGTCAACAGGAACATAGATAGACTGAAGCAAGCAAATTCACAAAGAGATATTCAAACTCTAGCAATAGCAAACTATATTTATAAGAATGTGAATCTAGCTCCCATGAAAACTTCACACGCATCTGGGCCGAATTTCTGTCACATTATCAAACAAGAAACTTCAAATCACAACTCCCAGAAAAGTTCTTTCCATGCAAATTTACCGCAAGAACCAACTAGCAATTGGAATTATAAAAAAAAAGCTCAACTGCTGATGACCAATTATGCTCAATCGAAAAGCGAGACAGCCCCAATAAAGACAACAGCAACATTGTTCAGAAAACTCGGAAAAGTTATAAGAATCAAAGAATCTCCACTTCCATCAGCATTTTAAGCTCCCTTAGTACGATATAAACCACTCAATGGAAAGATAATGCAGGATTCAACTTAAGAGAACCTGAGGATGAACTCAAAATGCGAGGATTTAAGTCCCGTTAGATCATGCTTGACAAAGTCAGGCCAGCAAAACCTCACAATTGAAACAATGCGAGTTCTAGCTTGAGCAACTCCTCCAACACGACGAAGATGATGATGGTGCCTGTGAGTCAACCCCGATGCTATAGCGTTGTTGCTCAGTTTGTTTATGCCAGTGATCAGTCCTACTTCGATCATGGCGCTTTATAGTCCTAAATTTTTATAATTTATAATAATTATTGTGATTTTATGAGTACGTTTCAGAAATGGAGTACTGAGTCGCCACTAACTGTTGTATATCCAGATGATGCTCCAAATTCTTACCGTAGATAAAAACGTACTTGAAAAGTTGTTTGTTGATTTTTTTTCTTAACTTTTTATAAAAATTATTTTAAAATATTTTTATTTTTTTTTATTTAAAATAATTGATGATAAACTAAAAAATCTAAGGAAAAAAATTAAATAATATATTTATTTTTATTTAAAATAATTAGTTTGATTGATAAATGACAGCTTAGTTTTCACAAGAACTGGGTTTTCATGTATTAACTGCACGATTTTTTAGTCGTTAAATAAAATTGAGTTATACTCCAAATCTATTTTTTAAACTTGTTATATAATACATACTGGCTGTTCTTGCCTAAAAAACTATACGTGAATTTTAGTAGTATGAATTTTAAAAATGTCATCTCTCAAATGTCGTGATCTTGTTGGACTTTAGTTTCAGGCACCCGAATCAACGATAGCTGTTCTTGCCTGCATCAGTATCATCTGGCTCACCAGAATCATCTGTCGACCTCCCTCTCATTCAAGTAACCGTCCTTTTCTTCTATAATTTTCTCATTTCAATGCTTTTTTCTCATATTTTATTTGATTGACTCATTTATATGATACATAGTACTGTATCTTTTAACTTAATTGTGATTTTTGAAATTTTTACTCGCATGTTCTTGATGTATTCTGGCAATTTTTTTGGTTTAATTTGTCGGGTGCTAAGTGTTTTTAATTGATTGAATTAGGTTTCATTATCCATCGATCTTAATTATAGGCGTTGGCGGATCTTGGGATAAATATTTGGGGGTCAAATATATACTCATTAACTAATTAAAAAATTTTATGATTATATAACAAGTTTAAAATATTCAAAGTTATAATAAAAGTATTTTAACAATTCTAATGTATAAGATAACATACATTTGTCTAGTATAGATGTCATATCATGGCAAGTCTTTTCAATAGGTAAAGATGTAGAAGCATTTATGTTACCTTCCTCTATGTGATCACTAGCTTTCCTCTTGAAAACTATTCTTCATCATTGAGCTATTTTATCACTTTCCAAATAACCCGTAAACAATTTAAACAATATAGTTAACTATTATCATACTAAATTTTGGCCCCTAATGCAGCATTACTAATCAGAAAGACTTGTCTAATTAGGGTTCAAAATTCTAATTTCTTTCCCAAATCTAATATTCGGTAGAGAGTGGCAAATATATGGGAGTGACAAATCCAATTTGAGTTATGAAGATAACAAAGATATCTATTACTATCATCTCTCACGACAACAAACAAAATCAAAGAATGAAAAGAAAGAAGGAAATAAAGTAGGAAATTTCTTATCTTGGAAAAGAATCAAGATCAGACAAAGTAAATATAGAGTTGAATCAGAGCAAAGAAATGAGATGGGAGAATTTACCTCTGGCAAGCGAGAGCCGAAAAATCACAAATGAGTTATCAAGGGAAGGGAGATCGGGAGAATAATAGGCGCGTTATCAAATGAGTTATCTTTGATATAATTGGTATAATTAATCAATCAATCAATCACATTTAATTTCTCATCGTCCATTAAATTGAATTAAGTGGTTGAACAATTTCTATATTGATAGTTTAAACCAAAAGATCTCACATTCCCACATTTAATTTGCATAATTAATTTTTTCGAACAATTTTTTTTTTGGGGGCGCCATGGCCCTGACCTTATCAAAAATCCGCCACTAATTATAAGAACACTTTTATAGTGCAATTTACACTACAAAAATATTTTTATAATTAGGATCGGATGGGGTATCATTCAGATAATTCAAATCAAACTAAGTGGATGTCCTACTCAGGCCTCTATATGACATTACCGATCAATAAAAATATTTCAAGACACCATCTTTATCATATATTCCATATATTACATTATATAGATATCATATTCATAGATACGATTCACCTGTAGGGGATGTTTGGTTGGGGGGAGGGAAGGGGAGAGAAATTTTTTTTTTTTGCTCAATAAGGGGAGAGAAAATGAAGAGAGAGAAAAGTTATTTGTGGTGGGACCCACAAAAATTTTCTCCCATTTTAATATTTTTTCTCCCCTCCCCCCAACCAAACATACCCTTAAGACGCTTGGTGGTTGAGCGGCTAAAGTAGTGATAAATCATGCAGACATGTATGGCTTCTTTTGCAAGATTTCACTTTCACGTGCAATAATCAAGACAATAGTTGGACCACGAAAAATGGCCACGTGCTTCAAGAGTCAATTTTTCTTTACATATATGCAAACGCGAAGGATTTTTTGAAACGAAAATATTAGAAATTATAGCTGGGGTTAAGATATAAATTTATCTCAAAAATGTTTGTTGAGAAGTAATATCACCCCAAAAAAATTTTAGGTTTAATGTTGCGGCGAAAGTGTTAAAATAAAGTAATATTATTTATTTCCATTAAAAAAAGTTAGTTGTCAACGCATTTTAAAGCTTTTAAGTGGCGATATGAATTTAAAAAAACTTTTAAGACAAGTATTATTCAAATTGAAAACTTTCACACGTGATTTACACTTTAACTCTTACAACTTGGGGTAAATATGCACGCAAACACACACATGTTTAAAAGCGCTGTTTGGATGGGTTTTTTTTTATTAAAAAAACACCTTTTAATGCAAAAAAAAAATGTTTTTTTATTAATTTATGTGTTTAGATGATAGTCAAAATGCTACTTTTTTTAAAGCTTCAATTTGAAGCTTAAAAAAAACAATAATTTTTTTTTTTAAAAGCCCATCCAAATGGGCCATTAGTTTGTCTAACCAAAAAGTGTGCTTTGATTAATTTATTTTAAATAATTTTATGTTGCAAATAGAAGTTTTGTTTCATAAAGCTTTTAATAATTTATTATACTCTATCTACTCCAAAATATAAGTCTTGTTTGTCTAATTTAATTAAATTGATAAATTTAGTTAATATACTTTTTTAAAAACACTATAATAATCTTTCATTCTGTTTCTCTCTGTTACATTATTATTATTAAAAGAGTATCAATAAGAGTAATCTTGAAAATGATTGACATATATGAAAAAGATATATATTTAAAATTATTTTTTTAACCATTGCTCCATTGGATTTTTAATAGGAGTAGTATTATATTAAAGATCCAATGGAGCAATGGTTAAAAATATAATTTTTTATATTGGTATTAAAAATAAATAAATAAATAATTAAAAAATAATAATAATAATAATAAATAATTTTTTTAAAAAAAAGTTTTTAATCATATTCGAACGGGTTCTCCGTCCATGTGCGATTTGGTGCTGAGAATTCATTGGGCCAGCAAGTTCACCTTTCAATATTTGCCATTCGGTTTACATGCATATCTTGTCCACGATCTCGACTTCCTCTTCGGCCCGTGATCCAGATAGGTCTCAATCCTTCAACCTACTCTAGCTTCACTTTCTTTTGGGTTATCAGTATCTTACAACAATGACGGATCAAAGTTTAAGTTCTCAAAGAAAGAAGTACTTTTATTTAATATCCAATAGTACTTTAAATATGATTGTTTATAATAGAAAGATATATGTGTTTAGCAAAAGAAAAAGGGTTAAGGTGAAAATTGGTGTTGAAATGTTACACTAAGAAGAACTGGATACATAAATGTTTTGAAAGGAGCAAAAAAAGAATTTAAAACTTTGAAGAATATGGTCAAAATCGGGGATTATGTTATTTTCATAAGTGTAAAATTCTTTAGGTATTTTTTGTTCCATTTCAATTGTTCATTGTATTTTTGCCCCTTCAAAACATTTTTGTACTCAATGCTCCTAACATAACTAAAGATTAAAATGTAAATATAATAGTTTAACTTTTAAATATTAAAATATTAATACTAAAATTGGAGATTATTTGCATTTAATTTATGATAATTTTTGGGAAAAATCCTCTAGAAGAACTTTTAAAATGTCAAAAGAAAAAAAAAAGTGTTTCAGATGTTCACAATGTCAAATAGGTGTTAGGGTCTTATTTGTCATTTTCAAAATTTAAAAGAAATGACATAATTGTTTATTGGAGTTTAATGTACACTCGATAGAATTAATTGTGAAAACTTTATCTAGACTTATGAAATCTTTATTAGAACGCATGAAACTCTTATCAAATTTTGTGAATGTTGATTTACAATTTGTGAAATTCTTTTAAGAACCTATGAATTGTGAAACCTTTATTAGAACTTGTGAAACTTTTATCGATATTGTGAATGAAATTTTATAACTTGCGAAATTCTTTAACGAAGTTATGAAATTCTTTTGAAAACTTATGAAAACCTTACTCTAACTTATGAAACCTTTATTAGATATTATGAATCATAATTTGCAATTTTTGAAATTCTTTAAGGATGTTTTGAAATTATTTTGCAAACTTGTGAAAATCTTATCGATTTTGTAAATTAAAATTTACTTCTTGTAGAATTCTTTAAGGAAGTCGTGAGACTCTTTTAAAAAATTGTGAAAACCTTATCGAACTTATGAAACCTATTAGATATTGTGAATTATGATTTGTAAATTGTGAAATTCTTATGAAAAATTTTATAACTTTATATAAAAATGTGAAACCTATTATTAGAACTTGCGAAATTGGATCTATTTGGTTTGAGGGGAGGGGAAGGGAGAGTTTGGATTTTTCTTTGCTTTTCACTTATTTTGCAACGTAAAAATTTATGGGAGGAGGAATTTTTTTTAGAAATTTCCCCTCCCCTCCCCTTCAAAATGGGGGGATTTAGTGATTATTATGGCCATGAAAGTTTTTAATATCCCTCTGATACACTTTTGACTTTCTTCCTCATCCCCATCATCACTTTAATATTTTGGCATTGTGTGACTATTATGCCCATAAAAGTTATAATTATTCAATTTAATAACTATAAAATTATAATTTTATATAATTATTAAACATTCTAAAAAATTCAAAAATTGACTTGAATAAAATAAGGATAAAGTTGTCCATATGAAATTATTTTACCTCCTCTTCCCTCATCAACTAAACAAGGAAATTAGGTAACATTAAAATCTCTCACCTCGCCTCCCCTCTCATTAATATTAAAATTCATCCCCCTTCGTCCCTTGTTGAACCATGGATTTCCTGTAATTTTTCTTGTATTATTACTCCCTTTAGTCTTAAATATAAGACACATTTGACTTTTTTAGAGAGATTAAATAAATAAAAAATAAGTTATTTAATTGTACCATATGTTGTTGTATATCCTTAGATTATAGGGATAGGATATTGTTACCACCATTTTTTGCTACTACCATATTCTTATCATTTTTTCATCGTTAGATCAGAATCTCACTACCTTTATAATTTCTCTCTCCTATTAAGATTTGATCTAACGATTGGAAAAGTAATAGTAACATTGGTAGTAATAAAAAATGGTAGTAACAATATCCTATCCCTAGATTATATATAAATTTTTTAGTTAAACTAATTAGTTTGAATAAAAATAAAAATACAATCAAATAATTTAATTAATTTCTCTAATCTTTTAAAAATAGGGAAAATTATAATAAATGATCTAAGAAAAATAATATTTATTAAGAAGGATCATAAAAATGGTAATTATTTTGAAGGACTAAAAATTAAAATAGAAAGACAAAATTGCCCCTAGTAAGTTTCCTATCTTCTCTCTATGAGAATTTGGAATGATTTTATCCGAAGTGCGATTGATGGACAATGACAAACAGAAACTATCACGGAGAATACACTCTGCCTATCCTCAAACAATAGTGTATAGACATTATCCTCTGAGAATCCAATTCCCAATTTGCCTCTCACATTCCGACTCTTGGCTAATGATTTCGTGAAAATAGTTCGGTTAATCAACCGATTCGAAACCAACTTGTTTGCTGACTAGTCCATAACATCTAGCCTTTGATTCTTCATCATCCCAATCTAGTGCATATTAATTCAGATCATTCATAGTGATCTCCATCTGGTACTTAGAAATAAGCAAGAAACAACAAAAACCCCAAACGTAGAAATCGCCAAATTGAAAACAAAAAGGAAGAAGAGAAGATGAGGTAGATGAAGGGATTGGCAAAAAGAGAACCTAGATAAGTAGAGATTTCTCTCCGTTGGAACAAAACACTTCGATTAGACGAGATGGACACTCCAATGAAGAAGAAAAACAACGCTCTCACAAGAGGAGAGAAAACTCGCCCTTACTCGAGAGGAGGGAATTGCTTTGAACAACAAAAGTTAATTTTGTGGTACATTCAAATGAGAACTTGCTCATGAACCAAAGGGAGTAACCTGAAAAATGCATTAAAGTTAGTTAGAACCAAAGGGAGTAACATTAGCGAACAATCCATAACCAAGTTGAAATTTTTGTTAATCTATGTGAAATATGCTAGAGATAAACTATATATAGAACTAAAAGAATTTATTAGTTGATGTAATATAACATTTATTAGTTGTAGTGACAATGTTATAATTGTAAGGAGATTTGGAAATAATATAGGGGTAATCTAATATTTCTAATGTTTAATTTCTTATCGTTTAAAATAATTACCATTTTTATGGTTATGCCGCAATAAATATTCTTTCTCTTGGATCTCTTATTATAGTTTTCCTTAAAAAATATTAAGTCGTTCTTATATTTATTTTTATTTAGGACCGAAGTGTTTTTCCCTTTTTTTTGGCGCAGGCGGGTTCTCGACTTCCCTAACGATGCCCGCGTCGGAACGAGGGAATAAAAATGAAAACTCAAGTGTAATGGCTGAGATACGATACCACCACCACTGGGATTTTGCATAGCAACTTCAACTATGCGACTTTACTATTTTTTAAGCCTCATTTATTTCTTCGAAGTGTGAACCGATAGCTTGTTGGTATATTGGTTCGGCGGTTTGGCTATATTACGACCCTTGGGTTGTCCGTACACTGTTATAACTTTTGTATGCGAGGATGGAGCCCAACGACTTGTTACAGGAGCTTCTAAATGTAGAGGTTGAGATTCAAGATGTTGAAGGTGCTTCTTCCCAAACATTTATTTTTACAAAAAAGATTTTTTTCCCGCACATACTAATATACATTTTTCAAACAAGCGATGCAAATTTAGTGTGTGCATTGAATCATTGAATATTAGTAGGTTGTGATGGTTTCTTAGTATAATAGTAGCTCTGCAATATGCGAGTCCCGAAAGGATGGTGGGAAGTGACGTTGATTTTGTACTAATTATTTTCGTTTACTTATATTAATCTTTGTGCAGATCAAATAAGGGCATTGATTGAAACACAAGAGCAGTTACATGAGAGAAAATCAGAGCTCAAGGCTATACTGGAAGCATGTGAAGAATCTGGAAACCAGGTCAATGATGGTGCTCCAAGTGCTGTGGAAAATTGGTCTGGGCCATTTGAATGGGATTCTCGAGCAGATGATGTCAGGCTGAATATTTTTGGCATTTCTGCATATCGTGCAAATCAAAGAGAGGTAAATTATTTAACTCAAACAAGAAAAAAATGAGCTAAAATGTTTTTTAGTGCAGGTTAAAGAAGTAACAAAGGCAGTTGAAAATTATGTGAAAAGGTTTCTTTTACCTTGTATTATCATGACAAGTTGTTTAATGTCTACTCTTAATTAATCATTTTTAGCTTCTGATGTTTGCATTCTAATGCTGCTAAGTATCTATTGATACATGTAGACTATAGACATGGTTTGAGGATTTAAGTTGGTGTACTCTAGTTTTCTTCTCTTTGATGATTTTATTATGTGTATAGTTTATTAATAAGTAGCATGTTGATGATGATAGATAATTAATGCCATCATGAGTGGAAGGGATGTTCTGGTGATTATGGCTGCGGGTAGTGGCAAGAGTCTCTGCTACCAGCTTCCTGCTGTTCTCCGTGATGGGATTGCTCTTGTTGTCAGTCCTTTGCTTTCTTTAATTCAGGATCAGGTTTGCAGTGCTTAATTACTGTGTTTCAGCTGCTCTGCTTTCCTCCTATTCTTCCTTATAATTTTGTTTTTCCTTTTTTTTTTTTTTTTTTTTTTTTTTTTTTTTTTTTCCCGTGGGTGGGGATGGGGGTTGTTGACTGCTTTAGGTTATGGGTTTGACTGCTTTAGGGATCCCAGCATACATGTTGACATCAACAACAAATAAGGAAGATGAGAAGTTCATATACAAAGCTCTGGATAAGGGTGAGGGGGATCTCAAAGTATTGTACGTCACACCAGAAAAGATTTCTAAGAGCAAGAGATTTATGTCAAAACTAGAGAAGTGTCATCATGCAGGTCGTCTCTCTCTAATTTCAATAGATGTGAGTGCATAGTAACATTTTCTTAGACTTGCTCTGCAATTTATAATTAGGTGTATGACTAGTTGGTTTATGTTTTTTGGTTGCCTTGCAGGAGGCACATTGCTGTAGTCAATGGGGTCATGACTTTAGACCTGACTACAAGAACCTTGGTATTCTCAAGACTCAATTCCCTAATGTTCCATTAGTTGCTTTGACTGTGAGTCTTCTTCTTCACCCTTCTTTTATGAATGGGAATAAAGTTAATAGAATAGTTGTGATTTCTGATGTGTCATCTATTGGTCAGGCTACTGCTACTCAAAGAGTCCAAAATGATCTGATGGAAATGTTGCACATTCCAAGATGTGTGAAATTTGTCAGCACAGTCAACAGACCAAACCTATTTTATATGGTATATTTTATAAACTTAGTCTTTTTCATTGCATTCTTTGTGTTTTTTCCTTCCTAGAAAAGAAAAGGAGACTAAGAATGTCTAGTTATAAACATCATTTCTATATCCAAGTAAAATGATTTATATTACTTTTTGCTGAAGGTAAAGGAAAAGTCATCTGTTGGTAAGGCGGTTATTGATGAAATAGCTGGATTCATTCAAGAGTCGTATCCTAATAAGGACTCTGGTATAGTTTATTGTTTCTCCAGGAAAGAATGTGAACAGGTATGTATAATTAGGACTCTCTCGTATGTAAAGTATACATGAATATTTCAAAATAACGAGTGAAATTTTGCCCTCAAGACTGAGGTGAGTTCTCCCACATAATATGTGAGATCAGAGGAATATTGGTGGGAAATTTATTATTGATAGCAACAATCATGTAAAAACTAGAATATCAGGAATCTGAAGAATTCTTATGTACAATGTTAAGTAGGAGATCAGCCTATGTTCAGATTCCGACTTTGGAAAGCACATCCAGCTTGGACTAGAATTCTTATGTACAATGTTTGGCTATTTTGATAATACATGAATTACCACCTTATAAAGTAGAATAAATACTTATTCTTTTATAATCAAATACTATAGGTTGCAATGGAATTAAGGGAGAGGGGAATTTCTGCAGATTACTACCATGCAGATATGGATATACATGCTCGGGAAAAAGTTCATATGCGGTAAGATAGTGATCACAACATCAGTTGTGGGTCATTAACAAAGTGTGGATGCTTTATGTGTTAGTTCTTGCTCAACTTCGCTGAATCCATTTGTCACTAGAAATGTTATACTTGCTGGTGCTTTAAAAACTAAATAACTAAATGGCTTGCTATTTTTAGCTCTGTTAGATGAGTCTTGCTCTTTGAATCCACTCTGTAACTTATAGAACATTAGCAGTGGGTGTGTGTGAGCTTTATTTGACCCATTAAGCCCTCCTGAACTGTATCAATTTTTCAGAAGATCTTTAGTTAGACCTGGTTTGCCCATTGATCAGTGAACTAATTCCCTTCCAGTTCACTATCCAGACAAGGGTTTAAAAGATTACATTGTAGCCTTTTGTGATGTAACAGCTTAGGACAAAGAATAATTAATGGAGCCTAAATTTATGTTTGATTGCCTAGGTGGAGCAATAGCAAGTTGCAGGTCATAGTTGGTACGGTATGTATCTATGGAACTGGAATTGTTGTTCTGTCACATGTTTGATTTCTGTTTTCTTTTCCTTTTTAGGTTAAACACGTTTGAATTCTTTTATTCCTGAGTTTTCCCCTAGTCTTAGCCTGATATCTTTTCAAATCTATTTAAATATGCATTTCAGGTGGCATTTGGCATGGGAATCAACAAACCAGATGGTTAGGATTTCAAAATTGCTATTCTGCTCTTTTTTGCTTGAATTGCCAATGTGTTCTGTGTATATTTTATTCACTCTACTACTGTGGATGGTGTTTGTAACTATAATTGGTTCATTTTATTCATTCAAAACTGAACTAAGGCAGCCTCAGTTCACCATATAAGATTCATTTTTGTATCTCATACCAACATAAGCATATACTCTTCTTTAAAATGTGTTGATGTATGTGCATGTATTTTCCTTTTTTACTAAGAACATAAAAACACAGCTTTTTTCAATTCACATGTCTCTTCCCTGTGCCTTGCCCTTATTTATAACCATAACTGTATTCAGGGTATTTGTAATCTGGACAATGATTCTTTTTTCGCTTGTGAAAATCAATGTTCTTTTTTGCCTCTGATGGGTGTTGGTTTGGCGTACTGCCATTGGTGATGTGACATTTTATGCTTGTGTAGGCAAGAAAGTATGATATATATAAAAAAAAATAGGAAAGATATTATGAATACAATAATTTTCATGAGTCAGCAACCCTTGGGAATAGGTTAAACATGCATGTTGTTTTTGCTTTTTCATTCATATATGATGAGAATATTTAATGGGAGTTTTTTGCATGTAGTCAGATTTGTCATCCACCACAGCTTGAGCAAATCAATGGAAACATACTACCAGGTTTGAGCCATTCCTACTTTGGTTTTCTCCCGTTGCATTTTCCCCTTGTCATTAAACGCTTACTACAGGAAAGTGGTCGGGCCGGTAGAGATGGACTCCCATCTGAATGTGTTCTCTACTTTAGACCTGGTGATGTGCCCCGACAGGTAAAGATTGGCAAGTCTATTTTCTCGAATGTTTGCATGTTATAGTATCATTTTCCATGAAAGCTGAAGCTTGCAGGGGATAGGATCTACTTTTGCTGAACTAACAAATATTAACCCATAGATCTTGGGGACTGTAGTCTTCAGCTACCCTTTTAAGATGAGGAAAATGTGATTAATCTTTAAGAATTTTTTATTCTCAAGCCCAAGCACATGCTTGCATGCTTGGGTATTCATCAATTTCTTCTGCAAATCTATTTGTCTGCCTGTATTTGATTCATGGACTGCATAATGATTATCATGATTTTCTGACAGAGTTCAATGGTTTTCTACGAAAACACAGGACTGCAGAATTTGTATGACATAGTACGATATTGTCAGGTATTTTCTATGTTTTTTAACTGCATCTCTTGTGATTGATATCAGATGAAACATCTACTCCCTTTTCTATAACCCTTTTAGTTGGAAGATTTCCATACTTCCTTTTTCTTTTCTGGGTGTTGAGGAGTCTTATGTCAAGATTTATGGGTCGCCTATCTTTGAAAATATAGAAAACAATGAGAATCAAAATTTTGTCATCTTTTGACAACTTTATGATCATATCTGTTCACCCATTCTCATTTCACGCAAGTGCTGGTGGAGACAATGTCCATCAGACATTTGGAACTGATAGTTGGCTCAGTGCTTTCCCCCCTTCCATCTGGGTTCTACTCACAAAATTAACCAAACAAATTTTTGTTCTTATGGTCAAGTGATCAACCATGTGTCAGATATTTGGGCTTAAATGAAGTGTAGAAGATGTTTGGAGACTTATTTTGATTTAATCATACACATTTAAACAGGTATATATGTTTCTCATCAGGTTAGTGGTGCAAAGTTGACCACAGAAGTCTAGTTGGCTCATCCATTTTCAGGGTATTTTATTGTTGAAAATGTAGAAAACCAAAAGTTAGAGAGAAAAGGAAGGGATAAAGTATACTTAGAAAAACTCTATTGAGTTGTTTTGAACCAAACTCCAACGTCTGTATACAACACTAGAAAGACAAACCAACATTAGTACCCATTATTTTGGGTCTACTAAAGGCAACTAATTAAGAAGTACCTAATTTCTTAATACCTCTTCATCTTTATGTTCTGGAGGATGAAAAAAAGACTAAAATAAGTAAGCATATATCAATATGTCACTGATTGAACTTCTATTTCCTTATTAATCATTGTTACACGTGAACATTTTGAATTTTTATTGTATGCTTGGTTACTTGAACCTGAATTTCTTAAGACTGAAAATATTTTTCATCCAGTCCAAAAAAAATGTCGCCGCAGTGCCATTTTCCAGCACTTTGCTGAGCCACCACAAGACTGCAATGGTACATTTTCATGGTTGTCTTTTGCTTTTAGTTTCCCTCCTTTTGAGGTCATAAATTTGAATGATAAAACTCATTTTTACAGGGATGTGTGACAATTGTGCATTCCCAAGTGAGGTTAAAGAATTGGACGTCTCCAGTAAGTCATATGTTGTATTGTCATTTATTCAATTACATATTTTTTACCCGTTTTAATAGTTATTTTGATTGTACAAATTCATTCTTTTTCTCCTTTCTGGTCTTTTTTCACCCTTGTTACACAATGCCACAATGTCCAATGACTTTGCCTAAATAACATTGCTTTGTGTTTATAAGACAAGTCTTATCTTACTAAGTCAGGTTGGCCAAAAAAACATCTCCTAGCTTTAGTGATCTACCAGCTGTTGCTTCATATATTACACATAGTTACTGCAATGGTTAACTTTTATGCTGAGATTTTTCTTGTTCACTAGATTTCTTAATTTTCTTGTATTCGACCATAGTGGTTGACTGATGAAACTTGAATAGAACAGTGTTCTCTACTCAAAGGAAATTAGTTACACCTCTTAAATGGGTAATTGGGGTGGAAAAACATAAAAACTGAAGATAATTCCCTCTTAATACAGCTGATAATCACTCAAACAGTCACAGAAAAAGATCCTAGAACAGGATCTATTGGACCGATTTTCCAGAGGTCAGGCTCTCTCAGTCAAAACAAAAAGATTGCATATGTAATAATACTGCACTCAGCCCTAAAAAACCAACTCCCTACCCCTAAACATTCTCTCCTTCAAACAGCAATGTTTTGTGACATTGAATCCACTCTGGCCCTCTTGCTAGGTCCTTTGGGCCTGTTCCTAGAATAAACTAAGCCATTGCCCTCTTGGTTTCATTGTCACCCCTCCTGCGAGCCTCACCTGGTCCTTAAGGTGAAATTCAGGGAATTGGATTGCCCAAGTCTCATAATCCTCGCAAGTGCTGTCACAATCGAGAAAGTTTATCCATTTAATAATGAGCTGCTTGCTGCCATCAGTCATCTCCTAGCTGAACTTGCAATTCAAACTCTTATGGCAAGAAGCTAGGTAGGGGTTGAGCCTCCACAGATGGAACTATGGACTTCCTATGCTAAGACACATGGAAAACTGGGTGAATCCTTGCTGTTTCAGGCAATTTCAGCTTTTATGCAACCTGTCCAATCATAGAATCTAGATGCTAGCTTTTCATGCTTCTTGGTTAATGTCTTCAATTTACAAGGCTGAATGTGCTAGTAAACCAGATCTCCAGCTGGAAATTCTGCCTCTCTTTGCTTCCTACCAGCTCATTCTTTCATATTGCTTTGTGTCTGCTCAAGCGAATCCAATATCTCATTCCTCTCCCCTATTTGCTTATTTACCTTGGAATTATCATCTCTCCACTTGAACAAGGTAGGAGGATCCCTTCCACACATGGCCATGAATGGTGTCATCCTCAAACTGTTATAGGTGGAATTAAACCAATACTCAACCCATTGAAGCATCTTTGCCCTACGTTTTGGGTTTCTTTTGCCAAATTACCTCAAGTAGGTTTCCAAACTGCAGTTCACCACCTTCGCCAATCAGTTGGTTTTAAGGTTGGTAGCTCAAAGCCTCAAACTATAATATAGAGTAGTGCCAGATTAAGCAAATACTTTATATTTTAAGTGTGTTAAATATAATCATCACTTTTGGCCAAATATATATATATATATATACTTATTATTGACTGCGTTATTAATTCATATTATATGGATAATTGCAGGCCATGCGAAGCTGATGGTTTCTTTGTTGCAAGATATGCAAGAAAATGACCGGAGATTAACAATGTTACAGTTGGGTGACAAAATGAAAATTAAGCAGAAGGAACTAGGTTTGCTCTCTCTTCAATGCCTAAAGACTAACCAAACCACCCCCCAAAAAAAAAAAAAAAAAAAAAAAAAAAAAAAAAAAAAAAGCTTGCCCGGTTCCTTTTCTCCAATTCCGCATTGTATGAATCCAGTTTCTCCTTTTGTCAGTCTAATCTGTTTCTGGGTGGTGTATTGTAATATATCATATCGTATTAAATTTTACTGCAAATCATTGATCCAGATTTTGAGTTGAAGAAAGAGGAAATGGAGCAGCTCATCTTACAGCTTTTACTAGAGCGGGTTTTGGTAAGTTAATTGAAAGCCAGAATTCCTCCTATAGTTAGACTTGCACATATACCGAGCCAGTTTTACAATTATAAAGTCACGATTGTGCAAAGTATTAGCTGTTAAGATTTTTCCCTGAGTCAGTTTCCGGAGAATTAAAAGGCTTCCTAGATGATTATATTATTTATCTGATATCAAGAACTGTAAAGCTAGATGATTCTATGGTTCACTGTACTTTGATAAGATTGCGGAAGATAGTTGGACAACAATTTTTCTTTAGAATCTACTATTAATTTTATTTTAAAGGCACAAGCTTTTCTTAGTTGATCCACTGGGCAAATGTTACAAGTGTAATTATATATTTAAATTTTTCAATGGGTGATTTAGAGACAATTTTTCTTAATGTAGAAAGAAGAATTTCAGCATACAGCATATGCGACAAATGCTTATGTTGCTGAGGGACCATTGGCCAAGCAAATATTGCTAGGTAAACATTTTTTTTAGTTATCTTATTCTTGCAAGCTAATCTAAATATCATGGTGATATGCTTTTTGATTTAGAATTAAGAGAATAGGAGTCGAAGAGACACAAGAAAGGGGATTAGAAGAGAGATGAAGGAGAGAGCTTCAATTGCTCTCTCACAGTTTCTGTATTATTGCAAACATACTGATCTGATTGTTACAAAATGGACGAGTAGGCTATTTATAACACCATAGCCTCCCTCAAATTCTAACTAATGGTTTAATGACTAATTACCCTGCTATTTATCTTAGTTAACACTTAGGTTACTGATATGCTTTTTGATTTAGAATTAAGAGCATAGGAGTAGAAGAGACACATGAAACTGAGAAAGGGGATTAGAAAAGATGAAGGAGAAAGCTTCAATTACTCTCTCACAGTTTCTGTATTACTGCAAACATATTGATCTGATTGTTACAAAATGGAGGAGTAGGCTATTTATAACACTATAGCCTCCCTCAAAATCCTAACTAATGGGTTAATGACTAATTACCCTACTACTTATCTAATTTACACTTAGGTCCCCAGGTTCATCTTACAGTTAGGTCCCTAAATGCTGATTGATATATTTATATATCACATGGCAACTTAGAAATAGTTGTTTTTTCTTGATCCATCCAAATCTGGTTCAAGTGAAGTAGTTTTTAACTTTTTATTTTGAGAAATTCAGATTTTATGGCCAAACCTACACCTATTCATCTAATACTCAGTCTTGCTTCTATTTCTGCGCCCAATATCTTGTGAGGCACCCACTTGCTTTGCTCACAAAAGTTAAAAACTCAAGGACAGATGCTGACTATTTATTTCTTCTTGTTTTGCTGTGATCTAAGGATGTTCATCCATGGCATTTGCTTCATCAAAAAGACATTTCTTTCTATCTGCTTCACCTCCAGATTTACATTTCGCTATTCTCAAATCTCAATACTGTTATTTTTTACATGCAGGAAAGAAGACTGTCAAAATTGAAGTTTCTAGTGAACAGAGAACTAAGCCTGGTGTCAGATCAGTTAAACGTAGCCTTGGTTCCTCTGGTCTGGAGGTAAAGCTTGATGAGTTGAGGAAAGAATTGTCTTCCATTCATGGAGGAATACTCCCGCACTCCGTCTTAACCACTCAACAAATCAGCCTCATAAGCTCTCAAAAACCGAACTCACTAGAACAGGTAACTTCCTAATTGATGACATGCACATAATCTCATTTTGCACTGTTTCTTGGAGTGATGGTCTCTCTATTCTTTCTTAGATCTTTGATCTTAAATATAAAAATACACCAAGAAAAGAAATACTCCCTCAGGTTCTTAATATAAGACATTTTTTGGGAGTTAATCTTGGTTCTAAATATAAAACATATTTTTGTACTTGTCAATTTTTTTCCTTCTAATTCTATTGATCCTTACAATAATCAAGGAGGAAAGCGAAGGAGGAAATTAAAGAAAATGATTAGGGTGTTTCAAAAAATACATGTCATATTAACTAAATTAACTTCCTTAATCTAATCAAATTAGGTAAATATGTCTTATATTAAGGAACAGAAGAGTATCTAATTTTAGAGAAAGGTGGAGCCCCGGGCATTGCATTGCTAATTGAACATTGTAACTGTAACTGGAGTTATGACCGTGAGATTTGTGTCTTTTTTCCCCACTCGCAGTTAGAGAAGATAATTGGAAAACTGAAGACAGAAAAGTATGGAGATAGAATACTTGCGCAAATTGAAATGTATTCTGATTTCAAACCTCTTGATGAGAGAAATGAACAAGACTCTGAAGTTAGAGTTGCAAAGAGGTCCAAAACCAAGAAAACTATTGTGCTTCTTGAGAGCAGTGAAGAAGATGAAGCATGATACCATAAGCTGGACGGGTCTTCTCTGTGTTCCTTGGCCGGTGGTATGTATGCTTTTATTAAATATATAACTTGGGAAAACGAAGTTTCAAACTTTGATATATGAAGCATCTGAGCCCTCCATTATAAATTCGTGTGATGGTAGTTTCAGGTGCCCGCAGAGTTTGATTAGTATTTTTCTGTTTTCTACGAGGTTAATAGGGAAAGGAAGCTAAATGGGAAAGAAAGTCAACTAAAAAAAAAAAAAAAAAAAAATTGGGTCACAAACTGTGTAATTCAGTTGATTAGAGAACATTGTTGGAAGCTTAGATTTTAGAAGATTTATTTATAAAGTATTCTAGTCCATGAAATTCAATTTTTGTCCTACGATTAAAAGAGGACATGTTATTTACATAAATAAAAAAGATAATAATAATAACTGAGGATTTCATAATAAGGTTAATTTTTCAAAAACACAAATTGAAAAAGATCAAATCCATTAAATAAAATAAAAAGATTACAAATCAAATTTCTGCATCATATGACCGAGCATGATTGCGTAGAGTTTAAAAAAAAAAAAAAAAACATTACAATTTCAAAAAAAAAAAAAAAAAATCAGCAGTGATTATTGAAATATAAGACATGAGTACTGAATTTGGATACCTGAGTTGCGATGAGACCTTGATTTGATATTAACTTTTTAGTTAAATCATCTTTATTAGAAAAATCTTGTATTAGGAAGTTGGCAATTTTTTTCTCCGCAAGGCGACGTATTGTTTGAAGATATGGTGCATGATGTTGTGTAGCCCTTTCGCAACGAAAGTGGAGATTTTCTTGAAGACTTCATATAACTATAAGTAATCCAACTGTATAAATTTAAAAGCCAATGTAAGATCTGTATATATGAAGAATACAAATAGATTATCGATTCATTTAAAACTTAAGTCAAAATTACTTCTGATTAATCATTACTTATTATTAATCAGTTAAAATTCTTGATAGCCAGTTCCTTTTCTTTTTTTTGTCCACCGGTTCATCGGATCCTTCACTTTTGACTAATCCAAATTTGCCCCAAGTCGGGCCCACGGTCATAGGGGAAGAGTTCCCAATACCATTTTCTTTATTCTCATTTCAAACTTAGGACGTGGTTAAGAGAGAATAAGTTCCTTATCGCTTGCTCCCAATTGATGTCGGTTTTAATAATTTATTTATTTTTTTTTTTTTGATACAGAATACTTTAAAAAAAAAAAATGCAGTTAAAGCTCCGCACCTAACAGGGACCGGTGCCGTCACTACCAGAAAGAGTGCATTAATATCAACAAATGTCCACCTACAAGTTACAACCTTTTGAATATGATAGCTTTAATAGAGTCAAAAACAGACAAAATAACCTTTTGATGCTAAATCCTACCTTTTGATGCTAAATCCTGGTATGGTTGGTTGGTCCAGCTCTATTTAAGCTGGTTTGCGATCACTTTTGGGTCTCAAAAAATGTTAGAAGTCATATTGTTTCAACCTCAACTTCACTCCTACCCTGAAATCTCATCTCAAAAGTCATCACAGACTTCAATCATAAACCAAAATTGCTTTCTATGACTGATGATGCCAAACAAACCGTAAAGCACTGCCCCAAAGGCACATTTGATCAAAATATGAAAAAGTCACCAACTCATTAACCATGGTTAGTTGGTTACTAAGCATGAAATTTATTATTAGTATACTTCGGTTTTAAAATCCATGACATGCTATATATATATATATATATATATAGAAAATTTGTGAATTCATTTAGGGACATTTGGACTTCTAAGAGAAACAACAAAATTGTCAATTATATGTTACAAACATGTGGTGTGCACTCAACTTACTCATCCCATCTTCTATACATAAGCTTTGACGATATCTTAATATCTTGAGAAAATTCCATTTAAATACCAAATGAATTTGCAAAACCCCTAGATCTGGCGAATTTGCAAAAGACTTAGAGGTGACAAGGACCTTTGGGGTTTTGCAAATTCGCGTCAAATGACCATTTTGCCCTTAGGGTTAAATAATTTTAAAAAAAAAAAAAAAACCCCGCGGTGGGCCCCACGGCCGGTGGCCACCACCACCGCCGGCCACCGGCGGTGGTGGTGGTGGTGGCCGCTGGCGTGGGGCCCACCGCGGGGGTTTTTTTTAAAAAAAAAAATTATTTAACCCTAAGGGCAAAATGGTCATTTACGCGAATTTGCAAAAAAACCCCCAAAGGTCCTTGTCACCTCTAAGTCTTTTTGCAAATTGTGACATTTCTGGGGTTTTGCAAATTCATTTGGTATTTAAATGGAATTTTCCCTAATATCTTATACTTATTATAAAACACTTTTTAGAATAAATGTTTGATACTTATCATAAGTCACTAAAGATATATCAATTATAATTTTTTTTATTTTTTGAAAAAAAAAAAAAAATTAATCATCTCTTTTTTGATTCTAGCAAGGTGATGGAAGCTTCCTTGTAAATTGCAATATATTTATAAATAGTAATAGGAATTGAAAGGAGTATAACTTAATTTTTCATTTCATATCCCAAAAAAAAAAAAAAAAAAGTTGGTTTTTTTTAATAAGCCTTTTCTTTTGGCAACCCCAATAAGAAGAGAAAGGGGATGAATGCGTAAAAGGGAGGCAAGTTGGGGGAACCACTCATTAATGGCGGTGGTGTTGGGGGACTTCAACCCTACATTGCCACCTCATCCCTCTCTTTTTTTTTTTTTTTCTTTTTTTTTCTTGTTTTTTTCTTCTTGTAGGGTTTTTGTTCTTGTTTATTTCGCTCTTTAATTGCTTGTAGGGTTAAGGGGTATGATGTGTTCCCATGAAACAGTTTCAATGCTCATCATTTTCTCTTCCTAGTCTCATCAACTTATCATTCAGGCTAATTTGGATGGATTAGGTTGATTTCTTTTTTTTTTTTTTTACTTCTTTTTTTTCTTAATGTGAAAAAAATCATAATTTATTAATTGACAATTTTTCAAAAAATAATTTTTATTTAAAAATCATCATTTGAAAATATTAAATCTAGATCATTGAAATCAAATTTGAATAGTATAAATCTCGTTTCATTGATTAGTTCTCGATGCTCATTATTACAATGAGCACTCAAACTAATTCTTGTTCACCACTCTACTATTTTTTAAGGTGCATACAGTATTTTAAAGTATTTTGTGGTGTATGTAGCATATTAAAGTTTTTTTTTTCTTGAACTATAAAATACTTTTTGTTGATTAAACACCCTGAAGTATTTTTTTTTTGGGTGCTTTTATCACCTTAAAATATTTTTTATGCACCTAACCCCAAGACAAAAATATTTTAGAATGTTGGGCAAAAGAATGCTTCAGATGGGAGTTAGCTCATCCCTTTATGCGATTGTATGTTTGGTATAAAGAAACCACCTTGGAATTGAAATTCCATGTGGTAGCCACCTAAGCCTATTCCACCAAAATAATTCCAAAAAAAAAAAAAAAAAAAAAAAAAAAAAAAAAAAAAAAAAAGAAGAAGCTCGCCTTTTGCAATTCCATGCACTCATTTCCCACCATGCCCTCTTTGCCTTTTACCCACCATGCTTGACCACCAGCTCCTCTCACCCCCCCTGGCGGGGGCGACAAGGCCTCCGCCGCTCTAGATGAACGACGACAGCTATGGCCTTTTGCAACGGCAATGACACTTTCCCCCTTCTCCATCTCCTTCGACGGTTGCAAATCTCCAGATCTGGGTTTCAAGAATGCTAGATCTAGTGGCAACTTCCATCACAAACCTTTGAAAGCTAAGGAAGTCGACTATAGTGATATGGAATCAATTACGAGTAATAACCCATCATAAAGTACTGAGCAATAGTATTTTTCTGGTAGTTTTTCAAAGGAAAATTTTCATATAAATATCATTTGAACATAGAAAACCCTAAAAGGATGGTTGAAACATGGAGGCACCAAGAGAGGAATATGAGATTTCGAAATATTGGACTTTTACCAAAATACCCCTCATCTTTTTTAAAAAGAAAGAACCCTCGACGACAACGGAACTCCGCCACCTATCGGCGTTGATGCTCCACTACCAGGTATCACCCTACCGGCAACCGACTGCCAAAGCTCTAGTGTTAGCGATCGGAGTTCAAGTGAGAACTTAAGTAAAACGATTAACTGCTTGAGTATAAAGATTGACAACTTAAACTCCTCAAGTTGTCAATTTCTATACCGAAGTCGCTAATTGATATACTCAAGTTGCCATTTAATTTATTTAAGTTGTCAATCTCTAAACTCAAGTTGCTAATCATCGATACATTTACTCATTTAGTTAATACCCTTATGCCTTTAGTCAATAGTTTTACTCATTTAGTTAATATCCTTACGCCTTTTGTTCTTCCCAATCACCTCTTAGTCATTTTCCTTTATTAACAGACCTTTCAGGATTTTCTTAATTCAAATAGTATCCAAATGTCTTTTCCCTATTTTAAACCTCAGTTTCTTTCCATAATAAGTCTAAGTTTTATGAATTTGGAAGTTTAGGAAAAAAGTGGGAGTATCTAAGCATGTCTGTAAATCTTGATTCAAAACAACTCAATTTGTATAACTTACTAAATCAAAAAATAATGAAATTCAGTTATTTCGAGTCAAAATTTAAAAATTAAATTAATAACAACCAAAATAGTAGTCCTAAATTATTTTGGTACAAAAAAAATTTAGGTGAGCTTGATCATGAATGCTCACTAAGGTTAGAGCATACTTTTAGGATTAAAGAGCACTTATATAACTACTTATAAATCGTCTACAAATAAGATATTTACATCGATAAGATTCAAACTCATAATCTTATAGTTATAAATCAAACCTCTTCTAGACTATCCTTTATTGGGAATACTCCTTTATTTTTGAATAAAATGTATGAATGCATTTATATGGCGGGTATATACAATTTAATAAGAGAGCACCAAGTCCATATGGCCATGATTAAGGCCAAAAGGCGCCCACTTTTTTGAATTTTAGAGGGCATAGCGTAGATACAATCGTCATCAATCCACGTGCGTGGCCCCTCCAAATCTATGGGAACGCATCTCTTTTAGATTCTACTACTACACCTGTTTCCCATACCTACGAGAGCATTCCCCTGTGCCTCTCATTTGAAGTTTTTTTAAGTATTAAATAAAGGGATAAACTTTTTACCGTTAGATCAAAATCTCATAGGAGAGAGAAATGATTTTTATCAATTTTCCCTTAAATAAATACATTTTTATCAATTTTATTTTTTTCATACATTCTTTTTTAACATTTTTCTCATCACTACTGTTTCCTTCACCCATTTACAAATAAAAGTATATTTGAAAAAAAAAAAAAGTATTTTTTTATAAGTAGGAAAAAAGTATATTTCTTGTGTTGTGTATTAATTACAATAAAATAATTTTAACAGTTTTTTTTAATCTGACAATTCAGTTACTTGAATCTAATGATATTCTCTGGTACCAAATGTGAGAGTTAGTAAAAAAAATTATTTTGATCATAAATATAAGACATCAATATCTACTTTGTATTTTTTTTTTTTAAACAAAACAATAGGTCTATTGATCCCATGTATTAAGGGGTTACTTATAGTGAAATTAATTTTCAATGCATATGATTAAAATATATATTCTAAGAAAACTAACATACCACTCTTTTTATTTATAAGTCTCTTTCAACAACAAAAAATTTGGTCCTATTTATAAATCTCTTTTAGTCAAATAAATGAGATTATGACAATTTTGTTTATATTGATTGTATCAATAAGAATAAAGAGAAAAGAAAGAGTTAAAACGTACCTAATCATAAATAAGGGTAAAGTTAAAAATTTATCTCATAATCATTGAATTAACTACCTTTTTTTTTTGATCAAATAACTACCTCTCATTAGTATGTGTAATTTGGTCAAAAGAGACTTAGGATCAGAGTGATATGTATTTCATCCAGTCTCTATTATAAGGCATATTCTAGAAACAATTTTACTCCCTCAGGCAAAAGAAAAGAAGAAGAAGAGACAATTTTACTTCCAAATGTAAGTCACAAACAACCCTATTAATTGCCTTTTTTCTCATTTTACCCTCGTGACTAATTGAGGTTTCAGGTTTGAAAACTTAAATCACTTTCATTTAAAGAGGGCAAAGTTGGAACAAATTTAATAACCTGAATGCCATTCTTTAACATATGAAAATTAAGGTTCGTTTGGGAGTTGCTTTTGGAAAATGATTTTCACCATTTATGAGGTAAAACCTAGGTTTTAGATAATAGCTTTTGAAGAATGATTTTGGAAAAAAATGATAGTATTTGGATGTTTTTATTAGAATAGCTTTTAAGGGATCAAATTTACCAAAAAGGATATTAGCTTTTTGTATAATTGTATTTAAAGGATAAAGTGGTATTTTAAATATTATAAACATTATATTCAATAATAAATACCAAAAATTACATAAAATTGTTAGAAAAATAAATTTCTACAATTAGTAAATTATGTAACATGATAAAAATTAGATCAAACATATATGTATTAATAAATTGTATAGAAAAAATATTTGTAACGTAAAAATATTTTGGTATAGTTGAATATAAAGGGTAAGGTTGTATTTTAATATTGTTATGTTTTAAAAAATAGTTATTTGATCTCATTAATCTAAGCAAACTTAGAATTTATGGATTATATTAAAAATATTTTGTCTCCACTTCTTGTATGCGTGTTATTAGATCGGTTGTAATAGTTGTGTTTCCAATAATGAAATTTCACTAAAAGTGTTCCAAAAAAAAAAAAAAATCTAGAGATATGGAGTATGAAAAGAAGGATCTCTTGGCGATTTTGGGAAGAGTAAGGAGAGAAGTTAAATTAGTTAATTTTACTTAAAAAAAAAAAAAAAAACAAATAAAGAAGGATCTGGAGATATAGAGTATGAATGTGTAGGGAGATAAGAGGTATAATAGAAGGTATTTTAGTATAGTCCAATCATGGTGGGCCTCACAATTCTATAAAATGAGTTTTAAAAAGTGAAAAAAGTTGGATTTGGCAAAACTTAGATTTTGAACAGAAATTGATTTTAGAGAAAATTTAGAGTGTTTGGCAAAATTTTAACAAAACCTAGATTTTGTTTTCAAAACCTAGATTTTAGAGAGTGCTAAACAAGCTTTAATTTGAAGTGCCCTACAATAATTAGAACTAACTTTCATTAAAATGTCAACTTTCGTCAGAGATTGTATAGGCCTATAGGGCTAGTAACGTATTTATAATAGCACATCTAATATTAATTTTTTTCCTTTTACCTATATTTATAATAGCGCATCTTTATTATGATTGTCCTCTTTATTTCAGTTCGGAAAAATTATTTTAAGGTTCAAAGGGACCAAAAAAATATATAAAAAAAAAATTCTGATATAAAAAAGGTCTTAAGGAGTTACCACTCTGGTCTTATTTATAAGTCTATTTTGACCAAAAAATTTAATCATATTTGTAAGTCCAGTTTCGTATAATAAAGAGATTGTAACAATTTTACCCATATTAATTGCACCCATTAAGATAGAGAGAGAAGAAACAATTAAAAAGTACCTAATCATAAATTGAGGGTAAATTTGAAAATTTGTCTCATAATTATTGTGTCAACTAACTTTTTTGGTATATAAGATTTGATCAAAATAAACTTATAAATACGATCATAGAGTTGTTAGTGAGACATTTTTATATTAAAATTTTTTATAAAATATTTTTAACATTTTTTTGATTCCTTGAATCTTTAAAGGATTGTCCTCTTTCAACTCTAGGCCACCTGGCACGCCGACCATGCAACCAGTTTGTAGCTAGGCTTTCTTCGGTCGTATTGGACGACGACGCCATCACTTCTCAAATTGGAGACAAAGATTGATGTTACTACGCTAGGGCAAAAACACGTCGTACATATCTCCTACTTCTATGGATAGGACCTTTTTCGATATTTCACTTCATTTCCATGTACAAAATTCCATTCATTTTATACACTCCAAGAATTTTGCTTTTTCAATCAAAATACCTTTAGGAAAAATTCATAACAGACTGTTGAATTATTTAAAGTTTATTTTTATTAAATTCAACAAATTCTAAAGCACGTCATACAATTTAAAATAAGATTTTAAAATTTGATACTTTTACCTTACTATCCCTTATTATTTATTTTTTAATAAAAATACAGAACTATTAATTAAACTCCCTCCTCTGCAACAGTTTTCGTTTTCCAAAAGTTCTCCTTCTCTCCACCTCTGTTGTGGCACTTATTCCATCTCTCCCCGACCTCCACACCTCTCTCTCTTTATTAAAGCTAACGTTGCTCTTCATTTGCAGATTCGTGAGGTTTTGGATTTTGGTTCTGCTGCTTCAGATTTATTCTTCAAGTGGGATCGTAATAATCATAATAACAACATATTTCAAGAGCATCGCTAGCTTCTTTGATATAATGGGGGCCACCCCAAAAAAATAAAAATTATTCTAAATATTTAATGAAAATTAGATTTTTCGCTCAAAAATTTATACATTTGGCCCCCAAAATATTTTTTATTAAAAAAATTAGTTAATGAGCATATAGCGAAATATTTATCCCAAGCTCCGTCGTTTTATTTTTAAAGCAGCAAAAACTTCACTCCAATTTCAAACCCTTTGTTATAGTTTCATAGAGCACATAAGTGTGAGACTCGAGACAAGTTATCAAGTTTATTCAGATCTTTGTCAAATAGATTCGAACAACCAATTTGCGATTCTTGCAACGTCGCGTTTGGCATTCTTGCTCTTTATATAATATTTTTCTTTCTTTTTCCTTTTTTTTTTTGGACTTGATTCCGCAACGGAAGTGGAGAGAGGAAGGAATTTTGAAAAATGAAAATTGTTGCGGAGGGGAGAGTGTAATTACTAATTCTGTATTTTTGTTAATATATACCGTGTGTATATATATATATATTCAACTTAAATGAGGATAGTAAGGTCAAATTATTAAATTCTAAAATCCTATTTATGATTTAAAATTTGTTAAATTTAAAGACCTAAATTAGAATTTGAATAATTCAATAGTTCCTTATAGGGATTTTCCTGTATCCTTAACCAGTGTTCATTTTTTTCATCCAAAACTTGGTGTAATTCAATTCTTACAATTTTAACATTTCAAAAAATTGGTTCTCTATGTTCAAGAAATATTTTTAGGCCTCATAATTTTATTTTTGAAATGTAGAGGCTAGCATTAAAAAAAAAAAAAAAAAAAAAAAAAAATTATAGCGATTGAGTGGCATCAAATTAAAATTTTAAAATTGAATTCTAATAAAATCAAAATTATAGATATTGAGTTAGGCCGAATTAAAGTGTCGAGGTTAAGTTTCAACATATAAAAAATTACATAGGTTAAATTATTAATTCTCTGTTTTTAAAAAAGCAAAACTAAAACGGTGAGATTGTGAGTGATAATTTGGTAGGAGGGTGTATAAAATTATATTTCTGTAATATAAAATTAATATAAATTAATTTTTAAAATTATTAAATATTATAATATGGAAAAAGGCAAGAAAATGCTTCCTTTGGTCCTTTTTATTAGAACAAAAAATTTGAATTGCTTTAATCCTTTTTATAATAACTCATTAAGAGTTATATAAGCCATCAATGAGTTTTTTTTCCTTCTTTGTCCCTTATTAATTATATGTTTTGTATTAATTAAAAGATTAGTGATGCTTATATTTACTCTATTTTCTCTCTCTCTCCCTTTATAAATAAGGGCATACTTAGTAAAAAAAATATTTTAGATATATTCATTATTTTTGATTAATTTTAACCCATTTCTTAAATCGCGTAATTTAATTATCGAATTCTTATAAATAGAACCGAAAAAAGTATCACTTAAACTCAAAAATTCTAAGTTGGTGATTTTTTCCAAAAAGAAATTGTCAATTGCTAGTCAGGTATGGTTTATACCTATACCTTTATAGTTAATATAATTGATTTAAGATTTTGAAATTCAGGTTTTATATATTTTTTTTATATATATAATAATTCTTGCTGAAAGAATTTTTATGTTATCCATGGCTTGGGTGATGAAACCTCTCTATCCAGCCAACTTTTTTTTTTGGGTGAAACTTCAATGAATGACAATGGCCATATTTAATGTTGGGGGACCCGCAGCTAGCAAAGTAGTACCTTGCACCCAGCAAATAGATGTCCATTAAATGAATTAAATAATTAAGAGAAAAAATAAAATGTCACTTTAGCATTTCAATTACTGTGTCCTGTCTGGAAAAAATAAATTGCACTTCTTCCATCTCGTGCCTCTTTTGTATAAATAACCAAAAAATACATACGCATGCTTCTTCTTCCTTTGACCTCTCGAGCCTGCAACCTGCAACTTCCATGGCTGACTATACGGACTCTTTCTCAGCCCCTCCCTCTAAACGCCGAAGGATTTTTCTGCAGTCCCACGCGTTGCCTCTGATACCTGGGCTTCCCGATCATATAGCCCAGCTCTGTCTCTCTCTTATTCACCCTTCCGTCCTCTTCTCTGTTTGCCACTCATGGCGTCGTCTTATATACTCACCTTCCTTCCCTCCTTTTCTCTCTCTTTACGCCGTTTTGACTTGCAAAGCATATTCCGATTCAATTCACTTCTACAGCTTCGATCCAATCTCATCCCATTGGCAGACCCTTCCTCCGCCGTCGCCAGACCCTCCCCTCCGCATCCTCCTCCGCCATCCCTCCTTCCTCTCCCGTAACCTCCCAATTCAGTCAATCTCCGTCTCCGGCAACCTCGTGCTCCTCGCCGCCACCGCCCACAACTTCTACCCTGCCCTAACCCGCCCTCTCATCTTCAATCCCCTTCGCCGGGACTGGAACGTCGGCCCTTCGCTCCCCACCCCTCGCCGGTGGTGTGCCCTAGGTGCTGCTCGCGGCTCGATCTACGTAGCTAGCGGAATCGGGACGCAATTCTCAATCGACGTCGCTCGATCGCTTGAGAAGTGGGATTTGAATGGGAAACCCGGCGACATTTGGGAGAAGAAAACGGGTCTGAAGGACGGACGATTTAGCAGAGACGCAATCGATGCGGTGGGATGGAGAGGGAAGATCTGTATGGTGAACGTGAAAGGGAATGCGGCGAAGGAAGGAATTATGTACGACGTGGAGAACAATGAGTGGAACGACATGCCGAAGGGGATGTTATCAGGGTGGCGAGGGCCGGTGGCCGCCATGGATGAGGAAGTGATGTACGTGGTGGACGAGGCAAAGAGTGCTCTCAGAAAGTACAATGCAAAGAACGATGTTTGGGAAGAGCTTATACAATCGGAGAGGCTGAAAGGAGCGGAGCAACTCGCCGCTCATGGCGGAAGAATTTGCGTGGTTTCCGCCGGCAGCGCAGGGATCTCCGTGGTGGATGTGGTATCATCGCCAACGCGAATCTGGGCGGTGGATTTGCCGGCGGGTTTTGAAGCAGTTGCGGTTCATATATTACCGAGAATGCCGATTCCCGAACCGCCGGAATCATCCGACTAAGATTGTTTTTTTTTTTTTTTTTTTTAAAAAAAAAAATTTCTTATAGCAACCTAACTATTTTTTTTTTTCCTAAAGTATACATTTGATCCTTTATATTTGTCTCTAGTATCATTTTAGTCCCTTAAATTTGTAAAGTGCACGTTTGATCCCTTAATGTTAACACCATTAGTCTTGTTTAAGAAAAAAATCGACTCAACAATTTTAAGCGATGATCGCAATGCGATTAAATCTTGCCGACCAAATATGCTTTATATGTTAGTATTTTGATAAATTAATATTTTAAATCCTATTAATAGAAAAAAAAATTAATCTTTACAGATTTGTTTTGTGGTTTTTCACAATTTATGAAGATTAAATATATATTTTTTGTCGAAGAAAATTAAATATTTTTCAATTAATAGGATTTAAAATATTAATTTATTAAAACACTAACATATAAAGATACTTAGTCAACATTTAATGTATGCGATCATCGTTTAAAATTATTGAGTTAGTATTTTCCATTAAGTCAACTAAGCAAGATTAAGGGACCAAACGTACACTTTACAAATTTAAGGACTAAAATGATACCGCAGAAAACATAAAGCGACTAAATGTATACTTTTTTTTTTTTTTTTTCCTTTCTGGTTGATTATATTCTATAAAAAGATTACTTGGGCAGTTGTTATTTTGGACTTGGCCGGATGCTGAAAGTGAAAATTTGTCGATTAGTAGAAAAAGGATTTATAATTGAAGTGCGATCGGACGACAAGATAAAATAGCAGTAGTATAATATTTGGTTGTGGTGATGAACAATGCCGGCAAGGCGAGGATGAAAGTTCACGTGCCTGTGCTTGGTGGTTGACACTTGACAGGTCCTTACTTGTCTAAAAAAGTTTCAACTTGGATTTATATTCCGGAAGAGAGCAACTGATAGAGAATTTTATTTTATTTTATTTTTCGTTGGCGCGTGGCACTGATTTTTAATTTCCCCTGTTTTTCTGTCAACTGTTGTGATCTGAATCATTGACTTATTCCACTGATATTTTCCCGTTAAATCTTAGCTCACTTTATTTTCAAATGAGCTACAAAGTTCTTCATAAGTGACCACGTCCGTATCGATCGAAGGAAACCAGAGGTGGGAAAAAGGGATAATTGAATTTTCTCCCCAGCAGCGGCGACAGTTTGTGTCGCAATTTTCTTATAAATCATTTTTCATCTATTTAAATGATAATGGGTTCCTACAAAAACTGGTGAGAATTGAATTCACACAGCCGGACCTAGAGAAAATGGAGGAAGATGAAGAACAAAGAGCGTGAACAACTTTTTCTGGCGATGACGTAGCATCTGATCAATCTTGAAGGAACATAAAGGTTTCTTTTTCTCCGTTGACATGGTTGTTGTGTTCTTGTTTATGTTGAATGTGATGCACCCATAGTCCTTGGTTGTTTTTGTTGAATTAAGTGAAGAGTCCTTTACCTATTGGAGCTGATTCAGAGCAAATGGAGGTGATGTGCACTCTATGGCTGGGAGAAATATTGGTCTACTACAGCTTGACCATGAAGCACTCATGTAGTAAACGTGGTTAAATCTGTGATACTCCACACAAAGGAAGTAGTCTTGATTAGATGCGGTTGGTGGGTGCACAACGGTTGAAAGTGAAGTTAGATAATTATCTCATAACTATGACGTAGCCATAGATTAAATTAAACTACTAAAAATCGTTGTGACCATGTGCAAGTGATGAGTATATAATGGTTAAGAGTAAGGTTGTTTTGGTCGCCGTAACCATGAGCACCTATCATACACATATGGTTAAAGTTATTTTCATTCATTCATACATAACCACAAGCGATTCTGGTGGGTATCTCATGGTTATTGCTCTGTTATGTTATGTTATAAAAAAAGGGGCAAACATAGTTTCTTTCTTCCACATGTTTACTACATGCAGCCTATGGTGGTTAAGCCGTGGTTATACGAGATTTATTTAAAGTGATTCATGACCATGGGTTGCTCATAGAGTACATATAGTTAGAGGGGATGAAGTGAAAACATAAGCCTTTAAATAATATTTTCAAAAAAATGACCTTTAAATTATTTTTTAAACAGGGCCAAAAATGTCTTTTGGCTCATTTTCCTTTCTCATTTTCTTCAAACCAAACAAAATTTTTCCTATCAATCTATTTTTTTTCAATGCCAACCAAACACCTTTATGACAAAATATTTTTCATTCCTTTTCATTCTATTTATTTTCAACATTTTCTTTAATCCAAACAGACTTTATGGATCACACTATTGTGATTCAAGGTACTAATAAAGAAATTTCCTAACAATTCGCTTATATTCACAGCCAGTGCGGGGCTCAAGCATGAAAAACAGAAAAATAAATTGACAATTTATGAATAATATAATTTATTAAAAAATTTAGATTACTCGTATATAAAAACGAGTACCATTGGGGAGAAGTGATAAAATATACCATAACAACTTTCTATTATTAAAAATCTCTACCCTATCTCTCTTTGATTATACTCCAAGTTCAACAGTTCCATGTTTCCATTTTTCTGTTAAGCAATTTTCATGTTAGTGGCTGACATGTAACTTCAAGTCAAATATGCCAATATTATTTAAAATAAAAATAAAAACCTAAAAAGCCACTTTTCCTTTTGGGGATAAATTTTTAAAATTTCCTCCATAGATAAAGTACAGAATAAAGTGTGTCAAAAGAGAAAGTCTTTGTGTAAACCAGGCCTGAGTTTCGTAAAAGGTAGAAATGTCACAAGACAACTATGTTGGGTTAAAGTCAAAGGTAGTTGGTATAGATGGTAAAGAATTTGTTCAAATTTCAAAGGGATATGTGTACGATCCCCGCTGTCGTCGCTGTGACTCTTTTGGTAGGCGATCTTGTAAGTCCCCATTAAGTGCTCAAAGAGTCCGGGGTCATACCCTAGCCTTGATGAGGACCGATGTCGAACCCTTCCAAAACTTTTTAGTATCAACAAAAAAAAAAAAAAAAAAAAAAACTATGTTGGGTTAACAATCCAAGCGAATACACTTCAAAATATCAAACATGTACCAACCAGAACTAAACAGGCCTCCACCATAAACTTTGATCCATTCGTATCAAGAAACTGTGTTCAGGGGAGTCATAAATAATCCATTCGTACCTTGTGCAAGGGATGATTCTCGTAAATGAACATACATAGCATTAAAATAAGCAGAAATTGGATAGTATTAGTACAAGTCAGTCCGTTTATGTTCTAGCAATGATATTTTTTTGGATTTGGTTTTTCTCATCATTTTTTATAATCTTTAAATCATGTTCATCCAATCAATTTGAAAGGTCACAATAAGTCAATCATTAAGTTCTCACTCCTTCGACTTTTCTCTCTTCTTCCCGATCAATGGTCTAGATGAGGCTCATGAGGGATGATGACAAAATGAGATGATGAGAGGATCTGTATCCTATTCTTTTGCGGTACTTTCCTCTCTATTCTACCCCTGAATTTGGAAGCAGATGACTTATCCAATGCAAATATTTGGCTCTTTCCAATTCCAAAACATTATAGAGTAAATTTTGAGTATAATTGGACATTTGAGGAAAAGGTCTCGACAGGTATGAAATATTGATAAACTATTTGATGAATTTCTTTATTGTTCTTCAGAACAACTTGTTTCTTACCTTTTATGTTTTGCAGTTTGAGCTACAAGGAATGCAGATGCTCTTGCATACTCTCTGTGGTCTTTGCTGCCTTCATTTTGCAACTATCCTTTGGACACTGCTGAAAGTTTCAAGGATCTGGGAAGAACTTTATGTATCACAATTCAAGAAAAACCTCACATCCAAGGAATAATATGCACAAGCTTGAAGCTTCTTATTCAGCAAAACAAAGAAAATTGTGGATGATAATGTGCTTATTTGGAATAGCCATTGGAGCTTTCAAAAATAGCTTTTTAATTGTGATTTATGGTATACGAGATACGTATGTGAGAAAAGTTTGGTCACGATTTATATAAATATATAAATACTTTTGAATGTTAACTGTGAGCATGATTTAGTCCATTATACAAAGGAGGTTGCAGCAAGCAATTTGAATGTTAACCTTTCTGTCACATGTTTTAAGTTCACAAAAGATGATGGAGGTTGTCTGCAGGTACTTGAGTAAAATCAATCGAAAATAGTTCTTTTACTGTTTTACTGCTGAAACAAGATAATCTGGAGCAAATTAAGGTGGCGTGAGAGTATTTCTTTTTTCCTTGTGCAAATTGCAATCCACGTTCCATCCTTCTTTTTATGTACTTTTTACATGTTCATCTCTTTAATTAGAGGGATTATGATATTTTTTAATTTAAATTAAATTATATGTTGCATCCTGAATTTTTTTTTTGCACTTAGTATCTTAAATTAATTATTTTTAGTCCCGCAATCAGAAATATTTTTCTTGTAACACCAAGTATCATGAAAATTAATTAATTTTAAATATTGGGTACCAAAAGAATTTCAAAATACAATATATAATTTAATCTAAATAAATAAAATATATAAAAAAACCCCTCATCCCTCTAATTAGAAGGATAAGTATGTAAGAAGCATAGAATGTGAAGGTCTAACTTTGAGTGCAATAGTACGAGGAATAGGAAAAAAAGAAGGTGCCGGTCTAACTCTATTTGATACTCTTTCGATACTAAGTATAAGATAAAATTGGTTTTTTTTAAAGATTAAAGAAGTTAATTAAATTATTTTAGAGTATTTTTATTTTTCCTCTAAAATAATTTGGTTAATTAATAAACTAATACTTTATTATAAGGCACCAACTAACTTTTCTTACAAATCAATAAAAGTAGTTAAAGTCAATAAAGTTTTCCTAGAATTTAAATAATTTCCAATACTACCCATATTAATTGCACTAAACTCTAATATTATATTAATTATTATTCTCACTCACTACCCTTATTAATTATAGGCAGACATATAAAAAATAATTAATGCTCATTCGAATAAACAAGTGTTTTATAAAAATGACCAAATAAACTCAAGAGTAGTTGGTGCTTTATAATAAAGATTAAAAAGAGTATATAATCTAAATATATACAACATATTATATGTTAAATAATTTATTTAGCTTCCCTTAATTTTTTTTAAAAAAATTAACTTTATTTTGTATTTAACATCGCATCGAGTACTAATGATTTGTCGGATTTTATTTATAAATTAGTTAAGAATCTTATTCTCTAGATGCTGTCGTGCAAGATATTGCATCATGACATTACGGTGAACTGATGTGGTTTGATTTGTCAGATTTTGACCTTAACAAAAACAAACGGGAGATTACTATTTACTACTTCCTTCTCTTTTAATTATAAGAGTTATTTGATTTTTTTAGATAGATTAAAGAAATTAATTAAATTACTTTAAAATATTTTTATTTTTATTTTTTTCTTTAAACTTATTAGTTTGACTAATAAAATAATATATAATCTAAAAATATTTAACATATGAAATGATTAAGTAACTTATTTAGTGTCCTTAATCTCTCCAAAGAAAATCAACTAACTTTTATAATTATGACCGGAGGATAGTACTATGGGACTTCTAAAGAGATTTTTTTTTTTTTAGGTTCTGATTAACTAATAGCACTGAATAATTATTTAAAAAATTATCTGTAAAGGGGCAAAATCTGTATAATTAAAAAAGGGAAAATCTATTTACCGCAGAGATTGTGATTTTTTTTTTTTTTTTTTTTTTTTTTTTTTTCAAGTTTTTGAGAATACCCAACTTATTGGAGTTAAAAAAAAAAAAAAAAAAGGCGCCGAACTTCCTCCACGTATACAGCATTTATTTCTGGAAACCTACAGACCGAGAAAACGCGTTGGCATGTCTGAGATGTCAATTCAAAGAAAGTGCAAAGTCAACGATTACTGTCTTGTCCCCAAAGAAAACTCAGCAAAGTGAAAAATCCAAAAGCAGAGCGGAAAAAAGCCTTTTCTACTTTCTAGGTTCAAGCAATCTCCAAATCGAAATTACTGTCCTCAACGCCCTCAGACTGCTACTGCAAACCCTAAATTCCTGCTTCTCTCCCTGATTCATTCGACGTCCTTGCGATGTTTGGAGGCGGAGAAGACGAGGCCCTGGCCCGATTGGGCATCATGACGCCGTCATTCCTCAAACCGGCCACGTCCTCGGTTATTTCCGGTGAGATGTCACCGTCGACGGCAGCTGCGCCTGTGAGGGATGACAGGGTTCCTGCACAGCCGCAGTGGAGCCAGCAGGAGACGAGGGAGTTTATAGCGATTCGCGCGGAGCTGGAACGGGACTTCACTGCGTCTAAGCGAAATAAGACCCTCTGGGAGGTTGTCAGTGCGAAGATGAGGGAGCGAGGCTTCAGGAGGAGTCCTGAACAGTGTAAATGCAAGTGGAAGAACCTTGTTAATCGTTATAAGGTATCACTCTTACTCTCTTGTGTGTGTTTTCGTGCGATTCCGTGCTTCTAGAGTTTTGTTGGATTTCATTTTGTTAATTGTGGGGTTTCCTGAAAGAAAGTTACTCAACATTATCTTTTGCGAAAGTAGTGATGGCCGTAGGTGCCTGTTTTATTGGAAAAATAATTCGATTTGCACATGAAGTTTTGAGGCAAGGCTGATCCGAGCAGTGAGCACTCAGTAGTTAATTGTATGAATTTGGGGGCTTTCTTGTGGATTCATAATTCATACCATTTTTTCACTCTAATTCATGGGCGAACGTGTTTGCAATGCAATTACTAATGTAGTTGTTGTTACTTATCCCTCACTAGTCACTGCTATGATTGAATTTGGGATTTGATAAATTCATCTAGAAGTAAAATTAAGAGGTTGTCATCTCTAGTTTCTTTATATCTAGATTTCATTATCAAAGGCTTCATATTGTTGGTTGTGCATATATTACATGGAAATGGGGCTTAGTTTTATGATGGTTTTCTTTTCCCTATGGGAACTCAAAGCGTAAATTTTTTCCTCTGCCTGGTAAAACCACATGACAATAATGCTTATGCAGGGGAAGGAGACATCAGATCCAGAGCATGGGAGACAGTGCCCCTTTTTTGAAGAATTGCATGCCATCTTTGCTCAAAGAGCACAGAACATGCAGCGGTTACTTCTTGAATCTGAAGGCCGATCTACTCAGACAAAGAAGGGGATGAAAAGGGTAAGTGGAGATCGGTCCTCAGAGGAATTCTCAGAAGATGATGATGAGGTTGAAGATGACAGTGAAGAGGAAAAACCTGTAAGAAGCAACCCTCGCAAAAGGAAAGCAGACAAGGTTGCTATGGAGAAGTCTCCAAGGGCAAGCAATGCATCGGATGCTATCAGTAATACTGCCAATGGCATTCAGGAAATGCTTAAGGAATTTTTCCAACAGCAGCTGAGGATGGAGATGCAGTGGAGGGAGATGATGGAAAGGCGCGCTCACGAAAGACAGCTGTTTGAGCAGGAATGGCGGCAGTCAATGGAGAAGCTTGAGAGGGAGAGATTGATGATTGAACAGGCATGGAGGGAGAGAGAAGAGCAGAGAAGAATTAGAGAAGAGAGCCGAGCAGAAAGGAGAGATGTACTGTTGACAACTCTTTTGAACAAGCTCATCCATGAATCTAATTAGACAAGGCAGTTGATTTGAGGTTCCTTATAGCTAATTTATTCTTTGTTTCAATCTGATTTCATATGGTTCTAATTTTAAGTATTGATGAATCAAATATCATTTAGCTTGTTATTGAAGTGTTTATGGATGAGAAAATGGGCTAATGGAGGAAGAAGATAATATGACTCGACTCGTATGGGATTCTATGAACAATTCCTTGATGTAGAAAGACGCTTTTACTGGACAGGTTGCCGATACTATTGATTGTCATTAAGTTCTGGACACTGCTCTAACTGAAGAAGCTATGGGTTTTACATGAACTTTGTATGATTTTTTGTTTATGTACATATACACATGTCTTTTCTCTGTAAGAGATTCATGTAATAATAACATACTCGTGTTGTAGTTGGAAATTTTATTAAGCCTTCATGCAGATTATTGTGGAGTGATAGATTCTAATTAGCTTTCATGTTCATTTAAAATCTGTAGTTCCATTACTTCCTGAACTGTTTACATTTAGCTGTCAGGATGTGTGGAAGTACTTGTATTACCTATGCCTCATATCTAAAGTACCACCAAATAATTTAAACCATGTATGTAAGGCTTCGATTGTGCAGGAGCCAGGAGCCAGCTCCACTCTGACTTTGTTGTTCCCCCGGGCCTACGATTTTGTTGGCTTTAACAATTCGAAATTGTGAAAATTAAGGTGCCAGATGAGTTCTGAATTATGTTAGTTTTTTTTATAATTGAACTTAAAAAATCATTGAATGAAAATAAATTCATACAGCTTGCATGAGTGAATATGAAGAGGAATGTGAGGAATCTGTATGTAAATACTAAATCTCTTAAAACAAGTTTTTGTAGCATTTTAAATTAAAACCATCAAATTCTCTAGATAAAATTAACTCATGAATGAATATGTAAATTTTGGAGTTTCTTACTGGCACATGAACACTTTGTAGAAATATGCGTCCTCGTTTATGCATCTAAATTTGTTCCTTTCAGTTCCTCTTTTCAAATATTCATTTTGATATGGAACTTTAAGGCGTGAGCACATTATTTTACCCCATGTATGTTCCCTGTGTGTTTGGATTAACATTTTAGAGGTGATTTTGTAGTGTACGAAGCGAATATATTGAAGAAGTTGTCTTAGTATATGTAAAGATGTTTACATTAGCTTTTGAACACAAAGCACGTAGGAGCATACACTATGAATCCGAATGACATGGTGATGATATCGTTGCGATTCAAATGTGGGATAAGTGGCAAGCGAGATTACTTTTAATTGAATTAAAAAACAAAAAGAAATCAGAGGTTGAAGATGTAGTGAAATGGTTCCATCAACTGCCCCGTGACTCTGTTTAGGATAGTTGCTTTACCCGTCTCGCTTACTTCCCAATCACTACGATATAAAGCAAAGATGAGATCCAATTTCGCAAATGCAACAACAAAAAGCAAGGAAATAGAAAGTAGAGGGAGAAAGATAACGCAAGACAAGAGAGAAATGAGATCACCAAATGGACAATCTAATTTATTGATCATCAGCGGATTACCATCACAAGACAACAATTGAACATTCCCCGTTCCTAGCTTACCAAGGTTTTTTTTCTCGTCGGGCCAATATTTCTGAGAGTCAATTTAGAAGTTCCAGGAAAGAAGCCCTCCATCTTGAGGAGGCTTCAGAAAAGGGCATTACCTCTTGAAATGTAGCAGACCTTCAGAATTTGGGTCTGCAATGGCACGATCCAGACAGCATTCAGGGCATACGGGCAGTTACTCATCAACCTTTGATGACCATCAAACAGTGTGTATTGACAAAATCATATAGAACAAGTTGTAATCTGGCTCAAAAGACACAGACTCATACATGAGCATGGGAAGCACACCTAACAAAGCACTTATTCGAACTTTTTGTAGGATATGCTCCGAAGACTATGTAGTAATTCAGCTGGACACTGAAGGAGGTTTTTCCTTCGGATGTTTGGAGCCATAGTGATCCACAATTTGGTTTTGATTCGCCAGTTGGACCTGCAAAGAGAATATGCAATAACTGTGAAGAAACAACGAGATGCAAATGCACAATGACATATTCATGCAGAATTCCACTGCAGCAAGTGGGGGATCTCCAACAGATACGTATATTTAATTACTTCAGGTCTATAGAAAAAATGAGATGTAAGCCATAATTTTTACAAGTCACATTTACCCAATACCGGAGTCTTGATACCAAAACACTTTAAATGCACCAAAAACATGCAATTAAATATCTCAAACTATGCATATAGCACGCACACCTGAATAGCAAAATGAAAATTTATCAAGTATCAGAACACACAGACGATTCCTTTTTTATCCAATGCAACCAAGAGGTTTTCTATTCAACCTACACATATAATGATATTTGAACCACTTGAAGCACAATAATATTTGCAACAGCTCCTTTTTAAAGTGATCTTCAAGCTCAATTTAAAATTCAAATAAACACTGATGGAAGCAGCAATTAATTCAATTCCCTTGAAAACTCAAGTATAAGAAGCACAAGGGATATACTTGTTAATAGTTAAATACACTAACATCCATGTGTATTTTGTTTCTCTCCTCTCCACACCCTTTACTATGCTGTGGATGATCTGCACGAGAGCTTTGCAGAGGTTTGTAGCTTGCAAGGCTTTTTCTCCTCTTTTCTGCACCAGTAAACCCCTCATGCCCCATTATCTGAATTACCTTTTTACCCACTCTCCTTTCACATGCATTTTGTTACAGCACAGTTTATCTAAACTTTTACTCAATTAATGAAGATGTCTTCCATTGACACCGGTAAGCATGAAGAAACAAAGGTTGTGCAGAACAAACCAGATCAGCAGGTGTACTGATTATCCAAATTTCACCACCACTGCTCCCACACAATGATTCTTTCGATACACATAAACACATATATGCCCTTTCTTGTTTTATTTCCACTTTATTTCATAGGTTTTGTAAGATGTGTGTTTGTGTGAGAATGGTTCATGGAATAGCATTTTGTAGCATTTGAATTAATGTGAAGAGATATTAGTACATCACTCTTATATGTGTTTTCGGGTATTTCCACTAATGGCAACAACCACCATGAAGAATCTACAATCATAACACGGTATGATTGTGGTTCATTGAATAGATCTCTGTGAATCCTTTCATAACAAGAGACGGATTGGTGACCAAGTTGTTTTTATGATAAGCTCCACTTACAAGAAACATAAAAACTGATGATAAGGTGAAACTCCTTCGCTGTACTATAGTAGTTTTTCTCATAGCTTTGTGCTTTATTTTGGGAGAACAACTTCCAAACTTGCTGAGTAATTAATATTTTGGAAGCCGGGGGCTGTGGAAAAAATGGACTGAGATTGTGTGAACAAGATTGAAGATAGCAAGAAGGATAGGGGGTTGCGACTGGAAAAATTATATGCATATTATGCTGAGAACCAAGCTTTTGAACCTGAGTAACTTTGCATAAGAATTGAGGCGGGAAGAAGAGAACTGCATCATTTTGAAGGAAATGAGAGGTGCAGTAAAGAAGGCGAATGGAAAGAAGCTAGATGACACCTCAATACTTTGACCCTTTTGCAAACAGCCACCATGTCATTTGAACTCAAGATGATAAGACCCTATACTATTGCATACTTGGATAGACCTTTTCATCGATATTCCATTAGATACTTGTGCCATGACACATGGAAAGCTGTGATTAGTCAATAATTCCAAACTATAACGGAGGACCCAGAAATTAACCTCAAATTATATAGAACACAAAAAATCCATTTTCCCTCTTCACTTCTCTCTATCATAGAGGACCACAAACATTACAAGAGTAGAAATTGGATTTAGATCTGAGAGACTTTTCCCAATATTTAAAAATAATTTAACCCTCGCAAGTCGCAACCTTCCACCCTCCCCCTCCCCATATAGAAGGAGATTCATCGAATGTTCCATTCTTAATATCAATCAATAACCTTCGACAGACAAGAAGAATTGATACAGAACAATCGATATCCAACCAGAAGGAAAGAATCTTTCAAGATCACGGCTAAATCAAAATCCATGAACACATAATCTTCAAAGTAATCTTTATCATGTTCAAGTCAACGAAAGAGCTAGGAACAGATGACCAGATGACCAGAGTATTAACCTTGCAGATTGGACAGACAACTTTTAGCCCTACGGCTCGGGCCTCAAGCTGCGACCCCTTCGGTTTCTGATTCTTCTCAGCGCTTTTTCTCTGTGCCTCGATCTTCTGCTTCCCCCGCGTCATCCCGCTTAGATCCTCTCTTCCTCGCTCTCTGCGTTTCTCCTCTGTTCTTCGGCGTGGTCTGTCACGTGTGAGACCGACCGTGAACGTCGTCAGCCAAGGAATTCAGGAAGAGTGGGCCATATCGAAATGCCGGCGCACACTAGCTTAAGAACTTCAATACGCTGGGCGCGCAGTTTAACCCCCTTTTTTGGCGCGCTACAGAACCAGTTATGGTGAAGGTGCATGAACTGCCCATTTCTTTGAATAGGCAGTATACCTCCTCTTGTGATTTAATTTCAAGAGATAGTTTATAAATGAAGAAAAATCATTTTTTTAAAAAAAATATTTTACATATTATCTTTATTTAAAATTTTCTACCCATTAAAAATTCTAAAAAATATAAAAATATTAAATATAGACAATTTAAATGGACGATAACTAGTTCCTTTTTGCGTAACGGTTGTCTTGAATATTGACTTTCTCAAGTCTTGACTATTGACTTTTGAGGAGAGAAGTCAGTGCTAAATAGTTATTGGGAGATGGAAAAATTATACAGTAAATTTAAATAGATTATTTTTTATCTCGTATAGTACCACGTACCTAGCAGTATTAAGAGTTAGTTAAAATTAATTGGGTTAGTTATTTATTATTGCCCTAATTCTAATTATTAACTTTTTTGGAGAGGTTAAGGAAACTAAATAAGTTACTTAATCATTTCATATGTTAAATATTCTTAGATTATATATTAGTTTATTAGTCAAACTAATAAGTTTGAAGAAAAAAATAAAAATAAAAATACTTTAAAGTAATTTAATTAGCTTCCTTAATCTCTCCAAAAAAATCAACTAAAGTAATTTAATTAGCTTCCTTAATCTCTCCAAAAAAGTCAACTAACTCTTATAATTAGGACCGGAGGGAGTATAAAAATATACTAGTTTTTTTAAAATATCATTTTTTTTTTTTTATTATAACAAATTTTAATAGAAACCTTTTAATATGTACAATCAATATGGATAATTGGATACTTTGAAAATTTTATAGTTTTTGAAAACCAAGTGAATTAAGATTTTATATTTAAGACTAAATTCAACTTTCAATTAACTTTTCAGTTAACTCTTACGTTAAAGATTGGAGATAGTATTATATTTATAATGATTTATGCAATACCAAAAATGTTTATATATATCTCTAGTTAATTGACATGAGATAAATCCCACATATATTCTTTTTTTTTTAAGCCTCGGATTTAGTTAACAAGCCAGCATCTTTGTATTAGATATTGCTTTGTATTACATGCATGTGAGTGCGGACAAAATAAATCAAGGGGGTGAGCATATGCAAAAACGACACTAAATACAAAATACTTTAAAAATTATAAATTTTATTCTATATTTAGATCCGAAGGTAATAATAAAATAAAATAGTTGCATCCTATGTCACTGTTTCTGATCAAGCAAAAGATGTTTACCTTTTGATATCCAGCAGTTATTATACCTTTGTATGACGGGAGCAAGATTTTAATTAATAAGCTTAGCTTCTAGAATCTCTAAGTGGTAATTATATGTGACTTTTTTTTAGTAGAATACATTGAAGACTTATGTTTCATAATGTAGGGGTGCAAAAATTGGAACAAGCAGCATCATAAAAAAAACTCCAAGCTCATTGGGATTCAACAGTTTCACTTTTCATTCATTAAATCCCCAACAAGTTGTTATCATTAATATCTTCATGGAGAGTTTCAAATTATGAAGGTTTAAGATATTTAAAGCCAACATAAGATGTTACCAACTAATAACAATGTTTCAAAAAACTTATAATATATTCATTGAGAGTTTCACATGTTTAGTTTCACGTTACAATAATAATAATACTTATTTTAATGATCTATAACGTAAAATATAATCAAGTACACGGTAATCTAAATTAAAAAAAATGGTTAAAATAGTAGGGTTAAGATCCAATTTTATCCCATTACATATTCTTTACTCTTTTTCACCATCTCTACCTATTTAAGCCAGAAGCTAGTTGGCATCGACACAAATTCCAGAACCCAAAACACAGACAGTTTTCTAGCTTGTTAATTAATAACCTTTTTTTTTTTACACCATGGCCTTCTGGTTCTACCTTCTAGCTTCAATTTCTCTGTATACTTTCATTCTTATTACTCTTGCTTGTTTCACACGCAATAAGAAGCTACCACCTAGTCCACCAACCATACCCATCTTAGGAAACATCTTTTGGCTCTTAAAATCCTCAAAAAACTTCGCTGACCTTGAACCTATGCTTCGATACTTACGTTCAAAATATGGCAACATCGTCACCATTTACATGGGGTCCACCCCCGCCATTTTCATAACAGCCCATGAAACAGCCCACCGAGCTCTAGTGAAAAATGGCACCATTTTCGCCGGCCGTCCCTGGGCTCTTCCGACCACCAGAGTCTTCTTCCCTAACCAACATGGTGTTAGTACTTCTCAGTATGGTCCCACGTGGCGGCTTCTCCGACAAAACCTCATGCAAATCATACATCCTTCTAGGTTACATTCATATTCTCCTTGTCGTAAGAATGCTTTAGATCTTCTCAAGAAGAATATTCTGGCTGATATTGAGCTGGGTAGTAATAAAGCCATACCTATTTATGATCATATTGAGCTTTCAATGTTCGCTTTGTTGTCCCATATGTGTTTTGGAGAAAAATTTGATGAGATGAACGTTAGGGAGATTCAAAAAGTTCTTCACAGTCTTCTTCACAATTTCATCAGGTTCAATGTGTTGAACTTCCTTCCATTTTTTGTGTCCAAGATTGTGTTTAGAAAATTATGGAAAGAGCTTCTTCAGATTCGTGAGAATCAAGTTAATTTCCTCCTCCCAATCATAAAATCTCGCCATGAATTAACAAAAAGCAAGTTAGGACAAGAAGAAGAAGACCAGAGAGAAAAACAAAATTTAGGGTTTACTGCTTATGTTGATACTCTTTTTGATATGAAGCTGCCTGAGAGTGGAAGGAAGCTACCAGACGAAGAACTGGTGAGTTTGTGCTCGGAGTTCATGTTGGCTGGAACCGACACGACGGCGACCACGTGGTTATGGGCCATGGCGAATCTGGTGAAGAATCAGACCATACAAGAGAAACTGGTGAATGAGATAAACCAAGTTGTGAAGCCAGGGGAAGAAATAGAAGAGAAACATTTGAAGAAGATGCCATATTTGCAAGCTATAGTGTTAGAAACAATTCGAAGACACCCACCTGGACATTTTATATTGCCTAGAGCAGTAACACAAGACACTGAAATGGAAGGTTACTTCATACCAAGAAACGCTATTGTGAATTTTCTGGTGGCTGAATTAGGGTGGGACCCAAATGTGTGGGAAGATCCAATGGAGTTCAAGCCTGAAAGGTTTTTGAGGAAAGGTCAAAGTGAAGAAGAAGGAGAATACTGTTGTGAGTTTGATATAAAAGGGTATTCGGAGATCAAAATGATGCCGTTTGGTGCAGGCAAGAGGATTTGCCCGGCTATAAGTATGGCTCTGCTTCATGTTGAGTATTTTGTGGCAAATTTAGTGAGGGATTTTAAGTGGGCCATGGAAGATGGGTGTGAAGTTGATATGAGTGAGAAACAAGCTTTCACTGTTGTCATGAAGAATCCTTTGAGGCCTTGTGTGACTCCAAGATCTACCCTTTGAAATTTGTTTCAGCATCTTTGATTTATACTTATGCAATGAAAATATATATAATTTCTCTTTAATTAATTAACAACTTGTTTACAGTTCATGTAGCTCGAGGAACAGGTTGTATCACTGGTATGACGCTGATAAATATATTATCTTTTTTTCTTGAGTAGAAGTCTTTAGTGGGATTTTCAGTTTACACCAAGATATCGAGAGTATGTGAGAATTAGGGAAAAATTAAAAAAGAAAAAAACAAACAAATAAACAAACGAAAGTTTAATATCCTGAAGTACTTTACCAGGTGCATTTAGGATCCTTAGTATTTTGTGTTTCATCTCTGTACTTTAAAATATTTTGTAGGTTAGTTCAACATTTTAAGGTATTTTGTTGTTCATTTAAAACCCTAAAATATTTTATTAGACCATCAAACACTCCAAATAATGTTATTGCTGAAAAAATATTTTTGAGTGTTGTATGCATCATTTTTTTTAAAAAATGAAATTTGATGGCGATGCCAAAATTATTCAAAAAAAAAAAAAAATTATAGGTAACATTTTTCCTAAAAATTTAATGCTCTAAGAATAAAATTGTGCTGCTAAATATTTTAGTTTGCTCGATGTCCATTAAAAAAAAAAATACTTCTAAGGGATTGAATAAATGACAAAATATTTTAAAATACTGTAGGTACATGCTAAGGAACACAGCTCATCCCAAAATAAAAAGAGAAAATGACAGCCGAGTTCCAAGAACCATAAAAAATAACAAAAAAGTTCTAACAGAAATTCACATATCAAAAAATTCTTTAGGGACTTTTTTGATATTATTTGTATTAAAACAAAATTCAGGTTTTAAAATTTTATTGTGAATATAGCATTTTCATTTGTGAATCTAGCATTTTTCATTGTGAATGACCTCTGTACGCTTAAAGACTTGAGTTTAAAACAAAATCCGGGTGTTTAAATGTTGTTCTGAATATATCACTTCCTGTTGTGAATATAGCTTTTTCTGTTGTGAATGATCAAGTTTTTAAATTTTGTTGTGAATATAGACTTCCGTTGTTGTCAATACAAATAATATCAAAAAAGTCCCTAAAAACTTTTTTTATATGTGAATTCCTATTGGAACTTTTTGGCTATTTTTTATAGTTCTTGAGACCTGACTGTCATTCTTTCAGATAAAAATGGGTGGAGGATTCTAAGCTTTGTAGCCTATGTAGAGGTAGCCTTCATAAGAGTGACACCTACACCCATTATCTTCATTTTTAGGGGTTGAGTTTCTCTCCTAATCTTTTTCTCATTATCCCTCAATATCTCTAAATCATATCTGTCCAATCAATCATGATACTACTTTAACCTCTCTCTCATCTTCCCAATCAATGACCCAGATGAGCTGATGAGGGAAAAAGAGAAAAAGGATGAGGAGAAGATCTTCTCCCCATTTTCAGTGGTATAATTTTAGGTTTAATATTTTTGTTTCGCTTTGTAGAAATATATTTTTTTACCACACTTAATGGGTCTCTGTTTAAAATCAAAGGAGAAAAATCAGAGGTATCACACTCTCTGTATTGTATTATTTGATGAAGAGGATTACAATGTATTTATAGGAGAATTGAGGGAGAACAGAGGAGGTACATTAGGAAATACAATAAAACATAATAAAGACTAATAACTCATAATAAAGACTAATAACTCAATAATTAAGAGGCTATAATCAGATCCTATAATCAGGCACTAATCAAGGGATCCTAATAAATGAGTGATTTTATTTCCTAATACTCTAACAGCCTCATTAATATTTTTTTTTCTCTTCTCTTTACTATGGAATCTACTCATATTTATGTGAGTGTAGCCCAAAAAAAATTCGACGTTTAGGAAATACAATAAAGCATAATAAAGACTAATAACTCAGTAATTAAGAGGCTATAATTAGATCATATAATCAGGCACTAATCAATGGATCCTAATAAATGAGTGATTTTATTTCCTAATATTCTAATAGTCTCATTAATATATATTTTTTCTCTTCTCTTTACTATGGAATCTACTCATATTTATGTGAGTGTAGCCCAAAAAAATTCGATGTTTAGGAAATACAATAAAGCATAATAAAGACTAATAATAAAGACTAATAACTCAATAATTAAGAGGCTATAATCGAGCACTAATCAATGGATCCTAATAAATGAGTGATTTTATTTCCTAATATTCTAACAGTCTCATTAATATATTTTTTTCTCTTCTCTTTACTATGGAATCTACTCATATTTATGTGAGTGTAGCCCAAAAAAAATTTCGACATCAAAAATAGAAACATTAAACCCTATAATTTTTCTATAAAATGTCCTCCCTTCCTCCCCAACATTGGCGGATCTAGAGATAAATGTTTGGGAGCCAAATGTATACTTATTAACTAATTAAGAAAAAAAAGTTGGAGGGCCAAATGTATAAGTTTTTGGAACAAATGTATAAATTTTGCATAAAAAAATTCATTTTATATTAAATACTCCTTCCGGTCCTAATTATAGGAATATTTTTATAGTGCAAATTGCACTACAAAAGTGTTTCTATAATTAAAACAAGAGGTAGTATTTAGGACAATTTTTTTTGGGGCCACAACCCCCTTGCCCTTGAGAAACTTCGCCTCTGCTCCCCATTGACTTTTTCTGAAAGATTAAAGAAGCTAAATAGGTTATTTTACATGTTATATATTATGTATCCTTAAATTATATATCAGTTTATTAGTTAAATTGATTAGTTTGAAGTATAAATAAAAATATTCTAAAATAATTTCTTTAACTTTCTTATTATTATTATTTTTTTTAAGAAAAGACAATTATTTTACTATGAAGTAAAAAGTATCTTGGAGGATACTCTTCCAATCTAGCGTCGTAATGTATAAAGTACAGGCGTCAAAGCTGTGGGCTGTGGCAGGTTTCTGGAACGAGCGCGTTGGTTACACGTGCAGCGTATGTATGTCATCGGTTCTCACGTGCCAAGCGGTCCTGCTCTAATTGGTGGTGTACGGATGCTCTTAAATTCCCCAGCATCGAATCACGCACACTCTTCTACAGTTCTACTTACACTCACATCCACGCCAAAATCTCAAGCAAATCGGACTGCGTATGGGGCGTAGATCTTGAGCTAGTTCCTTTACAACTCAATCTTCATTTCTCACGCTTTTGTATCCTAGATCGAATCGAGGTGAGTGTTTATTTTCTTTTTGCTTCTTTGATTTCTTAGTAAAAAATTACATCATCTGTGCATTTCAGTGAATTCACCCGCTCAATGTTTAGCGGCATTGTTACAATTCGCATCAGATTGATTAATTAAGCTGAGCTTTTTTGTTATATATTTTTTCATGAGAAGATGCATTGCTATCTCATGAGGCTGATGAAGCTACACGGCATCCGTTCTTCTTCTTCTTCAACAAATAATTTCGGTTTTCTTCAGTTGTAGTTCATAGAATTCACTTTTACAGCTGTGTTTAAGATGTTTTTGTGTAAGCAGTAGTCCGATCAGCCATTATTGACTTATTTTGCTTCTGTCGGCTTCGAATTTTAGAAAAGGCATGGCTGGTAAGGCTTGGCCTTAGGAATCTTTCCTCTGGTTTTACCAAAATCTTTCCCGAGATTTGATAAAAAAGTATACATTTTATCATTTTTCTTGGAATTTGTTAAACTTCAATTCATCTTGACTACATTCTCAGACAACATTGTCAAACATGCCTAATTGTCTCCAACACTGATTGAAGGTTGTGGTATTGACTAAGAGCAACGCTTAAACTCATCTTGGAGATTGTGAAACTATTGTAATCTGGAATTGTTTTGATGTGTCCTTATTGTCAAAAATTTGTTTCTTCCCTTCATTCCATTCTTCCTTACCGGTGGCATGGAACATAAATTTTTTCAAATCTCCAGGCTTATAACTTTGATGAGCTCGCACATCACCATTCAGGCAAAGGTTTGAGTTCAATTGTTTGGGCTATAGAAGGCTGTGATCCCATGTTGAAATCCAGAGCTTAAGGTTCCTTTGAAATTGTTTCGTTGAATCAATATAATTGATCATTTAAAGGGAAAGGACGCAACATATCTTGGCAATCAAATCCCAACAATCGCTAACAATGAAGGTAAATTAACTATTGTGATAAAGTATTTGAAAACTCCAACTATCTAGGATACATATCTTAAGCAAAGCAACTAAAATAATCTTATCCTCATGGCCTGAACAAACTGGCTAAAATATAGAGTAAAACTAAAATATAAATTCAATAACTCATGTTAATTACAAATAAAATCATGTTTAGATAATGTGATCTCCAACATAAAGTAAACGAAGAAAGCTTGCTTTGCCTATGCATATTAGTTGAAAATATTTTAGCCACCCTGCTACTGTTGACTTGTATAAGTGCCAAAGCAATATTTTTTCCTTTATTTTGATTAAATCCATTTCTTAAAACATTATTATTTGTCATTTCAGGTTAGTAGCTTTCTGTGAAAGTCAATGACTTGATTCTGCTGCAGCTGCTGATGTCACTACTTACTAGACAGATACATGTTGGAAGCAGGCATTTTTCATACGGTTGTCTCAGATGACTATTAGTGGCTATATTGTGCTTAAACACTGTTGCTATGGGCGTTTGTCAATGGCCATGGCTTCTTTATGTTCTGCTGATATGTCATGTAATCAATAGGAATGAAGCAATCAGTCCTGATGGTATGATCATGCATAATTCTTCTTGATCCCCTAAGTTTGTTTCTGTTTGGTCATGTATTGCTGGATATAAGTTTTGATTCTTACGTCATCACATCCACATTTTTATATTGCAAAGATTTGTGTGCTTTCTGACACAATGTAAAAAGAAGAAATAATGTCAATTTTATAAATTATACGTCTTTTGATCTGGGCATTCAGGATTTATATATAATGATGATGAATTTGTAATTTAGTTAGCCGGCTGTTTGGATATCTTTTTCCCATATAAATGTTTTAGTGAGATCCTCTTAGTTGCCTTTGAGTTGAGTTTGGATTGTTTGAGCTCTAGTTTATTTCATTTTGTCTTTGCAGGAGAGGCACTTCTTAACTTCAGGACAGCAGTTAGCCCTAATAGTGACCTCTTACCTTGGAGGCCTGAGGATCCTGACCCATGTCAATGGAAAGGAGTAAAATGTGATCCCAAAACCAAGAGAGTGACAGATCTGTATGTTTTTTTTGTTTTTTTGTTTATATTTTGTCTTTATTTAAAGTGATCTAGTCATTTTTTCTTACTTTTTTATGTCATCTTATTTTAAACTTCTTTGCATTGTCACAAAAACCAATTTGGATTAGCACTAAAAGTATGTATCATCTCCCCCTTCCTATATAGTGATGATTATTGATGTAACATTTATCATCTGGAGAGTGAAATGATTATTACTATTGGTTTCATAAGATTGTATCTTGTTAGTTTGAGAAATTGAACTCGATATTGTGGTAAAAGAAATGCTGGATATCTGACCTTTTATATCTCACTTTGCTTTCATTGCTGATAGGTTTCTGGATCATTTCAAATTAAGTGGGTCTATTTCAGCTGACCTTGGGAAGCTAGAGCATCTGAGGATTCTGTATGTATTTTGCCTTTTTTAAAGTTATTTGATTCTGTTGATTTTTTTGTTGGTCTTCGGCATCTGATGTAGATAACTAATCTATGTTGTAGTGCTCTTAACAACAACAACTTATATGGGACTATTCCATCAGAACTAGGAAATTGCACTGAATTGCAAGAAATGTAAGTACCACCTTTTGCTCCTCAATCTTTTCCACTTCAATTTCCTTTTTAAATTAGAAAATTATGTACATTTGTTTCGGTGAACATTTTAGCAATAATGATTCAACAATGCAGCCTCTCCTTGTAAACCTCAATACTTAAGTTTGGAAATTGGTCTGCAAATATACTTACTATTGCATTTTTGTTAAGTATACCCAAGTACGTACTTCACTTCTGTGGTATTAATTGAAGCATGGGACAAAGGGACAAACCATTTCTTTCCAAAGGCCAAGTAAGGTCTGTTAGCCAGGAAATATGTCTTCTGGAAGAGGCTTGAAAAGGACCCTCTGAGTGTCTCTTGACATCCATATATATGGGTCCGCCTCTTTCAATTTTGCTATTGAATTTGGAGACATTTCAGTCTGAAAGGATTTTTTAACAGGGACACCTCAAGGGTGCCTTTATTTTATGATTATTTTCTTCACTTTCTTCATATTTAGATTTCGTTTGGTCCCAAAGTAAAAGGGTTCGTTGGTGGACAAAACGGAAATGAGTAAAATGGAAGATTAAATCAAAAATAATTTTGAGGATGTAAAATGACCTTTATTTTGTCCTAGAATCAAAATTTTCTGTTGGAACAATTAAACTTTTTTCCGTGTTGAGAACTTAGTTGGGCGAACTAACTAAAAATTTGTTGGGTAATTCTCTTGCAGATATTTGCACAGTAACTACCTTAGTGGATTGATCCCAAGTGAAATCGGAAATCTTTCACAACTTCAAAATTTGTGAGTTTCTCCTGTTTTATGCTCCCCGCTTGTTTCATTATCAAGTATATTTATCTGGATGAAGCATCACAAATATTGTGGTGCTGCATGGTGAATAAGTGACCTATGGTTGGGTGGAGAAAAGGAAAAGAGATGGGAAAACAGACAGGCATGCTTTTAGAGAGGGACAGGGGAGTGTGCAACAGTTCAACGTAGTTTCTGTCTCCTCTCATCCAAATTATCATTCTTGTTTTAAAACAGATCACATTCATTCAACGTGTCTCCCTATTCTGCAGGGATATATCAAGTAACTCCCTCAGTGGGAGTATTCCCCCATCACTTGGGAAATTATATAGTCTAAAAAATTTGTAAGTAGCCTTGTTTTCCTTTTATAGTTCTTCACTTCTTTATTCATATCTTATGTTAATCTATTATTTTAAGAAAAAATCACTCTTTCTTACTGTGGTCATATTTGGTACTTTTCAGCAATGCCTCGTTCAATTTTCTGGTTGGACCAATACCTTTGGATGGTGTGCTTGCCAACTTCACTGAAAGCTCGTAAGTCACCCCCCCCCCCCCCCCCCCCCAAAAAAAAAAAAAAAAAAAAAAAAAAAGAGGGATCAGTGTGGTTGAATGGTCTGTCCTAGTTGTAAATTTATACTTCCTAATAGCGAAACAAATATACTTGATGCAGCTTTCTTGGAAATCTTGGTTTGTGTGGAGTGCAAATCAATTCAACGTGTAAGAATGATGGTTCGCCTAAATCCAATTCTTCAATTTCAGGTAAAGCTGAAACCATTTAATTGAATTAACTGAATTCTTTATGTGCCCTTGCAACTAGCTTTCTTTTATTGTTTTATTGATATTTGTGCCTTTTGTTTGGAACAGTTTTGTATGCTTAACTGGACCACATTCTTACTGTTTTGACTTCTCTAATGTTACTTTCTATAGACCAAAATGGAAAGAGGAAAGATTCTGGCCGGCTGCTTATTAGTGCATCAGCAACTGTGGGTGCACTACTTTTGGTGGCTCTTATGTGCTTCTGGGGTTGTTTTCTTTATAAGAAGTTTGGTAAAAATCACCGAGAAAGTTTAGCAATGGATGTCTGTGGAGGTAAATACCTTGCCTTTATGTTGGCTACTTGTTGGCCTATTTTCTCATCTTTCTGAAATCATAAATACTAATTTAATCTATATTTAAATCTTGCAGGGGCATCCATTGTTATGTTTCATGGAGATCTACCATATTCTTCAAAGGATATTATTAAAAAACTTGAGACTTTAAATGAGGAACACATAATTGGTTGTGGAGGATTTGGAAAAGTTTACAGGCTTGCAATGGATGATGGGAATGTATTTGCTTTGAAAAGGATTGTAAAGTTAAATGATGGCTTTGATCGATTTTTTGAGCGAGAGCTTGAAATTCTTGGAAGCATTAAACACAGATATCTTTTGAACTTAAGAGGATATTGCAATTCACCTTCATCAAAGTTGTTAATATATGATTACCTATCTGGTGGTTGTCTTGATGAAGCTCTTCATGGTAAGATGCATGCTGCAGCTATGATGTTGTAATACTCTGTGCACTATTAAAGGTTAATTTTTCGTTATCAATTCTAGTATGTGGTAATTTTTTTGAACTTGTTCAGGATTCTTAATAATCTCAAGAACCCAGAATGTTTGATAATGACATTGATAAATAGTCCCCCAGCTAAAATGTGGGTGGATCTTTTCAACATAACAACATTTTATAGGCTTTTCAACAAATTGCCTTAATACCACTCATGGTTTACTACTTAGTGCACCTTGAGATAGAAGTCTCAATTGAAACTATTTTTCCTATTTTTCAATATAATATGCGTTTCATCTTGGAATAAGCATCTTCATTGGTTACTGGATAAAAATATTGGGGGATAATGATGTTTTATGATGCATTAAACAGAAAGATCTGAGCAACTTGATTGGGATTCACGCTTGAATATCATCTTGGGAGCTGCAAAAGGGCTTGCCTACTTGCACCATGATTGTTCCCCTAGGATCATACACCGTGACATAAAATCAAGCAATATTTTGCTTGATGGAAACTTGGATGCTCGAGTCTCTGACTTTGGGCTTGCCAAACTTCTGGAGGATGAGGAATCTCACATCACTACCATTGTTGCTGGAACATTTGGTTATCTAGCTCCAGGTAAGCAATCTAGAATGGATATGCTGTTGGCCAGATAGATAATTGGAAGGATAAGTCATGGGTGATGGCTTTGGACATTTGAGTTATTGCTAAATGTCTTTTGTTGATTCAGGCTGTTTACTCTGCTTATCTCTTGTTCTGTTGTGTTCCATGCTTAATGATGATGAGATAGATTGCAGATTACCAGGGAATATCTCACGTGACTTGCCTATGTAATTTAGTGTCTGTGGTTAGTGAAGCTAGATTAGGGTGAAAGAGGTTACTAGATGGTGGGACCAAGAGTAAGAGTTATTAAGATGTTTATATTACCTCAACAGATGTTCTAAAGATTGAATGGTGCTATTTTGGTACCATGTATTCTGAATTTTATCAATCAAGACGATATCTAATCCTGTTCTCTCTTCACTTTTGCTGACATTATTATAATATCATTTATCTTCACTTTTGTATCATTTGTGCGTGTCATCCTTTGGGCAGGCAAAAATGAAGGCTGTGATTAGAAGCTAAAATTCCCCCCCCCCCCCCCCCCCCCCCCCAAAAAAAAAAAAAAAAAAAAAAAAAACACCAACATAAGGATGTTAATGTTGTCAATCTGTACATGTCCATATAACCATATCATGTATTTAACAAATTTGTGAAACTAAGTGGGATGGTTGTTTTGAAGTTTTGGTTTTGCTTTTTAATTCCATTGTCTGATGACGCATCTGTTGCTCCATGGCAGAATATATGCAAAATGGTAGAGCAACTGAAAAGACTGATGTTTATAGTTTTGGTGTCTTGGTACTTGAAGTGTTGAGTGGAAAGCGGCCAACAGATGCATCATTCATTGAGAAGGGCCTCAATATTGTCGGTTGGGTAATGCCATTCATCCTAGACGTTAGCTTTAAGTTGAACTTGCTTTTTCTGTGCTGCTTGTTGTAGAAATACTAGTTTACTCTTTAAAAACATACTCTGTATATTTCAAAATTGGGCTCTCATTTTTGTTGTTGTTTTTGTACTCTGTAGTATTCATAACTCTGATTTCTTTGGTCACTCATCGTCTGCTTGCTTGTGTGCATTAGATCTGTAATGAGATTGAAATAAAAGCTGATGCTGTTTTCCTTCTTCCTTTTTCAATAAATTGTGGCAGTTAAATCATTTAATTACGGAGAACAGAGCCAGAGATTTAGTTGACCAGCAATGTGAAGGAGTGCAGGTAGAGAGCCTGGATGCGTTGCTCTCTGTAGCTATACAGTGCGTATCCTCGAGTTCGGAGGATCGACCCACAATGCACAGAGTGGTTCAATTGATTGAATCAGAGGTGATGACCCCTTGCCCAAGTGACTTTTATGACTCCAATTCCGAATAGAGCCAAAGTTCGTTATAGATTGTATCATTGTTCATGCCACTTGGGACTTAGAAATTTGATGCTGTGAGTGAAAGGGACCCAGAATTCTCAAAGCAGGTTTATGATCAATCCATTCTCCTACCACCTCGTCAACATTGGGAATTCGGGTTCATGTCCTGGTGCCATCTGCCGAGGCTTCTCTGTCTTTGTGAATTTAATTTGAAAATCGGTTATTTATGGAATCTTGCGTCCTCTCTCGTATTCTTTTTTTTGGGTTGTAATTTGTCATGTTTGCATTTATTCACTAGATTGTAAGTGTATATTAATTTTAATGAATTGAAAAAACGCCAAATGATTCCTGATATCCAAGTTTTGTAATCCATTCAGTATACTTTGCTTTTGCCAACAACGTTTCCGCATTTATTTCATTGGTGAAAAATGGTGACTCGTTCTTGTCTGAGATCGTGTCTAAGTTATACCGCAGGGTTTGGCACAAAGTCGGATTAATTTTGTGATATAATCATATATTCTTTTTCGTGTACATGGAATAGATAATAGAAACTTGAGTTTCTGTTGGATCGAGATTGACCAGCAATTCTTTCTTTGGAACAATCCAAATGACCAATCGACTCAAAATCTTCTGTAAACCTTTTATTCCATATGTACTTCCCAATTGACTTTCTTTTTTAAATTAATAAAACTAAATAGATTACTTTAAATTATTGTCTAAAGATGTCAGTTTCTCTCTTTTAATTTCCCTTTCAAAGACAATTTTGATTCCCATGCTGCGATTTTAAACCTTCTTGTTGCGACCTAAAATCTCCCACGCTAATATTTTTCTTCTTTTTTTTTTTTTTTTTTTTTTGGTCCAAACAGTTTTGCTCATTCATCGCAAGGCCAATGGAGCACCTAAACCACACCATGGCCTTCCTCCTATAGTTTCTTGTAATATTAAACCTACAATATTTCAAACTGACAGGATCCCTAATCAGTATTACACATCCAAATAAACGACTTTTCAAACTAGTTTTGGATCAGATTTTCCAGAAAATTTAATCATCGATGAAATATACTCACGCGCTCTATGTACCAATCCACGGTTTCGGTTCTTGGATGGCTGCAAGCAACCAGCGGTAATCTGATATCGTTGAATCAGACAATGGCTCAAGAAACTCACACTGATCTAGTATTTCAGGTGGTGGGGCTCCAGCAATGAGATTGGTATCTAGTCTTGGCTTACCCTTTGAGAGCTCAGTGGGAACACTGGCTGAAGGAGCTTGAAGAGTAATGGGAGAGGCCCCTGGAACAACCTCTTGTTTAAAGGGCAATGCTCTTGCAGCTTGCAGACAGAACTCTATCCACTGATAGATTAGTGGGGATGGTCCCCAGACTCGGCTGCCGATCCGGTTTGTTTCAAGCCGAGAAGCAGCTGGAATTGCCTGCAAAAGGAAAAACATGACAGATGAGAAAAATGCCTACTGAGAAGGAATAAGATAATCTATGAAATTAATGTTGGAATCATAAACTAGGTATATTTGGATCCCATGTAAACTATTCAACAATTATTTCATATCACCCAAAGTCCTATGTAATTTGCTCAGTTTTATCAAGAACTTCAGATATCTCTATACAAAAACAAAATGTAATGAAATACAAAATGAAGTGAAAGAAGTTATTTTGAATATTTAAATGACTTTTGTATTCCTACTTTAAAAGGTAATAAATTTAAAATATAACTTGAGTAATAATTACAATAGTATGATCTCTAATGGACAATGCAAACTGCGAAAGGAATCATTTTCCTCTCACTTTACCAACAGGACACAATGCAGCAAAACATAAGTACCATACCCAAAGATCTGCCCATAAGCTAGCTCCAGATTTTGGAACAATTACTGTTACATTAGACATGCGCTTGGCAATAGGAATGATGTCGCTACTCCATCCAACAGTTACCCACACATCTCCAACTCCAAAAGCTTTCAGATAGTGAACACTGTCAAACAGTCGAACCTAAACAAAGCCAAGTGAATGGTGATGTTGAAATTTGTAATTTGGACAAAGAAAAATAGGAGAGAGATATTCTTTTCTTATTAATCAAGTTGCATATGTTAGTAACATTGGTTCCAATCTATCCAGTGGATAGAAAAGGCAACAACAGCAGTTGAGAGATTGTCTTTATATCATTACCTGCTTTCCAAGCAAGGCTAAATTGTGCTTAACAGCATCTCTCCCACCATCAACTTGCAAATCAATGTTGTTTGTATTGTATGAGGCTCCCATATACTTCAAAACTGCACCAATAACCTCTCTGGGGGAATCAACCATTGAGATTCTTCCTGCAAACTCTGGCCGCCACAAATCTGCCCAGTCCTGCATTTACAGATTATATACTTCCAGAAAAGATGTATAGAAAATGACATTGGTTCTAACGAAAACATAAAGAAAAAAATTACCTCTATAGGAGCCAAATTATACTTTTGAAATTTGTTTTTCTTGTAGGCTATAACCATGCAGCCCCATCGATATGGAGCAGCCCATATGTCACCGACAGGATCTATTTCTCCCTCACTATTCCTGCGCAGGTATACCTGGAACTTATTCAGTGATACTATAAAAAGAAATTCCAACAGGATAAGCAACCAAATTAGGACATGCTATATAATAAGTGTCCTATGCTAAAGTAATTGAGTTAAGAGTATCTAAGATCTATATGATACAACCTTGTTTTTTGTTCCATTTTTTACTTGGCATATTTTAATTTGACTAACATAATGTCCTTCACCCCTCCCCCTGCATGTTTTCAGTTCCCTCCTTCCCATTCATCTATGTTGGTTGCACCAACCTGTTTCTGTTTGATGAAAATTCTCAAATGAAAGCATCTTTATGAGTTTGATGAAGACTTCAGTAAGCAGGATGAACTTGCCCTTAAAACCAGACCTCTTGCCTCATGGACTATAAATGGCTCCTCCATTGTGGGAATCCATCAGATTACTTGCTTGGTCATCATCTTATGATCTTGCCAAGGTTAATGCAAGTACATACAATTATACAGAGATGGCTCACTGAGAAGTGCGCCCATATACAGAACTAACAAGTATTATCCCTTTGTTTCCCTTTATTCAGATCTCAAATATTCCTACATGCCTGGTGGTCAAACCAGGCCGGTCAAATGTAAATGAAACTATGTTCAGAGGAACAATTCTTCATTACAGATACAAGACTAAATGTTGAGCCAACTAATTTTGTATCTGAATCACTAAGAATCCAAAAAAGACTTCTGAGAAGACAATTTTTAGGAAGAGATACAAAATAAATGGTTACCTTCCATTTCTCATCTAGGCCTTTGAACCAATCCTGCTCTTCAACATCATGTATTGGCTCAATTATAGCTTTGTTGATGGCAAATTTAAGCCAGGAGTCACCAATACTAACAATATCAGCTGCCAAAGCAGAAGCAGGCCCAATATTTCCTTTAGTAAAGGGAATTGACAGATCAGAGAAAATACTCTCGAGACTTGTATTATACTTCACGTTAAACTTCAGCCTTCTCCCTTGAGATTTTATGAAGTCCTAAAAGTAAAGAAAAACCAGCATGACAAGTTATGAAATAAGAAATTATTGCAAATTTGACTCAAAATGGAAAAAATAAAAGAATATGTAGCATAAACTGGATAACCAAAGACAATAGCAATAGGATCTTAGATACATTTCAAGCAAAAACCTCACAAGTTCCGAGAAAAAGAAAACAGGAAGAGAACCAACAAGGGGGAGAGAGGAGAGGTGAGAAATTTAATAAACAATGTCAGAGAATTAACACCACTATTAAAGAGGAAAGTTATGCAATATATTACACACCTTGATCCATGATGGAGGCACAGAACCACGTAGAGCAACAATTTTGAGAGGCACAGTCAATGCATATGTTTTAGATTTCCAAGCATTAAAAGCTGCTTCTAAATCCCCATCAAGAACATTTTCTGTGTCATCATCTTGTTTTCTTCCTTCATGTTCATCTACAACCATAAAACCATTAATCATGTCAACGGCCAAGTCTTTCAAAGTTTATCTCATAACAGCAATAACATACGATCCACAAATAAAAACCAGTACAATGAGAAAAAAATGCAGGACCAATCCTTAACTGACAAGCTAGAACTGACAGGGTACAATTATTGAATGTGCCATAAAATGCAAGATACAACTCCTTGAGTGGAGGAGTTCCATTTGCTCTTCAATCTATTGGTAACACTATTGATCCCGAACAATGCGCACATCTTAGTTGACAAGTGAAGTGAAAATGGATCAAGCTCAAGAAAAGCACGAAAATAAATTTATCAGTGTTACCAGTACCACTAAAGAGAACTCTTACGCATAAACATAAAGCTCGAAATAAAGCTAAAAACGCAATATCAATCAAATTGACAACAAAAAGAAGACATTATTGAATACACATGGCAAGTCGTTTGATACCTTCCGTTGTCTGCTTATCTTGAAGCGATGAAGAAGAGGCGGGAAGAGGCGTCGAAGAAGCCGAACTAACACGAATGCCGATGCAAAATCCAAATCCAATAAACAGCACCACAGAGACAGCGAGACGCACGAAGATCTGAGGTAAGTTGAGAGGCTTTCTTGAACACGCCCGATGCTCATCTTCACCAGTAGCTGCCGGCGACAGAGTTATCACATTCCGGCAATCGGAGAATACTTTTGTGCCACTAAACCGAAATAGCGTTTTCCTGGAGCAGGAGATAAGAAGGAAGGGAGGCTTAGGCTGTCGCAAATGATAAAATCGAAGTGGTGAACCAGGAGAGAGCGGGAATCGCATTGGAACCAAAGCAGCCATGGACGGACACACTTCGAAGCTCTCATTCTATCAAATATTTAAGCATAAAAAAGTGAATTTAAACTAATAAAAAATTTATGCTAATTTAAATTTAATTTGTCTCAATTTAATTAAGCAAATTATGAGGGATTAATGGCGTGAGCCATTATTTTACTATGAGTAGATGGATTAGGATGATAAAATTGAGTGACTTTTTTGTTCGTAACTTGTAAGATTTTCATAGCTCCAAACTTTAAAATACTACAACCAACAAGTTTGGCGAGGGATCTCATGAAATCTCAAAAAAAATATAAGTTTAAATATCGGAAAATATATTTATTGAAACGGGTATAATCTTTTGTGCTCTAGACTTTGAAAAGAACAATCCTTAAAAAAATATTGCAGGGATTCATGTGGCAGATAAAAAATTCAACCCTCAAAAGATCATGAAATATATTGTGTGTTTGGAATAGTAGTGAGAAAAATAGTTTTTTTACAATCTGACTTTTACAAACCTAAGATTGGATAACACTCAGATTTGTAATATAACTTATGTTTGGATTGATAGGGCAGTAGCATTAGTGGCTTTTCTAAAGGTAAAATTTGTTTGAGTGATTTTTTAAAAAGCAAGTTCAGATGAAAAATAACTTAAAAGGGAAAGAATTATATACAACTTTCAGTCCTTCATACAACGCTCAGTTGACTATGTTGGAGAAATTGATGATACTAAATAAATTATTTAATTATAACAAATGTTATATGATATCTCTAAAATATTTATGGTATCATTATTGGATTAAATATTTATATAATTCAAACAATGATAAATATAAATATTTTAAAATAATTTATTTAGCTCTCTCAACTATCCAAATTAGCAATGCATACTCCATTGAACCTAAATATAAGATAGAGTTAACTCTTTAGAAAAATTAAAGAAGCTAAATAAGTTCATTGGTTATATCATATGTGATGTATCATTGAATTATATATCAGTTTATAAGTTAAGGAAAATAGTTTAAAGAAAAAAATGATAAATATAAATATATTAAAGTAATTAATTAGTTTTTTTCATATTTATAGAAAGGCCAACTTTGTCTTATATTTGGGGCTAAAAGGAGTATGAATTAGTAATGCATATACCACTCTGTTTTTATTTATAAGTTTTTTTTAACTAAATTACATATATCAATGAGAGGTAGTTAACTAAATGATCATGTAGTAAATTTGCAACGTTGCCCTCATTTATGAATGTGATATTTTCAAATTTTTATTTTCTCTCTATTTTCATTGGTATGATTAATATGAGCAAAATTATCATAATCTCATTTACTATCCTAAAATTGGACTTATAAATAAATTTTTGATCAAAAAGAATTTATAAGTAAGACTAGAGCAGTAAATATTTTCTCTCTCATACACATGTCACCCTCCCCTTTTTTTTTCCTCTCTCTCTCTCCCAATTGTGATGTGGCCTCCTTTTTCATATCTCTCTTGTTAAAAGCTGGAAACTTCTGACTTATCTTCATAGCACCAATAATGTTTTTTCATAAGCAACTTTTAACTACTTTTCGGATGACCATAAGTGAGATTGAGAAATCATGATCCCAAACATACAAATTTGGTGCAATAATGTGGAATCATGTTTTTTCTCTACAAAAGTTATTTTTAGGATGACCAAACGTCATCCCAAGTACACAATTATCAATAGTAGCTCTTTTATTTATTAATGTGGACCTTTCTTATATTATTTTTCTTGGTTAGAACTTTAATGATATTTTCTCAAGATATCATCCCCTTTATTATTTAGTAAATTGTTCAGCGAAATTACATATAATCCCTAATTATTCCACATAGATCCAATATTACCCACATAAACTAGGGTTTTGTGCAATCTTTTGGTAAAAACGACACCGTACCAGCGTCCAGGTCATACATTCATGTCCCACCACCAAGAAATTCGCTTTGAGCCAAGTTCCCATGCACAGGAACAGTAGTGATGCCCCCAGCATTATTGAAAGTGAAAAACAACGTTTCTTCATTAACTCGCAAAGAAAGGAGTTGGTTTATGATCATAAAATTGTGGATTCCAATCTTATGTTGGTGGACAATCTATAAATATCGTTATAAACTTTACTTGAACCCAGAGACATACTTGACCCTAATAAACCTTTAAACCAACTTACCTAAACTTTCTTGTGTGTATATATATATATAATTAAAAAAGAAAGCTCAACTTCACAGGACCCGGTTTGAGTGCCTATCCAAAGGAGGCACTTGTTGCATCTGGGCCGTCCAGATACGATCTGGACGGCCCCATTTTTTTTTTTAAATCTTTGCTTTTAAGATAAAAAAATATTTTTTGAAAAAATGTTAGTTGAGATATTATCTTTATTTTAGATTAAATACCCATTAAAATATTTTTTTTTCAAAAAAAATAGAAAGTAAAAAAAATAAGATCTGGGCCGTCCAGATCAGATCTGGACGGCCCAAGAGGGAGGAGCTCTCCCTGCCTATCCAAAGATAGGCAGGGAAACTCATTCCCAACTTCACATCACCGCCTTTGAAATGCGGCGTTGAGATCTGGAATATTAAGGTCATCACTATAAGCATAACATGGACTCAAACCCAAATTAAAGGGCTCTGATCAACCTTCTTGGCGTTAAAGGCTTCCTCCACTGCCGAAGACAGATCAGTGTAAAACTTAGTCGGCAGAGAAGTTGAGGTTGTCCCTGAATCGTAAGATAGTAAAAAGTGAATGGGACTAAGTACTTTGGAATTTGGATACTGTCATGTGCACCCCCGAACGTGATGTTCTTGGAAGTTCCAGAATTTTTATTTTGTTGCCTATCGTTAATGTTTCAGATGACAGATCTCCAGAAGTATATGAGATCCATCTCCATATATAACCGATGCCATACTAACATGTTGATCCGTCTTACTGCAAGGATAAGAAGAAAGGCGATGGTGAGAGAAAAATTGGCAGAGAAAAGAGGTTGGGGTTTGTTAGTAAACGCCATGATCATTGGAACTGGATTCCCTGCCTATTCTTTGGATAAGTAGGGAGAACTCGTCCTCTTAGACTATCCAGATCGATCGGAATGGTCCGCATTTTTATTTTTACTTTCTATTTTTTTTCAAAAAAAATTATTTTAATGGATATAGAATCTAAAATTAAAATAATCTCTCAACTAACATTTTTTCAAAAATGATTTTTTTATTCAAAAACAACGCTTTATCGACCGGGATCATCCGGTCAGGATGGGCCAAACTCTTGGTGCCTATCCAAAGGATAGGTAACAAAACCGGTTCCCATGATCGTCACGCTCAAGGAAGGTAGACACATGTCCATATATAAGACTTTTGTGTGTGTGTGTGTATGTGGTAAGGCTTGGTTTTAATGTTATGCCCAGAGTTGAGTTGATCTTAGTCCTAAGTTTTAATTGTATTATCCATTTTTTATATTTATCAATCTTTTTTTTTTTTTTAATTTATCCTTATTAATACTAACTAAAAAATAATCAAGTAAGAGATTCACCTCTGTTTTAGAAACCATTTAGAAAAAATATCTCATGCTATAATCAAATTAGATAAATAGATAGACATATTAAGGATTGGAGGAACTAATTTATTGAATGAAAATATCTCTTGAAGCTAAGATATTAAAAACTTGTGCCTTTTTTCATCACCTCTGTTTTAGAAACCATTTATGGTATAAAATCTTGTTCATTGATAATTAGAAAAGGCCGCGCGCGTAGACATAGAAAGAGTATTTGCAGAATTGCAGGTGCAGAATTCATAGACAGAATACAGAAATAATTTTTATATTTATTTTTTTTTTCTAATTTATCCTCATTAGTTTTCCCTCTAACAAAACAATAATCGAGGAGGGGAATGAAAGAATTGAGAAAAATAAATAAAGTATTTTAATTCATGTTATATTAACAAACTTGAACTAATATTTTATATATGTCTTATATGAAGCATTAGAGGAATATATTACGTATAAAATCTTATTCATTTATATTTCTAGGTTATTTTACGTAGATATAACGATAATAAGCTCAAAGTAAAATGATTACTCATTTATAAACTAATTTATATTAATATTCTTACTCCATACCAACAAAGAAAATACTTATTTTTTTATTCCTATATATGTATATAAAAAAATTGACGGTATGAAAAAAGAGAGTAAATTATTTAAATAGAACTCTTAAACATTTGAAATTTTGACACAATTAAAATTCAACAAATTACACGAAAGCAAAGATCATAATTAAAAAACACCCTTCATATATTTAGCAAATAATTCAGCGAAATTACATAGAATCCCCTGATTATTTCATATGGATCTAATAACACATAAACTAGGCCTTTGTGCAGTCTTTTGGTAAAAACGACACCGTACCGGCATCAAGGTCATATCCCACCAGGAAATTCGTCTGGACCAGGTTCCCATATATAGGAACATTAGTGACACTCCCAGCATCAGTGAAAACGAAACACACCGTTTGTTCATCAACTAGAACAAACAAATTCGAAGAACTCAACTTCACATCTCCACCGTTGAAACGTGCTGTGAGATCTGGAAACTTAAGGTCATCGCTATAAGCATAACACAGACTAAAACCCATATTGCTCCGATCAACCTTCTTAGCACTAATGGCCTTTTCCACCTCCGACTCCAGATCGGAGTAAAACTCGGACGGCAAATAAGTTAACGTTGTCCCTGAATCAATAATAATGTTCCCTTCACTGCCATCACTAGTTGCATCAGGAGTTATTACTGAAGAACCTTTGTACATAATTTCCTTGTTCCCAACACTTATACTTTCCAACGTAAGATAGTAGAATGTTTCAGGGCTTTTTGACACCAGAGGTGTTTTCACTGCACCAGAACTAGACACAACAGCGTCAGAACCGAAGCTTATTTTGCTCGACGAATCCGAGGAAGAGGGAACTAAGCAGTACGAGAATTTCTTCTCGTCCAGCTGTGAAACCAGCGAGAGAGGTCCTCCTCCTAATCCGACAAGACCAGACGAAGACGAATCAAATGTGCCAGCACTGTCATGTGCACATCCGAACGCGATGTTATTGAAAGTTCCAGAATTTTTGTTGTTACCTATGATGACTGTTTCAGTTGAGAGATCTCCAGAAGTATTAGAGCCATCGGCATAATCGTAGCTATACCCACAAGTTGATCCGTCACTACTACATGAGGCTTGGTTTAGTTCCTCACAAGGCTTAGAATTGCATGAGACCTTCTTGTACGTTGAGGATTTCCTAGGATCAAAGAAAGGAAGGTCTTGTTTGTAACATTCTGTGCAAGGTAAGCATTGTGTCCATACGAGGTCACTGCCTGTGTCCGCAATTCCAAGGACTGTGACTGGTGGGGTCCCTATGGACACGTTCATGAGGTAGGCGCCACCAGCAGATATGATCTGGGTTTGGGTTTTGCTTCCTCCGAGGTTGTTTGAAAGTATTGAGTTGATATGACTCGCTCGTTTTGAGGATCGTGCAAGAGCAATTTGCAAGCGTTCGAAATGGCTCTTTGATGCGTCACGAGGTATGAGGTCAACGGTGACGCCAGCAGGTTTCAGAGGATTATTGAGAATAACAAGGAGGAGGAAGATGATAGTGAAAGAGAAATTAGCAGAGAAAAGAGATTGGCTTTTGTTAGTGAAAGCCATTGCTGTTTTGAAGGAAGAAGAAGATGGAGAAATGTTGATGAGACTTCGATGATTTGTTGCAGAATTTATAGAGGGGAATTTGAAAGTGCAAATTAAAGCCTTTAAAATCAAGGATCAGCGTTTAGGGTTAATATAATGAATGTGATTATTTGTTTCTGATGCGATGATATTATTATGTGCCTTTTTAGTCTCCTCCTTTTAAGAAAGATACATGCATGATTGTAAACTTGTAATATTTTATTCAATTATCATTTATATTGATATTATTGATATTAACATACAAAGAGTACGTTTTTTTGCAGGTGTGGAATAATAATAGACGGAAGCTAAGGAAGTATAGTAGGTGACTGAACATTTTTTTTAATCGTGGGTGTGTTAAGGAGGTCAATTTATGTATCACACGTTTATATCTGGATTTTCGTAACTTACAGATGAATACTAGGTACTAATTGACCCAAGTGCAATGTTAAAAACAGTTCCAAACATTTGATTTATTTTTTCAGTTTTGTTAAGTTTGTTTTAAGGAAAAATCGATGAAAATTCCATGTTGAATATTTTTATTGATGAGAAAAATCTGAACTGACCATCTTTTTACTTTCTATATACGAAATCATATCATATCCTTGTAATCAATCAGTTTTTCAAATTGAAACTGTTCCATAATTGTTGCTTATTTAAACTCATTTCTCAGAAATAAGTTTATTTCAAGTACGTGGGGACTCATAGAAAATTGATATAAATTGTATTGTTGATGAAAATGATACAATGAAATTTATATTTTTCATAAATATATAAATTACATAGAATATTATCTGACATTAAAATATAATAAAAATACTTTCTTTCCCAACAATAATTTACGTAGTGGAAAATGATTACCCCAAACAGACTAATTTATATTAATAATTTTAACTATCTCAGGATACCAAAAAAACAAATATTTTTTTTTCACCTTAGAAATAATTTATTTTTAGATACTTATTATTTTTCTTTTTTTTTTTTTTTTGCCAATAATCCTTATATATTGATAGATATAAAAAAAAATGACGTTGTGAAAAAAAGAGAGGAAATTTGTGCAAGGCCTCAATATCAAATCTCGAGATCTCTAATTATTTGTGGACAATAAAATCATTTGTTCCTAACGACAGTAAGCTGTGCGTTACTTACATTACTATTAGATACGATGAATATCAGGTCAAAAATAGAAGATACAGTGAATATGGTATGATATCTCATTCAATAGTTATCTGTTCATGTACATTTCTTTTATTTACTTCTTTGTTATTAATTTGTGTTTAATAAATCAATAAAAGTGGCACGCATGGGGCAATGCATTTTCAATTTATGAAGATACGTTGAATTAGATTTTTTGTAATTATTTGTAAATATCAAAGTGTTAAGCTACTAATTAATTCTGCCAAATAATAATAATAATTAATCACATTCACGCATGTGCATCTTTTTGAACCAATTTCCCGTCTTGGTAATGAGTAATTACGTAGATATCCTACTTCATTTTGGCTATATATAAATTATTTGCATTAAATTGTTTCTTATGTTGGAAATTATAAAAACAATGGACCTGCAACAAGATATACACTCGGATGATTCAGATGAATAGTATGAATTTTATTGAGAAAATTAATCTTTTAGTCTTTTAACAATTAAATCACTTATAACTTGAGTCATTGCCTAAACTTTTGACTTGGTTTAAACTCAATTCTTATCTTTTCACTCTCTTTTAAAATGATTTCTGTGTGTCCAACTCGTAGAAGTACGGAGAGAGGCTGATGATGATGGAAATCAGCAGCTCTCTTAGTGCTTTTTTGGATAGGCTTTTAAAAAAAGTGCTTTTTTTTAAGCTCTAAATTGGAGCTTTTAAAAAAAGGAGCATTTTGGTTTTTTTTTGTGACTTTTACTTTTTTTTAAAAATATCATCTAAACACATAAATTAATTAAAAATGCATTTTTTTTGCATTAAAAAGTGCTTTTTTAATCCAAAAAGCCCATCCAAACGGGCACTTAGTTGTGTTATTATACCGATTGAATTGGGTATAGAAATAGATCAGGTTAGACTTTGGTTAAGTAGGTATAAGCCTATAATGAGGGTAAAAGGCCTGAGTCTAAGCTTGAATATGAATGTAAGCTTTTTTTTTTTTTTAAGCTCAAACATGAGTCTTTATAAGACCTGGTTGAGCCAATGGAGTTGACATAGATGGTAAGAAGGATCCAAGACTAGGCCTAAATGGTCGTGGGTTCGATCTCCTCCGCCGTCGCCGGAACTCCTTTGGTAGGCGATCTCGTAAGTCCCCGTAAGTGCTCATAGAGCCGGTCGTGCCTAGCCTTGGTGGGGGACCGATGTCGAACCCTCCAAAACTTTTTATAGTAAAAAAAAATAAAAAATAAGACCTGGTTGAGCCTGAAGCCTTTTTAAAGAATTACTTACAATGTATGCCTTTAAAAAATCTTTATATTGCAGGTCTTCAAGGCAATAAATAGACTTTGTGTACTTTGAATTTAGACTAGATGAATTAAAAATGAATAAATATTGTGTTATTTATATAATATGAATATAATTACATTTATTTAATGGGTAAACAGGCCTTGCTTGAACAAAATAGGTCTAAACTTTTTAACAAATAGGTTAGACCCGACCAGGCTTTAAACAGACCAGGCCGCAGGGCGCCTAACAGGGGTAATGACCTATTCCCACCCTAGTAGAATGACTCAATTATGAGTTGGACTCATAAAAATCATGTAGAGAAAAAAAAAAGAGTGGAAAGATAATAACTGAGTTTAAATCGGGTCAAAAGTTTAAATACTAAGTCGTGATGAGTCATATTTTAGGCCCCAAAGATTAATTTTTCAAATTTATTTTATAAAACTGGGCCTAAGCCAAATCATGGAAGAAAAAGGAAGTACAGAGAGGCCCATATGAGGTGCCCAAACAGCCCTATATAAAAAAGAAAAAAAACTTATAAAATTGTGTTAACCCACTTTTAGATTTATGTCAATTTTTTAAATTTGATCATCCCCGTTAACTTTTTACAAATTTCTTTATTCGGTATGGACTCATCAAATTTAACAGTTTCATGTGCACATCCAAACGAGATACTCCCAAGAGAATAAATAGTTTTTGTATGCCCAATGTGAACGTTTCATGGCCATCTCCGCACGAGTAGTGATGAAACTCACAGGTCTTGTGGAGTTGGGGTGATTGCTGCTACTACTACATGTGGCTCCGTACAAGTTCCAGGCCCTGGATTCGCATGAAACTATCTGGTACGATGAGGAATGCTTATGATTAAAGATAGGTACTTTCTATTTGAAACAGTGTGTGCATGCATGGCAAGCGCTGTGTCCAAGTGAGGTCGGTCACTGTCATAACAATTAATCAAAAGCGTATGTTTAGATCAGTTTTTAAAAAATAATTTTTACAATTTACAAAGTAAAACTACGGTTTGAGAACTAAGTGAAGATAATAAGGAATTGGTTTAGAATTTGAAGTTATTGAGACGCTTCAATGAGCGTTCAAAAGAATTTTGTAAAGGATCGAAGTGGGTCTTTGAGGCATTGTAGAAGAGAGATAAAGAAGATTCACGAGGTGTAATATGAGATTAACTGTGATTCCGACATTATTAATTATTAGCAGTAGATTTCAAAGGACAGAGAACAATGATGATGACGGGATGAAGTAGGATGATTGTGATGAAGTCCATGTTGAAGGAAGATGAACAAAAAGTTGTCAGTAGTTGCAGAATTTCTGGAGAAGGAAGTGATGGTGTGTTCTGTAACTTAATTTGGCTGTCATAGGATATGTGATTGTGATTAATTCATTTTATTCATATGTAGAGTTACAGGCGCTAAGTAATGAATCCATATAAATTAGGATCTTCCATAAAATAAAAGTTAGTGCAATTTAAGCTATTTGACTTTGTTTTGGCCTATACTTAACTTCTTAGGTCGAAGGAAAGGAACTTGGCAAGAAAGCTTCCTCCGTTTGCATACACACATTTTGCACCAATCTTAAGGGAACCTAAGTTCCCGGCCCACCACTCTTCCTCGTATGTGGGAACTTGAGATCCCACCAAAATTGGTGGGATTTCAAGTTCCCACATCACTATTCGCTTTTTTGGACGATTTACCCCGAAATTCAAACTTGGCGGGAAAGTTCAAACTTTGCGAAAAAAATTTTGGGTCGAAATTCGAACTTAACGGGGACATTTTTTAAAAAAAATATATTTTAGCAAAAAAAATATTTTTCTTTTTATTTTGAATTAATTTCTTTTGAGGGTAAAATAGACATTTCTTAATTCTTTACCAACTAGCCCTTTATTTTCTTCCTACCAAACAACTCAAACCATCTTCCCTCATCTTTTAAATCTTCCTTTAAGTTCCTTTCCTCCTTAAAGTTTCTTTCCTCCCCCAAATTCTTTGAACCAAACGGGCCCTTAGAATGCGATTACATAAGATCTTATATACAAGTATAATTCTATTTATAAGTTACTCTAAACCTGTTTCACTAGAATTAAAAAAAAATATATGACTTTAAATCTTATTAATTCTACCTTAAAATTTATAATAACTTTCAAACTTTAGCCCAATACCCAGTAAGAAAGTCTATATAATGATAAATGAATGATTAAATTGTAAATTTGTATAAAAAAATTTAATGATATAGCTTATAATAAGACACACACAAAAAAAAAAAAAAAAAATCTTATACGACCAAGAGAGTATTCAATAATTTTGGTTAGACGATTTTTTTTTTTTTTTTCGGTTTCAGATTGTTATATTTTGGTCGAATGTATGGCAAGTACAATATAGAAACATCAATATTTTTTTGTTTGCTAACAAACAGAGAATGTCAGTGGGGTTAGACACTTACCCATGTTTGGATGGAAAATAATAGGAGGAAATATTAAGAAGGAAAACTTTCATAAATGATAAAATTGTTTACTATTTTTGGAAGTTTTCATTTCTAGTTTTATTCCCCTAATTTTTTCTTTATCCAAATAAGTAATGCTGAGGGTATATATTACTACTTAATAGCAGATCAGGAATGAGGTCGTGTTGGGGCAGAAAGAAAGTTAAAATGAAGGCTTATGACTTATGGGGTAATGCAACGTTATCTTCACTTGTTTAGAATAATGAAAGGAGCTTTCAAAAACAACTTTTCAATCGTGATTTATGATATATGAGGTAAGCATGTGAAAGAAGTTTTATCTTGATTTACGTCAATAATACTATTGGGAATCTCACACGTAATCCCAAACAAGCACGCCCCTATTATAGTCTATAATATGTATGGTTCAATTATGAATTAATGTCAATTTAATTATGATAATTATGAATTATGATAAACAAGTTAATCATAAATTGGAGTCATACAAACTCCGATCTATGAAAACAACTGTAAGGGACTTGTCGAAGATACACAAGCTCTGAATGGATCCGAACAACGTTCTTCCGTTAACTGATTCTGGGCAAAGGAAACTTCCATGGACGGTCTCCTACGGCTGAGGGTCATGATGATCGGAAAAAGAAGAAGAAAACAGAAGAATCTCCACAAGATACTATGGATGACACAATGTCGAAAATGATGCAGAGCAACCTAATGAACAAGCACAGGGAGCTGAAAACAGGGAATCATTGAGCAAGAAAGATGACAAACAGCCAAAGTTTACTTCTTATCGTGCCTCACTCATGGGATTTAATGGTGTTGCGCATGGTAGTCATATAATGGAGGAGGATGACCTTTTCTCTGATGACAAGGAAATAAGATGGAAATTGCCTGACGAATCAGAGGAGATAAAGAAACTTATGCAGATGTACCCAGTTGCACCGTGTACAGAGGAGGAATATAATGAGTGGTGTGAGCCATGGAATTTCGCGTTGATCCTCACGGTGCTGGGCAGGAAATTCAATCTTTATGTGCTAAAGGATCTTCTGGCCAAGCTCTGGGGGTTCTCATCCTTTGAGCTCATAGATATACCCAATAATTACTTCGTTGTCAGATTTCAAGACCAAGAGCTGTGGAAGGCACATTACCGGAAGGTTCTTTATGATGGTCCCTGGGTGATTAAGCAACAGTGCGTTCTGGTTCAAAGGTGGACACCTTACTTCAATCCCTACCAGAACCCATTAGGTAGAGTGGCAACATGGGTGCGAATCCCTGATGTCCCAATGCATTGTTATAACAAGCATTGTATATCAAGGTTGGGAGATAGAATTGGGAGGACACTCAAAGTGGACATGAATACTCTTCAAGAATCTCAGGCTGCAACACCGAAAATTCAGAGAGGGAGATTTGTCAGGATTTGTGTTGAGTTGAATCTCCAGAAAAAGCTAGTGCCTAAAGTAATTGTTGCAGGTTCAATCTTTAACGTTGAGTACGAGGGACTTACGCTTATTTGCTTTGATTGTGGGCGCTATGGCCATAGAAGGGAAGAGTGTCCTTACAAGCCCTCAACGTCGGTTAACCACGGTCAAGCTAGTCCACCACATCATCATCCAGAGCAAGCTATCGTCCGATCGGCCACTCCTCAACCTCTGGTCATGTCTCCGGCGTCACTAACGGAGGATGCGTTTGGCCCATGGATGCTGGTGAATCGGCGTCGTTCCAGACTTCCACAACGGCCAGAAAACGGTGAGATACAGCGCAATCCCTCAGTGTACGGTGACAAAACGTTGAGGTCGGCGGGTGTCAGGCCGAGTTCGCGATTTGCGTTATTGGAAAATCTGGAAGGTGAGGATCGACTGACACGAGAAGACGCATTACTTCGTACGGAGGCTACAGTAGAGAGAAATCTTCAGAGGCAATCTGTAATTAGATCTGAGAAACCTCACTCGGTCAAATCAGGGGCGCAGGAAATTAGGAAGGCCACAACTGACAAGGCTTCAAGTCAGAAATCTGATGTGGGACCAAAGACTAAATTTCAAAGATAGGCCGAAGGAGAGTAACCTAGTGGACCTATCGGCTGGACAAGGAGGTAATTATGGGGGGAGTGGCTCTTCCAAGTCGGATAAGGCCTTGGCTATAATGGGCCCAGATGTCCAAATGAAAGCACAGGTGGGAAACCAAACAAATGGACTGATACACGGTGGGCCTGTGTTGCAGCAAGGAAGTCACGCAAATGGGCTGACGGATGCAAATAATGGCGCTGGGCTGGGGAATGTGAATACTCACACGGATGGGCTGGTGATGCAACAAGGAAGCCGAAGTAATGGGCTGGAAAAGTCAAATGAAGGCGCTGGGCTGGGGAAAATTCAAGAGGGCGCTGATCCTATTATTTTGTCAGGTTCTTCTAATAGTCCTGATCAGAGTATGGCGCATAATCAGGGGAATGAAGGAGGCTCCAATGTAAATAATGGTATACGGTTGGGCCCAAAAAAATCCATCGACAAGAAAAATAAATCTAAAGGGCACCGCATACATAATATGGTTCAAGGAAATTTAAATGCTTTAATTCAACAAATGACCCCAATGATAAATACTAACAATGCTCCCACTGAAGCTTGCAACAACGCTCAGCCACTTATGGAGCAAGATAGTGATCCGCCCCATACTATCAATCAGCAGCCACCAGATCACGGGATCCTAATGAGGATATCGCTCCAGACTTCATGGAAGGTAATGGAACTCCAGTAGTGCCGGAAACTCAACTTGAGCAGATACCAGGAGGTGAGGCAGGTGTTCACAGGTAAGTATCCTCAAACCTTATCTTGTATTTATTTAATGATTATTGCATTCTGGAATTGTAGGGGGGCCGGAGGCCGCGCCTTCCCTTTAACTGTTAAAGATATTGTTAATAAGTATTCCATTGATATTCTTTGTTTTATTGAGCTGCATATTAGTGGTGATAGAGCTAATAAGGTTTGTCGCAAGCTTGGATTTAGTCACTGGATTCATGTGGAGGCTACCGAGCACTCTGGGGGTATTTGGATTATGTGGGATAATGCTAAGTTTGATGTTACTTACCTTACTTCCACTACTCAATTGCTCCATTGTCGTATTCATGAGCATGCTACCAACCAAGCGACTATTGTGACTATTGTTTATGGTGAAACTACTCCTGCTGGAAGAGCGGATCTATGGAATTCCATTCGTTTGCTGTCTAACTCCCATTCCCCTTGGTTGGTCTTTGGCGACTTTAATGCTTATTTATCTGCTGATGATAAGCTTGGAGGGGCGGATCCTCCTTGGACCTCAATGAGACAATTTAAAGATTGTATTTATGACTCCAATCTCATTGAAGCCAAGGTCCAAGGGGAAAAGTTCACCTGGGAGAAGCAGGGTGTGAAAGAAAGACTGGATTGGGTGTTCTCCAATATCAACTGGATTAACTGCTTTCCCAACTTCATCGTCCGCCATGAGCTTAAATTTAAATCGGATCATAGGATTGTGGTGATTGAGTCTAATCCTTCCTCTAATAGGAGAAACGTTCCAAAGAAGTTCTTTTATCAGATTGCTTGGGCCTTGGAAGACGATTTCAAGGACATCACTAGGGAGGCTTGGAACGACAAAAGTTGGATTGACGGCCTACAATGTTTTCATAAAACTGCTTTGGAATGGAATGATAACCGAATTGGGAATTTCACGAGAAAGAAAAAACAATTGATTCGGCGCCTGGAAGGAATCGACAAGATCCGGAAGATGAATTTGCAGAATGGTCTGTACAGATTAGAAAAAAAACTTTGGCAAGAGTATCATAAGGTGGCTACTCAAGAGGAAATCACTTGGTTCCAGAGGTCTAGATGTAAATGGATACAGGGAGGTGACAGAAATACAAAATTCTTTCATGCCTCTACCATGATTAGAAGGAAAAAGCAGAGAATCGGTGCCATTCAGAATGATACAGGTGAGTGGGTGAATGATCACGCTACTGCAAAAATGATGGCTCATGACTTCTTCAAAAATCTTTACACCCGTGATGATTCGTGGAAAGACCCCGGCGGATGGTGCTCCAACTTTCCCTTAATCGATGACAATAAGTCTGTGCATGTTATCTAGGAAAGTTACTAGAATTGAGATAAAGAATGCTACGTATGCCATGGGAGCTTTTAAGGCGCCGGGACCGGATGGCCTTCAGGCCCACTTCTTTCAGACTCAATGGAATATTGTGGGGGACAAAATATGCGATATCATCGAAGAATGCTTTAGCAACCCCTCAACCATGGCTAGCATAAACAAATCCAAGGTGGTTCTTATTCCCAAGGTCGATAACCCTTCAACTTTAAGAGACTTTCGGCCCATATCTCTGTGCAATGTCAGCTTCAAAATCATTACTAAGATTCTGGCGAATAGATTTAGAGACATTATGGCTCACATCATAAGTCGGAGCAATGCAGCTTTATTGCGAATAGATCCAGTTGTGACAACATTATTATTGCTCAGGAAATCATCCATTCCATGAGGATGAAGGGCAGGAAAAAAGGATATGTCACTATTAAGATTGATATGGAGAAGGCGTATGATAGACTTGACTGGGGTTTCATTGAGAGTACTCTTATATGCCTGAGATTGGACACCAATTTTATTAAGCTTATTATGGCTTGCATCAACACTGCTTCCATGTCTATCCTTTGGAATGGTGATGAGAGCCCCTGCTTTACTCCTTCCAGAGGTGTTAGACAAGGTGACCCCTTAAGTCCATACATTTTTGTTCTTTGTATGGAGCGGCTGGGTCATCTTATTAAAGCCGAGTGTGATTGTCGTAACTGGAAGCCATTTTCTTTCAAAAGAGGAAGCCCGCGCATCTCGCATCTATTTTTTGCTGATGATCTCATTCTTTTTACTGAAGCTTCTCCTAACCAGATGGTTGAGGTCCGTAAGGTGATGCAAAGTTTCTGTGAAGTCTCTGGGCATAGAATCAATCTTCTTAAATCCAGGATGTTCTGTTCTGCGAATGTTAATTTTAATAGAGCTCTTGAGCTTAGTCAGTTGCTTGGGATTGGTATTACGCCTGATCTGGGGAAATATTTAGGGGTGCCGATTTTACATAAGAGGGTTACGAAGGCCACCTATCATCCCATTGTTCAAAAAGCTAGGAAAAAGCTTTCCATGTGGAAAAGCAAATTTTTGAACATTGCCTATTTGGTCGGTTTTGATTAAATCGCGTGTTGTCTTCTCTTCCGAGTTACTATATGCAATCATCCCTTCTTCCAATTTGTACCATCAATGAGTTGGATAAGATATCAAGGAAATTCCTTTGGTCCCAAGAAGAAGAAATGAGAAAAATACACCTCATTGCTTGGGATAAAATCACTCTTGCCAAGAAGGATGGTGGGCTTGGCTTTAAAAATCAGAGCCAAAATAAAGCGTTTATTATGAAACTCTGCTGGAGCCTCCTGACAAAGAAGCAGGCCTTGTGGGTCCAATGTCTCTGGGCTAAATACAATTGCGGTGATCTTCCAGTTCCCATTGTTTCAAAGAAGAGAAATTCATCTTCTGCTTGGAAAGGGATTGTTCAGGTCTGGGACTCTTTTCTTAGTGGAGTGGGGAAAAGGATCGTTAATGGGGCGGGCACCAAGTTCTGGTTAGATCTTTGGCTCCCCTTGGATCGTCCACTTATATCTTTTGCTCTCAATCCTTCGTTAATTAATGAGGATGAGACTGTGCGGGATCATCTCACGGCAAGTGGGAGGTGGGATGTCAACAGGTGGAAAGATATCCTCCCCCTTAACATTATAAGTATCATCACTAGAATGCGCCCTCCAACGGATAATTCGCCTGACCGATTTACTTGGAGACCGGCAAAAGATGGTTGCTTCACTGTTAAGTCTGCTTATCATTATATCACAGATAGCGGAAGAGTTAGTGCGAATAACTTTTGGTCCCGAATGTGGAAATGGCAACTTCCGGAAAAAATTAAATTTTTCATGTGGCAAGTGGGCCATGGAAGACTTGTAACCAATTCCCTTCGTTCTAAAACTGGCCTTTCTAGTGATAGCCTATGCCCGTTTGGTTGTAATTGTGAGGAGAGTGTCATTCATATCCTTAGGGATTGTGTCAGAGCCAAGGATTTGTGGAAAGAAATTGTAAAACCTAACTTCTTCTCCAAGTTTTTTTCACGTAATTTGCAGGTTTGGCTCAACCGGATCACCAAATATAATCCAGGAAGAGGAAGATTCCAGAACGTCTCTTGGCCAAAAGTCTTCAGCTTGGCATGTTGGATCCTTTGGACTTCAAGATGCAAAGCTTTATTTCAGGGGGAAATCAGAGATACCAGGGAGATGCTTCACTTATGTAACTATCTCCTCATGGAGAATGTTAATGATCAGAACTTATCTCATCAAATTTTTAATCTTACTTTTGGCAGGAACGAGGAGAAGTCTTGGACACCACCGCCAGAAAACGTGGTTCGCATAGATGTGGATGGCTCAGTTCGTCATCAAGGCCAAGCAGCCTGTGGTGGAGTTATCAGGGATTCCCAAGGTCATTGGTTGATGGGATTCTACAAGTCCCTGGGACTGCATACTGTCGTGGAGGCAGAAGTACTTGCCATTATGCTAGGACTTAAAATGGGTCAACGAATGGGCTTACAGCGAATTATTCTGTACTCTGATTCCCTTGATGCCATTAATATTCTTATGAGGGATTGCTGCTATGATGATCATCCGTTAAGTGACATTATCAGGGAGACGAGAGACCTGCTTTTCCATGACTGGGAAGTTCAGCTACATTATACTCCGAGGGGGAACATCTCATGCGCCGACTATATGGCCAAGTTAGGACATGATGCTTCTGCAGAGGAGGACGTGAGGCTAATTCCAACAGTTCCTGGAGGATGTCTTGATATGGTCTTAAAAGATCAGCTTGGCTGTCGTTACTAGTCTTTTTCTTCTTTTTTGTATTTTGGGGTAGGCATTCGCCTTTATTCCCCTTTTTTCTCAAGCTCTAGCTTGCCTTTGTTTCACAAAAAAAAGAAAACAACTGTAAGGAACTAAGAATAGATTGTGATTCGCTTGGTGATGTCCCTTGATTTAGGAACTAACAACATGAATAGCGTATTTATTATTTTATTCGGTCATAAAAATGAAAGGCACAATGAAGTCGAACTCAAAAGAAGAGATAAATACAAACAACATATTGTCGATCACAAGGAAAAAAAAAACAAATAAGAGATAGAAATCAAATTAAACACATAAAAAGATCAACCTCTTATTTAGCAAAGCAATCAACACACAAACTAGTTCAACAATCACTGTTGTTGTGTGCAATCTTTAGGTAAAAACGACACCGTTCTGGCCTCAAGGTCATAACCAACCATGAAATTAATCTGAGCCAAGTTTCCAAATACAACAAAATCCGAGGTTCCCACCAATGCCAAACATATTAAATCTTCTTTAACCTGAACAAACGTATTCACCGGCTGCAACTTCACATCGCCGCCGCTAAAATGCGCCGTCAGAATAGGAAACCTGATATCATCATTAATTTCTCCGACATTAGATGCATAATTATAACAAAGCCCAAAACATCGGCTGGATCCTTCACCCTTGTATCATTCACAACCTTCACCACAGTCGTCACTATATCATCACAAAACTCTGTCGGCAAAAAAGTTAAGGTTGTTCTTGAATCAATAATAACATTCTCTGTAGGAGAAATTTTTGTTGAACCCTTGTATGGAATTCTCTTGTTTCCTACACTAATGGCTTCCAATTTAAGGAAGTAGTATGTGCTTGGCTCTCTTTCTACCTATTGGACTCAAAGGAACAAAGCAGTACGAGAATTTCTTACCCACAGACTCATCTAACTGAGAAACAAACGAGAGTTTCCCACCTCTGAGACCAATAAGACCGGTCACAGGCGCTTTAAAACTGCCACCGCCATTAACATGTCCACATCCAAAAACAATGTTTTTAATTGGAACTCTGTTTTCTATGCCAAACGTGAATGTTTCAGAGGATAAATCTCCGGTAGTGTACAATTAATATAGGCAAAATTATTACTACCTCCAATTCTAATTATAGGAACACTTTTGTAGTGTAAATTGCACTACAAAAGTGTTTCTATAATTAGGATTGGAGAGAATACAATCTAATTTACTACCCTAAAATTGAACTTATAAGTAGAACTAAATTTTTTGGTAAAAAAAATTTATAAATAAGACCATAGTGGTAAATATTATCTCTCTCTCTCCCATGTCACTCTCCACTTTTTCCCCCCTCTCTCTCTTCCAATTGTGATGTGGCCCCATTTTTCATGTCTCTCCTGCTAAAAGTTGGAAGCTTATGACTTATCTCCATAGCACTAATAATGGCTTTTCATAAGTAACCTTTAACTACTTTTGGCTATTGCACGATTAGGACTATAGGTGAGATTGAGAAATCATAATCCCAATCATGGTAGAATAAAACTATCGAAAATAGATAATGAAAAATCGTAAACGTAAAATAACGTAGTAAAATCGTAAAAACTTAAAAGCGTTTAGAAAATTAGTAAAATCGTTTTTATTGAAGAAAAAAATCGTAAAAACGTAAAATCGCAGCGATAAATCAAGTTTTTAACTACCATGATCCCAATCATACAAATTTGGTGCAATCATGTGGAATCGTGTTTTTCCTCTACAAAAGTTACATTTGGGATGACCAAACGTCATCCCAAACACACATATTATCAATAGTAGCTCTTTCACTTATTAATGTAGACCTTTCTCATATTATTTTTCTTGGTTAGAACTTTAATGATATTTTCTCAAGATATTATCCCCTTTATTATTTAGAAAATTATTCAGCAAAATTACATATAATCCCTAATTATTCCACATAGATCCAATATTACCCACATAAACTAGGGTTTTGTGCAATCTTTTGGTACAAACGACACCGTACCAGTGTCCAGGTCATACATTCATGTCCCACCAAGAAATTCGCTTGAGCCAAGTTCCCATACATAGGAACAGTAGTGATGCCCCCCAGCATTAGTGAAAGTGAAACACAACGTTTCTTCATTAACTTGAACAAACGAATGCAAAGAGCTCAACTTCACAGACAGCCGTTGGGTCTGGCTAGTAAAGGAGTTGGTTTACAATCATAAAATTGTGGATTTCAATCTCACTAATATAAAAACTTTGTTGGTCGACAATTTATAAATACTTCGGTAAGCACTTGTTTTTAAGTCCTGAGGTATACGTAACTTAGTGAACCCTCCCAACCAACCAATCTAAACTTTTTTGTATATTAGAAAAAAAAAAGCTCAACTTCACATCGCCGCCTTTGACATTCGCCGGCGAGATCTGGAATATTAAGATCATCACTATAAGCATAACATGGACTCAAACCGAGATTAAAGGGCTCTGATCAACCTTCTTGGCGTTAATGACTTCCTCCACCGCCGAAGACAGATCGGCGCAAAACTTAGTCGGCAGAGAAGTTGATCTATAATAGTGTTGCCTTCAGTACCATCACCAGTTGCAGCAAGAGCTATATTGAGCCTTTGTACGTACGTAATTCTCTTGTCTCCTACACTGATGCTTTCCAACGTAAGATAGATAATAAAAAGTGAATGGGACTACTTTGGAATTTGGATACTGTCCATGTGCACACCCGAACGTGATGTTCTTGAAAGTTTCAGAATTTTTATTATTTTGTTGCCTATTGTTAATGTTTCAGATGAAAGATCTCCAGAAGTATATGAGATCCATCTCCATACATAACCGATGCCATACTAACATGTTGATCCGTCCTTACTGCAAAAGGATGATCGTTCTCCTTATGGACAAGAAGAATAATAAGGATAAGAAGAAAGGAAGAGAAAGAGGTTGGTGTTTGTGAGTGAACGCCGTGGTCACGGTCAAGGAAGATAGACATATGTTCATTTATAAGACCTTTTTTTTTTTTTTTTTTTTTTTTTTTTTTTTTTTTTTTTGGGGTGGTAAGACTTGACTTTAATGTTACTCCTCTAGAATACATGAGCTAATTGGCGGGTTAATATTAATCCTAACTTTTAAATGTAATATCTATTTTTTTATATTTATCAATCTTTTTTTAATTTACACATATTGATGATGTTACCTAGCTAAAAATTCATATGAAGGGAATTAATTAGGGAAGATGGAGGATTGGAGGAAGTAATATATTGAATGAAATTATCTCTTTAAGATACTAAAAACATATGTGCCTGCTATAATTTTTTCATTACCTCTGTTTTCGAAACCATTTATGGCATAAAATCTCGTTCATGGATAATTAGAGAAGGCAGCACGCGTAGACATAGAAAGAGCATTTGCAGGTGCAGAATTTATAGACAGAATGGGAAGTTAATTAGTACTGGTTCTTAATATAAAATATATTTAAAGAGTTGATAGACATTGATCTTAAGAAAAGTTGTTATGTTTATCAATATTTTCTTAATTTATACCCATCAATGCCCTCTAAACAATATAAAATTGAATATATAGGCATGGTTATTTCAGAAAATATATTCCATAATTTTAGGTATAAAATCTTATTCATTTATATTTCTAGGGTATTTTTGTATTCTCTTCGCAATTTTATATTTTACGTAGATATAACGATAACAAGCTCAAAGTAAAATGATTAATCATTAATAAACTAATTTATATTAATAGTTTTAGCCATCTCTCCATACCACCAAACTAAATATTTGTTTTCTAATCCTATAGATATATAAATAAAAAAATGACGGTATGAAAAAAGAGAGTAAATGATTTAAATAGAGCTCCTACAAATTTCAAGCTTTGAGACAATTAAATCCAACAAATTACACGAAAGCAAAAGATCATAATTTAAAAACACCCTTATTATATTTAGAAAATAATTCAGCGAAATTACATAGAATTCCCTGATTATTTCATGTAGATCCAATAATATTCCACACATAAACTAGGCCTTTGTGCAGTCTTTTGGTAAAAACGACAGCGTCTCGGCATCAAGGTCATATCCCACCAAGAAATTCGTCTGAACCAAGTTCCCATATATAGAAACATTACTCCCACCATCAGTGAAACTAAAACACACCGTTTCTTCATCAACTCGAACAAACGAATTCGAAGAACTCAACTTCACATCTCCACCGTTGAAACGTACTGTGAGATCTGGAATCTTAAGGTCATCGCTATAAGCATAACACAGACTCAAACCCAAATTGCTCCGATCAACCTTCTTTGCACCAATGGCCTTTTCCACCTCCGATTCCAGATCGGAGTAAAACTCCGACGGCAAATAAGTTAACGTTGTCCCTGAATCAATAATAATGTTCCCTCCACTGTCATCACAAGTTGCATTTGCATCAGGAGTTATAACTGAAGAACCTTTGTATATAATTTTCTTGTTCCCAACACTTATACTTTCCAACATAACATGGTAGAATGCGTCAGGGATATTTCCCACCAGGGGATAGCATTTTGACATCAGGGGTGTTTTCACTGCACCAGAACCAGACACAACAGCGTCAGAACCGAAGCTTATTTTGCTCGACGAATCCGAGGAAAAGGGGACTAAGCAGTACGAGAATTTCTTCTCGTCCAGCTGTGAAACCAGCGAGAGAGGTCCTCCTCCTAATCCGACAAGACCAGACGAAGACGAACCAAATGTGCCAGCACTGACATGTGCACATCCGAACGTGATGTTCTTGAAAGTTCCAGAATTTTTGTTGTTACCTATGATGACTGTTTCAGTTGAGAGATCTCCAGAAGTATGAGAGCCATCGCCATAATCGTAGCTATACCCACAAGTTGATCCGTCACTACTACATGAGGTTTGGTTTAGATCTAGACAATGGTAAGCATTGCATGAGACCTTCTTGTACGTTGAGGATTTCTTAGGATCAAACAAAGGAAGGTCTTGTTTGTAACATTCTGTGCAAGGTAAGCATTGTGTCCATACGAGGTCACTGCCTGTGTCCGCAATTCCCAGGACTGTGACTGGTGGGGTCCCTATGGATAGGTTCATGAGATAGGCCCCACCATCAGATATGATCTGGGTTTGGATTTTGCTTCCTCCGAGGTTGTTTGAAAGTATTGAGTTGATATGACTCGCTCGTTTTGAGGATCGTGCGAGGGCAATTTGCAAGCGATCGAAATGGCTCTTTGATGCGTCACGAGGTATGAGGTCAACAGTTACGCCAGCAGGTTTCAGAGGATTATTGAGAATAACAAGGAGGAGGAAGATGATAGTGAAAGAGAAATTAGCAGAGAAAAGAGATTGGCTTTTGTTAGTGAAAGCCATTGCTGTTTTGAAGGAAGAAGAAGATGGAGAAATGTTGATGAGACTTCGATGATTTGTTGCAGAATTTATAGAGGGGAATTTGAAAGTGCAAATTAAAGCCTTTAAAATCAAGGATCGGCGTTTAGGATTAATATAATGAATGTGATTGTAAACTTGTAATATGTTATTCAATTATCATTTATATCGATATTATTGATATTAACATACAAAGAGTACGTTTTTTTGCAGGTGTAGAATATTAATAGACGGAAGCTAAGGAAGTATAGTAGGTCACTGAACATATTTTTTAATAGTGTGTGTGTGTGTGTTAAGGAGGTCAATTTATTTAGTACACGTTTATATTTGGATTTTTGTAACTTATAAATGAATACTAGGTACTAATTGACCCAGGTGCAATGTTAGAAACAGTTCCAAACATTTGATTTATTTTTTCAGTTTTGGTAAGTTTGTTTTAAGGAAAAATCGATGGAAATTCCATGTTAAAATTTTTTATTGATGAGAAAAATCTGAACTGACCATCTTTTTACTTTCTATATACGAAATCATATCAGATCCTTGTAATCAATAAATTTTTCAAATTGAAACTTTTCCATAATTGTCGCTTATTTAAACTCATTTCTCAGAAATAAGTTTATTTAAACTCATCGCTCATAGAAAATTGATATAAGTTGTATTGTTGATAAAAATGATACAATGAAATCTATATTTTTCATAAATATATAAATTACATAGAATATTATTTAACATTAAAATATAATCCACATTTTTTCCCCAACGATAATTTACTTAGTGGAAAATGATCACCCAAACAGACTAGTTTATATTAATAATTTTAACTATCTCAGCATACCAACAAAACAAATAATTTTTTTCTGACCTTACAAATAATTTATTTTTAAATCCTTATTATTTTTCTCTTTTTTTGCCAATTATACTTATATATTGATAGATATAAAAAAAATGACGTTGTGAAAAAAATGCAAGGCCTCAATATCAAACTTTAGCCCAATACCCAATAAGAAAGTCTATACAATAATAAATGAATAATTAAATTGTGAATTTGTATTAAAAAAATTTAGGGTTAAGGTGCGTCCAGCACAATTAACTATTGACTTAGGAGCGTCCAGCACAATTAACTATTAAGTGGATCGCCCAGCACAACAACCTTTTAAAAAGGAGCGCCCAGCACGATAAACTTTTAAAAAGGGGCGTCCAGTACAACGCTGTTAGCAAAAAGTTAATGTCGTTAGCAAAAAATTAACGTCCGTTATCTAAGGAGCGCTCAGCACAACAAACTATTATTCCGAGAGCGCCTAGCACAACAAACTATTATTTTAAAAGCGCCCAGCACAAAAGTCTAAATTTTACTAAATTAAATAATTTTTTTCTCAATTATCATTATTCAAAACTACTTTTATAAATATCTATGAACAAAAATTACTCATTCTTCAATTTTCTCAAAATTATAATTTGCTAAAATAAACAAAATTTTTGATTAAAAATATAATTATATGATTTAAATAAAATTCAAGGTTTTTTATAGTTTATTATAGATGTTAAACAAAAAAAAATGATTTATTTTTATTTTAGAAGAAATTTATGTGAGTTAAAAAATTCATTTAATGTTAATAAGTATTTTTTAAATTTTATTAACATTAAATGAATTTTTTAACTCACATAAATTTCTTCTAAAATAAAAATAAATCACATATATATTTTTGTTTAACATATATAATAAACTATAAAACACCTTGAGTTTTATTTAAATCATATAATTATATTTTTAATCAAAAATTTTGTTTATTTTAGCAAATTATAATTTTGAGAAAATTGAAGAATGAGTAATTTTTGTCCATAGATATTTATAAAAGTAGTTTTGAATAATGACAATTGAGAAAAAAATTATTTAATTTAGTAAAATTTAGAATTTTGTGCTGGACGCTCTTGAAATAATAGTTTTTTGTGCCGGGCACTCTAATAATAGTTTGTTGTTTGGGCGCTCCTTAGATAACGGGACGTTAACTTTTTGCTAATCTAGCGGTTGGCGCTCCTTAGATAACTAACGTTAACTTTTTGCTAACGGCGTTGTGCTGGGCGCTCCTTTTTAAAAGTTTATTATGTTGGGCGCTCCTTTTTAAAAGTTTGTTGTGCTAGGCGGTTCACTTAATAGTTAATTGTGCTGGACGCTCCTGAGCCAATAGTTCATTGTGCTGGACGCACCTTAACCCAAAAATTTAATGATATGGTTTATAGATAAGACAAAAAAAAAAAAAAAATCTTATACGACCAAGAGAGTATTCAATAAGTTTGGTTAGACGATTTTTTTTCTTCAGATTGTTATATTTTGGTCGAATGCATGGTAAGTACAATATAGAAACATCAAGGGTAAAGGTGCAAAAATGCACATGTGCTTTGCTCTCAGGAGCACCCAACACCATATGCTTTTTTTGGGTGCAAAAGTACCCATGTGGTTACAATTTAGAGCGAAAGTCACACCAGCTGTTAAAAAGAAAACGTCCGTCAGTGAAATGAAATTTTCCGTTCACTGCATCCATTAGTGACTTATGGTAGTCTTGTTTCATCCGGGAAATCTGTGGATGAAACCAATAATTTTCAATTTCAAAATCACCGAACCACTTTCCGGTCTTACAGCGAATTAATAGAGAAATAAGAGACAACAGCAAGAGGAGGGTCGTGAAATCACCATTACAGGTCTGTATTCATGGTCGTTACCAGCCACATATGTTAAGCCGTCGCTGATTTCCGCCACGAACTCGTCCGCCATTAGATTCTCTGTTTCTCCCAAAAAATAATAATAATAATAATGAAGTTATGATCTTTCATCAGCTTTAGTTATGGAGATTAATCAGAAATATTTATATATAACCCTGTGTTATGTGTTTAGTTAAAAAACAATATTCTTGGGTGAAACAAAGAAAAACAGAAGTATATTTGCAGAAATTTAAGAATGATGCCAGAAATGAAGCTTTTGCAGAGAGAGGGAATATGATGAGAGAAGAACACACACATATGTATGTCTCTTGACATTATCTTTGTTAGCTTTAAGAAAGCATTCAACACCAGGCATGGTTACAGAACTTCTCCGGCAAAAAATGAATCAAAACAAACAAAAGCATATAAAGTACAAGTTAAGCATTTGGAAGAAGAAATATAGGTGTGGATTAATGGAGGGGGGGGGAGAGGGGCCTGTTTGAGAGTGAATGGGGATTGTTTTGTGAGGAGTTGAAGAACAGCTTCAACTATCGAAATAGTATGGTATCTATGGTCATTATGATCTTTCTTCCCCATTATTATTCTCAAAAATATTAATAGAAACTTGTTTTGAGAACCAGCTTTTGAGAGTGAGAGAGAGAAGAGAGGTGGAAGAAGAAGATGCAGTGACAAACGGACGTTTTCTTTTTAACCGCTGGTGTGACTTTTGCTCTCAAATTATAACCACATGGGTATTTTTGCACCCCAAAAAAGCATATGATGTTGGGCGCTCCTGAGGGCAAAGAAGTTAAGGTTGTTCCTGAATCAATAATAATATTCTCTGTAGGAGAAACTTTTGTTGAACCCTCATATGGAATTCTCTTGTTTCCTACACTAATGGCTTCCAATTTAAGGAAGTAGTACGTGCTTGGTTCTCTTTCTACCAAACTCGAACCTGACACCACCGCATCGTCGTCCCCAAAGCTATTTTGCCAGCGGAGACGACATTGTCCGAGGGAGTAGATGTCATTATTGGACTCAAAGGAACTAAGCAGTACGAGAATTTCTTGCCCACAGACTCATCTAACTGAGAAACAAACGAGAGTTTCCCACCTCCCAGACCAATAACACCGGTCTCGGACGCTTTAAATATGCCATCATTAACATGTCCACATCCAAAAACAACGTTTTTATTTGGAACTCTGTTTTCTATGCCAAAAGTGAATGTTTCAGAGGATAAATCTCCGGTAGTGTGTGACATATCTGCATAATAATACGTATAAACACATGTGTTGTTGTGTTGTCCAACACATTTAGGAGGCCTATCTAGGGCGAGACAAGAATGAGATTTGCAAGTGATTCTTTTGTAAGTGGAGGATTTACGAGGATCAAAGAGAGGAAGTTTTGTTTGAAACATTGTTTGCATGGCAAACATTGTGTCCATGACAAGTCACTTCCTGTGTCCATAATTCCTAGGACATTAAGTGGTGTTCCTATGGAAATGTTCATGATGAATTCTCCGCCATTTGGCAAAAGCTGTGCTTGGATTTTGCTTTCCGTTGAGGATGAAAGTATTGATGATGACTTGAAGTGGTGAGCGTTCGAAAGCACCGTGCAAGCGTTTGAAATGGGTCTTTGTGGGATTGTAGAATGGAGATGAAGGAGAATCACGATGTATGAGATTAACTGTGAAACCAAAAGTAGGAGCAATAAGGAGATGAAGGATGATGATGAATATAGCGAAGGTCATTTTGTTCAAGACCATGAAAAAGAAAGTATTTTTTAATGATGGGAATGAAATTTTTTGGGTTTATTAATAAGGGGTGAATGGGATTAAAATTTGGAAGGTAACGCCTGAAATTGATTGTATTGATCAAAAGAAACGTTACAGATAATTTTGATGGTAATTTGCTAAGTTATAGTCTTAGCTTCTTTTGAGATTTTTATGAATGTGGTGAGGATTCATGATCTTTACGTTACTTTTTTGAATCCCATAATTGTATTGATTGCTTCTCTTCTGTCAACCATTTAAGTCTTTGAAACGGAATATTTGGTTGAATGGATAATGATCGATCAAGATGTGAGAAGTTGCACGCATAATATATATTTTTCAAGTCTTTGAAATTTAGAAGCTACCAATTGATCCATAAGTAAAATGTCTTGTGAGATTTATGCGATGTCTTGAATTGAAATTTTATGTGCTCATCAGTCGTCTCAAATGAATTTCATGTTCTTTTACTCCCGAACTTTTGTCGCAAACGTTGTGAATTTTTTAAGAAAATTATTTGTTGTTAATGACGTGAGTGTGTTTGGATTAGCTTTTAGAAGATATCTTCTATAATTTACGAGGTAAACATATGAGTGAAATTTATCCCAGCTTGTTAAAAAAAAAAAAAAAAAAATCTAAAATTGTGGTTTTAGGGGGAGAGGATTTTATGCCCAGCAGATTCTCTCCCCATCTCTCACAGTCGCATCGGACCGTCCAAATCTTGATCCAACGGTCCAGATTTAAAAAAAAATCACCAAAAAACGACAAAAAAAATATATTTAGATCTGAACCGTTGGATCAGGATTTCAACGATCCGGGATGCGCTACGGGAGGGATGGGGAGTGGGGCCGACTGTGAGAGAAACCGGACCCGGTTTTAGGAGTCACCAAACATTGGGGGGATAGGGGGTTGAATTTTCTTTTAAGGGCTAATAATTTACATGGCCGATTCAATTAAATTTGTTCGAGTGTCAGTTATTTTCGTACAAGCGTGTGAGAATATTTGAAGTGGAGAATACCATTAATATCCATTAATTAATCAAATCATTATGGCGCGTTGGATGAGATTTCCCGTTTCAATTTTTACTGCAAAAAAGATGCATAAGGACGATTATTTAGTTATTTGTAATAAGATTGCCAAACTCTAAAGTTTAAATAAACTCATGACAGTAACGTAAACTCGTACTGAGAACTAGAATTGTAAACTCATGAGAGTTTACTTTTATTATTAAATATGTATCATTATTATATAATTAAATAATTAAAATATAAAAATGACAATAATTTGATTTAAATATATTTTAAATCTAAATAATTGAAGTTAAATCCATCAACATTCATCATTTATTATATTTAATAAAGAAATTTCTATAATATTTATATATAAAGCCGTTGAACATGATCAAATTAAAAAAGTTAACACGAGTTTAAGAGTAAGTTAATATGGTTTTATAAATCTAACAACGTAAAAACGGTAAACTCAGTGTATAAATTCGTGAGTTTAACTAAATTTACAATTATTATCAGTTTACCATCGACTCATCTTGTTTTTATAAGCTAGAAAAGTAAAAACCGTAAACTAGAAGAGTCAACTCGTGAGTTTAACAACAATGATTATTTAGATTCTTTTGGCGGGAGGCCTAAACTAGCTTAGTTGTTTTTTAATTTGTTAGAAAGTACAGATGAGGTAAGTAACCAATTGGTGTTAATAATATAAGCGCAAAGAATTATAGCTACATGAACATGAAGTCTTTGTTTGCACTTCCAATTTGAATCCTTGTGGATGTAAAAAAAATAGATTTGTATTGTATTAGATAATTCTAATTCTCAGAATAAAAATAAAATGTGTTGACAAACGTAATTCTGATTCTTAGAATGAAAAAAAATGTGTTTAACAAACGTAATTCTAATTCTCATAGTAAAAATTAAATGAGTTAACAAACGTAATTCTGTTTCTCTGAATTCTTCCAAAGCACGAAAAAACTATTTCATCGAAAACAATATGCGGGAACAGAATGGTTGTCATGCACACCCTTAGTTTGCACCTCGAAATTGAGTCCTTGTGGATGTAAAAATATAACTACTTTGATCCTTAAACCTTCCTTCTTTTATCAATTTGGTCCATATGCTTTGTTAGTGGTCGAACACATCCTGTATTTTCATGATCATTCTAAGGTGGGTTATTGTTAACACCATTGTTGATCATATTTCCAACAGCATATAGGACGATATCTTTATAATGTTGAGTTTGTCCAACTCTGTTATTGTATCTTCTCACAACTTTCAGTTCTTCAATATTACTCTCATTCTTAATATACTTGTTACGGATCTGGATAAGGCCCATATACAATAGGCGGCCCAACTAAGTAAAGCTCTAAGATAACAGTGTACCTATAATATAGGAAGATCCTATATTATAGCGGATTCCAACCGCGGTCTCCTCCACGTTGAGCATCACGGGAGTGGACTAACTGTATCTGCGTGAAGTGCTCCCCCACATACTCGCCATGGAGATCGTGCCCAACCATGATCTCCTAAACGGCAACCTCTATAAATACGAGGCCAATTAACCGTGTGCATGTGTTCTACGTTCTAACCCTAGACTTTTACATACGGTCACACAGAAAGCACACACCCCACCCCTTTTGTGTGTGTTCGAACTACGTGGACTTTGATCCCTTCACGAGTACGTAGGCCCCAGCTTGGCTCCTAGTCAAGTCCAACAAGTCCTGTTTTCAGAACAGAACATTGGCGCCGACCGTGGGGAATCGGTAAATTTTTATTTGATTCCCGTGACCTAGGAAGGTCAATAATTCCAATTTTCAATTGCGACACAAACGATCCCAACTGAAACCTAGCGAAGGCTCTCCATCTTATTGTCTGTATTCAGAAATCAATTCTGTGCTTTGATCCCGGCGTTTTCTGGTGATTAGATTTCGTAACCTGGTTCGATCAACAAAGCTTAATGGATGATGAGTATTAAAACCGTCGACGGTGCTATCTCTTGCAATCAACACCATGGTGCCGTCGAGTCTCCAAAGATGAACTTTCATCGCATCCTGAGGAACTCAACCCGTCCCCGTCGAAGTTTTTGCGGTAGATCGTAATCGATGGTTGGAAGCGAAAAATCAAGGAAAGCCCTCTCAGCTCCGACGTTGATCTCGGATGAAGGTAAAGTTTGATGCCCCGAGTGTTAGCTCGGCTTCCCCGATCATCAGCTCGGTTGGAAAGCTCTGCAACCCAGCCGTGGCACACCAACGTTGGTGGCATTAAGTGCAATATCACCACCAAGGCGTATCTGTCTGGGGAGGCCGAGGTATGAGGAGGCGTATCTGTCTGGGGAGGCCGAGGGTCCGAGTTGATGAAATGTCGAGGTGCGCCGAGATGGGAGATGCCCGAGGTTCCCGATGTATGCCGAGATGCAGATTACGTGGCCGAGATGCACAAGGTGCCGAGATGCAGAAACCGCAGGATTGGAGTCGCCAAGGGACAAACCAAATCGGCCAACCATGGATCTCGCTCGTTGGAAGCTCGGGTATGTTCTCTGCAACGTCGGGATCACCGTGACTGGGATGGAGCCAACTGAGCCTTATTTCTCTAATTGGACAATGAGGAAGTCATCGCAGATTCATTTTTTAGTTCGCAATCGCGATTCAGCCGCAAAGACATTCCATCCCAAAGAACCGAGAGAAAATAATGGAATCAACTTTTTCCTTTTTTGTCAAAGTACCCGAACATGAAGAATTCTTTCTTCCCAACTGCCACGTCTTCATAAGTCAAACCAGCGATGACTTACACCATTTCCACCATCGATGGTGTCCCCCAAGACTTCGGAGGGGGAAATTATTGACTACCGGTTTATCTGAGTTTTTGATCCGGTATTATCTGATGAGAGCAAAGTGGAGGTCAGGTACCTTTTTCTTTCCAATCTTATTTCTTTATATATGTAATTGTTAATTATATATTCCCTCAAGTCTGCATATCACATGCAAGTGTTCGAGACAGCGTGGTGCACTTGCGTGATTAAATGGCCGCTTTGCCACTTGTTCTGTTGTCATCGAACCCCATATAATGGTCTCGTGGGTTAATTCATCTATTGGAAGAACAAACTTTTCTATGCCAAATTGTCAGTGTTAACTCATCCATCCGTTGGCTTGTATATACTCCTTCATTCTTGGATGCTTCTAACAAATTATTGAAGCGGCCCACCTTGTTTTCCAAGTATGGCTGGTCAAATATGAACTCGAACATACACAAGTTGAGGGTTATCTAATCTACAGCTCGTAATGCAGCCATCGGTGTTAGCCATCGGTGGATGGGATATCTTGGCTGAATTATTTAGTTCTGATTTTTGCACCTCTTGCATGGATCTTGTGCATGGTTTCCACCTGTATTTGCATCTCATGATTCGGAACTTCCTTCTTAAGGCCCAAGTTATGCTTTTCCCGGATATTTCCATGTATTTTGTGGATTTCATCAAATGGTAAGTCTTTATAAAATGGAAGAAATTTCGTTAAAAAACGGACAACCACATGCCTTGAGGGACGAGTATGACGTCTCGCCAAGCTTTGAGTGTGTCTTGTATCAAATGAAAGAAACTCTCAACTTCTTGTTCAAGCCCCTGTATATGTGCATAACTATTAAGAGCAAGGCAAAAATTGGTCAAGCTTTGATTCATGGATCAATCTCGATTTGTACCTGATGATGAAAAAACGTCTTTGCTCTTGACCTTTTATGATTATATGTTAAGGACAAATGAAAGTTTGCTTCATGTCCTCTTTTCATTCTATCAAAATATATTCCAATATGGATCAATCAACCCATCCAAAGATTTATGCCGTGATGACAACTTCTTCAACAATACAAATCCCATTTTGTATTGTTCTTTGATTAATTTGACAGTTCTTGGCTTGAGCAATAACAGATTGGAGGAATCAACTCTTGTGCTTCCACTATCGAATTTATGCAGAAAAATTGCTCTTTGGGTGCTGGCCATTGTGATAATTAAAACCAAGGCTCCGTATAAAGGCGACGAGCTCGCAAGTTTATTCTAAAAAATCTGTGCTCCCTAATTGGACCCCAGATGCCTACCCCGGTTACACCGAATATGGTTAAAACCGGATCCCGTGAATTTTTTAAAGGCACCGGTTTAAAGCGAATCTCGTTTAAATTTGGGATCTGTATAATTTTGAAGGCGGAGCGATTTACATGAATCTAGTTAAAATCCGACCTCCGTGAATTTTTGAAGGTGGACCCGGTCAAACCGAATCTGGTTAAAATCCCGGCTCCGTGTGAAGTTTTGAAGTCGGACCCGATTAACTGAATCTAGTTAATGTTCGGGATCCGCATAAATTCTTGAATGGACCCCGGTTATACCGAATCTGGTTAAAATCCGGGATCCTTGTGAATTTGTGAAAGTGGACCTCGATTACACTTAATATAGTTAAAATCCAGGCTCCGTGGAAATGCTAAAAAAGGGTTACGACACCCATAATGGAATCTTGGGGTTATGACACCCATCATGGACAAACAAATCCAGGAAAAACATTGCGGAGGAGTCCACCTCTAAAGGAAGCAAACAGAAGGAGGACCTCGGTTACACTGCATTCCAGCTTAAAATCCGAGATCCGTGCAAAATACGATTAAGTCCGTACTCCTTAAGTTGACCTCGGATAAACCGAAACTTATCTAGGTGACTCGCGCTCCTTAAGTGGACCCCGGACACACCGAATATTATACGCTTAAATCCGCGCTCCTTAATTGGATACTGGATACACTGAACATTGTAAAATTTGATCCGTGCGCGCTCCTTAAACGGACCCCAGACAAAGAATTCCTCAATGGAGATTCACAAACGTGCACTATTGATCACTTAAGCAATACACCGAGGTCATTACACCCGGTCCAAAATAAAATACACCGAGGTCATTACACCCGGTAATAAACATGACGCCGAGGTCTCTAAACCCGACATGACACCGTGGTCCCCAAACCCGGTCACAAACAAAACCATCTAGATGTATGACACCGCCGTTGTACTCCGACGTGCATTGGTCGAGCTCGGCGAAAATGCCATACGTGGCCTTCGCGAAATTGACGCGTCAACGTCGCCCGATTTAAGAATTCAAATTGTCATGCCGACCCTGGTCAGGTCAATGTCTAAGTATTGCGTTATGGATACCTCGGTTGGACATGTGACAATTTACCCTTATCTCGGTTACAATTCACTTTTCCGGCTAATCAAGCCGGAACGAGGTAGCGCGGTTAAGTTAACACCCCACGAGGTTAAAACAGACAACCTCGCCCATCACTCCGACTTAAGCTCGGTCGAGTATAAAAGACTTGTACCCCACTACGGGCCGATGGATTCTTAACTATGCTTAGAATTCATAAAGCGATAAGACAATTAACATTAATTTAATTGTTAAGCAAGAGTATACAACCGGCACGTACGCCGGAAAATTCAAGCCCGCCAAGGTCACGTACGCCCCAAGGAAAAAGCAAAAAGAAAAAAGGTGAAGGACTCGACCCCTAGCTTGGGGGAGCAAAGATCACCGAAGACACCACCTCGTTGGACCGGGCCTCCGGAGCTCCTTGCCGCCTCATCATCGCCTTGCTCTTCCAGTTCATCCTCCTCAAAAGACATGGACCCACCATCCGGCGTCGGAGGGGCGTAACCAGGACATCATCCTTCACATAAGCCCGTAGTCATACCCGCAAGGTTCGTGGATACGTTCGGATTCAAGTGCTTGATTTGTTCCGAGGCCATGTCGGCGTCGGAGGTAGTCTCCTTCAACGAGTCGGTGGTTTTCAAATGGGCTCGCTACTCCGCCGGAAGAGCATCCTTGGTCGAGTCCAGCTCGAGGCCGGATTGGCGCGCGCCGCTTGTACAAAGTGACTTCATAGCATCCAGGCTTTCGCCAGAGCACTCGGAGGTCGTCGTCTCCAATACCTCTTTGACGAGCGCAGCTCCTCGCCGCTTTCCCCGCAACGGCCATGGCGACGTCGCGCATCTCTTTCGGGGCCATCATCTCGGTCTCGGCCTCATCCAGTGCTTTCTTCAAAAGGGCATAGACGCCCTGACCAGTTAAAAGAAAAACAAAACTAAAGCCGCGACCCTTAACTCGGAGGAGCGGCATCATCTGAGGGAACCACCTCGCCGGAGGGAATGAAGATTAACCTCGGACATGAGATCCAGGTTCAATAGTTAATGCACCCCGGCAGCCCAGAGCTCTTGACTGCCAGGCTGGGGGGCAACTACTATACAGTTGTCAACTATGTGAGAAGAACCAACGGAAGCCCTCATGCTATTATTTGAATTTTCAAATACAAAGTTCACCATCAACCGAGATCGAGGCAAGCGAAAATATAGAACGAGGGAAAGGAAAATAAATCCCGCCTCGGGGAAAAACCTATCGCCTAATAAGCAAATTGGTAGCGAATACGAATGAATATGAATTCGTCAAGACTCGGACAAAAGCAAATCAAGTTGGAACAACTCAAATGCCTAAGGATCTCGGCCTCGAAGTCGAGCGAACTCCTTGATATTACCTCGGATCCTTGAGACAATACCTCGGATCTTTGAGCAATGACATCGAACGGGGTCAATATGACATAATCCTAAGAATGCGCTGTAGATAGGCAAGAGGGTAAGATTCACACAACCTCGAAGTCGTAAATCGCTTGAAGAAAGATCCCAACCTCGAAGTCGTGCAAATCGCCTCGGCATTATCTCGGATCCCGGAGACATTACCCCGGATCTTTGAGACATTACCTCGGATCTTTGGAGAAGACGACTTTGATAACCGAGATCAACACCGGATTCGGATGCAGCGAACCATCTCGGACTACTCGGGATCTTTGAGGTTCCACCTCGGACTCTCGAAAGGGTAACACGGCTCGGCCAATGAAGCCAACGGGGACATAGGACATCTCGCAGCTCGGAACTCTCGACCTACCGAGTGGGGGGGCAATCATTACGGATCCGGATAAAGCCCATATACAATAGGCGGCCCAACTAAGTAAAGCTCTAAGATAACGGCGTACCTATAATATAGGAAGATCCTATATTATAGCGGATTCCAACCGCGGTCTCCTCCACGTTGAGCATCACGGAGTGGACTAACCGTATCGCGTGAAGTGCTCCCCCACATACTCGCCATGAAGATCGTGCCCAACCATGATCTCCTAAACGGCAACCTCTATAAATACAGAGGCCAATTAACCAGGTGCACAGGTTCTACGTTCTAACCCTAGACTTTTACATACAGTCACACAGAGCACACACCCCACCCCCTTTTGTGTGTGTTCGAACTACGTGGACTTTGATCCCTTCACAGGGTACGTAGGCCTAGGCTTGGCTCCTAGTCAAGTCCAACAGTCTGTTTTGAACGAACAATACTATTGACTAATTTAAAGAGATTAAGTTAGTTAAATAGATTATTTAATTATAGTAAAATTAAACATTCCAAAAAAAAATTTGCATTTGATATATGTATAATGTGTGTGCGCGCAACAAGTTCTAAAAGAAGTACTAGTATTATTAATTAAGGGGATGAGTAAAAATGGGAAATAAGAAACGTTGAATCAGGGGTCCTCCTCTGTAATCACATGGAGTTCTTTCCATTTCTCTGGGATAACAACGCCATGTAACTGCTTCAGACATCTCCTAGATTCATAAAATGGCTTCCAATAATGCCATAAGACAAAGGGGCCACAGGCTTAGTTGAGACATTTCCTAGAATGGAACTTTCTATAAACAGAAATTTCATAACAGACATTCTCAATTTCAACAGCAAAACAGTTAAAGTTTATTAGCTTAACCCAATTTACATAGTAAGATGAAATACCAAAAAAAAAAAAAACACCAAAGTCAGTAAAACAAAATGAGACGACAAAGTCGTGGAATTACATCAAAGTTAAAGAGTTTAGGATATAAAACAGCTTACACTTGTGGTAATCTGCAATATACAGCGAAACATTGAGACGATACAACTAGAGGTCTGTTTAAGTATAATGTAAACATTATGATCGCCATTTCAAAATAAAATCTCAAAAGGCCCCAGTATATTAAAGAATATAAACAACTACAACTCTACAAACCAGCACCAACCTCTATTGTATAAAATTTGATAGGTAACATATGTATGCATTATGCAAGCATATATAGAATAAATAGTCAGTATGAATATATAACAATTCTATTTTTCAAGAAGAGCAAACTGATAAAGAAGAAAGAACACAAACGACCAATGATATACTTATCTGTCTGTACGCTAATCATCACTTAGATCATCATCGATGGCCGGAGCGCTCATCCTCGCCGATGCCTGCTTAGCCCACTGGACGATTTTCTCAGCCTCGCGGTTTATCTTCTGTTCTTCCTTAATGGCCTTCTTCAGCATTTTCTGCTGGTGCTTACTCGAGAAACTGCTTATATCAGACAAAAACTCATCGTTTTTGTCCCATCCTAAAATATTCGCTGGGTCCCAATTTTCCTTGCTTTTCTTCTTAGAATCCTTCTTCGGAGAGCACCAGAAACAACCAGCCCTTCGAGGAGGAGATGGTGAACGATCCATCGGCGAATTTGAAGAGATCCGAGGAGAAGACTGCGACACACCTTTTGATTTTTGTTTCGAACCCGTTTTTTCATATAGTGTTGGTTTGAACAGCGAAGACATTGAACTTTCCTCCGAAGAATTTGAAGAATCAGAAGGAGAAGAAACAGAACCGTGTTTAGATTTCGCTTTCACCGGCGGGAATTCCACTTTCTCGTCGTTCGCAATATCCGAATAATCTGACATCGATCCAGACCGTAACTTCCCGTCCAAACCCATCTTGCCCTCCTCCTTGGAAGGTGAAAACTGAGGAGTTTTATCATTAGAAAAAGAACTAGATCCTGCTTTTCCCTTCACCAAATGGTCGGAGGTCTTCGGAATCTGCTTTGATTTAGTGACCGGAAACGATTTGAGTTTGCGGAATCGGGATTCAAGTTCGGTGGGAAGGACGGAATCGGTGAAGGAAGCGCAATTGATGGCGGAAACTTGCTCCAAAACGCAGGCGTCTTGGGCTTCGGAAATGATTTCGCCGATGGCCGACTCGTCGGTATCAGAAAGGTCTGGAAATCCTCCAACCATTTCTGCGAGAGAGGAGAGGACCGAATCAGTGCTGTGAGTGAGTGGCGAAGTGACGGAGTACTATTATTAGTCTTTTATGGGTGGGAAAGGAATGGGAGCGTGTTGGAATGCGTGGGACGGGACGCTTAACGGCTAGCTCATGCTTTGACCACCATTTTCGACTTGTGGGACCTAACCAACATGATAACAGGAGATCCCGAGCCGGATTTTGAAGATTCTGGAAGTCACTATATGATTTTTTTTGTTTTTAAAGAAAACTCTTAATCTTAAATGCAAGATGGTTATTTTAGGGGGAAATTATTAGGAGAATCTCAGATAAATATCATATTAAATGTCAAAATCGCCAAAGGTATGTTAACATTTGTAAGGATATAAAGGTAATAGGGATTAAATTGATATTTTTAAAATGTTGATGAATTCATTATTATACTTTCTCTTCCTCTCTCCTCACCATTTCTTCCTCTTCCTATCTCGACGTCCCCTCTACTTGTGTGTGTGAAGCGAAGGCAACGATGATGGTGGAGCGAAAGTGGAGGTAGAGCAAAGTGAAAATGGTGGAAAAACTAGTTTCCATCGAGTTTTTTCAATTTTTGAGTTTTAAAGTTTACCGGCAAGCTTATGAATGTTCCAAGCATTTGTAACCTTTAACAAAATTCGTAATGTGATTCACAAGATCAATAATGGGTTTAACAAGATTCACAATAGTTTTCACAAAAGCAATAAGTCGACTTGCATGTTTTCATCAGCAAACACTTTTGTCAAAACCATTACTAAATCTATCAATCTCATTACGAATTTTGTAAAGCTCGTTCTACTGTTCACTTTCTTCTTCCTTAGCCTTTGGCGAATTCATGAGCTTTCTGTTAAGCTTATAAATTTTCTAACATTTGTGGCCTTTTGTGATTCACACGATTAATAATGAAATTCACAAGAGTAAGATTTTTTAGAAAAAGATTTTTAAATATTATACGGACAACCTTTCCCAAAGAGCTACTAAAAGTAAAAGTGGAATGGGCATGAAGACCAATGAGCAAGTTTTTTTCTTGAACGTCACTACATTGGATTTGGCTTATGTCCGATGCAGCTCTGCATCCGCTGCACTCCAAACGGTGCCGTTTGGCACCAACCACACACACTGGTCCTTTTCTATTAAAAAAAAAAAAAGGCACTGTTGGGTAGTAAAAAAGATAATTCGGGATAAGATAAAATCTTGAAAAAATCCTTCATAATCTTAAAAACTTATTTTAGGATCTTAAAAAAATATTTAAGAGTACATCGGTACTAAAAAAGTATACTTGAGTCTTGATTGACAATTAAAAAAATTATTTTTGGATCTTAAAAAATTATTTTAGGATCCAAAAAGATATCATAAATTATATTTTTAATAGCAGTAAGTATTGAATTATTTTTCAAGATCAAAAATAATTTTTTTAACTGTCAGTCAATACCCTGAAGTATCATTTTAGTACCTGTCTGTACTCTGAAATTTTTTTTTAAGATCCTAAAATAAGTTTTAAAGATTATGAAAGATTTTTTCAGTACGATTCAGTATCCCGAATTATCTTTTTATTACCTAGCGAGTGCATGATTTTTTTTTTTTTTTAGAGAAGGACCAGTGTGTGTGGTTGGTGCCAAACGGCACCGTTTGGAGTGCAGCTGATGGAGAGCAGCATTGGACACAAGCCAAATCCCACTACATTGACATGGTTTAAGGATGCAAGGCATGCTGGGGACTTAAATAATTCAATATAGAATTAGTGTCAGACAAGATATACAAAACAGATAAAGATTAGAAAAAAAAAATGTAGTTTCGCCCATATGAAAGTTTGGATTCCATGATAACCTAGAAAAATTGAAGCAATGCAAGTGGCGTACTAAATGCTTGATCGTTGATATGGTCATTTATTGGCCTACCCAAAATCCTTCTCTTTTTAAGTTACTAGTATAACCAAACCTAAAATTCTCATGCCTTCCTCTTCCTATCTCGACGTCCCCTCTCCTTGTGTGTATGAAGCGAAGGCAACGACGATGGTGGAGCGAAAGTGGAGGTAGAGCAAAGTGAAAATGGTGAAAAAAAAAAAAAACTAGTTTCCATCGAGTTTTTTCAATTTCGGCAAGTTTTAAAGTTTACCGGCAAGCTTATGAATGTTCTGGCATTTGTGACCTTTAACAAAATTCGTAATGCGATTCACAAGATCAATAATGGGTTTGACAAGATTTACAATAGTTTTCACAAAAGTAATAAGCCCGACTTTCATGTTTTCATCCGCAAACACTTTTGTCAAAATCATTACTAAATTTGCTAATCTCATTACAAATTTTGTAAAGCTCGTTCTACTTTTCATCTTTTCTTCCTCAATCTTTGGCGAATTCATGGGCTTTCTATTAAGCTTGTGAATTTTCTAACATTTGTGGCCTTTTGACAAAATTCTTAATGTGATTCACAAGATTAATAATAAGATTTATAATGAGATTCACAAGAGTAAGTTTTTTTAGAAAAAGATTTTTAAAGATTATACTGACAACCTTTCCCAAAGAGCTACTAAAAGTAAAAGTGGAATGGGCATGAAGACCAATGAGCAAGTTTTTTCTTGAACGTCACTACATTGACATGGTTTAAGGATGCAAGGCATGCTGGGGACTTAAATAATTCAATATAGAATTAGTGTCAGACAAAGATTAGAAAACAAATGTAGTTTCGCATATGAAAGTTTGGGTTCCATTATAACCAAGAAAAATTGAAGCAATTCAAGTGGCGTGCTAAATGCTTGATCGTTGATATGGTCATTTATTGGCCTAACCCAAAATCCTTCTCTTTTCAAGTTACTACTATAACCAAACCTCAAATTCTCATGCCATAAGGTTTTTGCGTAGCCAAACTGCATTTTGTTTGGGTTAGTGATATAAATATATGAAAAGAGTTTTGTTTTAACTTGTATAAACATACTTCTTAAACGTCAATTTAAACATCACTTAGAGTTAATTAGCCATAGAGATAGCATCTTTTGACCTAAAACACATTAGCCATGGGGAGAGGCGAGGAGGAAAATGCCAATGGATATATTCCTTTCCCTTAATGGTGTTATTTATCACTCTATTTTTATATGAAAATCACTTATACATTGTTAAAGAATATATTGAATTGATAAAAATTTTCACATGTGCCCTTAGTAAATTTTTTATCTCTCCCATATGTTTACATTTTACAAATCATTCTCACCTCTCTTTCTCTCTTTCTAATAAAAATTAAATAGGGCAAAGTTGATCAGAAAATCATTAATTACTCTACAAATGACTTATATTTCAAACCAAACTTTTCTCTACAAATGACTTATAGATATGAACAAAGTGGTATCTAAATATATTTCAGTATTTTTTTTTTAAGAAAATAAAAATCACAGCCAAAGATAGTTAGTGGAGTATTATGGGGGAATGACACTCACAATAATTTTTTTTTGAATGAATTATAGCCTCTTATTTTTTTATCATGACCAACGTAGTCTCATAAGCTGGCTTGTGAAAAAAAAAAAAAAAAAAAAAAAAAAAAAAAAAAAAAAAAAAAAAAAGTTGCCTATTTACTAGCGGTTAGCATGCATGTGAGTGTAATCTCCTCTTATTTTGATTTTTATTAATGATATAATTCATCATTATTAATGAATTTGCTTTATTTTTCTTTTTGGTGCTGACATGTTGCTTTGATCAGCAAAAGCCTCTCGGAAGAATATCCGTGTGTGAACCTTCAACAAATGGCCAAATGGGCATGGCAGGCCCACATAAGCATTGACGCAATTCCCTCACCAAATCAAAAAACCAGCAATTCCATTGGCTGGAAATGGGTCCCACCCGCCCCCACCTCAGCAACCATAAGCCAAACAATTTCTTCAAAACTTCTTAGCCCAAGAAAAAAAAAGATAAGACCAAACTAAACAGGATCATCCCTCATTTCTCTTTCCCCTTCTTCAGACCAAAAACTTAAGAAAAATAATAACACCTGAAACCCAGATTGCAGCAAAAAAATTGACAAGTGAAGTGATGGAGTCAGAGTTCAAAGGAGGGTGTTGCTTCTGCTTCAGCATGAAAAAGAGCAGTGATGGAAGGAGCAAAAGCATCAATGGAATTCAGAGAGATTGGAGGAAGAAGGAAGAGATGCTGTCTGATCTGAGTACTTTCAGTATTGAAGAGCAAGAAAAGAGGTTGAAGAAGGCCAAAGAAGATGAAGATAAAGCGAGCAAAGAAGCAGAGAGGATAATTTCATGGGTGAAGCAAGAATCAGCAAGAATTGATGATTCTCTTGTCAGAACTGTTCTTGCTGATGGTGATCATCATCATCATGAAAAATGAAAAAAGCATTGTATCAAAAAAAAAAAAAAAAAAAAAGCAGTGTCCGAGTAATCTAATGAATTCTGCAGACTTCTCAGTTCAATCCATTGTCAGCGTTTTGGTTTTGTTAATTCGTGTTTGTGTTGATAAGAATGTGAAGCTTCTGAATTTTCTTCATGTGTGTTTCAGCTTTAGGTAAAGATAAATATATGATTTGTCAATGGTTTGACATCTTTGCTGGCAGTTTGTTCATGATTAGAGTGTGAAAGGAGGTAAAAAGTTTCAAGTGCTAAGTAAAACGATGAGCACTGAGAACTCATCCAGCTAATTTGAACATTATAGGCCCTGTTTGGGTTAGCTTATTTAAGAGCATTTTAGTACAAAAAATTCAGTGGCTTTTAAGCTAATGGATCAGTGAAAAAAAAGTCCAATGAACCCTGTTTAGCTGGATCAGTACGTTGGCTGGGCTTTTTCCATTTACCCAAACGTGGCTGGGCTTATTGAACGCTTGGAATCCAAGCTTTTTGCCCAACGCACTGGTCCCTCCAGCCCTTTAACAAACAAAAAAAAAAAAAAAAAAACCCTCCAGGCCGTGCTCTCCCGATCCCCCAAAGCGTGCTCTCATCCCGTGCTCTCCCGATCCCCCCCAAAGCGTCCCCATTCTTGGTTTTGTAGCGAGTACAACAAGCCATTGGCGGCGAACTCGTCAATCCACAAACATGGGTTAGTTTCGACTCATTGATTTTTCTTTGTTACTTATCTCTCGCTCTCATCGAGGCCATGTTTTGGATTTCTGATTTGTTTTCATTTATGTGTTTTCCTCAATTGCAGGTAAGGTTCATGGATCTTTGGCTCGTGCCGGAAAAGTGAGAGGCCAAACCCCCAAAGTGGCCAAGCAGGAGAAGAAGAAGAAGCCACGGGGATGCGCTCACAAGCGCATGCAGTAAAATCGCCGATTCGTCATTGCCGGTTAGTTCAAAACATTGCTCGATGCATAAATCTATTATATATATATATATATATATGGGAATATGATTTCTGCATTTACTGCAGAAAAACTTTTCTGCAGCAAAGCAGATACAACGCCGTTTCATCCCTTTCGTGTCTGTGTGTGTATATGGCCTGGTGATTTATGAGGTTTTACATGAACACGAACAATTTGTTTCGTGCAGTGGTGGGACAGGGGCCCTCGTGGTTTATGCAGAAGCAGATCGGAGCAATAATGGAGCATCTATTGATTCATCAGAAACAGTTTCAGAAAAGAAAAAGGTGGTAGTGCTTGGAACTGGCTGGGCAGACACAAGTTTCTTGAAGAACCTAAACAACCCCAGATATGAGGTTATGGTGATCTCGCCTCACAATTATTTTGCTTTCACTCCTCTTTTGCCCAGCTTCACTAGCGGTACTGTCGAAGCGAGCAGCATCGTTGAACCTATTCGTAATATTTTTCGGAAGGTATTGAAACAAACACCGTATAGTTCTTCTGTTTCTTTTTTAAAACAGAGACTTCTATTCATATCAGTACTTTCCAGTATTCTGGGATACCATCAAATAAATATTGAGGAGTTGAGGAGCATTGCCATTTCTTAAAGGTACCTTCCACTTATGCTTTTCCCTTTTAAAATAAATTTATGGTATCAAATGTCAGAAATGATCTTGAACTTCGCCAGAAGCTTACTTTGTATTTTCTCCGAGCAATCTAAAACAAACTAATAAGATATGCCATCAAAATCCTTTTGATTCATCATGTTTTTGGCTATGCATGATTTTGTTTTATTGATAATCTTCTGGACATTCATGTTCAGGAAGTAGAAGATGCCCAGAAGATTAGGAGAACAGTCATTGATTGCTTTGAGAGAGCAAGCCTGCCAATTGTAAGTGATGAAGAGAAGAGGATTCTTCATTTTGCAATAGTTGGAGGTGGCCCAACCGGGGTGGAGTTTGCAGCCTCCCTTCATGACTTTGTCAATGAGGATTTGGGCAAGTTATATCCTAGGGTAAAAGATTTAGTTAAGATCACGCTTTTGGAGGTTGGAGATCATATTCTGAGCATGCAAGTCTCCGAATCTCTGATCATGAAAGTGAATCAGTGTTTCATAATCTAAACTAGCTATTGAAGTGTCATACTATTCGATTTGTTAAATTAAACACCCATGAAACTTGTTATATTCTTATGTTCTGTTTTGCAGGTTTGACAAGAGAATTACTGCATTTGCTGAAGACAAGATGGCATCGATGTGAAAATAGGATCCATGGTGGTGAAACGGGACGAAACTGCGCCGTGTCTAATTTGCTGCAGAAAATTTTTTCTGCGGTAAATGCAGAAATCATATTCCCTATATATATATATGTCTATTAGGTCTTTTTTGGTATGGAGATAATTTGAACTAGTATGTTTTGTTGTTTGATTTTGATATGTTCCTTGTTCTTGTAATTGCAGTGGTGGGATTCGGGAAGAAGAGGGGACCCAATTCCTCGGAGAAGTAATCGAAGGCTTAAGGATAGTTCTCTTTAAGTTTTTATTATTAACAGAAAGTTTTTGTTTTAAATGATTAAGTTGAAGCTCTGTTCTTGTTCAATGACAAGTTCTTTTTGGGTTAGTTAATACTTACCAAGACTGAGCTGTTCTTCTTGATAAATTGGTTTAAAGTATTTGATGCTAATTTAGTTTTAGCTTTCAATATTGTCAAGAATGGATGATGCGAGATCTATATGTTGCTTCTGTCAGCTATTAGATTCTGAAATTTACATTGATTACAATTTATTTTCAGTTTCTACAACATGTAGAATCAGTAGCTTTGTGACTTCTGATGAGCTAGTCACTTTCTCCTTTTGGTAAATTATCAAGTGCCATTTAGTTTAGGATCTATTTTTTGTTTTTTTGGACTTTAGCCGGAGATTCAGGAACTAAATATTTTTGACTGATTTTTAAGGCACCAAAACAGGGGCTATAGAGATTTCACTCTATTGATGTTGATTTAGGAATTAAAGTAGGCATTGGAGTTTGAGAAAGGATAAAAGATATGACGTGAACGTTATCACCTTCCACAATTCAGGTGACAATCGGGATTTCGAAATCCAAATGAGCATTTCAATTATTATCATTCAAGTTTGAAGTGCACTATAGAAATAACGTTTGGAGTGTGGAAGAATAGGTTTAATATATTGTGAAATATGCTCCCTTATGACTTTCAAACTCAAATCCACATAGTTTGTGCAACAATGGCTATACACATTCTCATCCGGAGATTTTTGAATTATGATGTGGAATTTGAACGAGCTGACCAAGGAGATTTGGATGATGACGATGAAGATGATGATGATCCACTTGATGAAGGCCCCTCATCAAATATCAATACATTATTTTCATCACAAATGAATCATCTTCATGATAAAATCAGAGAAAAACTTGTCCGCCATAGTAATAGGAGAACTTAATGTATTATTTGTATGCATTTTATTTTATAAACAATTTTATCCATTAAATATATATAATTAAGGACTTTATTGTTTATTAATTTATTTAATAATCATTTAACTTTTGTCCAAATTAAAATTGAAATTAAATTTTTTATTATCGTAATATATACAACTAATATGTATAGTAGTATACAATATGATTCATGCCCTTTTCAGTCATTTTCCATTTTAACTGACTTTTCAAATAATAATCCAAACACTCATCATTGAGAAAAAAGCTACTTCTGCAAAAAGCTAGACTGGCAATCCAAACACAACCCGACTTTTTCAACCCGACTTTTTTCCTACCTGGCTTTTAAAAAGTTAGATAGCTTTTAAGCCACCGTTTCCTATCGCCAACCCAAACAGGCCCATAGAAATTAAATTGTCCATAGTTAAGAAATTATATGATTTGATTTGTTTCAAGTAAGCAAAAAAAAGTTGGGGCGGCTCTTATTTGTACAAATGGTACTTTAAATTTGGAGCGAGCATGAAGAAATTAACAAAATTTCTTTATCTTAAATTGCTCTGTCTGAGTTAAAGGTTCAGAGCCAAAATTGAGATATAAAAAGTTTTAAAGAGGTGATTGAACTAAACATTTTTTTTTTATTGCAGCTATCACAATTAACATATGGCAGTATATTCCTATGATCCTCTCTACGTATAAGCTAACTAGATCCCTTGTCTACATCAACAATCTAATGCCTAAATTGCATATTTTGATCATTTGATCAAGTTGACTCATCCCTCTGCTTGCTTCCAAAATCATTGATATGATACAAGTCAACCTCATGGTCATTCATGTTTCTTCAGTGCTAGAAATCATCAGGATATTACAGTTTGGGTTGAAATGCGGTGCCTTTCAAAATTCTCATAGGCATGTTTAGTCCTTAGGAATAAGAGCAAACTAGAAGCTAAACCTAGGACTGATAAGCATGCCCAAATAACAAATGTCCAGAAGTAGCATTGCCTTCCCATGCACAGTGAAGTCTGAGCATTGGCCTCATATACTTGTGCAGCTAGAAAGCCATAGAGAAGAGACCCGATTGGGATATTTGTGATGAGAATGTTGTGATTAACTCCTACACTGTTAGGTCCAAAAAGCTCGGATGTGATAGATACAGCAGCAGCAAATATAAACCCAGAGCTCCACCCAATTAGAGCAGTGCTTACATGAAGCGCCAGAGAGCTTCCTGATAAAGCAAGCAAGAAGAAAGCAACTGTGGTTGGTATAAGAGCAATGGCTAACCATCCTGTCCTTGCAAAGTACACTTTCCTGCAATATACAGCAAAATCATGATCACCCTACTCTTTATAGAAGTAGTTAGCCAAAAACACAAACACGTCGCTTCTATTTATATGGTCATTTGCTATCACTCTCTTCAATATAAAAAACCGAAATTTACGCCCCCTAAAGTTTCATCCCTTTAGCATTTGAGAATTATGGAATTCAGGGTCGGAGCATTTCATTCCTGTTCAAAATATCTCGTAATGTCTTGATGACCCTTATGTACTTCTAAACTATGGGGCATGGCATGTGACAATAAAATGGCTGTGAAGAGGTATTTGCCATAACAGTGAAGGATGAAAATTGAAAGGCAAATCTGCATTTCCCCCAGAAATTAATTCACACACAGACACATACTAAAATAAGAGTGTTGAATAATAAGTTATTGGTTAAAGTAGTAAGTGGTTTCACCCACAAGGTGGAAAACATAAGTTTGAATGCTGATAAGTGCATTTGTTGGGAGAGGCAAAGCGTAAAAGCATTATACCCTGACTAAAACAAAATAAAATTTAGAGTTTTAACATGAAAACATACCTGCGAATATAGTCTGGTCCAGCAGAAAGCAGGCGGCCAAAGAAGGAGAAGGCAGAATAGAGCGTGACAAGGGAAGAAGTACTTGAACTCAGGCCTAGGGATTGGGCAATCTGTCCTAGATTATTGCTGTAGACCAGGCCGATTGTGCCTCCACATAAGTAAGCAACAAAGTAAAGCCAAAAATCCAACCTACGAACCAACATTGAAGCTGGGTGCTCGTCTCCTAGAATTACCAACTGATCCTTCTCAATCAAATGCTCACAACAGGGATAACTATCTTTGGCCTTCAGACGTCCATATATAGACCCATTACTATTGTTGTCACCCAACAAGCTGAGAGAATCTCCATTGCTAATAGCACTATTCTGACGGGAAAGGAGTTCCTTGTGAAGCTCAAGATCATTCTCATGTACCAGAATGAAGTGTGAGCCTTCCAGTCGAAAGCTAGAATGGATGGTACGATGAAACCACTGTCGAGCATAGATAACACCGGGAATGCATAATGGTAAGACAAGGAGGAAAATAGCACAACCGAAGAAGTAGCGAGCTTTTGCTTCATCAGAAGTAGATGAACCAAAGATGAGGAGATAAAGGCCAGTGAATATGGCCAAGACATTTAGTACTAGGAATATGAATGAGTCCCTATGAACTGCATCAGGAGGTTGAGGGTCTAAATCAGGTTGGCGAAGGATTGGGACAAGTGCCGCAATGGAAGTGAGGAGAGGAAGGAGAGCATTTAGAAGGAGATACACTGAAACTGAAGATGGGTTTACTGAATTGGCAGCAAGGGTGTAGAGAGCTGCACTTACGCCATTGAAGCTCACTGTTAGTGACAACGCAAGTGGTTTATTGATTGGGAAATTCCTGATGCATAGAACAAAGCATACTGTGTTGAACCAACAGATGCTACAGCCAGACAACAAGCACAGAAGAAAGACCTGGTAAACAAATTGAAACCTTATGTCACTGTAATGATGAAAGGCTATGAGAAAATAAAAACTTTGGATGGTTGAGGGTCATTATTCAACATGATTCAGTAGAATAGTTACTAGAAAGTGGTTATTTGATTTTCATATCTGAATAAGGGATCATTATTAGTTCTCAGAGATTATAGTTACTAGAAAGTGGTTATTTGATTTTCAAAGTAAAACATTGGATGGTTGAGGGTCATTGTTCAATATGATTCAGTAGAATAGACGGTAAGAGGTATCAAAGTGAGGGTTAAAACCAAAACTTTTCGAAGGACATCTAGTATTCTAGTCCTAGACAATAAAAATTTACTAAATTTCGGTTCACTTCTTATCCAACTAGATAACGCAACGGGAAGTTGAAAACTCGGGAATGTTGGTTGGTTGAGAGGAAGAGTTTCTTCCCCTGAAAGGGTTCAAATGATATTGAGAGTACTGCATATGATAAAATCTGTTGACACGTCCATTATAATGAATGGTTATTAGTTTCGTATGAGCATGTATGAAATCAATATCAAATATCAATATTCATTATTCAATATCTAAAATATAAAATTTATAAAAAAAAAATGTTAATTATAAGTCATAAAGAACAACTCTTTCATCAGCACTGTGCATTTTTTTTTTTTTAAAAAAAAAAAAAAATTTAAAGCATCAACCATTCTGAGTGATGTAGCATGAGAAAAGGGGCGGGGTGGGTGCTGCCTATCAAAAAAGTACCCCTTCCCAAATATATTATCTTGTCGGCAAAAAAAAATAGAGTTGTTTTTAATTTTTTATGATTTTAACAATTTGAAATTATGTATTTTTTTTATTAAAAGATTTAAATTTTTCAAAAACCATAAAAAATTGAAAACAACTCCATTTCTTGTCTATAAGATATCAAAGTATCACTAAGTTTATTTAAAATCTAATGATAAAAATAAATGCACAAAATATTTGGGAAGGGGGCATTTTTTGACGGGCAGCAGGTGGCCACACCCACGCGGCCCTGAGAAAAGACATTTACGTATATAGTGTCACATCGGGATTGACTACTGTTATCTGCTCTTCCCATTATTTTCCCCTCCAATACTTATCTCAACTTTTTGATTGAAATTTCAACTATTCATATTTTATATTTTACAAAAAATTTTTTTAAAATATTTTTTATTGCAATTTAAAATTGTCATAACTAAAATTTAGCAGTTTTTAAATTTATTAATTATTCTTTAATAATAATTTGATATTTTATTAATATTTTTATAAAACTTTAAATCTAAACAGCTCAATTAAGATAAGTAATGAAAAGGATGGGAAGAGAACCATAAAATCAGAGATTGGTATTCAATCCCCATTACATCAAAGTAGTATATGGGTACTATAAATATAAAACTTTGTATGTGCTGTAAAATTAAAATATAGAAAAACTTATAAATAGGATAATTTATCCTAGAAATTAGAATCCATACAAATTATGTGGATGAAATTTAGAAATTGATACGTACGTTACTTTCAAGTCATTTAAAGAAGCGTGGAAAAAGGAATCCAGACCACTAATGAAATCGACCAACGAAGAAGCTAAAATAAATATAACTTTGAAATTAGAATCCATACAAAGTATGGGGTTCTACACAGGTACCTTCGTTTTAGCACAAAAAAACACAGGTATCTTCGCCACGAAGAATGCGATAGAATAACAAAGGCAAATAAATTAATAATAATTTTGTGTATGCAAATATTTTTTAGATTTATAAAATTTAGAAAAAATTGGAGAGAAGTCCTAAATCATGAATTTTAAGAGTAACCATACTTTCTTAGTACAAAATATTATTAGGTATTTCTCACCCAAAAAAAAATTATGGGTAACTTTTCTCTAATTTTCCCTCAAATTTAGTAATTAAATAAAAATAAATTAATTAATGTAAATTCTTTTAAATTTATAAACAAATTATTGTTCAGCGTTAAAAATTATTTAAAAAAATTACGAAAGAATAGCACAAACCCTTATTTTAAAATATTTAAAGAAACTTTTCTCGCCACTTCATCCGAAAAGAAATCCCTCCTTCTTTATGGAGGGAGAAATCGCTATTTTTATCAAATTTGCTGTAAATGTTATATCAAGTTTTTTTTTTTTTTTGCTATAAAAATTTTACATCAAGTTCCTTACACAAGCTTGAGCAAAAAAAGAAAAGTTCCTTACACAAGGAAGAAAATGAAATGAAAAAAACTTCAAAGTTACTAGCACTAAGCGGCTAGGAGGACTTGGCTCACATCCTCTTCCTCTTCCTTATTTCTTAGTTGGATTGAAATCTTAATAGTTTAAATTTAATTCAGATTTAAGGTTTATAAAAATACTAATAAAATATTAAATTATTAAAAAATATTATAAACAACTGTTCAGATTTCAATCCTAGATGAAAAAGGGCATAGAAAGAGGATCGGACGAGTTCCATTTTCCATTTCCATTGAAGTGAGAGTGAGAGTGAGAGTGAGAGTGAGAGTGAGCTGAAGTCCCAATGCCAGTTATAGGCGATGGATGAAAGGTTAAAAAATGAAATTAAGAGCCGCAACTCTGGAACAGCAAATATTTTTAACTAAGTTATTTTTAAAATTTTACGGAATTTAAATCGTTAAAGCTTAAAATTACTTAGCGATAACTCAAGCAACGAAAGCGAATTGAAGCAGACAAAATTAGATCGGGAACCAGACAAGAAGGTGGAGAAGAAAGAGAGTGGTACCACAAAATAAGGCAGAGAGATGATGTTCTTGATGAGGAGCCATTGAACACCGTAGCCGAAGAAGCCCATGAAAGCCGCCATGAACATCACAATCCACAGCGGCAGATGAGCGAGAGCCAATCCCGACGACCATCCGAACAATTTCCCCATGTCGTTTGCGGTGGCTAGGTAATTCAATTGAATCTGAGAGATACCAAGAACGGACTTCATCGACGAAGAATACTCCGAGAAATCGAAATTCGTGCCGGTAAACGCCTGAATCCATATCGTCGCCACCAGAATCATCCACCTCCGAGATTGCCCCGCCATACGGTTATTATTGCCCTTCCGCTTCCGATGTGAGTTCGCGCATGTGAACGGTGAGTGGTAAGTGGTGACTGGTGAGAGAGCGCGAGTCTCTCGTTTTTATGATGCGAAGAGATAATCACTCACATCACTCTTTTTCACGCCTTACATTTGTATTCGTTTGTTTGCTTCTCTTTTCGGTTACATACTTAAATCAAACTTCCCCGTTAACTTTTTCTATATATATAAACATAAGCCCAATCATCAAATATATATCACTAAATCTTGTGGCACCAAGCTTATTGGGAAAATTATATATAGGTCCAAAAAAAGAGATATTTACATTTATCCATTAAAATTACAAAATTGCTTCAAGTCCCGGGACTTCGAGTAATTATTTCATAATGTAAAAAAATTACTTACGCCTATCATATTTAAATAATTTTAACAACAAAAATGCATAAATTAACAACACAAAATGCATAAATTAACCACAACTTCTAAAAACCTTCAATTTGTCATGCCCTCACTTTCGGGATTATTAACAACATAAAATGCATAAATTAACTACAACTTCGAAAACATTCAATTTGTCATGTCTCACTTTAGAGGCGATTAACAACACAAAATGCATAAATTTTTTAAAAAAATAAATTAACCACAACCCTAAGTGAGACATGACAAATTGAAGGTTTTTGAAGTTGTGGTTAATTTAATTTTGTGTTGTTAATTTATGCATTTTGTGTTGTTAATCGCTTCTTACGTGAAATATGCACTATGGGCGCGAAAGTAATTTTACATTTGAATAATTATCAAGTTGGTATTTTAGTAATTTCATTTTTAAGGGACCTAAATCAAATATATATCACTAAACCTATATGTAATTTTCCCAAGCTTATTGGTGCACAGTGTCATCCAACTTTACAATATCTTATAAACTCATTGGTCCACAGTGTCATCCTACTTTGCAATATCTTACAAACTTATTGGGCCACTCATGCTGCTAACCACTCGATCGAGGTTTATTAATTGCCAGGAATACGTGTGCCTTTTCGTGAATATAAAATCAGATGTCAAACATATCATATTGGGCCAATCTTGCATTGAATATTAAAATCATTTAATTCACAATGAATTCTGATGACATATATCCTCAACCACCTTATTATGGCTTAATAAAGTCAGATGGAGAACATATCTTATTGGGCTAACGAATATGCAAGCCTTAATGACTATTTATTTCAGGTAGATTTCAAAGGAGTCTTATATATTTTCGATGCGTGTTTGTGGATATCAGTAGTGAAACTCTTTTTATATGGAAGCATATTAGTTAATGCAATTTACTTCATTATTCTGAATTCCGACTTTTGCTTCATCATTTTTCTCCCTATTTATACAGCTTGAAGGTCCCGATCGTGTCACAGTTGAGAAACTCAAATTTATGATATCAAAAAAAGGTGTAGAATTCTATTTTGCTATTTCACATGTCAAAGTCGAAAGTTATTTCATCCGAAATGCCATCATCAAAAGTAATTTCATTTCTCCAGGTCAACTACACTAGGAATAATTGGTGTCAAAGTAATTGCAAATGTATGGGACATCCTTGCATCCAGAATGCATCATCAAATTACGTACAATGTTGTCCTTGCAGATTCTAAGGTACTATGTTGTATATTAAATCCACTCTTTATGGTACGTGTTTCATGCTTGGTAAGATATAGAGCAGATGTTGTTTCTTATGTTTTTTTTTTTTCATGTAGGGTTATTTTGTCTTGGTCGTATTGCGTCGTCGGGTATGGTATTCCTTTAATATCTTTCACAATGTTTCAAATGTATGTGGTATGGTATTCCGTTAATATCTTTCACAATGTTTCAAATGTGGTATTTTCTCCCTGTGGTATGGTATTCCTTTAATATCTTTCACAATGTTTCAGATGTATGTGGCATTTTGTGTTCCTTCCATCATTCTTCTAATTACAAGTGTAGGGGTGTTTATTCCATGGCGTAAGATAGACGGTTTGCATTTATTTCAATGATTTATTACTTTTAGATTAAACTCTATCTCCTACATTTTCATTTTCCTGTAACTGTATGGATATTTCAGGAGGAAGTTTCGCATGAGATGTATTCTGCAAGGCGATGTTGTTGCAAGTACAAGTGTTCTATTGGACAATTTAAGCAATAGTGCTGCTCCCTTTGTGTTGGTGCAGTAGGCACATATTAGTAGAAGAATTGATAATGGTTTGCTTCATAATGTCTTTTGTTTTTGAATAGATTTTCCAGTTTAAACATGCAATTCTATTCATGGCTTTGTTGTACTTTGTAGGCGTTGAGTTTGGAACTGTTCTGGGTGCTGCTCGTGTTTTTGTTGATCTTGCTTTTCAGAGGTTGCTGAAGCGAAGCTTAAAGTGTTTAGGCCTTGATCAATGTTTTTCTTGTTTTAAAGTCTCGTTTAATTATGTTTTAGTTTGCCCTAGTGTTTTTGGATAATCTGTTTAATGTTTAATGCACGGTCGTAAACTTTTATCAGTTCAACCGTTTAGTCTTTTATTTTCTTCAATGTATATTATTTTCAGTAGACTTACCAATCAAAATTGTTTTGGTATAGAACATCGGTCCGGGTACTTGTACTTTGATGTTGGATCAAAGGGCTCGCTCCGCATATCTAAGAGGAGATATCCAGAGGAGGTTGGGATCATTGTACACAATATAGGGGGTGAGGTGTGTGCACAGTGTGACTGAAAGTAGTAAGTCTGAGTTAGAACGTAGAACCTGGTTATCTTGTCTCGGTATTTATAGAGGCCACCGTGATGGTGATCATGGTCGGGCATGATCTCCATGCTGACTTAGTGGGGGGCGCACGTATTGCAACGGTAGTGTGGGTGCGCCCATGATGCTATAAATTCGGATCACCGGGTCTTCCTGTACCATAGTCGTACGGTTATATTGGATATGCCCTCAATTGGGCCCTCGTGGCATTGGGCCTTAGTATCGGTCCGTAACAAAAATCATGAAAGCTCCTGTTTTCATCTGTTACTGCATTAATCCACTTGGATGCGTATTGTTTTATTGTGATTGAATGTTCTCCGCGTTTTTTAAGTTTGGCATTTCAATAAGGCTTATAGCAATTAATGATCATAGCATTCGGTTGAAATGCTTAGTCATCATCATTATTTGTGGTTTCGAAGAGTTCATAGCACGAGTTGAATTTTGAGTTCCCTTTTTTCCTTATAGCCTTTAATGTGCGATATCTTATTGGTTTATTTTTTAATGCATTTCAGAGGTTATTCGCTTTTTTCTACTGATAAATTTATGATCACAACTGTGCAAATGTAACCCCATTTCTCTCTAATTTCAGTTTGAACGATTGCAAACACTAACACTAACTATATTTCCAACATATTGTAATCATGAAATCCATTTAATTCAATCTGCTATCCCGTGCAGTTATCACCTTAACCGTCATAATTACTGGCTTTAAAATCATGTAATTATTAAGTGGCAGTTATGCGGATAATAGATGCTAGGGGCGCTGCCAATTACAAGATCAAATTCTACAATCCTTAAATTTCAGTTATCACCTACATGCAAAACCATATTTAGTTTGCACACACATTTATACCCTACGATGACAAGCGTTTCATACTAAATAGGTCTAATAAGTTTTCTCGAATAGGATTTTTTTAATTATACAATGACAAGCGTTTTATACTATTACTTTTTGATTAATAAATTTTTATAAATAAAAAGTGTGTGCAACTCGATTGATGTAGATAGACCGCTTTAAAAGTTATCTCCACGCACATATATTAAATATCATTTAAAAATTTTGAAAGTGTCTTTTAAGTTATCGGTTCAATTATTATACTCCATATGATAGAAATTATTTAATAACACTATCTCTAACAACTAATACACTTAGGTTATCAATGTGCGTTAAATCGTAGTAAGTACAATTTTTCGACTCATTTGTTGTTTTTGTGTTTCGTTTTATAAATCTGTTAACGAACATACTTTTTCCACATATTTTTAGTTTACATAAATCTTTTAACATATAAATAAAAGCCTAAATATAAACAAAATTTAGCATTTTATTGACTTTGTAATGTACAAATTTTTGCCTTTTGTTCCACTGTACGCAGTTTTTGTGATTTCAATTCTAATTATACAATATATAAAATTTAGTCAACATGGGAAATACATATGTCTTTAATATGGGGCAATTTTTCAAAGTTTAACTTGTAAACTTACTGAGCAAAATGTTCAATAAGTCAAAGTGGTTGAGAACTCACTTTTATATGATAATGAAAGTCATTAATAATGTCCACTTATTTCGTTTTGCAATTACAATTTCCGAAATTGATTAATGAACATAGATATTGAATTTCGAACTACAAACTGTTTTCTCATTGATTCTCGTACAATGAAAGAGTTATATATATTTCAAATATATTATCTTGTTGGTGTTTAATTTCAACATTCATATGCTTATTAAATTCTGAACTGTCAGTCATTCTGTATGGGAAAAAATTACTTCAACAATTTATTGTTGACGGATATTCGATGGTGGAAAGTGACAGGTTGAACTACATTAGAAACCACCAAAAAAAATTAAGGGTAGATCTATACAGTGGGCTTTCAAATGCAATAACAAGAGGAGAAACAGATCCTTTATCAACGGGACGACGAGTTATTTTACCATATTCTTTTACGAGTGGTGCTAGATATATGATTCAGAACTACCAAGATGCTATGGCAATATGCGCATGGGCTAGCTATCCTGATATTTTTATAACATTTACATGCAACCCAATGTGACCTGAGATAATTCGTCATTGTAATGAAGATGGTCTGAAACCATGTGATAGACCAAAAGTGTTGAGCAGAATATTCTATATCAAACTCCACAAATTGATGCACATTTTGAAGGTGAGAAGATTTTTGGGGCAATTAAAGCAGGTAAATTGAATTAACAATTACATATATAATTCTTCTTTGCGTTTTCTTTAACATTTATAATAGATTGATATATATTTTACCTGGAATGTTTTTTAAAAGAACACCAGTTTTCATTTCTACATTAAAGGCGGAAATCAAATTGATATCTCAATGTTACTTAATGTTTTTTTTTTCCATCATAATGTGTAATGTATGTAATATGGCTTCATGGAAAAACCAATTATTACCCTGCAATTAGCATTGAAGTATTTTTCCTAATACAAATCACATGTTATTTGTAAATTAATTTTTCAATACTAATTAAATTACTATTCATTTGTAATTTTATGATTTTATGATTATCATTAGTGTTACTTTTTTCCATTGCTGTTGGAATGATCATTCATTACTAAGAGGTAGCAGCTGTATGTTTATAAAAATAATTTCTATGTTTTATTTCGCCATTGTCATTGTTACTTAGAGTTTAAATATTTTTTCAATTTATCATTGTCAAAAGAAACCCATTTCACCCAAGGACTAGATTATTGTAACTCTATATTTTCATGCATTTTAAAAACATGGTTCATAACTTTTTTTTTTTTTTTTTTTTACATTTTCTCATTAGTTAATATAATGATTTGAATCATTTTATTAAGGAAATATTACTATGGTATATTCTTATAGTTTGTTGATTGCATAGCTACATTATCTAATGGTGAAGCGGAAAAACCACTTCCTTAAATATAAGAAATTAAATACTGTTCTCATTTTTTCTTGCAGAGGTATACACTATAGAATTCCAGAAAAGAGGGTTACCACATGCGCATATTATATTATGGTTGTCCGAAATGGACAAAATTGCACACCGTTGATGTTGACAAGATCATATTTGTAGAGATTCCGCAAAGAGAATCTGACCCAGAATTATATGAGTTAGTTGGAAGTTACATGATGCATGGTCCATGCGGCAGATATTCAGGGAGTGCACCTTGCATGAAAGATGGTAGATGCCCTAAGTATTTCCCAAGAAGATTTAATGACCATACAATGTTGGATAAAAATGGCTATCCAACATATCGTCGAAGAGATGGAAACCGTATTGTGACAAGGAAGGGCATTGAGCTTGACAACCGCTTTGTTATTCCTTACAATTGTAGGTTGCTGAAATTATTTCATGGCCATTTGAATGTTGAAAAGACAAATCAATCACGTGCCATCAAGGACCTATTCAAATACATAAGTAAAGCGCATGATCGAGTCATTGCAGGCATATACGATACTAATGATGGTGGAAGTTCGCAACAAGGGTTTGACGAAATTTCTCATTACCTTAATTGTATGTACATCTCCTCATGTGAGGCGTCCTGGAGAATTTTTGGATTTGATATCCACCATAGACAACCACCTGTTGAGAGGTTAAGTTTTCATCTTCCATATCAGCAATCAGTCTACTATACTCAAACTGATACAATGTCATCATTGCTTAATAATCCAAGGGTTAAAGAGTCGATGTTCCTTGCGTGGATGGAAAAAAATAAAGAAGATCCATTTGCAAGAACACTTTCTTATGCTCAATTCCCTAACTATTATACATTTGTTAGGGAGATAGGATATGGAAACTCCGTCAACGTGGGTTTTTAGTTGGAAGGTTAGGTCACTGCACAACATCTCAGGGAGAATTATATTACCTTCATTTATTGTTGACAAAGGTACGTGGGCCAAAGAATTATACAGATATAATGACTGTAAATCAAGTAGTTCACTCAACATTTAGGGAAGCATGTTATGCACTTGGTTTATTAGATGATGACAATGAGTTTATAGATGCAATTAAAGAAGCATCTTTGTGGGCATCCGTAATTACCTTCGTAAATTTTTCACAAGCATGCTTTTGAGTTACTCACTATCTCAACCTGTTGTTGTTTGGGAATAGACCAAAGATTTAATTTGTGAGGATCTATTAAACTTCAGCCATGCCGACCCACAAAGTACAAGTACACTATAATTTCCATTGATTTATACATTCTATTATCTTACTTACAGCTGTCAAAATGGGCTGGACCCCATGGGCCAGTCCATTAAGCCCTATTTTTAACCCTCTTCATTTTTGGCCCCCATATGATGGGGTTATTTTTGGCCCTAACCCAAAATAACCCCCATATGATGGGGTTAGGATAGGCCAACCTATTTTGGCGTTGCAGAGAAGGAAACCCGAACAAACACGGCTTCGAGGACTAACCTCTCTTCTCTCGTCCTATCTGCCTTTCTTCTTTTCGATTCTCGATCCTCTCCAATTTTGATGTCTGGTTCCAGAAGGATGGTATTCGCCTTTTGACTGTTAGGTAACGGTGAATTTTGTTTTTGAGAACTGTCATATTTTCTCTGGCGTTTGAGTTCTCCAAGACGAGCTTGTGGCCTTGATGCTTGTTGTTCGGTTTAACTATTCTAGGATTTCCAGCCTTTCTCTCCTCCACCCTTGCTTATGATTCGATTGGATCAAATTCGTTTTCTCGCAAAATTGAATTTGTGCGAGTTTCTATTTCCAGTAGTTCACATTTTTTTTTTGGTGGGTGTGAATGGATCTTTAATTTATGTGTGAAGGGGAAGAAATACAAGTCCTCTCACAGTTTTTTTCTTATTTACGGCACTTTGTTGATAATGCAGATGGCGGTCTTTTGCATGAAATGAATGGCTCAAACTTGGCTTTAATGCCCTTCTTTATAACACCCAAACTTGCCTCGCTTTGTCATGTTGGTTTCCTTTCGGTTGGGTTCATATCTTTGTGCTCACATGGGCTTCATTGGGTTCTTTTTGTTTGTTTTGTACAAGTAATTTGTATTGATATCTCGAACCATATGCATCATTTTATTATTCGATTATTTTATATTCATCTCATTTTTGGGATTGGTTTTTTCGTTTCTTATTTTGTTTTAGCCCATCGCATGTCGATTCTTGAGAATAATTAAAAGCTTCAATGAAAAGAGTGGCGAGAGAAAGTGAAGGCATATCTCGTGTACACAAATTTGCTTATCTTATCTAACTATCGATGTGGACGAAATACGATTTAGACAACTTTTACTAGAAGTTTGAGATTTAACGATTATCATCTATCTTTACAAATTAGGGGATTAGAGATCAAGTAAAGAAGCAACGCGCAATTTTATTATGGATGATGAAGTTCAATCAAAACTCCACTTGAAGCGCCTGGAAGTTTTAAGATAAATAAAAAACAAATCTCTAATGTGTGGAAGTATTTTACAAAAATTGGTACGGATAAGGATGGTTTTGAAAAGGCTGTGTGTAATTATTGTATTGCTGAATATGTAGTTGGTAGACATCCTAAGACCCGAAGTAGCTATGGAACTTCACATTTGGGTCGTCATATTCTTGGTTGTAGTGAGATTCTTGCAAACTCTGAATTAAACAAGCAACATGGAAAGTCTAGTACAGTACAGATTAATCAAGAGGTCCATCGAGAAAAGCTTGCACGAGCCATAGTTTATCATGATCTTCCTTATAATTTTGTTGAGTATGGGATGATTAGGGATTGGATAAATTATATTAGTCCTGATGTTGTGATGCATTCTAGGAATACCGTTGTGTCATATGTTCGAAAAATGTATGTCAAAGAGAAAGAAAAACTTAAGCAAATCATGTCGAGGATTCCTAATAGAGTGTGTCTAACTTCAGATGTTTGGATAGCAATTAACAGTGAGGGTTACATTTGTTTAACAGCTCACTTTGTTGATGATAATTGGAGATTAATTAGTAAGATTTTGAACTTCTGTCGAATGAAGCCTCCACATACTGGGGTTGAATTGGAAACTACTTTGTTTGATTGCTTGAAGCAATGGGGTATTGAGAAGAAGATATTTTCTATTACATTGGATAATACTGCTGCGAATGATAACATGCAGCAAATATTAATAAATCATCTTCGTATGCAAAACAATTTGTTGTGTGATGGTGAGTTTTTTCATATACGTTGCTCTGCACATATACTTAATTTAATTGTTCAAGAAGGTTTGAAAGTAGCTACTGAAGCATTGTATAAAATTAGAGAAAGTGTTAAGTATGTGAGAGCATCGGATGGGAGGATGATTAAATTTCAAGAGTGCGTGGAACAAGCTGGCATAGACACAAGCATTGGTTTGAGAATGGATGTGTCAACTAGGTGGAATTCAACATATTTGGTGTTAGAAAGTGCGCTTAAGTATGAAAAAGCATTTGACATTCTCCAAGTGTTAGATAGGAATTATAAATATATTTTGTCACAAGAAGAATGGAGAAGAGGGGAGAGAATATGTGAAATTTTGGAACCCTTTTATGAGACTACAAACATGATTTAAAGTGCATCTTATCCAACCTCTAACTTGTATTTTATGCAAGTTTGGAAGATTGAGTGCATATTGAATGAAAATTTGGGTAGTGATGATGATGTTATAAGGGATACGTCAATGAGAATGAAAGAGAAGTTTGACAAATATTGGAAGCAGTATAGTGTAGTCCTAGCTTTTGGAGCTATTCTTGACCCACGCTTGAAGCTTGTTTTCTTAGAATTTTGTTATAAAAAACTGGATCCTTCAACCGCTTATGATAAGGTTAGAAATGTGAGAGAAAAGATTGAGAAGCTTTATGAAGAATATATAAGCAATCTCCAAGGATCAAGTTCTTCTCATTCTATATCATCCAATATCTTGCACAAGTCTAGTGGAGAAGGGAGTAGGCCCAAAAAATCAAAATTATATATCAGGGTATGTTTTTTTATGCTAAATTAATATTTTCTTCATTATTGTTTCATTTAAATAATTGATATATTATATTTTGCAGGAGTTTTAAATGTTTGAGAATGAGAGCATGTATGTTGCTGGTAAGAGTGAATTATCACTTTATTTGGATGAACCAAAAGTTAAATTTGGCCAAGGTGAAGATTTTGATGTGCTTAGCTATTGGAAGCTTAATGAAAGTAGGTTTCCCACACTTAGTATTATGGCACGAGATGTGTTAAGTATCCCCATTACTACGGTGGCATCGACCGCTGCTTTTAGTATTGGTGGACGTGTTCTTACCAAATATAGAAGTTCTACTCTTCCTGAAAATCTTCATATGTTGATTTGCACTAGGAATTGGCTGCATGGTTTTACTCTCAATCCTGATGGTAATGTTGTGTTAATTTTCATAATGTTTTATATTTACATGTAATATTGATTGCCTAATTGAGTGATTGTATTTTAATTGATTGTGAGTTTTAGATGAAGTTGATTGTAAAATTACTCATCATGAAGCACTAATGTGAGAATCCCAAGGGCATCAAGAATTTCAAATTGAAGACTATAGAGGTGCAAATTTGAGTAACTATATTCTATAAAAATAATTTCAAATCGATTTTTTTACAATAGAAGCGTTTAATTTATGATTGTAATTTATTTTGTTATTAAAATACAATCCTTGATTGTTGTTAGGTGAAGGCCGGTGTGGAGATTTTGATAAAGATCATCCATCGACCCTTTTATGAAGACGATCCTTTTATGAAGACGATCGACTTTGTAGAGAATACGTTATGTTTTTATCTTGAATCATGTTGAAATCGGATCACATATCCATCTAATTAATGTATGGATTTGTTTGTTTTGGTTTTGGAGTTTTTCAAAGACATTAATGATTTTTGGCCCGCGGGGCTGGCCCTAACCCTGAGAGTTTTGGCCCGTGCGGGCTGTTTAACATGCGGGCTTTTTGGCCCTAGCCCTAACGGGCCGGGGTGGCTCGTTTGGATGCTCTAATCTTACTTTCCTTAATGTAAATAGTTGTTAAAAAAACTGATATTGCGTGTCTCTTTGTCTTATAGATGTGCAAATTTCAAATGCGCGTAGGGAAGCCACATGTCTATATCAGATTGAACAGATGTTGCTATGGAATGGCAAAAGCCTCCGTGACTATCCATCGATGCCTATACTAGAGGAAGACAATATAATTGATATGTCTTCCCTTTTAATTTTGCAAGAGATTAATTACAATAGGGAAAAGGAGATGGAAGCATCTGAAAGAATGTAGAGATTCGATGATGAGCGTAAAGTAGTATTTGATGAGATCATGAGTGCAGTTTCTTCAAAAAAGGGGGGGTTTCTTTTTTGTTCATGGTTTTGGTGGAACGGGTAAAACGTTTATATGGAATGCCTTGACATCTTCCATACGGGCAAAAGGTGGAATCATCCTCAATGTAGCTTCCAGTGGGATAGCAGCAACTCTACTACCATCGTAGAACCGCACATTCCAGGTTTTGTATTCCTATTGATGTAAATGAGGATTCGTTTTGTTCAATTAGTCATAATTCTCGGTTGCAAACTTAATCACAATTAACAATGCAAAAGTGGATTAGAACATCGCTGGAAATCATTGAGGATAATAGGATGTCCTTGCAAAAGTGGTCGCAAACTTAATCAAACTTAAAAGTGGTGAAATTTGAAATTGTTGATGCAAGAATCAACGCTTCTTATCTTTGGAAACAATGCAAATTACTTCGCCTTACCAAGAATATGAGGCTTCAATCTTCAATTGATCCAGATGAACAAGAGAAGATAAAAGCCTTTTCTGAATGGTTGCTAGAAGTAGGGGACGGCAACCTTGGATTACCACATGATGGTATTGCAGACATTTCTATTCTGAACGAGCTACTGTTAAATGATGATTGTGATCCAATTAGGTCCATTGTTCAATCTACCTACCCAAATTTAGTTGAACATGTTGCTAACGTAGATTACCTCAATAATCGGACCATTCTAACTCCTTTAATCGAAAATGTTGACGCTCTTAATGAATACATATGTTCTTTGTTGCCAAGTGATCTGGTAGAGTATTTCAAAGACTTTATAAGTCGTACATATCAGTGCAAACGGAAGTTTAGAGGATTTGTATGAAACAGAATATCTGAATGCAATTAAGTGCTCAGGGATTCCTCACCATAAATTGGTTTTGAACATGGTAGTGAAAACGTAGTTTTTACCTAAAAACGGAAGGAGAATGAAAAATCGTAAAACGTAAAATCGTAAAATAAAACGGAGTTTTTACCTGCATATGTATATATAAAAAATTTGAGAAAAGTAAGGTACCTGTCATCATATACACATATATTGATCAATGCAATATCAATCAAAATGTCCAACATTGTCATTGATCAAACCATATTTTTTATATGATTTTACATGATTAAATTGGGATTTTTAATACATTTTCTGGGACATTATTGTATGATTAAGTACTAAGTTGAGTTAGGAACATTTGTATTGAATTAAGTGTAATTAGGGATAAAATGATCTTTATTTATTAATTACGAGAAAAGGACCCAGATGTTTTTGAAATTTCAGTTCTACCCCAAAATAGTTTGAAAATTCTCACTTTAGTCCCTTTCCAGAACTTTTAAAACTTTCACTTAAGTCCCTTAGTAAAACGCTTTTTGCAAAAACGCAGCGTTTTTTTACGTTTTTACGTTTTATCGCGGCGTTTTTTACGTTTTTACTCGAACCCGTTTTTTCCACAACGAAACGCGTTTAACCCAAAATAAAACGTAAAAAACGGCGTTTTTACGTTTTAAAACGCCGTTTTCACTACCATGGTTTTGAAGGTAGGTGTATCAGTTATGTTGATAAGGAATATTGATCAAGCAGTTGGATTGTGCAATGGTACAAGGCAGTAACACAACTAGGCAAGAACGTCATTAGGGCAAAGGCATTGAATGGCATAAGCTCTGGTGAAGATATTTTGTTACACAGAATGGATATGAACCCATCTGAATCTAAATTGCCTTTCAATATGACTAGGAGGCAATTTCGAATCATAATATCATTTGCAATGACCATTAATAAAAGCCAAGGTCAATCAATGTCACATGTTGGCCTTTACCTACCAAGTCCAGTATTTTCACATGGGCAACTATATATTGCATTATCCAGGGTAAAGAGTTTCAAAGGGTTGAAGATACTTATATTGGATGGATTGAAAAAATCCAGTAGTACAACAATAAATATTGTCTATAGAGAAGTTTTCCAAAACCTTGATTTCAAGTAATGGCATGTTTTTTAAATTTTGAATTGTTATCATGTAGCATTATGGTTTTGTTATTAAAATCCATTATCGAAATAGTCAAATCTGTGCAACGCACGGGAGGAAGTCTTGTTATTTTTTAAAATAATACGAATCATTAATCAAAATGGATTATTTACCGAGTAAAGCGTTAATATTCCGTTATCTGTATGGAGGAAGTCACGGGTTCTGACAATTTTGAAAACATCTTATCATGTTATTGATAATAGAAATTAGTTATTAGTTATTTAAATTTATAACCTAGATTAGTTTTTTTTTTTTTTTTTTAAAAAAAAAAAACAAACAAACAAAAATTACGATTCACGCATATTCCCTCTGGAAGCTGATACGCTCCCTAATGCTCCTGTATACAGTAATTTGAAATCGATAATGTGTCTCCTCTTAAATGTTTGGATCAAAATTCAATAGTCAGGATCTAAAGACGATGTAGAATGGGTAGAAAAGCGATGGGTAGAAAAACCAGACGTATTCTTTTTTGTCATAATTATAAGGTACCAATTAATAATTCTCACAAACCAATAAAAACAGTTAAAGTTAATAAAATTAGCCTACAACTTAAGTAACTTTCAATATTACATTTACTAATTACACTAAACTCTAATATCATATTAATTATCACTCTTACCGATTACCCTTATTTATTAGAGGTATACATGGAAAATAATAATTAATGTTCTTTGGGAACAAACAAGTGTCTTATAAAAATGACAAATAAACTTATAAGTTGATGCCTTATAATAAGGACTAGATGATAGAAGGAGAAAAAAAAAATCTTACTTCTATTTTTTTAAAAAAAAAAAAAATAAAAACAACAGGTATTTAATTTTTTTCGAAAAAATAGCATATAGTAATGGTAATGGAGTGCTGCACCCACCCTAAATGGCACAGTAGGGAGCACTGCTATTACGTCACTAGATTGCAGTGGGAGGGTGGGAGGAACTCAATAAATACGTCTTACTGTCGTACATCGAAATTCGAAACTTTAAAATATTCTGCATATTTGGTCTCTGAGGAGTGAAAACATCCCACGTAGCAGGGGCATTATCATCAATAAAATAAGAGGAACGACCCTATGCGTTGCAGAATGCAGAAACCACATTCCATGCCCATAATACTCATCCCTCCAATAAAAAGGTTTTTTTTTTTCTAATTTTTTAAAAATACTCCATGCACTAAAAATTAATTATTTTAAGATACTAAGTATTAAAAAAATATTTTAAATATTAGGTGTTGCTAGAAAAATATTTAGGATACTTGGTGTTACAAGGAAAATGTTTCTAAATGCAGAACTAAAAATTTATTAATTAAAGATATTGGGTGCAAAAAAATATTTCAGGATACCACATATAATTTAATCTAAATAAATAAAATACATAAATTAAAATAAAATGCCACCAACATAAAATTGAGGGATGAGCATAGAATGAGAACCCATAAGTTGCACGGTTACATTTTATTTAGGTGGTGAAAGTTGCATTTAGACATATTTAGACATAAAAAATAAATTATGGAAAATTAAAATGAAGGACCGAGAAGAAAAGATATCTAGAGATAGACTATAAAATTGTAATCATCAATATAAACTTAATAGGAATATCAAAATAAGTCATGACTATTCATTTCCTCACAAATTACTATTCTTTAGAACAGTAATGGCTCAACAATTTGGCTCAGTTCAGTTTTGGGTGGCTAAGTTTTGGGCTTCGTGCATAGATGTTTAGCATGTTGGATTTGAATTTTGAAATTCCCTCCTCTGTTCGTATGCGTACATTCTAATTTTAAAATCAGCTTTTTCCTCTTCTACACGTCCGCATCATCTCTCCCTCGTCCCTTATCGGTGTCATCGTTGCCGTCATCATCAAGGCTGCTTCCGGTAAGAGTATTTCTTCTCATTCCTTCCACAAAGCACACTCCATTGGTGATGTTCATTGATATCGCTGGTGGGGAGAGTTTTTCGCATAGATCAAAATTGAAGGAATAATTCTATATCACAAATCCTCCATAATGCCCCCTATTTTTTTTGGGTTTGGTACAATGAACAGATCTCGCAATCCCATTTAGGTTTGTTTTTTGGAATAAAATGAATGGAACCATTCTTTTTTTTTTTTTGTTGTATTTTTTGTAGGCGAATTTGAACCGCCCTTTGACAGTCCAGATTGCTGATTTACCATCATATATAGATTCTTGGTAGTATTGCATATATTAAAATAAAAAAATCCTCATAAGATTGACATTAAAAGACAGTTTTCAAGGTTACATTCGGGATTGCATAACAAAAGATGATGGACAAAGTAGAATACTAAAACTTAGGAAATAAGAGATTTAAGTAGTTCGAATTCATTAAGAGAAAACATAAGCGACTGACACATAAATAAGATAGGTTGACTCAAACATCAATTACTCCTTCCACCTCTTGAGCTTCCTTTGTAGAAAGGTGATAATGTTTTGCTCAGAGATCATCAACAACAATATGGTTGTAGTTAAAAATGACATGTCATAGTGATTTACGAACATGGTCTTTCCAAATAAGTTAACATCCAAAGAAACTAAAATCATGATAACAAGAATTGATAGATTGATGATCAATATTTATTAACGTCGAAGTCGCTCCATCTTAACCTAGAGCAGCACAACATAAACATTTGTCCTTGTCTGAAGCAACTGTGAAATGGATTTTCACTGGGAAAAAAAAAAGAAATTAAACATTTATTAATCTGTTGTTGCCTTCATGTTAATGCGCATTGTTTTAACATATGCAGCGAACTTCCTTATTCATTTGTACCACCCATCCATTATCTCAAAGTTGAATTGAAACAGCGTCTTCCTTATTCATTTAGGGTTATTATCATTAGAAGATGAAAGCAAACCAGGGACCAGCACACCACAGAACCTTATAATCATGTCTCGATGGCGCACAACTGGTAGCACGACATATCCTTGGAGTACATATAAAAAGAACCACATTTGAGAAATCATAAGTAGTTTTAAGAGTCAAGATGTAAAAATGATACAATGACAGATTACTTTGGCATGGGCTAGCACAACGTTGCATGTAACCTGGTAATGACTTCCAACGCGAGGAATGTCCAAAACAGACTCAACGACCTTAGCGAAAATGACCTGGTTGTTGTGAGAATCATCTACAACTTTGGTGAAAGATGACCTATATATATATATATATATATATATATATTCTTATGTTCTTTAAATTTCCTAGTTTTTCCTCATCCTCATTAGTCAAGGTCAAAAACTCACCCTCGTTAGCATATTTGTAATGTTACGTTTCCTCTTTATTAATACTCCATCTAGTCCTAATTATAAGAAATAGTTGACTTTTTTGGAGAAATTAAGGAAGCTAATTAAATTACTCTAAAGTATTTTTATTTTTATTTTTTTCTTCAAACTAATTAGTTTGACTAATAAATTAATATATAGTTTAAGAATACACAACATATAAAATGATTAAGTAACTTATTTAGCTTCATTAATCTCCTTAAAAAAAGTCAACTATGTCTTATAATTAGGATTGGAGATAATATTATTTTATATTTTTCCAAAATGTGTGTGTGTGTGTTGGCATGATAGAATGTGCATGTGCCACGTTTAATTTGATTTATTTTTATTTGTGTTGATAAGTTGCTAGGTACTCCCTCCGGTCCTAATTATAGGACATATTTAACTAACTTTGGGAAGATTAACGAGAGGAGTTAAATTAGTTAGTTTTACTCATTTTCCTAAAATGCCCTTTTATAAATTTAAAATGACAAAAGTAAACGTAAATCAACAACTCTTACTACATACCACTCCAACTTAGAATTTTCCTTTATATATTTTTCTAATTGAAATCATGGTCTTACTATATACACATATATGTGTGTGTATATGTATACATATAGATATATATACACACAAAATGAACACACACACACACATATGTATATATATGTGTGTGTGTTTATATATGTACACATACACAAATATATTGACAACACACATAGATGTACATACACACACTCACTCACAGATGTGTGAGAGTGTGTGTGTGTGTGGACATACATATAAACACACACACACATATAAATATATCTAGGTGTGTGTCTATATATATATATTGGCAAATTAATGACAGTTGATCGATAAATAAATTAAAATCTAATAATTTAAAAGTTTCAATTATTGGAAGAGTCTACACACCCACATACATATAAATATAATCATCATTCACCAAAAACCAAAAACACTTGAAAGAATAAAATAGGGGTATTTTAGGAAGAAATTGACAAAAATTAGAATGTTGTCTTATAATTAGGACCAAAACCAACTCCCAAATGTTATCTTATAATTAGGATCGGAGGGAGTAATATAACTTGATCAAATTTTAGTTTTCATCCCTATGCTTTATAATTTCATGAAGATTTAGTTTGAGCTTAAATATATGAATAAGAATAAAAATTTGTAAAAAGTATAGAGACAAGCATTTACATTTATTAAATGCAGAAAGTCCATCAAAATTTGTCAAAGGTATAGAAACAAACATTTACTAAATGTAGAAAGTTCTTATAAAATTATAAAGAGATATGAAATTATATGGACTAAAACCTACTATCAAACTATAATACTGACAATGATAATAACCCTAAATATCCTGTAATCATTATTTTTTTATTTGATTAAGTTTTTTTTTTTTTTTCGGCTCAAAGTGGAAAAGGTTTTTTCCACTTTCAATAAGTCTGCTTCGAATTTTTGTCTTTCCTAATAAATCCATTTCCCAACTTTCAAACATATGCTCTCATCGTAACTATGGTGGAGCCATTTACTATATTAACTAACAGTTTTTGGTTCTGCAATCATTATTTTATTACAATATATTCGCTACAATTCTATTATTCTTTTATGGACTAAACGCCCCTCGCTCTCATGGACCCCTCTATTTATTGTTGTAACCCAATTCTGGCCCAGAGTAAATTGGGCGGCCCATGTTTCTCACTCAATTCTCTCTCTCATAGGCTTTTCACCATGGTTTGTGAAATCAGACCTTTCACTATGGTTTTGAAATCAGACCGGACCGGCCGGTTAAGACCGGAAACTAGTCGAGAAACCGGTCCAGTTCAGGCTGAAACCAGACTGACCCGATGAATCCGGTTCTGGTTACAAGGGTCAACCTGGTTCCAGTAATTTTTTTTTTTTTTTTTTTTTAAAAAGCAATCTGATTTGATCATTTGAAACGACATATGCTGATATGCGGGCTTTCCACTGCAAACTCAACTGCCTCACACTACTCGATGCCTCTACTCTAATCTAAATATTTTGTCTCAAATGTAGGTTGTAAAGAAAATTGTTAAGAATATCTCAATATGTCACAAGTATTGAAATATATGATTATTTTCTTGATATAAAATATTGAAATGATATATAGTATATGAAATTTATGTTGGTGTGATGAAAAATTAATTATTTTTCAATTTTTTATACCTCACCAGTTTAGTCCGGGCTAACTTCGATCTAATCCACTAACCCTTAACTCAATACCCAACCGATTTAATCACAGGTTTCATAACCTTTGCTTTTCACTCAAACAAAATATTTTTGGTACAAACACTCAACCAAAAATATATTCAAGCGCAATGGCAATTTTCTGATTTCCCAAGCCCACTTTCAGTAACAAACCAAACCATCAACGCTCATTTTCCTCCTCCGTCGCTCCATGGCACCAAGAAGGGGAGCGGCTTGCATCCTCTTCTCTTAGAGGCTCTTTCACGTCCTCTCTCCTGAAGCAAAGCTGCTCGGATCATGGCTTCCGCTTCTGATTCATTATAAAGCTACTCCATAGATTTCTAAAACCCAAAAATTCCAACCAATGCGTTGTTCAATGGATTTGAGAAGGCTCTCAAGAATCATACCTTCTCCCTTCTTGTCACCCATCTCGCGCCCCTTGACCTGGGCGACATCATCAACCGACTATAGCCCTCCTCAGTCTCCATCTTTAGAGCCTCAGAGTCAATCATTACCTTCTTCTGAGCTGAGTCTGCTTGATTTGGTGCATTCTATTCTCTCTAGCAAGGTTCTGGATTCTTATGCCTGTGAAGCTTTGATATCCCGCTTGTCACCTCTTGAATTTGATCACTTGTTCTTTTCTATTAAATCCAATGTGAACCTCAAAACAACTCTTCACTTCTTTCATTTTGCTGCTGATTCTTTTAAGTTTCGATTCACGGTTCGGTCATACTGCCTCTTGGTTCGTTTACTTCTATCCTCGAACCTTTTATCGCCCGCAAGGATGCTTTTAATCCGTTTGATTGATGGGAACTTGCCCGCTTTGTTTGGTGACCATGACAATAGGCGCATTGAAATAGCTGCTTCAATGTTGGAGTTAAATGCTGTAACAGAAAAAAATCACGATGGGTTCGATTTGTTGATTCATGTTTTATGCACCCAATTCAAGAATACTGATCTTCATTCTGCTATTGATATATTTTATTTATTTTGGAGAAAGGGGACGTTTCCATCTCAGAAAACTTGCAATTTGTTGTTGACCTCATTATTGAAAGCTAATGAACTTCAAAAGTGTTACGAAGTGTTTGAAGATTATTGTCAACGTGTTTTACCTGATGTTTACACGTGTACTACTGCAATCAATGCATTTTTTAAAGGAGGCAGGGCAGAGGATGCAATTAGTTTGTTTTTGAAAATGGAGGAGATTGGTGTTTCGCCTAATGTTGTCACCTACAATAACATGATCGATGGGCTCTGCAAGAGTGGCAGATTAGAAGAGGCATTTCAATTTAAAGAAAGGATGGTAAAAGAAAAAGTGAATCCAAGTCTTATAACATATAGTGTACTGATCAATGCTTTGGTGAAGTTAGAAAAATTTGATGAAGCAAATTGCATTTTGGTGGAAATGTCTGATAGCGGCCTTACTGCTAATGTATTTGTTTATAACACGCTAATTGATGGATGCTGCAGGAAGGGAAATATGACTGAGGCATTAAGGATCAATCATGACATGTTATCTAAGGGCATAAAACCCAATTCTGTTACTCTTAATACTCTTTTACAAGGTTTTTGCAGAACTTATCAAATGGAGCAAGCTGAGAAAATATTAGAGGAGATATTATCTAGTGGGTTATCTATTAACCTGGATGCTTGTTATTTTGTTATTCACTGGCTATGTAAGAAAGCGAGATTTAATTCTGCCCTTCGATATGTTAGAGAGTTGTTGTTAAGGAATATCAAACCTAGTGATACCTTGCTCACCCCATTAGTCCACGGACTCTGTAAGTTTGGAAAACATTCAGAGGCTATTGAACTTTGGTTTACCCTTGCGGATAAAGGCTTTGCAGCCAATACTATTACCTCGAACGCTCTTCTTCATGGACTTTGTGAACAAGTGAGCATGCACAAGGTTGGCACGATACTCCAAAAGATGCTTGAGAGGGGTTTGGTATTGGACAGGGTCTCATACAACACTCTCATTTTTGGCTGTTGTGAAGGTGGGATGGTCAAACAAGTTTTCCAGCTTAAGGAAGAGATGGCTAAGCAAGGAATCCAACCAGATATACGAACCTACAATTGTATAATGAAAAGTTTGGTTGATATGGGTAAAATGGATGCTGCTAATAAGCTTTTGCTTGAAGGCCAGCAAAAGGGCTTGGTTCCAAATTTCTATACATATGCACTGATGATTAAAGGATATTGTAAGTCTGACAGAATTGAGGATGCTGTAAGCTTATTCAATGAGTTAGTTAATAATGGGAGTGTAGAACTAAATTCTGTTGTTTATAACATGCTTATAGCAGCCTATTGTCGAATTGGTAATGTAATAGAAGCCTTTAAACTTTGTGATGCGATGAAAAATAGGGGCATTCCTCCAACATGTGCCACATATTCTTCTCTAATACATGGAATGTGCAATATTGGCCGTGTTGACGAGGCAAAAGATATTTTTGAAGAAATGAGAAAAGTTGGCTTGTTGCCAGACGTTGTATGTTATACTGCACTTATTGGTGGTTACTGTAAGCTTGGCCAGATGGATAGAGCGTTGAGTGTCTTGCTTGAAATGTCTGCAAACAATATACATCCCAATAAAATTACATACACTGTCATAATTGATGGGTATTGCAAATTGGGCAATTTTAAAGAAGCAAATGAGATTTTTGGTAAGATGATAGTAAATGGAGTAACACCAGATACTGTCACGTACAATGCATTGGTAAATGGGCATTGCAAGGGAAGGAAACTACAAGAAGCCTTTCAACTGTGTGATCTCATGTCTGATGGTGGAGTATCATTAGATGAGATTACGTATACCACATTGGTTCATGGGATGCATCCTCCCTCAAAAGTTAGCATTCAAGAGTAATTAGGAAACTTCTCAGAGTTGGCGGATACCATGAACCTTGGGGTTGATACTTCCATAAACTTACTCAACCTCAGAGCATTTACTGAAGATGAAGGTTTATGCTTGATATCCGGACATGTGCATTGAAGGGAACAACTAAGGCAGCATGCTCTTTCCTCAGATTCTCGATTGAAGAATGAACTTTGAACTTTAGAGGTTGGTCATACAAGATAAAAATATGCTTTTGCTCATGTTTTAATGTCTTTCGTTTGTGGTTTAAATAAATTGATTGTTGAAGGTTATGCTAGGACAATGGTTGCTAACATTCATATGCATTTTTGTCACAAATGTTTTCATATGGTGTGGTACTCCTTTCAGGGGTTAAATGAATTCACAATCATGTTCTCTGTACAGTAGATCAACTTCTACTTTAGAATCTATATTTGTCTGTTGATAATTGTGATACAAGCCTGATTAGTTGTCCTCATCACTGTGCTGATTTTAGTTGAAACAGAGTAATAAGTTCTCTTATATTTGATAAGGAAGAATCATTTTACTTTTCTCTCTTTCTTTTTTCTAATTAATTTAGCCTTTTTCAACAAGGGATAAAAGGTCAACCTGTAAATTTCAAGTCTTAATTAATTCATTTACAGGATGTGTTAACAGAGATTGGTATGGTTGTTTAAAAGGTCATTGATACATAATTTTTTCTAAATGGTTGGTGTAGTTGACTATACCCAATTATGTCATGTAATTGCTGATCTAGAAGTCATGTGGCTGTGTTATGTTAAATACTCTAATATTTCTGAAAATAGATGATATGCATTAAAAATTCGAAATAATTAAGATGATCCTTCTTATTGTATAATATTCCTTTTTAATATAGAGAAAGATTCCTGTCATATTATACTTGTTCTATTTTCTAGTGATCTATTGCTCGTGTTTGAAAACCAGGGAAATTAAATTCTAGACTGCACGAGGACTGCCAGTACAGCAATGATTTTTTAGCTCCTTAACCGCAGGTTTTGGTCTTTTGTTGGTCCTTGATTGGAATATGTTTATAATTCTATGGTTTGTAGATTTATTGCTGTGATTTTACTTTTTGCGAGCAGGCATTTCTGAAACAAGGGACATGGTCAAGTATCAAAAGGACAACTCTTTAATTTTTACTAATTTTTGTCCAGTGAGTGTCTCATAATTTCTTCTTCAATTTTACTAACTTCTGTCTTGTGAGAGTCTCGTGATGGAATTATTTTCCTCATACAGGAGCCTCTGTCAATTACAATTGATGCTGAAAGACTTTAAAGCGATCTAATGAACTGAATCTCCATGAGATATAGCATTGGAGACTTGAAGAAGCCAAAAAGGGACTACATTCTTGCTTGAACCTGTGAAATGTGGGGCAACCTCTCTTCCTCCTCCACCCTTGGATTATTTATGTTTTATGCTATTTTTCATATTCTTTGCCTCTTGAGATTGTGGCATTTGGTTGTGGCTCCCGGGAATGATATGTAAGGTGTCATTAAGCATGCATGTCAACCAATGACTTTGGTTTCCCAATTTTCGTCACCCTCAACTTCTCATTTTAGGATGACAGCTTCAGGGGGAAAAGTGAAGTGCAACCTCAGATATGCTAACAAAGCAAAGTATGTAGTGCAGTAGGATGTGATGTGAAGTTTTTCTGATTTATTTGGCAATTAAAGACAGTTGCAACTTGGTTGGATGTCAAGTTATTTTAAGAGTTGCCCTAGTATTTTTTGAAAAAGAAAAGTTTAAAGGATGCTCTCAAATTTTGTATGAGTGTACAGCAAAAACTTGGTAACTTCTCCTGCTTCTAGCTTCACTTGATGTTATGGAATCTTGCTTTCTTTCCATTAGTCAGTGTCTTGTTTTCCCCTTTTTTTATTCGAATACCATTTGGTTTTTGAAAGTTTCGTTGCACCTTAACTAATTTGGATTAAGTTGGGTTGGACTACATGAGTGCTAAGCTTTCCCAGCTGCAGTTTTCTTCATTTGCAAGGCTTGAACCAGTGATTTTATCTAACTACTTGAACCAATTGCCATTGGTGATTCTGTCAATTTCTAACTGTTTGTCATTCACTGTATTGAGATTCTTAGGCCAGAAGGTTGGACATGTTAGCATATTTTAATGATAATTTAAAACTCGTCTCAAGTCTAGAGTCCAGGTACCTAACGCCTAGTACATGACACTAAATAACATTTAACATCTGCAGTTAGAATTAGTAATTGTGTTCTGAATAAATATCACAACTTCATCTTCTTGAGCCTTTATTTTGATGGTTTTGTGTATAGTTACGCTTAACTCCTCATCCCATGGTACCGTTTGTAAAGAAAGCATGGAACGCTGATCAAATTATCACAAGCATCAGATACAATAATAAGATTTACATTGATTGTGATGGGCACGACTAACTTCATATATGTGTGCGTGCGTGTATTTGTGTTCATTTTGACCTGCAGGATAGAGATGAAAGCTTGATTATGCACTGCACTAAAGTTGAAGATGAGAAGCAGTCATGGGCTGAAAAATAGGGTCAGCCTCAAGTGCAGCTGCAAGCTCTGGCCACAAGATGGCAGAGACAGTCCATGAGCCATCACCCTTACCACTTTGCCTCTGGTTCATATAACCTACACCAACCCTTTCAATGGAAGTATAGACTGTCCCTAACAAGGGACTCCCAAACCCAAAGTCTACTTCAGTTACTGGAAACCTTCTTCCTGAGGACACAACCAGGACTGGTCCTTCCTGACCCAACACTGCCTTGGCTAGCATCAAGCCAGGCCTGTGACACTCAACCCAATCAATCAAATCCAAAAAATGAGCGTCATTGTTCACCTCGGCAATAGCGTCATGCACTATCTTGGCAGTTTCTGATATTGAAGCTTCTTTTAACTCCTGAACCCTTGCCTCCCCAAAAGCTAATGACAAGACATTGCCTATGTAATTTGACATCCCATTCCGCTACCTTTCCCTCCTATTTGTTCTCTTCCGTCCACTAACCAACCCATCCTGCATCTTTCGTACCTCTGATCAATGGTTCCGATCATTATCTTCCATACATAGGCTGAGAAAGCCTCAATCTTAGTTCTTTTTGTGCCACCAGCAGATGCAATTCTCTGAAGCCCATCAATACTTGATGCATTAATGTGATAAAGACGCTTAAGCGTTATGTTGTTCATTGGCATGTTCTGTATCTCTTCCATAGTGCACTTGATGAAAGTTTGATCCAATGATGGGTGATATTTCGGAGGAAAACGAGCTTGAAGGTGTCTACTATGGTCTGGGAGAACTGAAAGGGGCTTATTTTGAGCTCTTTCAGACCACGAGGCAATGAATTTACCGAAGGAACTTGCATCACCTAATGCATGGTCGAAAGTGAAAGCTATAGAGATGCTTCTGCAAGGGTAATCTGTCACCTGAATTTGCAAAGGGAAGCCTGGTTGAATAGAAACTAGCTTACCCCGAATGGTTTCATTGAGATTATGGAAATTCAGTTTCTTCATTGGGATATTGGCGTGAGCTTCAATGACTAGAGCTCCATTGTTGTCACAGATGATTTCAGGCTCACCAGTCTTGGGGTTCTGAACAATTTGGCCTGCAAATGGATAGTAGTAATCAAGCGTTTGTGCTAGAGAGCTTTTGAGAGACTCAACAAGTGCTCCAATGGGATGAACTAAAGGTTTGGGTGTGCGAAAGAAATACAAGTATGTCACAGGAAAACGACCAGAAAGAAGGTCAAGATTTGAGAGAGTGATTGAAAATGATGCTGGTGGATGATTCATAGCCTTTACAATACTTTTCTCGGTAATCTCCACCATTAATTTCCCAGGCTGTGAGGCCTCAAAGTTCTCAAGAATGTTTAGCATCTCTCGAAGTACGGTGGTATTCTCTCTACCCTGAGGATATAATATAACAGGTTTATGATGTAAGTGAACCTAGCATATGCTTATATAGTGTTTGAAAGGAGGTTTTATTTATGTTACTGTGAAATGCTCATAGTGAAGTGGAGTGATGAGACTGTCGTGACTTCATGATTATAAGCTGATCTCAGAAGTCACTCAAAGATTTTAGAGCGTGATTGAAAATGATGCTGGTGGATGATTCATTGCCTTTGCAATACTTTTCTTGGTAATCCCCACCATTAATTTCCCAGGCTGTGAGGCCTCAAAGTCCTCAAGAATGTTTAGCATCTCTCGAAGTATGGTGGAACCATTCAATGGCCAGTTGGTGCCTTGGCCATTCGGGGTCCCAGTCTGGTTGATCTTATAAAATTTGTGAGAATATATATGTATTTATTGTATGATATTTTATTTGGCCACAAATTTGGCCCTGACTAATTTTTTATCTTCTCAGTAAAGATAATGTTTGTTTCATTACTCATTGATTTGTGAGAAGAAAGTAAAATTTTTGTTTGAGATCTGAAAAAGTTAGTATCATCTTACATATTGATTTGATTTTATAATTATCAGTTATTATTTATTTGTATTTTCAAGGTTATTTGATACTATTTAGTAAATACTCCCCCCGGGTCCTTATTTAAGGAACCAACTAACAATTCTCACAAGTCAATAAAAAAGTTAAAGTCATTAAATTTGTCCTAAAATTTAAGTAATTTTCAATACTATCTCTATTAATTATACTAAACTCTAATATCATATTAATTATTACTCTTTTTTTTGCTAAAAAAGAGATTAATAATTAATTGTTATTAATTATTACTCTCACTCACTACCTTTTTAATTATGGGTATACATAAAAATATTTAATACTATTTAGAAACAAGTAAGTGTATTATAAAAAGGATCAAATATACTTGTTAATTAGTACCTTATAATAAGAACTAAGAACAAAGGGGTAGTTCAATATGTTTATTTTTTGGCCCTCTGGTTCTGTCACTGCGAAGTACGGTGGTATTCTCTCTACCGTGAGGATAAGTGAACCTAGCATATGCTTATATAGTGTTTGAACAGGATGTTTTATTTATGTTACTGTGAAATGCTCATAGTGAAGTTGAGTGATGAGACTGTCGTGACCTCATGATTATAAGCTGATCTCAGAAGTCACTCAAATGGTTCAAGCATGCTGTGTAGGTCGTCAAGTTTGGCAGGCAGCATAATTGTAGGGTTGTCATAATACCTAGTGCGGCACAATAGATCAGACCACCAACAAACTTAAATACCATGAGGTACATTAATTTGCTAAAAAAAAGTGAGTCTTATCAAATATGAATTGGCGATGCAAAAAATAATACGCATCTTGTTTTAGTGAAGAGTTTTGGTAGACACAGAAACCTCCGCTGACATAAGGAACTCACAGACCCGGGTATAGAGCCCTAAATGTGTGAGGAGAATAGTGTATGTCTTCAGTGTGTTTGGAGAGCATACCAGCATGTGGGCCTAGATTATGGGAGTGGCTAGCGTCCACTGCCCTTATGGTTCACTGCCGTCCTCTTTGGCTTATACGTCGACGTATAAGTGCCACACACACAAAATGGTGCCTTTTTCTTTATTAAAAAAAAAAAAAAAAAAAAAAAATTCAGGGCGAAAAAGGACCATTGTGTGTGTGGCGCTTATATGTCGATGTATAAGCAAGAGAATGAATGAACATATAAGCGTGGACACTAGCCGGACCCCTAGATTTTACCCAAATCTCATTTGCTAAGCAGATTATAAGGTATATAGAAAAGAATAAATGAGATTTGAAAACAAATGAAATTATGGAGGGTAATTAAAATTAAATTAAATTAAGGTCATACAATTTTTAAACACTTAACTTAAATGGGCTTGACTCTCAAGCCTTCCCTAGTGGAGTCGCTAAGCTGTAGCGCCTGAGATTTGAAAATTATGGAACCACCATCAAAATTTTAAAACAAGGATAATTTTGGAAAATATTTTACAAAGAATGAAAAACATATAGGGTTTGAGAGCTAATTGTGCATGAGAAAAATGTTAGGTATCCCACAGCACTTGCTCATAAGAACAATTACCCTAAGTCAATTATTTAAAAATGAATATGGTATTTAATTTATTATAATTACCCAAATAAAAAATAATATTTAAAAAATAAATAAAACAAAAATTAAAGAAAAAAGGAACATTTATTTACAACAAAAAGGAAAAATATATTTATTTACAAAATCAAACTTGACCTAGAAAGATGACCTAAAGCCTATGTATCTTTTAGAGGGATCAAAGCCACGTAGTTCCCGGATAAAAAGGCATGTCACTTGGTTGGTACTTTTTAGGCAAAAAAAGGATTATTTAATTTATTTAAGAAAAATATTTTTTGTTTTGCTTGTGTTTTGTATTTTTTTTTAAAAAAAAAAGAATTTTTCTTATTTTCTCATATGAAACCAAATTTGTTTATCTTAAAAAGGAACTCTTTGAAACTTCTTATTAGCAAAAGAAAAACACGAGTTCATCAAGCCAAGGACATGACCATCATATTAATAAGGAGGTCTACGATTAAGACCAAAACTCACATACATGCACACCATACAAAATAATTTCAAGAAGTGACAAGCACACACCTTTCTATCATTACAAGCTATACAAATTAGGAATGAGCAAAAAACCCAGTGGTCTAGATAACCCGATCCGACCTGGTCTGGTCTTGTGAAAAAAATTTCCTGAAGCAATATTGGGCAGATCAGGTCAGACTGGTCTTTTCGAGCTAGATTGGATTTCGGATCAAGGTTTCAAACCCTTTAGTTTGGTCCAATCTGAATCAAATATTATTTTTATTTTTTTAATCCCCTAGCCATGCAGTCACACACTCATACAATACACACATGGCCACACAGCACCCACACGCCCTCAGCCCTTTCAACCTCATAACTCAGATTCTCAGAGGACAGAACTCACAAAAGGGAACCCCGAACCCTACGCTGCAAGAGAGTTCGAAATAAGGGCTTGTTTATTTGGTAGATAGTGCTCGAATCTCTTGCACCAAAATTATTTCTCAGGGAGTTCAAAAGAAATTACAAAGTTTGGTAGACAAAATATGTGATTTTTGGAAAAAAAGAATGTTATTGTCGGATCATGTTTGCTCTGCCCCTGCGCATGAATTTTGTTACTACCTGATCATGTCTGGCAATTTGCTCTGCTTATGCAAAAAACTTTGTTGCTCTGATCAAATTTGGTAGACAAATTTGTTTCTGAGGAAATTTTTAAAATCGTGTTTGTTCTGGTATCAATTTTTTTAATCATTAATGTCTTGTCTGATCATGTACCAAATAGGTCCTAGACTGCCTGGACAGTCCAGGCAGTCCGTTTTTGGGTTTGAAAATATTGATCGTTGGCTTATTCGTTTGAGTCTTCATAATTGAACCAGGAACGGAGCCTTTTCTTATTTGAATGCATAGCAGTGTCGTTTAGTCTTGTTTCTTACTCTGTTACATTTCAGTGTGCTACCTCATTTTACAAATTGGGGGTGGTTTTGTCTCTACAATTCGATTTCATTGTTTATGGCAAATGTGCAATATAAGAAGGTGGAGCAATGGAGGAATGGTTGAAGAAGACCAATGGCTGAAGTATGAAGGAGAACGATGAGAGGAAGTGATATTTACAATTTAGGCTCTTGCCACATTGGACTCTAATTGACGGACGTTTTCTCAATTTAAGGGTGGAAGGATTTTAGGATTCTTTATGAATGATTACGGGTGTTTCTACACCTTAATTTGTTTATGGTGTCCTGCTGCCATAAACTCTTTTCAGGGGTATTCTTGCTCATTTACCCATTAATCTAATATGTAAAACGCCTCAGCTTTAAAGAAAGTCAACAGTTGATAAGGATTCTCGGGTAAAAATATCGTAGTTCATACACTTAGGGGTAGGGTTGATCATGGACCAGACCGGCCGGGTTTGGTCCCAACCCGAAAAGGTGCAGTCCAGTGGTAGGTCCTCGGGCTGGACATTTCAGCCGAGGTCTGGTCGATCCAGCCACGAGCGAGCTCCGGCTGGGCCGGGACCCACTGGGCATTTACTGGATCCCGATCAAGGCGATCCAAGACTTGTTTGGGATTATTTTTTTTTTGCCTTCTTTGAGAGGCAATATTTCAGCTCCATCATAAGGTTTCACCTAAATCCTGAAGGTTTAAATTGAACCTAATAAGCCCATAATAACACCTATAATAAGGAAAAACACATTATAAAACATTAAAACCCAATCATAAATTCATAACAAACTCCAACAACATTAAACAAGAGTACAAAACAACAACATTAAACAAGAGTACAAAACAACAACAAACAACATTCAAGTTTCTTTAATACAATCCATAACAATCAAACATAGTAAACCTAACAAGTAACAACAAGTCTATCATTTGTCTCCTCCACCTTCAATGACACTCGATCCATCTAAAAAAAACAAATCGTTAGTATGAATAAATTTGTAATGATGAAATATGTGAACTTGAACAATGAGTATAGAATCGGAAATATTACCTGGAACATTAACAACATTATCAGTCTCTTGAAAGTTGTCATATTCGGTGAACATAGAAACTAGTTACAGAGATAGATTGCGTAGCCATTAGCCAATTTTGGGCACAAATGAGGGCTTGGTCATTTTAGGAGATAGATTACTCCTATAATCATCAACAACACGTCCTCCAGTGCTAAAAGCTACTTCAGAAGCAACTGTAGATACTGGCATAGCTAATACATCACGTGCTATCATCGCAAGCACTCTGTACTTAGTTGAATTAACCTTCCACCACGTCAATATGTCAAAATCATCATCATCAATAGGAATGTCTTCAGTTGCATTAGCTGAAAGGAATCTATCCAATTCAGATTGAGGATCTACAGATGAGATCTTTTCTTTTTGGGAAGCCAACCATCTACGACCAGGGTCTTTTTTAGTGGAAGCAATGGAACTCCCAGAAGAACTCAGAGTGTTAGAAGTAGCAGAAGAGCTCAAAGTGTTGGCACTATGTGACATGCCTGTTTGAACACCAAGTTTTGCAGAATACTCTTCAAACATGCGATGCAAAGTGTTTCTTGCCTTGTTTTTCATAAACATACAAAGTTGATAATCAGGAAAAAGTTGATCAAATACATCATTAATGTAGGCAAGTTTGTATCGAGGATCTAAAAACCACGGCAATAATCAACAAAGGATTCATATTTTTACGCGCCCCCAATATTTATCAAATTTCATCTTCATGCTTGAGGACATCTCCCTAAGAAGAGGGTCATCGGACACAATAGTCTCATTCAACAACTCTTGAATTAATGCAATTTGATGGAAACATGAAATTGCGATAAGCGTGAGAGAAGAAGAAAATTGCAAGGTCACATCATAAAACACTTTTAAAAACCTAAGGAAGACATTTGCCTTATTCCAAGCTTCTTTGTTAGGCGGGCCATTAGAAGCATCCATGTTGTCATCAACATCAACACCAACATGTGTGTTACCACGCTTTGACATTTTTTTAAAGTATGTCACATAATCTCTATCCTCGTCCCCATTCTTTCAAATGCCCTTTGGAATTTCAAAGCGACATCCAACATTAAATATGTAGAATTCCATCTAGTGCTAACATCCAAGACACACATATTTTTTGCATCCAACATTTCTAATTCACAAAAATCTTTAAATTTTTGGAGCCGAGCAGGGGAGGAACGAACATACCTTACAGCATTTCGAATTGATTCAAAGGAATCTTTCAATTCCTTCAAGCCATCGGACACAATCAAATTGAGAATATGGGCAGAACACCGTAGTTGAAGAAAATCACCACCACAAACAAGACCCTTCCAATTAATAAGTCGTTTTTTCAAATAGGATAAGGCCGTGTCATTAGATGTGGCATTATCAACCGTGATGGTGAACACATTTTGTATGCCCCATTCTGATATGCACCTCTCAATAGTCTTTCCAATTGTATCACCCTTATGATTCTCAATCAAACAAAAATTAAGAATCCTTTTGTGCAACTTCCAATCTTTGTCAATAAAATGAGCTGTGAGACATAAGTAGTTAAAGTTTTGAACGACGTCCAACGATCGTAGTGAGGCAAATACGACTAGTACCTTTGCTTCAATTGATTCTTCAAGATCTGCTTCTCGGCAAGATATAAGCGCCAACAATCCCTAGCAATGGTATGTCTTGAAGGCATATGAAATCGTGGCTCTAACTCTTTCACAAAAGCTTTAAAACCTGGCTTTTCGACGAGTCTAAATGGCATTTCATCGCATATGATGAACTCTGTTAGAGCCCTACGACAACGTTTTTGATTGAACAAATGAGGTGCCAAGCTTCCCCCTTGCCCACTTTGTGAAACATAATTCAACATGGATTTGTTTTGATATTTGTGACCTTATGTGGATTTTTCTTGCATTTTTTTAAGTGTCTCTTCAAAAAAAGTTGTACCACATTTAACTGGATCACAAGCATAATCATTATTGCAATACTTGCATGCAGCTCTAAGCTCTCCATCTGTATCGTCCAATGGTAACTTAACATAGTGATCCCACACTTCTGATTGCTTCTTCTCAGGTTGTTTTCTCTTCTTACTACAATCTTTTGTGGTTTCTTCAGTAGCACTAGGAGGAGGACATTCTACAGTGGTCGGAGGTTGGTGAGGATTAGTGGAATTGGAAGGAGTAGAAGAGGGTCCACCACCAGTCCCACTCTCACCAATATTGGAAGATTGAGATAGATCAACACTTGAAATTTGCTCTTCCTCCATGCCTACAGCAAAATGAAAATCAAGTATTCATCAATTAAGCAAATTAAAATTAATGCACTTTGGATTTGATTCATTCTCACACTTTGGATTTGGATTTGAAAATTAAGCTCTCCATCTGATTCATTCTCTTCTTACACGTACATATTGCATTTTTAAAGAAAATTAGAATTTATTTGCAAGTACCAATGCTTTTATTCAATTAACGTACATATGCATCTTTCTCTATTAACAAAGTTAGCCTTCTATTGACAGAGTAAAATTTAAACATTTAATTAGGTAAAAATGACACACAGGTCATGCGTTTGGAATAATCAGTTGCATACCAGATTAAATAATCAGTTGCATAATAATCAATTAAATGGTCAAACATTTAAATAATCGGTTGCATACCCAGTTAAATAATCGTTGCATAATAATCGAGAGGCAAAGGCAAAAGTCATGCGTTTGGAATGTCAATTAATTGAAGCTGGTCAAGAAGACACATAGAATTAACCAACTCTTTCTGTGTGTGTAAGCTTGTAAAGGTTGTACATTAATTTTTATTTTATTTCAATAACAGAGCAGCCTCCATACCAAGAACTCAAAGGCCAATGGGAAATAAATCACATGTATAATACTAAAACATGGCAACTGGAAAGAATCAGACCTCTCGCTTTTTCTTCGTGTGTGCTTCTCCTATTGATTAACCGACTTCATCAATAGCGGTTGATTACGTGCTGAACGTCGGCTCCTTCTCAATCTCAAGCAGTAGCATTGGATGCTTCCAGTAGCCAATCAAGACTAGAGCTAGAGCATATGCATATTGATAGAGTTATGAGTAAAAAAAAACAAACGCAGGGCAACAAAAAAATTCATATGCAGAGCAAGACAAAAAAATTCATATGCTTCAAATTTCATACCCAATTGCCGGCGGATTGAGGAGGATGAGAAGAGGCGCCCGGATTTGGAAGAGGCGAAGAGGACGGACCGACGGAGGCAAGGGGACTGAGCACTGAGTTTGAGGCTCTCACCGAGTATGGGCGAGCGACCACTCGACGGCGTACGGAGATTAACAAAGCAGAGAACCAGTGACGGAGACGGAGTGCCGAGTGCTCGTCTGCATCTGAAGTCTGATGTAGTTGGAGAGAAAAGAAGGAGAGAAGAGAAGTCGAGTATGGGTCTTGTGGGTGTGGATCTACGGTGGCCGGTGGAGGATTTGGAGATGTCGATGCCCAGCGAGTATGAGACGCCGTGACTTGTGAGTGTGAGGTGCGGGCGTGCGGGTTGTGAGTGTGAGTAACTACGAAATGGCGAAAACCCTAAAAGGAGTAAAGGGATAAAGTTTATCCCGATAAAATCCTAAGGGCCTGTTTTCCGATAAAAAAAAAAAAATAAGGGCTTGTCCAGCTGTCCCTGCTTAATTGGCATTTGGCAATTAAAAATAATAATAAATAGTCGGGCGGTGGACCCGGACCAAGGGCTCTTAGACTTTGGACCGAGGTGCGGTCCGGCCCGAGAATATTGGTGCAGTGCAGTGCTGAAGTTGTCTTGGACGGTTTTTAAAAAAGTGGCCGGGTCGGACCGGGTCAGACCGGGTCGGACTACCCAGACCATCGGGTTTTTTGATCAACCCTACTTAGGGGGTTTGTGACAGGTAGGCGGGGCTGCCCATGGATGAACTCGTAGACCATTTGTTTAAATTATGGGGAAAATATCACGCAGGTCCTAAAGAACATAAAAAGTATCAAAAAAGTCTTAACTCAAAATCACATATTAAAAAAAGTCCCTAGGGACTTTTTTGATATTAGTTGCATTGACAACAGGAAGTATCATATCAACAACAAAATTTAAAAACCTAGCAATTTGAAACAGAAAAAGCTAGATTTATAACAGGAAGTGCTATATTCACAACAAAATTTAAACACTTGGATTTTATTTCAAACTCAGGTCTCTAAGCGTACAAAGGTCATTTACAACGAGAAAAATTTGATTCACAATAAGAAGTGTTTTTTTTTTTTTTTTTTTTTTTTTTTTTTTTTTTGCTATAAAAAAAGTTTTGGAGGGGTTCGACATCAGTCCCCCACCAAGACCAGGGCACGGCTCCGGACTCTTTGAGCACTTAATGGGGACTTACGCGATCACCTACCAAAAGAGTCCCAGCGACGGCAGCGGGGATCGAACACACATCCCTTTGGGACTTGAACAAATCCCTTACCATCTATGCCAACTTCCTTTGGCCAAGAAGTGTTATATTCATAACAAAATTTTAAAACCTGAATTTTGTTTTAAACTCGGGTCCATAAGCATACAAAGGCTATTCACAACAGAAAAAACTATATTCACAACAGGAAGTGCTATATTCACAACAAAATTTTAAAACCTGAATTTTGTTTCAAACTCTGGTTCCTAAGCGTACAAAAGTCATTCACAACAGAAAAAGCTATATTCACAACAGAAAGTGCTATATTGACCTGAGTTTCAAAATGGCTCTAGGTTTTTATACTTTGTTGTCAATATAGTACTTATTGTTGTTAATATAGTTTTTTTGTTGTAAATGGCCTCTATAAGCTTAGGACCTGAGTTTCAAACAAAATCCAGGATTTTTAAATTTTGTTATGAATATAGCACTTCCTGTTGTGAATCTAGCTTTTTTTGTTGTGAATGACCAGGTTTTTAAATTTTATTGTTAATATAGCACTTCATGTTGTCAATATAACTAATATAAAATATGTTCCATTTTTTTGATATTTTTTATGTTGTTGGCTGGGGGATATTTTTCTAAATAGTAAAAATACTATGACTACCCTCCTGTTTTGCCTCAATTACATGAGGACTCCCTTTATTTTAGAAACCCATATAAACCTCCCTTAAAATTAAAAATATGTTACACACACCTCCCTTATATTTTGAGATTCTATTTCCATCCACCCTAAAGTTAGTTGACCAGTTAAGTTTGACTTTTAAACCTTTTTTTTTTTTTTTTTTGGTAAAATATTGAATACCCTCTGTTTTTTACTTTAATTATATATATCTCCCCCTCTATTTTGAAAACATACGCTTAAGTCCAAACAGTTAACCCCGTTAAGAATATTCTAAAAAGATTCCAAAAATATATTTTTAACTAAAGTTTATATAAAAATAAAATTTATTTACTATTTTACCCTTAATACTAAATTTTTGGGTGAAGGAGCGTTTTTACACATAACCTTTGCCCTAGGGAGCATCCAGCACCACAACCTTTTTATTGGAGCAAAAGTACACACAATGTTAGTTTTTGGGAGCAAAAGTGCCACTTACCGTTAGTTGACCAGACGATCAACGTCCATTTTGGATGGTGTGAACAGTTATGATGACATGGACGCTGAATTGGGCTAACAGGAAGCCACATAGGAAGCAAAAAAGCTGACTAGATTTAGGTGGAAATTAAAAAAAAAAAAAAACAAAACACAAAGCTGACTAGGTGGAAATTTAAAAAAAAAAAAAAATCAAAAAGGAAAAAAAAAACAAAAAGTTAAAACACGGATGGAGGTTGCTTTCATCGATCAAATTTCCATTGAAGAAAGCCGTGGTTCATCTTCACCGTTCAACCACCGTGGTTCATCTTCTTCGAACACCAGTTAGACCACCGTTCTTAGTCATAGGCCCTTGGCTCGTCGTCCGTCAGCAACAATCAATCCTGGGTTATCAATCCTAGGTAAATCCAAATCGAAATCAAATCTGGGTAAACAAGTTTGAGAAATAAAGACATGACTTCGTCTATGTAAGTTCTTGGCCTATTTGTTCTCTTGGCTCAACTCATGACCAGCATCGTCGACTTGATTTGCTGGAGACGATCAGCCTTTACAGATCGGAGACGATCGATGTCATTGGTTCGGCTACTGCTGGCGATTTCGCGTTTGCGTTTTGGGATTTTTCTCATGGTTAATCAGTCCAAAAGATCGATGAAGCAATTCGAGAAACCTAATTCCAGAAGCAAAGCAACGAATGGTTAGGGAAGAAAAGGAATTCGGGAGATCCAGATTTGTTTTATTTACCCAGATTCGATTTCGATTTACCTAGATTTACCAAGATTGGATTTCACCAGATTTGTTATTAGGGTTTTTCCCCCAATTTTTTCCAATGTGCACTACCAGTCCCAATCAACAAATTTTCGTTTCATTTCCCTTCTTCGCTCATTCAATTTACCCGATTTGCTGGCTGGCCGATAGCTTTTCTGGTTCTCCTTCTCAATCCCCATCGCAGGTTCTTTGCCTTCAGCAGGTTATGTTTTAACGTGGCTTCTTTTTTTTTTTTTTTTTCAAGGTTTTTTTTTTCAATGTTTCCCTATCGGCATTTCTTCACACGGGTGGCAAAACTTTGACAAGTTAGCCATCAGTTTTCCCCCAAACGGTAAGTGGCACTTTTGCTCCTAAAAACTAACTTTGTGTGTACTTTTGCTCCAATAAAAAGGTTGTGGTCTTTGGATTTCCTTAGGGCAAAGGTTATGTGTAAAAACGCTCCTTCACCCCTAAATTTTTTAACTAAGTTTATATATAGAAACTTACATGTGGTTTATGTATTTGTTTTGTCTTGCACATTTTGACTAAAATTGTTTTAAGGAATTTAAGATTTTTTTTTATCTATTCCTTAATTTTTATTTTTATCTTTACAAATAGTTATTTGTTTGATGATTTTAGATTGATTAATGTAATGAATATTACAAACGATGTTGGATATTCAAGTAAGTTATTAAATAAACATGTGATTGATCAAATGTATTTATAAATATTTGTGAAAAAAATTATTAAATTATAACTTTAAATGACACATACAATCTCAAACTTATATAGTTCATTATATTTGACAAAAATATATGTGTTTAATATATATTTTAAGTTATAATTAATTTATAATATCAAAATTAATACTTTTTTTTTAGCAAATTAGAAAGGTAAAAAATCTTGTAGAATAAATTTTTGGTTGTATGAATTTTTATTAGCCTATTGTTTAAATAATTCTAATATTGAAAAGGGATATTTTGGTTAAAAAAAGAAGAAGGAAAAAAAAGATTTAAAAGTTAAATTTAACGGTCAACTAACGATTTAGGTAGATGGAAATAGAATTGTAAAATATAAGGGAAGTTTATATGAGTTTAAAATAAAGGAGAGATCTGTGTAATTAAAACAAAATATTCTTTTCTAAATTATATGGGTATAGGAAGAAGGTATCTCGGGGGTAAACCGGATAACTCACTTCGCATCGCCTATCAACCATCGGCGGTCTCCGCCTTAGGTCCTCACTGCGCTGCGCGTCTCGCTATCGCTTGGATTGCAACTGCGATCTGCCTCTTCTCTGAAGTTGAAGTTGGAAGCAGAGCTAGTTTTTAGCCTCGTCTCTCGCTTGAGTGAGTCGCTTCACTTCCCTGGGTACTTTACGCAAAATCTCTCCTTTCATGCTTTGCTATGTAATAAATCACAATCTACGCTGCACTTACTGGAGAGGGATGTACGGCCGCGCGGGCGCTCAATGCATCCGTTTATTTGATTAGATGTTTATTTAGAGTCGCTTGTCTTCCTCTTGGAGCCAACAGCCAAGCCCCTTTATTAAAAAGATACGATTTCTTTTTCTATGTGTGTGCAAGTGTATAGGCATTTTAATTTTTGAAATTGACATGCTCAGTTTTTATGGAAGATCCAGACTCACTCTGATAGGCAATTGATATGCAGCCTCACTCTAATACGCATCGATAGGTGATCTTTTAAACAAATAAAAGATGAAGTTGAGGTTTTTGCTGTATAAGCATGGAAAATGAGACCTTTTGTGTGAGTGTCAAGATGACTTGAAATGATTATAATAAGATTAAGGTGAAGAATGAAGGTGAGTCTGTCGTGAGGGGGGGGGGGGGTGTTTGAAGGAAGAAAGTGAGAGGGAGGATTAGAGGGAAAGGGAGAGGAATCATTTAAATTAAATCTTTCCTCCTTCTCTGTTCAGTATATCTCGAAGGTTGTTTATTAATTATATCACAATGAAGAGTTCTTTTCTTTGGCATATCACAGTTGGATCTTTATCTGTTAGTATATATGCTTAGTACATTGGAGTTTGGATCCTTTTTTGTTTCGTATGCATATTAGAGTAAGGCTGCATATCAGATAGTTATAATTTGAGGGCTTAATGTAAAATTGCCTGCTTTACTAATGTAGAAGGTGGAGAGTTCTAGGTTGATGATCACAATGTGCTAAGCTATATGCAGCTTATCTCATATATTCATTTTTTCTTTCATGTGTGTGATTTCCTTTCTAAAAACATTAGCACGTTTTTAATAACTTTCAACTATTTCTTTACAATCGTAGAAGCTTTATTTTATACTGGTAATTGTGTGATAACCTTGAGGGAAGCCAAGCAAGATGGGAGGGTTCTCCCAAAACGTGTAATAGCGTCTTTTAAGAAAGTTAGGAAATAAACATCTTTTGCTTTAACTTTTTGACCGTAAGCACCTCAGCAAGCAAACGGCAAAAAGCAATATGATGTAATGATACTTAAGTCCACCAAACTGTTTGGTTTTGTGCCTCGATTAAATTTACATTTATTACACAGATGAATGATAGTTCAGACAAAGGTGATGATGGTTCTAAAATGGAAATTAAAGTCCAAAGGTGTCCTTTTAAGTTACCAATTGTCGAGACAAGGGCATCGTTTGTTTTTTTAATTTATTTATTTTTAGCTAAACTTGAGATCTGCATTGGTTTTGTCAGGTAGCACATAAAAAAGATATTGTTATGGTTCATCTTCTGCTTAAAATATTGTTCAATTGATTTGTCATGTTTTACATAAATATTGTTCTTCAAAAAAAAAAAAAAAAAAAAAAAACTGTCAATTATTAAATATTGTTATTAAAATTTTTTACAACTATTAAAAGCACTTTTTTTATTGTTGTAGCCAAACATGATAAAAATAATTTCTTTTTTTAAAAAGTCCTTTTTATAATTTTAAGCAAACATAAATTAACTTCAGATTTTCCCTAAATCTCTAAATTTTTCATCACTCTTTTTCAACAATCTGATAGTCACCTTTTTAAAAAGTTGAAACAAACAAGCCCTAAATCTGGTGCTATGCCTAAATCTGTAGGCCCCATCTCTCTCTTTGCAGGTGTTTTATAGAGAGGAGAAATTTGTTCTTTCTCAGTTGCTTAATTTCATCAAGCACAACAAAGCCAGTCCAAAGGAGCTTCTCTTATGGCATTGTTCTCTCTCAAGGCTTATGGTCCTTCCCTCATATGCATGGCATCATTTAAAAACCACAATAACGGAACCTGTGTACTTGATTCAGCTTACATCCGGCGAGCAGCCGAGATAGCTGACAAATCTGCTGGATTCACTTCTCCCCATCCCAATTTTGGCTGTGTATTAGCTACTGCCTCTGGCAACATTGTTGGGGAGGGGTTCCTTTATGCCCAAGGTACTAAACCAGCTGAGGTTCAGGCTGTTGAGGCGGCAGGTGAACATTGCTGTGGTGGTACCGCTTATCTCAATATGGAACCAGGAGATTGTCATGGTGACCACACTGCGGTATCTGCTCTTATTCAGGTTTGCCCTTTATATGCCTTCATTTCATGCTACTACCACTACTTTTCATCTTTGATTATCTTAACTCTAGTTTTCTTTGCCTTTTTAGTTCATAAATGACAATGTGTGTGAACTAGGGAGGAGTTAAAAGAATTGTTATTGGAATGAGACATCCCTTACCACATCTGCGGGGCAATGCTGTGCGTGCACTCCGAAGTCAAGGAGTGCAAGTTTATGTTCTTGGGGAGGATCTCAAAAGTAAACTTACTGAGGTGTGCATCAAACATCTTTTCTAATCTCATGTCTTATTGTGCATGAACATGATGTTTACTTTTAAGTTTTACTTTGAGATATTGGAAATATGTATTACAGGAAGCTCAGAAAGCATGTTTTCATGTCAACGCGCCTTTGATTTTCAGAGCTGCTTCACAACTTCCTTTCTCCGTTCTCAAGTTTGCCATGACCCTTGATGGTGAGCATTGTGTCAGTAGTTTTAAGCTTTTCCTTTGTATTTGTCATCCCCCCTTCTTGAATGATTTTCCCTTTTGACCTCCGTTATAGACCCTTAAAATTATAACAGTCCCTTTACGTTCCTTTTACCCCGTTAGGAAAAATTGCTACTAGCAGTGGGCATGCAGCATGGATAAGCAGCAAGCAATCTAGAAATCTAGTTTTCGAACTACGTGGTAGAAGTGATGCTGTAATTGTTGGTGGAAACACAGTTCGAAGGGATAGTAAGTATCATGATGATCACATATGACTTTGATAGTTCTTGAGCTTTTATACTTTCTTACGTTTGAATTAGATCCAAGATTGACAGCAAGACATGGAGGCGAGCATATGCCAGTTCGCATTGTATTGTCCCAGACTCTTGATCTTCCTGAGGAAGCAAACCTATGGGACATGTCAGAGGTCTCTACAATAGTTGTAACACAAAGAGGTGCTAGGAGGAGCTTCCAAAAACTGCTTGCATCTAAAGGTGTTGAAGTGGTGGAGTTTGACATACTAAATCCCCGAGATGTTATGGAATATTTTCATGATCGTGGGTATCTTTCAATTTTATGGGAGTGCGGAGGAACTTTAGCTGCATCTGCTATTTCATCTGGAGTAATTCACAAGGTTCTATTTATCCTTGTCGGCTCATTTTCTTTTGTTGGGAGTGGATTAACGTGAAACCTCCTTTTATGGACTAACGTGAAACCTTTTTAATATTACAAGAAGCTTCTCTTTTGATCCTTTATGCATGATATTAGAATAAGTTATGTCTGTAAACTGTTATAAAAAAGTCTCCACCCCTCTCTGCCCTTGCTGAAGTGTGGATAATGGTAGAGGCTGATCTTCTTTGGTGAAGCAAACTTTAAAATGATGGTAAGCATTTTGATGGTGAGTCACCATTGCATGTGCTATGGTGATTTTGTTTGTCAGCAGGATGATGGTCAATTGTATTGTGAGATGTTGAAAGGAACAGATGAAGTTATAGGTGAATATGATACCTGCTTGAATTTGGAGTATGTGGACAGTGAGAAGAAATCCCGCAAACAATTTGAATGAGGATGAGTTAGATGGTGGATTGGAGGTTATAGAGCATGAAATAGGAAACCTAAAGATTCTAGGGCTTGTCATTTCAAGGATGAAGAAAGGAGATTGTATAATGGTCCGTTTGATTCTGCAGTTTGAGTCAACTGGACCATAACGAGGGAGTCAGAAGTAGATGTAGGGTGGTGAGAAGGATCGTTGATACACTGGATAGAGATTGGGAAGTCAAGCTTTTGCAGGTGTATAATCAAGTGTGGATTGGGATGTGGTGATACCTATAGTGAGCTTGGTGTTATTTGGATTGGATAGGGATACCTCATTTGAGAGGTAGTAAGTTTTATTTTCTTTCTGCTTGTTTATTTTTATATTTCTTTTTGGGGGTGGCTATGAGCCCATTGAAATGCCTAAAAAATTTGTTTGCTCGCTGTGATGGGTTTCTACCGAGGTGTCTTTCTTATTTAGCTGAAGAAGCCTAGTTAGATGGATTCAACATCTTTTGTTGAAGAAATATGGCTTTAATATCTTTTATGATGTCACACCTGTTGTTGAGATATATGGGTGTCAATAATAGATGACCCCCCCCTAATAAATGGCCCATAGTAGATTTTGCACAAATTTTTTGGAAAGCTCAGCCATAGTTACCAGATGCTGTTTTTTAACCAAACAATGTAGTGTATATGCTCCAGTGATGCAAACTATTGGCTTTTTTGGACTGCTGTGTAAAAATCCACAGGGTTGGGTTATTATTGGAGGTTGGATGTTTTCTTTTTTCATGGACTCGTGGTCACTATAATTGGCTGAATAGTATCATATTTTATCAAACTGCTGGCAAGACATCTTTTAGAATTGACTCTTTCTGTTTGAATACTCTGAAATAGGTTATCTGTCTTTGGAACAGAAAAAAGAAATAGGTCATCTGTCTGACCTTTTGATTTTTGGTGCCGAGCTTGTGAATATCTGCCTTTAATTCTTTGTCTTTGGGTTGGGGGGGGGGTGTTGGGGGGAGTCTTAGTGAAAAAATATCCAAACAAATTGCTATGTGCTTTTAAATAATTGTGTTTAGCCAGAAATTTATTGTTAGGTTTATAAAGCTATTTTGTGGCTGTCTTGTTTCGATTTGCTTATTGACAGGTATGATAGCAATTTTTGTAGTCTGCAGGTTTATGCATTTGTTGCTCCTAAAATTATCGGGGGGAAAGGTGCACCATCTCCTGTTGGTGAGCTTGGGATGGTTGAGATGTCACAGGCCTTAGATCTAATTGATGTTTGCTACAACCAGGTTGGTAATTATTTTTTCATAATATCAAGTATATCTTCATCTGATTGGTGCATGTATTGACCTAACTATCACATCCTTAAATATCTCAGAAGAGAAATTTTTAGTTGCTTCTAGTATTGTCTGTTTAATTGGACATGGTTACCAGATTGTCTAGTATTAGATATTTAAATTGGACATGATTTACCAGATCTTACCATGTTCTTGATATTTTTTCACTGGCAACTGTAACGCAGATTGGGCCTGACATGCTAATAAGTGGGTTTCTCCAGCCTATACCAGATCTGACTCCTGTTATCCCATCAGTGGATGAGACTTTTGCCATTGATCCTACTGTCTCACCTTATGAATCTAGCATCATATTTTTCTATAAAACATGGGATCCTTATGGTGCATTTTCAAATTTTTCACCTCATCCCATTCAAATGCCTGATGGAAATGGTGATTATGCAACTTGGTCAAGTGTGGAGCACTACTACCAGGTGGTTTTGCCTTTTCTGCATAAATTATAATCGTTGCAGTTATGTTTGTTTGCTTATGAAATATAGCACAATGTGTAGGCACACAAATTTGTTGGGGTCAACGATCCTTTTGCTCATAAATGCGTTGAAAGGATCAAATCTGCAAAATGTCCAGAAGAAGCTGCGAGAATAGGAAGGTCGATGCAGAGACAGCGACCTGATCTGGTATAACTATCCTATAAAGGGGCAGGGCTATAATAAAAATAGAGGGGCCAGAATATAGATAGACGGGTCAAATTTTTAGCGGTCCAAAACACTGATTATTAAACTTTTGGCCAGGAGATTAAGACAATTTTATGATTTCTATAAATAATTTTGGACCACTTTGCATATGATTTGCTTCTGAAAGCATGCTTGTTAATCCTTACTGCGTATGCCAATGATGTCGTGTTGGAATATACATTGAATTGGTTATTTCCTGATTTGGACAGTCTGAAACTGATATTTAGGTGGGTACACAGGTAAGGCCTGACTGGGACAACATAAAGATTGAAGTAATGTATAGAGCTGTTAAATGCAAGTTCTCAATCTACCCGCACTTGAATAACATGCTGATCTCAACTGCTGGTTCGGTGCTTGTTGAGGCATCACCGCATGATCTGTTTTGGGGCGGAGGTCGGGATGGAGAAGGCTTAAATTATCTTGGCCGACTATTGATGCAATTGAGATCAGAGTTTCTTGGGGAGTCTTCATCTAGTGACAAGGACAAAAGTTCAGGATTAACGAGCTTGCATCCATGAAACATTGAATTATCGACTAGACTCATTTTGTTTGTTTAGTGGCTGCTCTTTCTCCAAGTTGTGGAGTTGATTACCATTTTGCTTTGTCAAATTTGTTTTCTTTTTGTTACCATGGATTATCAATTAGCAAGATAAGAAATGCTCGAGACCTGAAACTAGTTTTGCCGAATTAACTCCTATTAGGGTTCTTCTGATCATATTCATATCTGAAGCGTTTGATATATTTTTTTAAATGTGTTGTTGTCTATTGGTTTATGATTGTAGTGTGTGGAAGTCAAAAAAAAAAAAAATCGAATTTCTTATTAATAACTCTGAAATCATCAATTTCTCATGTTTGGTTTGAGGTTAACTCTGGTTTGACTTGCTTACTCTTGACCTAATATCTCTGTCATTTTAATGGTCGGTCTAGGTTTAATAACCTTGGTTTTTGCTCTTCAAGATGAACCTGAGGTTGCTTGACAATGATTCCCCTGGCTTAGCCATGGCCTGGGCATTTGGAGATTTTTGTCTTGAGGATTTTAGGCTAATTTATGTACTAGAAATATCCTATCCACGCCTCAATGAGAAGGACAGAACTAGGACATCATGCGGATAGTTATTAGTTGGCTTGTTTTGGATTCTATTTTGTTGATTAAAACAAAAATTCATTCTAATATCAACATAATCTTGAACGAAACTGATATAATACTACCTAGGTTTAAAATGTTAAAGGGCTATAAGAATGTTGAGGCATAAATTCAAACATAGATTTTATAAATATTCATAAAATAATAGCATAAATAGTTTGCTTCACTCTCGTGATGAACCAGAGAACACTAGTTAGAGGTAGCATTTTGTATTAAAAATATATTTGTTGCAGTAATGCACTCATACGAAATACCTATTACTTTCTTGTAATTTTTATTTAACAACAACTATCTTTATTATTAATTTTTATCAAAAGATAGATAAGTGCTTGTTTGGAATAGCCATTTGAACTTTCAAAAACAACTTTTCAATCGTGATTATGATATTCGAGGTGAGTATGTGAGATGAATTTTGTCTCAATTTACGCAAATAAACACTTTTGAAATCTTAAACGTAATTTCAAACATGCTAACATTTCACATTTTAAATCTTTTTAATTTAATCTCATTTCTCGAGCGTGATTTTTATTATGTAGCCTTTCTTGCAACACAAAGTAGTGCTAGTTTGTCACTTCAAAAAGTGGGCAATGAGGGGCAATGACAACTATTGGCATTGCTCACCATCACTTGTCACCAACCAACCACTCTAATTGCTATAGTGTAACACCCACCTTTAACGGCTATACTAAATTGGCCTTTTAATTAGCTTTGAGCTTCTAATTTGGGATGGTATTTCAAGTTTGATTCTTCATTATTTAAAATAGAGATTTAAGTGCCTCAAACAAGATTACCTTATAGAAAATATATGTGCTTCGGGGGGAAAAAATAGAGATTCAGATCCTCTCAAAATTTATAGGTAAGTTGCTTTAATTAGAATTTAGGATCAAGCTATAAAAATAGAACGCGAATTTTATGATTCAAGTTTGGGATGAAATCATATAAAACGTCACCCACCCCCTCGCATCATCTTGTCGTTTATATGTTGTCAGGTTTAAAGCGTTTTAATTGAGATGTTATGATTTTAAAAAGACAATACTAGTAAATATAGATCATTAAAATTTCAAATAAATAATTCAATGAATAGGAAAAGGGGGAAAAACGGAGGAGGGGAAAAGTAGAATAGAGGTCAAGCAAGTCACTGATCCAGTCCCAAGTCAACACTAGCAAAATTTATCAACTTCAATGTAGAGAAAGTTCAAAGATCAGATATTTCTCCGATATGAATGAATACAAAAGCATTATATCAAAAAATAAGCATCTTTCCCTAAAATAAAAAGGACATAACAGCACAATGTTCCTAGAAATTGACCACATTCCCTCCGCTAAATCTATCAGTTCTTCATTATAGAATTAGATTATCTTACTTTGTCTGTTTCATGCTGATCTGCATCATTCATTTTCCTTTGCAACCATTTTTTTTTTTTTTCAATTCTTCCTCCTGAAAGGAAAAAATGAATACAATTTTCCAGAAAAAATCAAATATAACATTTCAGAAGACTATCTATTCCTTTATAATTTCAAATTCGGCACCAATCAGTAGATGATCACTTGGGTGACTGAAGTTTGGCAAGCCGCCATCAACATTAGGCGAACTGGAATCAGGAAGCTCAAGAAAACTTATTGGTTTAATATTGTGAGAAGGGCAAAATAGTATATAGTCCAGTGTTTCTGTGAACCCAGGAGTACAGTTGGTAAATGGAGGTTCTCCTCTTATGCAGGCATAGACACTACATAAGGGAATGGGAGAATCTTCTGAACCTTCAGGCATTGGTTTTGATGAAGGGTCGCCAGATAACTCATCTCATGTAAGTATTTGTTTTCCTATTGATTTGGTTATTTTACTACCAAGAAATATGTTCAGCAAATAGAAAAGTCCATTGTATCTCTGACACCTCAACATGAGTGATACGCCTTATATAGAGCGTTAAATGTAAGGGGCTTGAGAGTATCTAAATCCCATACTTAATCTCCAGTGACATACAAATGAAAATTTGCTACTGCCTTCTTTGCCTTGGCTCTTATCTTTACTAGATATTTGCTAAACATTCTTAACTAAGCCCATTTAATTAGAAATGATTCATAGGGCAAGGTTTCAATTTTCTTCTTGAAATCCTTTATTTTGATTACAAATCAAGCAGGAGTTGATTCAATTAACTTTGAGATGTGGCATAAACTTACATAGCTTTTACTTTCTCATGCTGAACATCCTCCAAGAAAGAAGATTCATCAAAGCATGAGGCGTTTGGAAATGAATGGTTAGAAAAGGGCAATTGCCCAATTGTCAAGTCTTATAGAGCTGTAAGTAATGTCCTCCCCCTTGTCGTGTCAGCTTTCCAGCCACCGCCCAGCACGAAGTTTAAATGCCCGCTGGCAGTTGTTGCTGCCAGGGCAGCTCTTGCTCGTACAGCCTTTGTTAAATGCTTACGTCCTCAGCCGCTTGCTGCAAAAATGCTTGCCATTGCAGCACTGGGGATGGCAGTTAAAGTCCCCTTGGGTGTATGGAAGGAGCACACAAAGAAGTTCTCGCCGTCATGGTTTGCCACAGTGCACGCAGCTTTTCCCCTCATAGCCATGCTTCGGAAGTCAGTCCTGATGCCTAAATCAGCAATGAAAAAAATTTGGCCGTGAAACAAGTACGCGTCTGGTTTCTCTCTTTGGCATTTTTCTGCCCAATAGAGACAAGGAGGGAGCCCCTTTTGTTGGAATTGTAGTTGGTCATTTTGACCTACATTTAATTGCCTCAATAGATATGCAAGATACGTGACAAAACATTAGAACTACATTAGGTTGAGATATTATAGTCGGCACTCAGCATGCAATCTATGTGCAGTTAGCATTAACTCAATATTCTCACTAAGTATATTAATTGAAACAAATCTCTGTCTGAATTGAGTTCTTGTATCTCACTTAAGGCTTGGAATGGAACCTAAGGTTATTTATAAAATATATTGTAGGAAAATTTATAAGGGAGGTGTTTACACTCTTGAGTGTTCTGTTTTCCCAGCTTTAATATCACATAGAACGTGAGAGAGACAAGGAGGAAGCCTCTTTTGTTGGAATTGTAGGCTCTTCCAATAGAAAAGTGCAGGTTTGTAATTTTCCTTTAATGTCGATGGCATAATTGGTTAGTTAAACTTTATCTTCTTTCATAATTGGTTACAAGACTTGACAAATCACCAAAGTGGGTCAAATTATTTACTAACGTGAAAAATCTTACCTTTCCCCCTTGTTGAAACATCATTTTTTGATTGATCACTAAATTCCTCTGTTTTTGGCTCCTGTTAGAGTCCTGAAACAGAGAAACAAACGATCCACTCTATGAAAACTGAAAGCACGGACATTTTTTCCCCTTAAAAAAAAAGGTAGAGATTGGTTGGTTGGTCCGGGACACATGGCACGCACTGCACAACAGTTTAAATTGGAAAGATTCCTCACTGTCTCTGGCTGAGACAGCTTCACTACTTGTTTCATCATAAAAGTAATACAATGTAGGCGTCTTTTTTACCTTCTAGTACTCTTCTTAATTAATTCACAAGTACTAGAAGGTAAAAAAGACGCCCGCATTGTATTACTTTTATGATGAAACAAGTAGTGAAGCTGTTCTACCTAGAGATAGTGAGGAATCTTTCAATTTGAAAGGCCTAGTATTCTAGTTGTATAATTCCAATTGATATCTAACACATAACTTATCTAATTTCTGTAACTCTGTTTTTGTCGTTGCCCCTGTTTATTTTGTGAGTTACTTTGTTTCTAAATTAATTTGGCTTTTAAATTATAAAAGATTCCCCTATTCTCAGTGCCAGACACACATTTTTCCCGAACTGTTGGCATTTCAGCGGTGGCCACTCTACGTACGGCAGCTAAGCAGCCTCCTCACCAAAATCTTAATGCCAACATTAAGGACCCGTTTAGTACAAAGAATTGGTAGGGAGGGAAAGGAACTTAGAGGAGGAAAGGAAGATTTGAAAGATGAGGAAAGATGGCTTGAATTGTTTGGTAGGAAGAAAATGAAGAGGTGGTAATTGGTAAAGAATTAGGAAATATCTATTTTACCCTCAAAAGAAATTAATTCAAAATAAAAAAGAAAAATATTTTTTTTGCTAAAATATATTTTTGTTGAGTTCGAAGTAGTGAGAAAAAAAAATCGCTAAATTCAAACTTTCCCACCAAATTCGAACTTCCCGCCAAGTTTGAATTTCAAGGGTAAATCTATCCAAAAAAACACTTTCCTGGGAAGATTGCAGCTTTCCCTCCATTTTCGGATGGAAAGCATTTTCCATCAAATAAGGGAAGATGAGCAATCGGGAAGATCTTGTTGGACTTTTCATCTACCAAACACCCAAAATTCATGGGAACTTTGGATCTTCCCTTTCCTTCTCTAATCTTCTTTCTATCAAACGGGTCCTAAGATTTTACCCGAACTGTTGGCATTTCAACGGTGGCCACTCTACGTACGGCAGCTTCCTCACCCCTCTTCATATTGGTTTTGTAGTTGTCACTATTCTTGGCCCTCTGCTCTCTGCTCCTGCCCCTGCTTTTCCCTCCCGCCATCGCCCATAGGTACTCTCACTATTCTCACTCACTTCTCTCTCTCTCTTTAGGCCATTTCCTTTCCTTCTCCACCGCAAAATCTCACAAAACCAAGCCATTTTATCCGCATTTGTCTCTACAAAGAAGATTTTTACAAAGAAGATTGATTTTTCCCAAAAAAAAAAACACACAAATTCAGGCAGACACAAAAAGATTTTGGGAAAAATCTTCTTTGTAGACCGAAGACAAATGCGGATAAAATGGTTTGGTTTTGTATTTGTCACTATTCTTAGGAACAATAAAAGAACACTAAAATATCGCTTTAAGGGGAACTGGGAATTAAAATTGGTGTACAAAAGATTCCCCTCTTCTTCGTCTCAAACAAAAAACAAATTAAAATCATAGGGGATTTCAGAATCAAAGCCCTACAAATCCAAGAATTTATCCAAAAAGGTAAAACCATATCCATCAAGATGACAGACTCACTCTCTGTACTATCAATAGGATTAATTATAACATCATCCTTAACAGCATCTAATGATATTATCCTCACTCTCTAGGATTACTTTAACGATAACTTTATTACGGTTAAAACAGGGTATGGGCAAAAACAGAGGATAATGATCATAATTGTGGTAAATGATGATGAAACTTATTTATAACATATTTATATATTGGGGAAGTTATTAATAGGTTTTAGATAAGTAGACAATGCGGATATGATAGTTAATTACTAAAATTTAAGAGATTAATTTATGATTAACTTTCTTATCTATCATAAATTAATAACTATCATATCCCTTAAATTAAAACTCTCGGATAGATAAGAAAGTTGATCATAAATTGATCCCTTAAATTTTAGTAATTAAGTATCATATCCGCACTTGTCTACTTTCATTACCTTCTCCACTATTTTTGCCATTTCATTTTTGTCATCAAACACACCCATACAGTGGCCAAAAAAGAAAAAAAAAAAAAAAAGAATGATACTCCCAAAGTGAAAGATTGGTTTCCTCTCTAAACCTTTGGTAAAGACCAAAATTTATAGAGCATAAGGATGTTCGAAAAAACATCCAACCCTCCCCCTTTTATAGCCTTGATGAGCTGAAAATTCCTAGCTCTAATTGCCTTAGAAATTTTCAGCTTATACAAAGAAAGGGGTTTTATGTAATAGATCAACTACTTTTCCACCTAATCACATTAAATTCACATCTTGATTGATTGTTTGAATTTAATATGATGAATCATGTTCATATCTTGATTGTTGCATTGAATTTAACATGATGGATCACATTTATTTTCCCTTAGCAATTTTCAGCTTATACAAAGAAAGGGGTTTTATGTAATAGATCAACTACTTTTTAACTAAGTCACATTAAATTCACATCTTGATTCATTGTTTGAATTTAATATGATGAATCGTGTTCATATCTTGATTGTTGCATTGAATTTAATATGATGGATCACATTTATTTTCCCTTAAGAATTTTCAGCTTATACAAAGAAAGGGGTTTTATGTAATAGATCAACTACTTTTCAACCAAGTCACATTAAATTCACATCTTGATTGATTGTTTGAATTTAATATGATGAATCATATTCATATCTTGATTGTTGCATTGAATTGAAGATGATTGATCACATTTATTTCCCCTTTTTTCCTCAAAAAACATCCATAAAAAAGGCACACAAAAAATCATCACTTTATAAAAGTCTAACCCTAATTTAAGTACTTACAAGCGAGGCCCAATCTAAAGTTGAATTGGAAAATCCAAAATGAATTAAATTTATATCTTGATTGAATAATAATTTAAAGTGTTGTATTCCCATACAATTAATGACCAACACCACCGTGGAGAGAGAGAGCGCGGACGGGAAGCGAGAGGAGGAAGAGAGGAAGAGGAGAGAGAAAGAGAAAGAGGGCATAATGGTAAATTCATTATCATTTTAAAATCTCAATTTGATCTCTATAAGATTTTTTACAAATTTTTATAGACGTTTTGAGGTTTTAGAATTTTATATAGTATTTAAATGACATATTCTCAATTTTATAATAGTATATGGTTCTAGGCTTGATGAGATTAGTTGGGGTCATTCATAGTTTTCACCTATAAACTTTGGTAATTCCTTACTTTGAATTGGCGTTAGGATAAGTAGCGATGATGTTAAAACATGCTCTAAATTTTAATTCCTTACATCATCATTTTTATAATTTAAATTTTAAAACTATGTGTTTTAAATGGACATTAAGGTTTAAGGGAAAAAATATATACTGGTGATGTTAAAAGAAAACAAATAAATTAACCAACAGATAGAGTTGTTATGACATTACCATAAAAAAAAAGGCCAGGTTAGGGATGGAATTATCGACAGAAAACATCTGTTGGAAATTACCTATGAAATTCGTCGATAATTCGATTTGCGATGGAAATTACGAGATGGAATTCCATCCGTAATGTCTTTTATCACGGGTTTTTTTTTTTGCGACACACTTTTTCCATCATAAATCCAATTACTGATGGAATTTTGTAGTGTTTAAGGCATTGCTAGATCTTTCTGGGTTTTAAGTTCGATTCCCAGATAAGACACTTATATTAGAAGGGAAGCCACAAAAGGGATATCGAATTATACTATAAAAAAAAAAAAGATGAATAAATTAATAATTATTTTTATAAGACATATCCTAGGTTTTGAAACCCGGACCGGTCATTGAATCGATGAGGGCACCGGGTTAAGGGTTAGTGGGTCGATAGGAATAGACCGGTATTAATTAAAAATATAATTTAATTAAAAAGGAAAAAAATCATAATTTTAATAATAAAAAAATATTTTATAGTCAAAATATAAGAAGATATAATGTGATGAGGGATGAAATGCGAAGATGCCCAATATTATTATTATTATTATTATTATTTTTATCAAAGAGATCAGGTACCAACTACACTGCACAATTAAATATTGAAATGACATATCAAAGGCAGAGAACGTTGGGAACGTGTAACTCATCTCTTTATCTTCTGCTTTTTATTATTGTTATTATTTTTTATCAAAGAGATCATGGTACCAACCATAGTTATGAAAATTGGACCGGACACGGTCGGTTCGGACCAGGAAAACAATAACCGCCGTGCAACCGATCTGGTCTGCCATAGAAATTGGAGTTAGTCTTTTTGTTTTTCTAAAGTCGATCGAAGAGTGAAGACTTACAGAGAGAGAAAGAGAGAAAGATGGGAAGATGAAGATATTATGGAGGCGATGTCCTTGATAGGCTTGCTTTTTCGCCGCTCCGGCGATGGTGTCGAAGACGGCTTGTAGATCAGACATGGAGAGGCTGCGTGGTGGAGATGAAACTTTGGGAAAGAGAAGCAAAAGAGAGTGACTGAGCAAATGGAATTTGGGTGGATGATAAAGATGAGGATGAGTGAGGCATCCTTCACGTGCCTCATCAAATATATCAAAAGACCTAAAGGAGTAGGCTCTAATAAATGAGAAGTACGAGGACTAGCCGACTCTTCTTTTTTTTTTTTTTTTTTTTTTTTTTTTTTGACTTTGTAGATCCAATTGCCATTAAATTTTTTTTTTTTGGGTCAAAAATTGTCATTAAATTTAAATGATGTTAAATTATGGTTTTGACGTGGGGTGAAAAGAGAAAAAAATAAGTACTATATCATAAATCTTAGAGACTTAGCTATCCTGATTTGCTTCAATAAGAATTTAGGATCAATCTATAAAAACAAAACATGAATTTTATGATTTAAGTTTGGGATGAAATCATATAAAACGGCACCCACCCATCATCTCCCGCCTCGCATCATCTTGTCGTTCATTTGTAGTCAGGTTTAAAGCGTTTTAATTGAGATGTTATGATTTTAAAAAGACAATACTAGTAAATATAGATCATTAAAATTTGATATGAATAATTCAATGAATAGGAAAAGGGAAAAAAAACGGAGGTGAAAAGTAGAATTGGTGCCAAGCAAGTCAGTGATCCAGTCCCAACTCAACACTAGCAGAATTTATTAACTTCAATGTAGAGAAAGTTCACAGATCAGATATTTCTCCGAGGTGAATGAATACAAAAGCATTATATCAAAAAATAGGCATCTTTCCCTAAAATAAAAAGGACACAACAACACAATGTCCCTAGAAGTTGACCACATTCCCTCCGCTAAATGTATGAGTTCTACATTATAGAATTAGCTTATCTTACTGTGCCTATTTCATGCTGATCTCCATCATTCATTTTCCTTTGCAGCCTTTTTTTTTTTTTTTTTCAATTCTTCCTCCTGAAAGGAAAAAATGAATACAATTTTCCAGAAAAATCAAATATAACTTTTCAGAAGACTATTTATTCCTTTGTAATTTCAAATTCAGCACCAATCGGTAGATGATCACTGGGGTGACTGAAGTTTGGTAGGCCGCCATCAACATCAGGCGAAATGGAATCAGGAAGCTCAAGAAAACTGATTGGTTTAATATTGTGAGAAGGGCAAAATAGTATATAGTCCAGTGTTCCTGTGAACCCAGGAGTACAGTTGGTAAATGGAGGCTCTCCTCTTGTGCAAGCATAGACACTACATAAGGGAATGGGAGCATCTTCTGAACTCTCAGGCATTGGTTTTGATGAAGGGTCACCAGATACAAGGTATTGATAAACCTGGAAAAATATTGGGGATTGAAAACTATCAGTAACATGTTGAGAAAAAACTGCAAAAATGTTAGAGAAAAGACATTCTTGGAGAAATGCCACAAGAACTTCTCTCCTTGTGAATTCCACTGTTTTCTGATAATGTATGTTGACTTGAATCTACTTGATGAGTGATTTGGCATTACCTAAGGATTAACCCACATGGATGGAAAGGTCATCCCTTTTTAAAATATCTATTACATCATTGTAATCACTATTCCACAATTTTTATTTTTATTTTTATTTTTAATAAAAAGGAGCATGGAAATCATTTCTCATCCTCAAAATCACTGTGCTCATCTTATCTTCCATTAAATGAGTCCTTAGTATAAAAGAGAAAATCAATACTCCCTCCAGTCCTAAATATAGAAGCTAAACAAGGGATTAATTTTAGTCTTAAATATAAGTCCTCAATCAACTATATTTTCCAAATTTTTAATTGTTTCCCCAAAGTATTTATATTGATTGCATTAAGGGGGTTTGTATCAAGGGTAGTTTCAATGTCTATGATAAAAGAGGGCATTTTAGAGAAATCAACATACGTTTGTTACATATAACCAACTTAACTAATTTTCTTAATATCAGTTAATTAGTTATCTAGCTAAATTAGTTATCTAGCTCTTATATTAAAAACCAGATGTGACAATTTAGAAGTGCTTGTGTACCATATCCCCTGGTAAAGAATTGAAGTCACCAGCCACTAGGACATCGGGCACGCATTCAAATCTTTCCGATACCAGTGTTTTGAATTGCGCTAAGCGAGATAGAAGATATTTAGCTTGGGCCAGCTTGACATCAGTCCATTCAGGATCCCTGGTGCAAAAATGTAAACTTCATCAATTTCACTATTGAAGTTGGACAAACTCGTCTTCATAAGAACCAAGCCAAGTTATGGCAAAAGTTTATTGTAAGTGAAAAAAACTAAAAAAAATTACATAATTAGCATATAAATTATTCCATTACCAGTAAAGATGTGTATTAGCAACAATAATGACATGATGAGGCAGATCTCTGAATTTGAACGCAGCCAAAATACCAACACAATCACGCTTTAGTCTCACACGGGGATCATTAGGATCTCCACGATCTTCTGCATTTTTTTTAGGTCCTGGATGGGAAAAATAAAATTAATGAAAATATTGTCCAATCTGTGAGTAATAAAGGGGCAACAGCAGCTTTTCTAACTTTGAATATAAAGATGGTTTATCCCTTCCAGCAATGAGTGCAGGCATAATAGCACAACATAAAAGTTACCATTATTGGGTGCAGCATCCTTTTGTTTCTCTGACTGATCATTGTCGTGTTCACCATCATTTGAAGAGTTCCCATCTTGAAGTGAATTTACCAGATCATTGTATTCAATTTTCTCCTCCAAGACCAGCTCTGCACTAAATAGAACAAAGTCTGGATAAATATAAAACTAAGATTAATGAAGATCATGGGGATAAGTATTCTCCCTAACAAGTCACAGCTGATAATATCCATTTGAAGAACACCAATCATGTAGAAAACGCATCCTACTCTATTTTTTTAAGGCAATATGAAGAATCTAACCAAAACCTATGTAATGTAAATTTGACTTTGTTTAGAGTTTTGGCTGCTTGCAATGGAGATATTCAACTACAAAGGATGACATGGAAATGAAAGACAGTAGAGATAGACAAGAGTACTCATCCAAATAGTAATCAATTGATAATAGCTCAATTATCACATTACAACATTGGAGATTCAGGATCTCTGCATCCATTGATCCAACTATTAGCCAAATCATGAATCACCATTAAAGGTCATTTGTTCAAACTCAATCTTACAATGGAAACAAGAAGTTTAAAAATAAAAATTAAAGAAAACACAGATCTGGTAAGCAAACTTGGTTTGAATGACAAAATCCTGATTCCTAGCTATCACTAATTATAATTCCTATAACTCATGCAAAATTTAAATTACAAATCTTGTGTCTGCAAAACTACAAGTTGCTTGTGTTCTGCACAAAAGTTCAACATACCGATCATGCTTGTAAAATAATCCACATCCGTCACGTTTTTGTCCACTTCTCTTCATATAAACACTAGAATATCCTATGTTGAGCATGCTTCCTTTGTAAAAGCTATCATACTCATCAACTTCCTGAAAAGGTTCACAGCATCAAGACAGAGATTTTTGTTTTCAATATTATTAAATAAAGGAGTTAAGAAATTGAAATTTACAATAAACTTTTAAAGCATTCAGTATTTGACTTCAACTGAAAGCAACCCCAGAGAAACATAGAGAACAAGATAAAAGAAGACCCAAAATTTATAAAGAACTAACCTGTAGACAGAAAAAATCAGCTTCTAAATTCTTGAGGACCGTTAAAATTGCATTTGAACGAGCTTTCCACCTACAACAATGGTAAAATTAAAATGAAGCACAGATGCAGATCTTGAAATCATTATTTGTTACTTAGGATCCAAGGTAATATACTTCAGTGAAGAGGAAGGAGAGTGCGGGAATAGAGAGCTCTTCACATAGACCTACATCACAAATAAAAATAAAATAAATAAGGTTATCGGAAAAAAAAAAGTTTGAGATCCTTAATGACTTGGACTCATGCATAACTTAAGACTCAGTTTATTGTTAACCCTGTCCTTACAAAATATCATATGGCTATAGTTATTAATTACATTTCATGGTTTGTGACAAAACTTAAAACGTGACAAAATCCATTTAGAAATTGGATGAAAACAATAAACACCATACCTGAGCCAATATATTGTATGAGACAAGGCTGAATCTGAACCCTGTGGTATTAAATTTTAGATGTCCGTAAATGATTCAAAAAAAGTTGAAGAAACATGCTTATTTTAATAAAGAAATATACAGTACTAAGTGGGGCTGAAAAGAGACAGATTGAATTAGTTAGGATGATAGATTAACGTACTTGGTGAATGGCATGATAACCCTGTCACCACCATTCCTCTTGTTTTGCCTAAATGTTGACATAGTAAAGGCCAACACGTAAGACCAGGACAAGTGACAGCTGTGTTTGTGGCTTAGTTGTGGAACCTAGATCTAAGGACTAAAGCCATTTTTATGTTGTTTTATACTGAAATGGCCTTTTGGTTCAATTGACATCATCTAGAACTTTTGTTGGGGCTTGGCTTAGTTTAAAAGATAAAAAGAGGAGAGATAGAATGGAATGCTTGCATCATTTCTGGATCCTTGTTTAACTTTCATTCTTCCCATTTCCATTGCCTCCTCCTTTTGTTTCCCACCCCATTAAAGTTCAAAAAAGCAGGGGACGAAGAAATTACAAGAAAACAGAAAGCAGAAGATCAGAGATAGAATATTTAGCTACTTTATGGCTTCATTCTCTATTAGACTATCCCCATGTTCACAACATTCAAATTCCTCAATAGGAATTCCAGCCCACCCCATGCAATACATCATGCTCTACAGTTAAATTCTTGCACTTCAAAGTCAAGCCAAGCACGCTGAAAATTGTCATATGGAAAACATAGAACTCAAACAACCACAGCAGTATGAAAAAAAACACACACACACAATGAACCAAGTTATAATCACATATAAGTAAAAACTTTAATGGGTAAACCAAACAGCCGAGAACATCGCATTACCATCTGGTTTACTTCTTGAATGTATATCACTTCCTTCCACGGAAAAGAACTTTGGAATTTTCGGTGGTGATGGCACCGAGCTCATTTTGCTCAAATATGGTCTGCAACAAATTCATAATTACGGATTCAAATTATGATTTCACATTCACCCGCTAAGCTATTCAATAATCACCAGCGAACTGAAACCAAATAACAAATATGTTTCCACTTCTTATAACCATTTTCCTGGAATGCGAAAGTAAATAGACCCCCAGATGTATGATTCAAAACGAGGTATACGTACGGACTAAATCAGTGGGACTGTGGGAGGATGGGACATACCTTGTGAAAGAGGGGACAGAAAGAAGGCGAGGAGGCGCAGGAAAAGCTTTTAACATATCTCGGGTGTATAGTCGAGGCAGGTGTTTGTTGTTTTATAGATTCGGTTTTGCAGGTAAGGTTTTTTTGTTTTGAATACTTGCTAAACACCGCAAAATGTTTTGCAAATTCCACCTTTTCAAAGGTTGTGGTAAATATATACTTTTTCTATTGTTAATATAGTATTTGTTGTTGTAAATAGCCTCTGGACGTGAAAAATAAAAATAAAATCTAAGTTTTCAAATATTGTTGTAAATATATCCCTTTTCTGTTGTTAATATAGCATTTGTTGTTGTAAATAGCCTACGGACGTGAGAAATGAAAAAATTTAAGTTTTCAAATGTTGTTGTAAATATATCATTTTTCTGTTGTTAATATAGCATTTGTTTTTGTAAATAGCCTCGGACGTGAGAAATGAAAAAAAAAAATCTAAGTTTTCAAAGGTTGTTGTAAATATATGCTTTTCCTACTCGTTCAAACTTAAATTACCCGTTTCGAACTTAAACAACCTTTGAAAACCTCAATTTTTTTCATTTCTCACGTCCAGAGGCTATTTACAACAACAAATGCTATATTTACAACAAAAAAAGCATATATGTACAACAACCATTTTAAACCTGGATTTTTTTTCATTTCTCACGTCCAAAGGCTATTTACAACAACAAATGCTATATTTACAACAGAAAAAACATATATTTACAACAACCATTGAAAACCTGGATTTTTTCCATTTCTCACGTCCAGAGGCTACTTACAACAACAAATGCTATACTTACAACAGAAAAAGCATATATTGACAACAATATGTTAAATTATTCTCAAGTCCAGATATTAAGTTCAATGAGTATGTGCAAATAATCACTTATTCATACAACTTAATATTTTGAAATGATATTCACTTCTTAAGCTAGCCTTATATAGCATGTCAAAATTCTCAAAAGATATTGTGAATATATGTTTTTTCCGTTGTAAATATAGTATTTGTTATTGTATATAACCTCTGGATGTGAGAAATAAAAAAAATTCAGGTTTACAGCCGTGAGTCAAGCGAAGGTGGTGACTCGTTGAAGTTTCATGGAGTGATATCAGGGCATTCTGTGGAGAAGCCTTCAGATCCGCCAGAAAAGTCAGATCTTGAACCTTTGGCGGGAGATTTCGAGTTTCGGCTTGAAGATCCAGTCACCATGCTCCAGTACGGACCCTTACTTGTTCTTGCCGAAGGCTCCGAGGTGTTCGAGTCGGTGGGCTGTGGCAAAATCGCAGATCGAACTACTATTGGCTTCGTTGGGCTGTGGGTTAAATCATTTCTGAAAGAGAGAAGAAAAAGGGAGAGAGGAGAAGGAAGAAGGAGAGAGGAAAGGTCAGATTGGTAATTGTGCACTCACAAATAATTACACAGAAGTCCCTTGGGACTTCAGAGTAATTTCATGATTTTAAGGGACGTAATTGTAATTATCTCTCGCTTCTTGGGACTGTGAGTAATTTTCCCTTGTTTTTAAGTTCCATTTGGAAAATCTATCTGAAATGAGAATAGAATTCAATTTGCCGATAAAAATCTCAGTTCTCAAGCTCTTGCCGTTGCTAGGGGTCTATTTGGTTTGAGGGTGAGGGAAAGGAGGGAAAATGAAGGGAAAAACTAAAAAATATTATATATATTTTTTTTAATAACACCTCATTAAAATATTACTATTTTAATATTGAGAAATATTTACGCATGAATTACAAGTGAACTTAAACTTGACAATTACCACTATGCTCCTATCATGCTCTCTTGGTTTTATAATATAAAGACATCTCAACTAATTTATCTGAATTAAAAAATGATAATTTATTCATTAAATATGTATTAAATTGATTTTTTTTTTCATATTTACCCATATTAAATTAAGTTTCAGATAAAAGAGAACATACAAAAGTCACATTTAAACATTAATCATATGGAAAAAAAATTTGACAAATAAACATTAATTACTATCCAAGGGACTTACATTGTAGACCAATGCATTTTTCTAGAAGTGACATATATTATGAACAAGAGGCAGTAAGTCCAAATTACCTAATTATCATATTCCATTCTGGTTTTATTCATAAGTCCATTTTGACAACAACAAAAAAAAGTTGGTTCTTATTATAAGTCAAGTTTTAGGGTAATAAATGTGATTTTTATAATTTTACCCCTATTAATTGCAATTTATATAAAAAAAACTCATGTTGATTTTTTGAACCATTCATAAGTGAAGGCAAAAATGGAAATTTAGCATATAATTAATAAGTTAACTAACTTTCCTTGGTATGTAAGATTTAGTTAATTAATAAAAATGGTACTAAGGAAAGTTAATCAACTCAATAAATATCGACTAAATTAATAATTTTTCCAAAAAAATTCACATCTTCTTCTCTCTCTACCTTTAACCGAGGCAAAAGTATAATACTCTAATTTACTATTATGAAATTAGACTTATAATAAGGACAAAAAAATGTTAGGAAAATTTAAGATCTCAATTAATAGGATTAATGGCAACCAAATCCCTTGAAATCGTCAAGTTGCAATGAAGTCACAAATGACCTGGGTGCTTTGAGCAAAAAAAAAAAAAAAAAAGACCTAGGTGCTATTAATTCCAAATGTGAAAGTACAATTTTGTCTTTATTTTTGGTTGCCATGCCGAATGACGTTGTTATTGACAACTAAATGAGCAACATTAATAACTTTAGAGGATTGTTTTCATCATTACATGCTCAATAGTTGTTAATCTTGCTGATATAGTTGTTAATAACAACTTTGTTCATCCTTTTTTATTGAATAATATGAAATGGTTATATTTATGGTAAGAAATTGATTGGATTAGGTTATCTTGCTATAGGAAAATTTTTATTTGTATGATGTCTTTATAATTTATGATTCATTGAGTCTAAGGGAGGGTTTGGATTTCTACTATGTTTTTGGGGAAAGTATGCTCTATTTTCACTTGCTTAGACAGAGATAAATACAATTGATGAAGCTTTATGTGTTTATAACCTCTATTGTGCAATCTCAATACGTGACGTCAATATATGCTTCACAAGTGTTAATGATGCTCATATAGTTGTCAATAACAACTTTGTTTATTCCTTTTAGCTAGACAATATGAAAAGTTTATATTTTGGTATGAAAAGGATTGGATTAGGGTTTTTGGGCATAGATGATATCTTGCTACAAGAAGATTATTATTTGTCTGATGCCTGATAATTTATATTGTTGTTTCATTGAGTGTGTATGATGGTATAAATTTATGTTATGGAGATTGTGTTATGTTTTTATGTGCTTAAACAAGGAGTAAATGAAAATGATGAAGCTTTATGTGTTTATAACCCATATTATGATTTTAAAACATGTCATTAATACAACCCATATTATGCAATTTCAAAACCTGTTGTCCATATAATGCTTTAAAATTATTAATGTTGCTCATTTAATTGTCAATAACAACTTTATTTGTAGAGTGACAGAAAAGAAGGGAAAAATTATACTTTCACATTTGAAATTAATAGCATCCTAGTCCTTTGAGACTTCACTGCAATTGGATTATTTCAAGTAACCTTGTTGCTTTTAAATATGTTAATTGGGACCTAGTTGTAATTTTTTAAAAATTGTTCTCAAATTGGATTTATAAATAGGATTAGAGTAGTAGTGTATTTATTATTGGATTAAAGTGCAAAAATACTTATATGCTTTTATTAAAAAAGCATCCAGCACCATAAATATTTTTTAGGTGTAAAAATGAATGAAAAATACCACCTCAGATAATACTAAGGGATTTCAATTACTTTTTGTTTGGTGAATTCCACATGATTGTTTTTTAAATGATTATTTAACATCAAACAAACCCTAATTGCTCTTTGTTTGAGATCATTTATGAAGGTCTTAAAATTATATATTTAGTCGTAAATCGAATCTAAGTAATTTCAAATATTACCCCTACTAATAAAACTCCTCTCACTTTATTAATATTAATCATGCTCATTGGGGATATTCAAGTCTTATAAAAAGGACCAAATAAACTAGTTGGTGACTTATAATAAGAAGCGACCAGAGATATTTGTAAATCACAATTGTAAAGCTACTTTTATCGCTATTTCAAACTAATAACTCCCACTCTCTTAATTCCCCATTTCTCTCTCTCCAACTTCATTGGCTGCACCAACTTGATTTTCTGGAGACAATAGCTACTGGAGGACATGCTAAAAAGAGACCAAAAAATATTCGCGAGACAGGAGGGTTGGAGGAAGCATGAGACTGTGGTCCTACTAGAAGGCTCTCTCTCTCAATGGACCTCTCCCGAAACAAAAAACTAAAGGTGGTTGACTAAGTGGACCACTTTCACTGCTTAAAGCAATGACGAGCGCTAGGAGCTATTTAAGATAGTGAGATCTAGGTAGTTGATATAAAATTTTAATAGTTTAGATTTAAGATTTTCAATAGATGATTTTTCATTAAAAAATTGATAGTTAAAATATTGTTTTTGTTTTAGATTTTATACACATTAAAATAATTTTGTTTAGAAAAAACTAAAAGTAAATTTTAATCATCTAAATTACACTCGAACAATTTGCAACTATAAAAAGTTCTTAGTGATGAACATTTAAACTAGTTCCATGGATAGGGGAGAAAGAGAGGGAGTATTTGTTTCTAAAAATTCATTTTTTAAAAAATTATATGGGGCTAACACAACAAAAAGTAATAAACATACCTCAAAATTAACTGTGGTGACATTTTAACTCATTTTTCAAAAGTTTTCGACTTTTATACCTAAAAAATGTTTATAGTATTTGATGCTCTTTTTTTAAAAAAGTATAATTTGTACACCTTAATCCTATATTATTTACTCAAAAACATGTTTAGACGAGTAAGTTAAGTTGCCGGTTAATTTGATCAAGATAGAAATAGTTAATACCTCCGATCCTAAGTATAAGAACATTTTTATAGTATAATTTGTATTATAAAAGTATTCTTATAATTAAGATTAGTTAAAGTATACTTTTAGTCCTTTAAGTTTTACATAAGACATACTTTTGATCCCTTAACTTTATAAAATATACTTAAATATACTTTTGGTCCTAAAATGCTAACACTGTTAATGTTGCTGATGGAAAATGCTGACCCAATGAACTCAAGCGACGACTAATAGAATTTAACTACACAAATTTTGTAGATTCTTCAATTTACCCACATTTTAAATTTAAGTTTAATAGCATTTAATCACTCAATCATCAATTAAGTTTACACTATTATCACTTGAGTTTGCATTTTCTGTTAGCAAAATTAACGATGTTAGAATTAGAGACTAAAAGTATACTTTATAAAGTTAACGGATCAAAAGATATCTCAAGAAACTTAAAATCTTAAAAGATACTTCAACCATTAAGATTAGACATCAGCCATTAAGATTAGACATTAAGATTAGAGGGAGTAATACATACAGTTAATACTGACCGTTTTCACCGGAAAGAAAAGAAGTAAAAACTGTAATAACTATTCATTAATGTTGGACATTAAATAGTGATGAATCCAACCAAAATCTACTATGAATCGCCAACATGTTGGCAGATTATAGGCCAGTTTTCTCGTCTTCTTCCTTATTACACTGAAGTCTGCAATATCCACGTTCTCCTTTCTTAGGTGGGGAATGGCCTTTTGTTGCCCTCACTGCGCTTTACTATGTCTCAGTCACTGAGCCCCTGCCTGCTATCACCGCCTTCTCTCTCTCTCTCCCACCAAATGCTTTATCTTCGCATGCTTCTCTTTTCTTTGGACCCATTTTGCCTTATGTGACTTTTACATTTCACTCAAACGACAAAGACAGTGCTTGACCAAGTAAATATTTGCTACTTTACTTTGGCATCAATGTGGATCTGAATTCCGAAGCATTTTTATTTCTGGGTTTTAGTTGTTTCCTGTGTGGTGTTAAATACTTAGAGAACCGTTTCTGCTTGGAGATTTCTGGAGGCATTGGTTCAAAAATGGGATCCAGTAGTAGCAAAGCCACTTCCTCTTGCAATTCGTCGTCGTCTTCCGGCAGTTTCCGGAAGGTTCGATCTAAGAAAGGGCATAGAGGATTTCAGTCGTCTTGTCTGGGAACTACCTCTGGATCTCATGACGAACCGGTAAGAAGTTCGTTCTCTCATTCCCGAAATTTTGTTTGGACTCTCCTTTATGTTTGTTTGTTCGAGCTTAAGTTCTGGTTTGTATTAATCTGGAAAGACTAGATAAGGTACATTGAGTTTCAGTTGGAGTTTGAAGTGGTGCTTCACACATCCTGGTCTCAATTTTATCACATTGATTTTACTGTTTTACTCTGTTCTTGCATTGTACCGGAGAAGATCTTTTCTGGTCCTCGGCTTCCTGGTCTCTTTTTCACCTCCCCTGCTTACGTATCTGTTGTTTTTTACTTTCACATTCTCGTGAACTGATGTCTTTTGGGGGTAATTCATATATCATATGAAAGCTGCAGTGTTCAAAGGTGATGAACAAAATGTGTCATCTCGAATTCTGTTCAAAAGTATGGGCATACTCTAGTTTAAAATAACTAATCTTATATAAGGCAATGATTTCATGAACTTTCGTTTGGTCTGTCTTTTGTTCTGGTGAAAGCTTGGGCACAGTTTTTATATCATATTCTCTAGCAATAACATATGAGTTTTGCATATAAGTGTATAGGTACAACTCTACATTGCAGATTGGATTTCTTTAAGAATTTTTTTACACATTTTTGCTGGAGATCCTAGAAACAAATGTGCAAGAAATTGTGCCTTAGTTTGTTTTTTCCCCACTTTTTGACCAGTGAGGCAATTTTCCGTTATATGTAAAAACAAGTGGATATCTGATAAATGTATTGTTCCTTTTATTTTTTTCGGAAAAAAAATTGAGAGAACTTATGGTTAAATACGTCAACTTCCAATTCACTACTACTCAGCATATTTATACCTGTGAATTTTAAGTATCAAGATGATTTGATAGGTTCCGCTACAGTTCAAGCAATAGATACAAAGTCTATCACGTCACCAAATTTTCTTGAGAATGAGTAACTGATACTTCCACAAGACAATTATAGTACAAAGCCTAACTTATAATTTTCTGTTGAAAGGATCTCTTGTTACTTGACTTTAAACAAGAGCTTTAAACTCAATGCTTCCTTTAGAAAGGGGTTATGAACTTAAATTTGCTGATTTGTTAAGCTTCTGCTTGCTGCCTATAAACTCAGACAACGTCTAAAAATGAGTGTGTGAATGTAATTGATGCTGATATTGAGTTGTAGTAATGTATTGCTTTCGTCCTTAATGAAATATGTACGATGAGAAATGATTCCTTTCTATCTACCAATCGTGATTTGTATCTCATGCTGTGGGCTTGTGATCAGAATAAAGTAAATGGCAGTGGTATCATACACAACTGTTGCACTGTGACACGATCAAATGAGATGAAATCAAAGTCTTTTAGAGATGATAAAAAGAAAATATCTGATGACATGCCTTGCATGCCTTCCAACATTGACCTTAATGAGTGGGCTCAAACAAGCATCTCCAGTAATTCCTCCAGAACTCGTAGCCGATCTGCTCGTACTTCTTCAACTGGCAGTCGATTTCTTTCTCATTTTAGCTTTATTCCTGGTAATATAAGCTTCAGACTTGGCAGAACCTCCAGTTTAGGGTCATCAAGGTCTTGCCATGTTTCTTCTACAACAATGTCAATATTCAACAATGAAGATGATCTTAGTCTGCATCCAGGACCCACTGGCATCTTGGTTAATAGAAATGAAACTCAACAATGTAATGACTTGTTTCCTCCTTCTTTTAGTAACCGAGTGCCTATACAGCATTATGAAGATACTTATTTTGTTTATGTTCTAATTTTCCAGCATCAGATTCATCTGGCAACTTGCAGAGTAATCCCTCAGTTTCTTCTATACAGAATGTGGGTAGAGATGGAAATGGTTCTTGTGAAGGGCTGGATATAAACTCGTTTCCTCCAAGAATTCGTTCTGAGACTGAAAACGTTGAGGGTCGACAAAATGGAGCTCGAGAACATGTTGAACGGAATTTTCGGTATAGCCGGACTCTAAGTGTTGGGAGGCTTCGTAATAGAGTTCTTCGTCAGTCAACTTTATCTGATGTCAGCTTTTGCCCCCAGCAACAAGAGAGAGAAGCAAGGGACGCTAGGGAGGATAATGAAAGACAAGCCAGGGAGGGAGATTCAAGAGTATTACCATCTTTTAGTAATGCTATAAATTCTTCTTCTATGTCTGGTTATCCTCCATCCAGTATGTCTAGCTCCTTATTCAACATCCAAGACTATGAGGTTGAGAATTCGCGGTCAAGAGAAGCTAGGTACCAAGACCTGTTGGAACACAGATCCAACTTCATTGAACGGAGAAGAAGAATAAGATCCCAGGTTTGTGAATTTTCTATATTTTAGGTAGATACTGATGGCTTTATATTACTTCCACTAATAAAACTTGGTAAAAGGGGGAAAAACTGAAAGCATAACCAAAATATCATTCTTATGAGGCTATAATTGTGGCATACCTAGATGTAGAAAGGTAATTATATTGATGTTAGCATAATTCAACAATGAGATTTGAATTTACAGAAATAAATCATTAATGCTTGGGGATCATTCTGCAAGGGTTAATGCAATTTTAATGACCTATATGGAAACTGGTTCAGGTTCGTGCTCTTCAGCGGTTGGGTAGCCGGTTTGAAAATCTATCTGGACATGACAGATCTTGTATCTTGTCTGGTCAGCATAGAAATGGTCATTGTACATGCCGAATTGGCAGTCGTGATACTAGTTCAATTGACGATACCGGTACTAGAGCTAGCATATCAAGAATTGTAATGCTAGCTGAAGCCTTATTTGAGGTATGCTTATATGTTGGTAGCTATCAAGATGGCCTTCTATTAGTTGTTTTTACAAAGTGAATCCTCTATATATATATTTTAATTAGGTTCTCGATGAAATTCACCAGCAATCTGCGGTTTTATCTTCTCGCCCTTCTGTGTCTTCCATTGGATCTGTTCCTGCACCTAATGATGTAGTGGAGTCTTTGCCGGTCAGATTATACACAAAGTTGCATAAACATCAGGAGGATGCTGCCCAGTAAGTGTTCATATTTGACCGCCACTTGTAGTTCAGTTTATCCAATGCATGCAATGGATTTTTTTCTTGTTATTTTGTTGCTTTTATTTCCTTTTCTTTATAATGATATTTTTTATACTTCATTCTTATGAGCTGCGTATTAGATAAAGTTTACTTGATATGCAGCTTCTTGAAAGTAAAGATATCACTAAGGAAAACGCAAAAATTTGACATAAATCCTTTAACCTTGTTTTAGGAGCCTTACTTAGATCACAATATGCCTTTTTTCAAGCTAAACTGTTATCAGATCTTACTGAGATCACCATTGGAATTTCACTAATATTGAAATTTAATGATGGGGTTTTGCCTATATCTATGTCATTCCTTAATCTCACAGATGCTATATATGCCTTGTGGAGTATGAGGATGGAGACAGCATACGTGAGCTGCCTTGCTATCACCAATTTCATAGAACATGCATAGACAAGTGGCTCAAGGAAATTCACAGGTATGAAGGCTTTGCTGTTTTCCTCTTTTTAACCTACAAGTTTATGTCCATGCTTATCGACATTGATTTAGTAGGTGGTATAGGCACGTATAAAACATGGATGAGTTCTTTTTCTTCTGTATTTGAGGCACCTTAAGTGCATGTGAGGATTGAGGAGAATGAAAGGTTTAAGATTATATTAAAATCAGAAGGAAGGTCTCAATTAGATCTTCCCTTTTGTATTCTTCTGAATCATAACATAACCTGAGAGTGGAACGTTGTGTCAGTATAATTTTGAGTTGTGTGAAATACCAAGCAAATCTTATTTGCCTTGCCTCCTCGGAACTATTAACCTGCAGTCCAAATCCCTGTATTATTAAAGTGGGTCCTAACTACTTCCTCTAGTCCTTAATATAAGATATATTTGGAAAGTTGATCTTGGTCCTAAATATAAGACATAATTTTCATATTTGTTAATCTTTTCCTAATTTACCCATATTGATGCTCTCTCAACAATAATTAAAGGAGGAGATGGAATGAGAGAATTAAGGAAGTTAGATAACTAAGTTGTTTTGGAAAATATATGTCATATTAACTAACTTTCTTAATCTAATCAGATTATGTAAACATGTCTTATATTAAGAAACGGAGGGGGTATTAACCTGCAGTCCAAATCCCTGTATTATTAAAGTGAGTCCTAACTAGTATGAATTCACTCCCGTCACTTGAGGAGAAAGTGAGCAGAGAGAAAGAGATGGGTGAGACCCATATCTTGACTTTTCCCTCGACAGACTCCCACCCTATCTCTTTCTGTCTCTTTACTTTTGTCTCCTATCACTAAAGAGAATCTAGGCCCGCTCCTAACTGCTAAATGCCTTAGTTTGCATTATAGGAAAAAAGATCCGATCTTTCACTATGTCTTTTACTATCATAGTTTCTGTGGTGTACATTTCTATCTGCGCTATTCTAGTCAAAACAAATGTATTTTTGCTTATGTTGAGTAGGATTTAGAACAACTCAAAATCCTCTGTTACAAGCTTGCTGCTATAAATTTCTAACAGAGTCTCCGAAAATTGCCAATTCTTTGATGGTTAAAATGTACCTTCTTTATTTAGTCTCTCCTTATTTTAATGTCTGTGTCAGTAGCTGGGATGCTGAATAATTTAACTTGTACACACAGGGTGTGTCCACTATGTCGGAGGGACATCTGCATATCTGATTCCCTGTCAATGGAGAACTAAGTAGCCACTTGTTATTCAAAATCTCCCAAAGACCTCAGAAGCTTCATTGTTGTGCAACGCCAAAGACAAACGTTTAAGTAGTTCATTCCTTTTCTGCCAGTATTTTCATTTTTTCCCAAGCATTATATAATGTCATTGCTCAATGTAACTCCAAAATATGGCAGAAATGGACTGAACTACTGCTCTCTGTGCCTTCATCATTAGATGAAGCTCAGAAAAAGAGAGAGAGAGAGATGAGGATGATGTTTTTTGAGGAGGAACATTGTGAATACGTTTCTGAAAAAGGGATAAAAAACTTTTGCTGCAGCATGCAGATATTAGTCCCATTATGATGAGTCTTCCTTCCCACTTTTTATTTATTTTCCTTCACTTGCAACTAGAATGTGCTCTCTGTTTTAAAACCTACTCTGTGTTCTGAGAGCAATTATCGATATGCTTCTTTTAGGCATTTGATTATACTACCAAAAGAAGAAAAGTCAGTCAAATTGGTTGCTTTTTGGTTCCCCATCTTTGACTGCAACTTTAGAGGAGTGCGTGCATGAAGGCAATGATAAGTTTTGCATGTTATGATTTGGCCTTTCACTTTTCCGGAGAAAAGGGATAAAAAGGGAAAGCAAAAGGGGGTAGGCAAAGCATGTTTGTTGCAGCAGTATTATAGGAAGTGTTTTTAGTCAAGTTTATATTGGTGAGACACAAGCACCGATAATTTGCTTCTCTGTCTCTTGCTCACCTGATAGAACGCTGAGTTTAAATCATATATTTTCAAGTGAGAATGGAAAACGGAACTATGAGTTGGGAGCCTTACCCTGTGAATGAACTTCATTTTTGGCTTTGTGGATTTCAGAGAATTGACCTCTCTCTTTTCTGCCCTCTGCTTTTTATAATGTCACTGCTTTTTGTGAGTTGTTTGCAATGCTTTTTTCTTAAAATAAAAAATTTTAAAAGAAAAAATTAGTTGAGTTGGATTTAAAGAGTTAAGAAAGTGAGGGCATGCCTAACACTTAAAGGAATACTCCCACGGTCCCACCAACATCTATATCAAGAGCAAGTGAAAAGGGACTTGCTCTCCTTTAACTATGTTCTTGGTTCGAGGTGTGAGAATGAAAAAAATAGTGTTGGGAACTCTTTCCTCATGATTGTGGGTCTGACTTGTAGTGAATCGGATTAGTCGGAACCAAAGCTTCCAATGTCCTTGGTGGGCAAAAAAGAAAAAGAAAAAAGAATACTTCCACCAACAAAGTTTGTATATTAGTAGTAAAATTTAAACTAACAAATCTACGGATTATAAGCCAATTTTTTACCAACTAAAGTACAATTGCAATAGTTTAGTAAATAAAAATAGAATTGTCTAAAAAAAAAAAAGGTTAAAATAATTCTAGTGTTTTGGGATGATTTTGAATCCTTCCGTCTTTTATTAGAATATTGTTGGATGTTGGATAAGAAATAAGGCGACAAAAATACCTGAGAATTTATTAAATTGCATGGAAGCTATTAGTTAGGAAATGAATCAATGATAGTAAAAACCTTTTTTTTTTTTTATAAAACTCCCTCCCTTATATTCTTAAGCTTTTTTATTTTTGAGAAAATGTTACTCCCTATGATCTTAATTATAGAATCATTTTTTATACTATAAAAGTGGTCTTATAGTTAAGACTGGAGGTAGTAGTTTATTTTATTATTGTCTTGACTTGTTTTATTTTGATTATAAACTTACACACTATAATAGGAGGGAGGGTTGGGCTACAAATCTAGTGCGGGGGACCAGGTTAGATTTCTCCCATGATCTATTTTTTCATTATTCCTTATAATCTCTAAATCATGTCCGTCCATTTAATCTGAAAGATCACGCCATCAAGTTATACTCTTTGTATTTTTCTCTCATCTTCCCAATCAATGGTTCAAATAGGCTCATGAGAAAATGGATAATAAGATGATCCTTCCGGGAGGACCTTGTTCACATTTTGAGCATGAGACCAAGTGGGTTGGATGGAACAAGTAGGTCTAGGTCCAGTCCACATACCTTTATTTTTTTTAGGATTAATACAATCCTTAGTCTTTAAAGTTTATCCTCATTTTGATTTTAGTCTTTCAAGTTTAAAACTATAGGTTTTGGTCCATCAAGGAAAGGGGCAAAATAGTCCACACTTTTATTAAGTTATAAGGACCAATGTTTCAAATAAAATGAAACTTGAGAGAATTAAATTAAAATGAGGACAAACTTAAGGGATCAAAGATTACGTTAACCCTTTCTTAAAATAATGTCACAAGCTCACTACAATGAATTAATTTTCCCAATAAAACTATGGAGTTTACACTTCTTATATTGTATGAGAAGAATAAGATTCCTACATACACATGAAATGGTGGACCCACATCTTTTTTTAAAAAAAAAAAAAAAAAAAAAAACTCAAACAAGGAAATGGTGGGACCCACATCTTTTTGTATCTATGGCATAATGATACACTTCTCCTACAACAATATAAGAAGTGTATTTCCCTAAAACTATATAAAAAATCTCTTTTATTCTATAGTAATTTGCTTTAAACTCTATATAGTTACAAAAAACAAAGAACTACTAGTATTAGATTAAAAAAACTCTACAAAAGTGTTTTTCCGACGTTTAAGATAAATATGTTAGAAGAGTTTTATTCCAAAATATGAAAAAGTATTTTTAAAAGGCACATATAATGGATATGCATAGAACATTACACATAATAGCTGGTCAGCATTGTTATGGGATAACAACACTCTCAAGTCATCCTACAAAATAGAAATATTATACGAGTCATAGTACAACTATATAACTTTTTTTTTTTTTTTTTGAGTTGATTTTAGTTTTAAATATAAGATATATTTTTTATATTTATTAATCTTATCTTAATTTGACCTTATTGATGCTCTCTCAATACTAAGCAAAGAGAAGAGTGAAGGAGAAAGTTGAAAAAAAAGACTAAAGTGATTTAGAAAATGCATTTGATATTAACTAATGTTCTTAATTTAGTTAACTTAAATAAATATATTTTATATTAAAAATTAGAGAGAGTATAAGTTAATAAGTGGCTGTCTAAGGAGTCAAACACAACTATCTCTAACATAAGGATTTGACCGACTAGTTATTTGGTTTGGAGGAACTATATCAAAATATTAGTATTCTCTCTGTGTTTACACGGTTTACACAGTACAAGTCCTGAGTGTGCACAAAAAATTATTAGGTACTTCACACCAAATAAATTTAGAAAAATCACAGTGAGGTCACAAGGTATAAACATAATTAAAAAAAGTCCCATATAAAATTCTTTTTATAAAAAAGTCTCTAGATTAGTTGTGAATGTAAAATGGTTGTGTTGCCCATTCTGAATTAAAAAATGCAAGAAGTTACTGAATTCCCCTCACACAAAAAAACCCTATGTAAAAATAGTTTTTTATGTTGTTAAAATGACTTTATTAATGGTTGAAAGAATTATTAGCTACTGAATGTGCATCTTGGTACAATTAGTACTAAACTTGTCACAATTTCTCCATGTATCAGAAACTCGTTGTCAAAATAGGAATAAGTAGTTGTTAAAATACGTATTACCTTCTGATGTGAAATTTATCATGAAATATGGAAGTTTAAAAAATTTTCCAACTATGAAAAACTTTTTATGAAAATGGTTTTTCATGTTGTCAAACATTCTTCAAGTTCCAAAAATTCTCCATATATGAAAAACTCGTTGTGAAAATGGTTTGTAATATTGTCAAAATAGTTTTTCACGTGGTCAAAAAATTCTTTAGGTTTCTAAAATTTTATATGTATGAAAAACTCGTTGTGAAAATGGATTCAATATTGTTAAAATGATTTTTCATGTCAAAATTCTCCATGTTTCTAAAATTCTACACATATGAAAAATTCATTGTGAAAACGGCTTCTAATGTTGTTAAAATGACTTTTCATGTTATAAAAAATTCTCCAATTTTCTAACAACATCGGCTTATGTATTTTGATGTACAATGTACCTAATGTTCATATTGTCAAAATAGGCATGAGAACTTGTCAGAAGGCTTATCAAAAAAGACACATTCAGTTGCCATTATATACTCTTGTCACGAATTGCCACATTCAGTAGCCATTAGATACATTGTCAAAATATATAACATCATATAAATGCATATAGTTTTTTGAATTACGTGAAATGAGCAGTTTCAAAATTTTACAATCAAACTACAAGTTTATTTCTTTGTCTTTATGACAATAAAACTGCTCCTCTCATCCCTTTGGCTTCCTATCTCCGTCTTTATTTGTCGTTTTCATATTGTTCGTCATATTCTTGTTACCTAAAAATTAACATCGGCAGTTTGTTAATGCTCACGCTACCATTATTGACAAAATAAAGCTTCCATCAACTGTATCCTTGAAATTCAATTGCACAAGATGTTACCTTGATTAAACTAACATAAGCCCTTAAAAAAAACTCTATTTTCAATCAATCATTTTCATTTTAGCGCAACATTCCAACACAATGAGTAAGAACAGTACTTGGCCAGCCCAATCATGGAGAAGATAACTCCCAATACAATGACAAGGAACCTTAACAAATATTCTCAATGAGGACAGAAAGCTCAACAATCTTTATTTTTCAATTGAAGAGTGAGTGTTTAGTTTTCAATTTCCCTTCAACACTCAGCTTTATAACAACCAATAGATTTTTTTTTTTTTTTTTTTTTTAAATGCAAATGCTTAAGTAATTGAGCCTCTCAAAATTTGATAGAAAACAATGTGCTTACAACAAGAATTTTTGCCAAGTTACTAGCTGTCCCAACCTTTCTAAACTCTTAACAACTAGATTTCCAGCAAGATAAATGGTTTCCAATAAGTACTTCCTACCAAAGTCCAAGACAATAGTGAAACAACTATAGAGCAAATAAATCCAATCAATAGAATCACAACCTCAGCCACATTAATACAATTTTGCAAAACAATAACTCAATTGCAGCAATTAAAATCAATTCCTAAAGTCAAAACACTGCATCTTAGCAGCTAGATTCAATTCGAAATTCATAATCATATTTTTATTAACTCACAATCAAAATCGATTCAGTAATAGTAATGTTAATAGGAATTCCAGGTTTCACAATACTGAATAACCAGACAATCAATAACATAGGAAAATTTGAATCACAGTAGCTTAAATCCAAAAGGTGAATGTAGTTATACCAAGAAATTTTAAGCAAAAGACAAAAAGTTCATATTTGGAAAACTTTTGGCAGACAAAACAATATTGCTTAAGGTGAAAATCTAGATAGGAAACAATAATAGTTTAGCGACTGAAATTATGTAGAAGGACAATGTAGGGGAAAAAAAATCACCAAAATATATTAGATTCAGCAAGTTAATTTGGTTTGAATGCAAAATTATCAAAAGTTCCTTTGTGAACCTCTATCCTAGCAAGTGATGAGAGAGAAGAGTCCAAAGCTTTTGGGACATATCTGAAGCCTTAACTTTTGAGTTACAGAAAAATAATACAAAACTTACCTTGCGAGCAGTCAATACACAGGTTGATCAAGACAGCCACCGTCAACCATAAGACAACCACCGGTGACTATGGGTTCAGCTGACAACGACGAAAGCACGCAGTGACTCTTCGTCGTGTTAGACACGAGCGATCAGAAAGAAGAGTTCGAAGCTTTTCAGACACAAAGAAGAGTTTGAAGCTTTGGGGCAACTTTGTCATTTCACATAACAACGATTAGGCGTGAGACTTTTTGGTTAGGGAAATTAGGTGTGGGACTTTTTTGTAATTCTTTATAATCTTTAGTACCTGAAAGTGATTTGCCCAATAAATTTCTAATGGATCTTTCCCAATTAAGCTACAGTATTTTTTTTTTTAAATTTTTTATTTGGTCTTGTGTTACAGAGAAGAGGAGCAAGGCTATGTCATGAAATAGGCGTGGAAAGGAAAGCACTGAATTGAGAGTAGTAGAACTGTGCACTGTGCAGTATTGGAGAATCCGAGAGGAGTATGAATGAATTGGGAATGAGTAGAGACAGCTAGAGGGAGAGACAAGTAGAGATGTAGAGTAATGGAATTACAGTGAAAACGGTAATGAAGGAGAAGGATCTGAAAGATGAATAGCATCAACGACGACAATTCCAGACAAGACCTCGACCCTCAAAGTGACCACAGTTCCGACTATTTAGCTCACTCTCTTCCTCTCCAGCCCCAGCCTCAGACCCAGCCGCAGCCTCGCCGCCCTCGTGGCTTTGCGGCCACCGCGGCGGCGGCAGCTACCACCGCCCCCAATTCCGCTGGAAAGGGCAAGAAAGAGAGAGAAAAAGAGAAGGAGCGCACCAAGCTCAGAGAGCGTCACCGTCGAGCAATCACTAGCCGTATGCTCGCCGGCCTCCGTCAGTATGGTAATTTCCCTCTCCCGGCTCGTGCGGACATGAATGATGTGCTTGCTGCGCTCGCCCGCGAGGCTGGTTGGGTTGTTGAGGCAGATGGCACCACCTACCGTCAGTGCCCACCTCCTTCGCAAATGGTTTGTGTCATTTGCTTCGGAATTCTGTGCTTTTGTCATTTAATTCCCTTCCTGAGTTTTGACATTTATTGAAGTGAAGCATTGAATTTTGAGCGGCTTTTGTTATTTGTAAACCATATTCCCATTTAAGAAAACAGAACAACTTTATCCGTTATAATTTTTAGCTTAGAAGGTTGGAACTCGGAAGAAAGCACATGCTGCTTCTGGGTTAAAAGTTGGCACAGGTCTGCCAATTAAATCTCTGCGAAGGAGGTTGACTTCAGGCTTAGACGTTTAGTAATGGTGTTTACTAGAATATCGGCTGACTGGGGGGTACAGGCAAATACAAAATCTTATTTTCTGATACAGAAAACCATGGAGCTTGGTTGTTTGGTAATTTGATTAAGTGTATGTTTGGCTTCACGAGTCATGACCACCAAATCCGTGGTCTGTGGAAACAGGCTTTCCTACATGGAACCAAACATGTTAGAACAGGTTTCATTAGGGTTTCAAAGTCAAGAATGGGTTGCATGGTTATTACAATAATTTTCCCCCCATAGGTAACGTCTCTTATTGCAAATTAAAGCATGCTTTAATCTAGTTATAAGGGAAAATTCCAGAATGGATATGCTATTTATTTTCCACTAACTTAAATTCACAGGATAAAGGCATTGTTACTTTAGCAGGTCTATCAGAAGAAAAACCTACATGGCAATTATTGTCCTAATCCTTGTTGACCAGTAGTTCCCTTCAAAAATCAGGAGAAGAAAAGAGGATAGAATTATGACCAATGATTGATTTGGCAATAAAATAATTTGGAAGTTCTTTACTATATAACCTTACAAATTCATACTATCGTGCAGACATCATTTGCTGCAAGGTCAGTTGAAAATCCACTCTCTGCAGGTTCTTTAAGAGCTTGCAATGCTAAAGAAACACTGGAGAATCAACCACCAGTACTTAGAATTGATGAAAGCTTGTCACCTGCGTCCATTGATTCTGTTGTAATTGCAGAGAGGGATTCAAAGAATGAGAAATATCCAAGTGCAAACCCTATCAATCCAGTCGACTGCCTGGAGGCTGATCAGGTAATTTTGGTGTATAATTCAAGTGTTTTAAATTACTTTTCAGTATCTTATTGGTTGACAATTCCTTTTTTTCTCCAATGATTCTGCAAAGTTACATTTTGCATAGTAAAAAGAAAGCTTGGGATCTGCAAACTCGTATGTTTAGTATTCAGAATCAGTATGATCCTCTCATTTTGAAAGTAGAGTGATTGAGCTCAGCAATTGGGGATAATACAAGTGTCAACTGTCAAGTACACATTTGGAAATTCCAACGCTGACATGCTTTAGATAAATTGCATATTCCACCTGAACTTTGAAGGATTTTATCTTGATTTCTTGTAAGCAAGAAGCCTAAATTGTATTTTGGCAGTTTTGGGCTGAGAATTAATGGATATTGCTTTATTTCGGTAAACTGTTAGTACAAACAGATGTTATCCAGAACCACTAATGATGTAATTTATTTATGCAGCTTATGCAGGATATTCATTCTGGGGTGCATGAGAATAATTTCACGGGCACACCTTATGTTCCTGTTTATATAAAACTTCCAGTACGTATCTCCTGTATGCTTCTGTAATATTTTATTTTTTTTTTTGAACCTGCATATTAATAGTTGTCCAATTTTTTTCCCTAAAACAACAAACAACACATTCTGAGGTTCTGTTTTTAAGTCACTGAATATTTTAGACCTTTCATTAAATTATATGATTTCTATTTCTAAAATATCAATTTTACTGCAGGCTGGTATTATTAATAAATTTTGCCAGTTGATTGATCGTGAAGGAATTAGACAGGAGCTAATTCACATGAAGTCTTTAAATTTTGATGGCGTCATTGTGGATTGTTGGTGGGGCATTGTTGAAGGCTGGAGCCCACAGAAATATGTGTGGTCTGGCTATAGGGAACTTTTTGACATTGTTAGAGAAATGAAGTTGAAGTTACAGGTATGTTTAATTGCTCCAAGACATGCATCTTTATTCTCTAATCAAATGCTTTTATTCTTATATTTACCACATGTTCATGTTTCTGCATATGAGTGCATCTCCATTATCATTTTTGGCTTGGTAACAGGGCAAGTCAATTCTTTTGTGACAGAGTTACTTTTCTGGTCTTGACTTTTGTTGGAAATTCTGCTTACCAGTTCTTAGAACTTGGGTGAACAACAGTGAAGGGAAAAAACAACAGGGAACATTGATGTGATATAAGGGAGTGATGTTTAATTGATTATGATTAAAGTTATTAATTATAATGTTTCGATTCTTTGGGACTTATTGTTTGCTAAGAAGCACTGATGCTGTATTTAGGGGCAATTTGGAGTGTTGTCTCATATTTGATATGTGTGGATTTGTAGGATATGGATCTGATCCAATACCAATCCTTCTTTTTAAATTTTAGTGTGTCATAAATGGTTTGTAATCAGAGATATAGAGACTATTTATTATCTAATACGGAATTACAGAATTCATCAGGCCTTAGGAATAGGATCATTTATTGTTATTACCTAGAAGGATTAGTATTTAATTTCTATCTTGAATCAGGATTCTGATTCTAAGTTTGGATGTTTGTCCTAGTTGAATTAAGATTGAGTCACCTATTTGAATCCCATTTCAAATTTTGAAGGTTGTTATGGCTTTTCATGAATATGGAGGGAATGATTCTAGTGATCCGTTGATTTCTCTCCCACAATGGATTTTGGAGATTGGAAAAGACAACCAGGATATCTTTTTCACAGATCGTGAAGGACGGAGGAATACTGAATGTCTTTCTTGGGGCATTGACAAAGAGAGAGTTCTGAAAGGAAGAACTGGAATTGAGGTATGAAATACCCAATACATTTTTTAAATTTGTATTCCATTTTTTCAACATCATTGAATGACTGTTAGTTGCATTACATACTGATTGCTGATGTGGTATTGCATTTCATTTATTAAAAAGAAGAGTTGGCCCTTTTTTTTTGTCTCTTATTAGTCTTGTCTAATTTGTGCAGGTCTATTTTGATTTCATGAGAAGCTTTCGGACAGAATTTAGTGACTTGTTTGAGGAAGGCCTCATTTCTGCTGTAGAAATTGGACTTGGGGCATCTGGGGAGCTGAAATATCCTTCTTTTTCAGAAAGGATGGGATGGAGGTACCCAGGTATTGGTGAGTTTCAGGTACCTAATTTGTGTCCCTGTTTTAAATTAGTTTGCATGTTGTGGATTATAAATGTTGCATTACATTTGTGTGATACCATATTCTATATTCTGATTCTGAAATCCATAGGTTGCCTTTTTCTTGATACATTTTTCTGGGCAGTGTTATGATAAATATCTGCTACAAAGCCTGCGCAGAGCAGCCAAATTACGTGGCCACTCTTTTTGGGCTAGAGGACCTGATAATGCTGGACAATACAATTCAATGCCTCATGAAACTGGTTTCTTTTGTGAACGGGGCGATTATGACAATTATTATGGTCGCTTCTTCTTGCATTGGTATGCCCAGTCATTAATAGACCATGCAGATAATGTTTTGTCTCTTGCAAGCCTGGCTTTTGAGGAAACAAGACTAATTGTCAAGGTACGGTTCTGCTACATCATATTTTAGTCAATAGTTGTTTTATCTTCAAGCTGTGCAACAAAATTTGGCTGGTGTTTTTCATCGCCAGCATTAAGAGCTGGTGGATGTGGTCTAATTTCAAATATATTCTAGGGAAAAGAAAAGTAATGAAATGAGCGCAGCCGAAGCAGAATAAAGATTTTGGGATAAGTAAATTTGGCTGGAATCATGTGTTAGAAGAGGAAGAATGTATGGTTTTTGGTTAGGGGAATTTTATTGGAATGGGAGAGTTAATCAGAGGAACTAGTTTGCTTGGGCATAATTTTAGGGTGATTGCTATGAGGTTCCACAAGATAATTTAGGTGTGAAAAATGTTTTTGTGGAGCATTCAATAAATGATGGTGGATGGATAAATTTTTATGCTTTGTTGTTGTTGTTGTTATTTTCTGCTAAGCACAAATATATTCTTCTCTTGGAGGCAATCTTATTCGATGCACTATCAGGCACTAAATGTGGGTACCTCTTCTAGCGGGGATTCGAACCCTAGTTTGTCACATTGTGAGGGACTAGCCTCTTCTATTAAACTCAACCCCTAGTTAGTTTGCTCTGTTATTATTTGTTGGTCATGAACCAAATTACAAACATTTTAATTGATGAACTTTGACTGGAATGATTCCCTCCAGTAATTTATCTCTCTTTTATAGTTGCTTTATTCATTGATAATTGTAATTGCTTCTGCCAGAAATTTGTTGATTCTTGAAAAGGCATGAGCTTGGAATTGAATTGAGCTTACAAGATAAAGAAGAAGTTATTCTTGACCTGAGTTTTCATTTCAGTGTTATTTATTGCCATAGCTTGCTAGCGTTTGGAAGACTGATTGTTACATTTACTGCCATTTATCTGGGCCCGTGGAACTAAACATTTGGTACTGAAATTTTATCATATTATTGAAATCAATGAGGGGTGCCTGAAAAGATTCTGGTGTGCAGATTCCTGCTGTATACTGGTGGTACAAGACTGCTAGTCACGCAGCAGAGTTGACAGCAGGATATCACAACCCTACGAACCAGGATGGATACTCTCCTGTTTTTGAGGTTCTGAAAAAACATGGTGTGACCATGAAGTTTGTCTGCTCAGGATTTCAGTTTTCTAGTCAGGAAGCTGACGAGACGTTGGCTGACCCAGAGTGCTTGACTTGGCAGGTTGGTGTCATTTTCTTCTGCCAGGCATCTTGACCTGAATCCAGCTTATCAAGGCCTGAGCTTTTGAAGTGGCTTTGCTTAGAGGCAGCATTTATATTTTATAATGGTTTTGAAATTTGCATGACTGATTTTGGTCATCATGTTCATCCCACCCCTGGACAAATTTGTATAATTGGCATGAGTAATGACCAGTTGTTATATGTTCCACAGGCATTGAACTCATCCTGGGATCGAGGGTTGATAGTAGCTGGAGAGAATGCAATACCATGTTATGAGAGAGAAGGGTTCAAGAGACTAGTTGATATAGCGAAGCCGAGAAATGATCCTGATCGCCACCACTTTTCATTTTTTGCATATCAACAACCTTCCATGGTTCAGGGGAATATTTGCTTACCAGAGTTGGATCACTTCATCAAATGCATGCACGGTAAGTTTTATAAGAATGCATTCTGATATAAATAGAATATTTATGTAATGGATGGATTGGAGAGATTGAATAACCAACGAAATATATGGGTCAATGGATAGATTACCCTACCCGGAAAATAGGTCATGGATGATGTATTAATTTTGAAAGTTTCGTACTTGACTCTAAACAGGTTAAATATAATGCCCTGATTTCCTTGTCATGATTATACCTGGACTTGGACTTGTGCCCCAGACGGAACCTGAAGAAGGAAAGAAATGAGGAGATTGATGTAATAAATGAATTTCTTCTTCTTTATTGGCCAACCTCTTCGCTTTCCAATAAGAGAAGTCTAGGGAATTTCATTGCTGAACCAGAGCGTTGTGCCTTAGGGGTAGAGCCAACATTTTTTTTTTGTTTTAAACCTTGGCGGGACATCATAACTTTATTTTAAACTTGTTTATCTTTTTAATCAAAAAATATCCATTTGATGTTTGCTTTGCTAACTTCCCTTTTGCAGGTGACATTACGGGGGATCTGTAATGGCTCAAGTCTTTAATTTATAATTGTAGGCCATTTTAAGGGGGCATGCTTGCCCTCGTATAATGGATGGAACTGGTTTATATTATGGCAGCCATGTATATTGTTATCTAATGTATTCTTGTAATGTCTATAGGCTTCAAGATATATATAGGGCTTGATACTTCCCATGCCTCGCTATTCCATTATACGATTAGAGTTTTTTCATGTTTGGTAAAGATAGAAGTAGTGATTATACGAAGAGAAAAGGTTAGTGGTACTGAAGGACTCAGTCTAACTTTTTGAACCCCAAAATAGTATGGTAACTGCCTGTGGGCTTGTGTTTGCATGGAGCGAGCTATTATCTATAGTTTATGAATTGTGGATCTTTTTATATTATTTTATTAATTTACTAGTTTATTGATATTGATATTGATATTGATAATGATGATTTTGGTACGACAAGTATGGGATTGGTTAGCGTCTTTTGCTCTTAACGTTTTCATCCGCTCCTCTTCTCCTCTACTATTCATCTTTGCGTTTAAATTGAAATTTGAATGGTTCGAGATGTAATGTTTTATAAAAAAATATTCTTTTTAATTATTTTTATTGTACTTTTAAATTATCATAAGTAAAATTTAGTAGTTTTTGAATTTATTTATTTATTTTTTAACAATTTGATATTTTATAAATATTTTTATAAAATATTAAATCAACTATTTAAATTTCAATTTAAAGGCTTAAATATGTAACAGGGGGAATAGGGAATAAAACAGTAAGAGCAGATAACAATTGTCAATCCTGTTAAGTACAAGCTTTTAGATGAGATTTGAGAAAGGGACTGAATTTGTGATCCCAAACATCCTCGTCTACACCTCACTCTTTTACTTGTCCCTAAACGGGAATGATAGGCAATAGAGTGTTTCATACTAAGCCAAAATCTATGAGGGAGAATTTTTAGAAAGAATCAAGAGGATTGTTCCATCTTTAAAATATTGTGAATGATATAGGAACATTTTTGTAATGTAAATTATATTACAAAAGTGTTTTATAATTAGAGGAGATAGTAGTAGGAATTATGAGCCAATCGGTCTAAAATTAAGGAAAAAAGTGATTTTCCTTGAATAAAATGAATTACTTGTTGGGAGACCTTCAAGCTAAACGATATCTTTTTAATTTATTTTAATAAGCTAATCTAAATAACTTGACGAACTAAGCTAAAAACATCATTTTCAACCCATCTCGCATGTTTTAGCTTAAGATTTTTTTTTAAAAAAAATACAAATCTTAGGGTATTTTCAATTTTCTTGTTTAGTTTAATTTAAATAATTGTTTTTCTTAATTTTAAATAAACTAGTTTATAAGTGAAAAAGATCAGTCAAAAACACAATTGATTCTCTACCTGTCTGATTAAAATTGAGAAAATTTCAGTCAAATCCTTTATAATAAATTAATTTCAATCAACCCCCAAAATTTTTTGAAATTTTACTGTACTCTCATAGTCAAAATGAAATTAGTTTTGTAGGTAAAAAGACAATGATGCCCTTACTTTAGTTGTCTTATAAATTGTCATATTTGTTTTATCAATACTCATATTTTTCTTGTGAATTTTCATATTTGTCTTTTAAATGACCAAAATATTTTCAAGTCCCTAGGTTTTTTAAATCATTTTATTTATCTTGTAAATATCTTTATTGGTCTTTTAAATTTTCATATTTGTCTTGTTAATTTCCATATTTATCTTGTAAATGGAAAAAATATTTTGAACTCCCTTGGTTCTTTTGAAACTCTTTATTTGTCTTATAAATGCTCATATTTATTTTGTAAATGACCAAAATATTTTTAAATTCTAGATTTTTTTGAATATCTTTATTTGTTTTGTAAATACTCTCATGAAAAAATAAAAGACGAACATAATTATCTTTTCACCAATAAAAATTAATTTTATTTTCACCATGTGGTGCCGTGAAGTTTTGAGAGGGTCTGCCTACAATTTTTCTCAGAAAACTTTGTGTATATATATATATATATATATATATTTTTTTTTTTTTTACTCAAAAAAAAAAAAATTTGACCAAAACTTTGCTCAAAACCGACAAAACCCGCAATTTGACCCAAACTTTCAAGTCTTTTTTTTTAACCTCGAACTTGGCTCTTAGTCTGTCACATGCAAAATTGCAAAAGCACAAGATAAAACTTCGATAAATGATCTGGTGTGCATCTTTTTATTTCATTTATTTTTATAACTATTTTATTCAATGGCAAAAAGGAGATTAAAAATATGAAGATATGCCAATAAAAATTAGTCTAATTGATAAAAAATAAAGACCTTTTAGACTTTAGTGGGTGATTTGTGGGAGGAGTTTTATTTTGTAGTAATACTAATCTTCATATGGAAGAAAAATCGCTAAACGCCTTCTCTTCTTCAGATCAGTCTTCTTGGCCTCCGCTAAACCCCAAGATTGACCCAAATCCCATTTCAGTCTTCGCCTTCGCCCTTCGGCTTTCACTTCTGCGGTCTCGTCTTCTTTAGTTCTCCTCGTTACTGCTCATCCCCTTCTTCTCCGTCCTTTTCGGCCTTTGCTCGTCTTCTCCGTTAAACGTTCTCGCTGGTCGCCTCGCCTCTCCATCACATCGCAGGTTGTCTTCGGTGTTCCACTTGTTTTTGAAAGTTGGAGTGAGACCCAGCCTAAGGCTCAGTAAGATTTCAGATTTTCTTGCAAGTTTTTCCCTTCTCCCACTTTCAGTTTATTTAGAGTAAATTACTAATGATTTATAATGCCATTGGTAGTCAGATTCTGGATACTCCATATTTTTATGGTTTCATTTTTTGGATTGAGAAACTCGTATGCTACACAGTTGGTCGGATCTGGAATTTATGATTACAAAACTTAGGTGTAAGATTGAGAAACTCTTATGCTATCCAGTTGGCCGGATCTTGAATTTATGATGGCAAAACTTAGGAGTAAGGCGAACTTATCCAAGTTGATATATGTTTATCACTGAACTTGCTTGTCCCATGGGTCAGTGCCACTCGTGTTCCCCCTTGTTTTCTGCAATATGGTTAGACAATTTTATACATATTGAGGTGCTTTATAAGCAATTATGTTATGAATCCTTTGTACCCCTCGGTCCTGATTATAAGACATAGAGTTGACTTTTCTGGGAGAAATTAAGAAAGCTAGAAAAATATTTATTTGTCATTTTTTCTCCAAACCATTTTGACAAACTTATAAACTAATATATAATCTAGGATACATATTTGATATGATTAAGTAACTTATTTAGTTTCCTTAATCTCTAAAAAAAGTCAACTCTGTCTTATATTTAAGACTGGAGGGAGTACTTCATTGCCGAATTTGATTTTATGGGTATTTGGGGTGGGAAGGATCATTCCCCCAGGTCCAGCTATGCAAAAGAAAAGAAAATTCTTGCAAGGTATGGGAGAGGGAGGGAGCAGACTATATGGCCGATTTGGTATATTTCAGAAAACAGCACTCATCCAATGCACAAAAGCACCACAAGCTATGCCTATCTTGTCCTTGTTATCATTATTGAACAATGTCATGCTTTGTTCATTACTCTTTTAAAACAATGGTTACTGACAATATTTTATTTTCTATTCAATTTTCCGTTTCATTCTTTTACTTTATGTGTACCAAATGACCCATGAGGGAACAAGGCAGGGACAAATGGTAAAAAAACTCACCCTATTCTTCCTCATTGCCTTCCTTAGCTTGTAGGGTACTGAAATTAGTGAGTTTTATGTCATTAGTTTGTATTGCTTGTGTCGGTAATAATTTTTTTTTGTTCCAAAATCTATTATAGGAACTGTAATTTTGAAGTCAATTTCATAGTAGATATGGAAGATGATGATTATGAGGAGTATGTGCCTGTGGCCAAGCGTAGGGCCATGGAGGCCCAGAAGATTCTTCAGCGAAAAGGAAATTCATCCTCCACAGTTGATGATGATTTGGAGAAATCAAGAGTGGCTGAAGCTAAACCAAGTCTTTTGGTTAAGGTGTCACAGTTGAAACGGGATCAACCTGAGATTAGTCCAACAGAGCAGCTTGTTCAACAAGAAAAAGAAATGATTGAGAACTTATCAGATCGAAAAACTCTGATGTCTGTTCGGGAATTGGCTAAGGGAATCACTTATACAGACCCTTTGCCTACTGGATGGAAGCCACCTTTACCAATTAGAAGAATGTCAAAAAAAGCATGTGATTTGATTCGGAAGCAGTGGCATATAATAGTTGATGGCGAAGACATCCCACCCCCAATTAAGAATTTCAAGGATATGAGGTTTCCTGAGCCAATTTTGAAGAAGTTGAAAGAAAAAGGGATTGTTCAACCAACACCTATTCAAGTGCAAGGCCTTCCTGTGATCTTATCCGGGAGGGATATGATTGGGATTGCATTCACAGGATCAGGGAAGACTCTAGTCTTTGTGTTGCCAATGATCATGGTGGCACTGCAAGAGGAAATTATGATGCCTATTGTTCCAGGAGAAGGTCCATTTGGTTTGATTATTTGCCCATCAAGGGAACTGGCTAGACAGACTTACGAAGTGGTTGAACAATTCTTGGTACCTCTTAGAGAAGCTGGATATCCTGAGCTCAGGCCGTTGCTTTGTATTGGTGGGGTAGATATGAGATCACAGCTAGATATTGTGAAGAAGGGTGTCCACATTGTTGTTGCCACCCCTGGGAGGTTGAAGGATATGTTAGCAAAGAAAAAAATGAGTCTTGATAATTGCAGGTATTTAACATTAGATGAGGCTGATAGATTGGTAGATTTGGGATTTGAAGATGACATTAGAGAAGTGTTTGATCACTTCAAAGCTCAAAGACAGACGCTCTTATTTTCTGCCACCATGCCAACCAAAATTCAGAATTTTGCTAGAAGTGCTCTGGTGAAACCAGTCATTGTCAATGTGGGGCGGGCAGGGGCAGCAAATCTTGACGTAATACAGGAGGTAGAGTATGTTAAGCAAGAGGCAAAAATTGTGTATCTCCTTGAGTGCCTGCAGAAAACCCCACCTCCAGTTTTAATATTCTGTGAGAACAAGGCAGATGTGGATGACATTCATGAATATCTTCTCTTGAAAGGAGTGGAAGCAGTGGCTATTCATGGAGGCAAAGATCAGGAAGAAAGAGAGTATGCAATTTCATCCTTCAAGTCTGGAAAGAAAGATGTGTTGGTTGCAACTGATGTTGCATCCAAGGGATTGGATTTTCCTGATATTCAGCATGTTATTAACTATGACATGCCTGCTGAAATTGAAAACTATGTTCATAGGATTGGACGAACTGGACGATGTGGCAAGACAGGCATAGCAACAACGTTCATTAACAAGAATCAAACTGAGACAACCTTGCTTGACTTGAAGCATCTGCTGCAAGAAGCAAAACAACGTATTCCCCCAGTTTTAGCAGAGCTGAATGATCCAATGGAATATATTGAGGATATCACAGATAAAAGTGGGGTTAAGGGCTGTGCGTATTGTGGAGGGCTTGGTCATCGCATTCGTGACTGCCCCAAATTGGAACATCAGAAGAGCATGGCAATTGCAAACAACAGAAGGGATTATTTTGGTTCTGGTGGATACAGAGGAGAAATATGAAAACGGAAAAGGACCGCTTCATTGTGCATCAGTTTATGTATTGTAACTGAAACTTGATTTTTCCAGCATGAAATGTAATTAACTTAATTTCATATCTTAAGATGTCCAATATTGTGCTTCATTCATCTGGATTGATTTTCTTCTTTTCATGCGGTCTCGAAAGATTCGCACTGTATTTAGAACATTTGGTTTCTGCCCCAATCCTTTTTTCCCCATACAAGTAAATGGTCTCAGTTGGAATGCTGCAATATTATACTAGTACTTACTATAACCCTGTTCCCCCCTTCTGGTATATAATTTGAAAAAGAAGTCTACCTTTTTTGTCGTTAAAAATTTGGGTGGCCTCAATGCAAGTCTAATGGTACAAGAAATATTTATCAATTATCAATTATCAATTATCAATTACTTTTATAATCCTTGATTTTATGCAATTAACGGAAAACAAGTATTTTTTTAATAATAAGATAAATTTCAAATATTTTTCAAAATTTAAGAAAGAAGTCGCATGGTTAATGATTCAGAAATATGCAACTTTTCAAAAATTATTTTATATGTATATTTTTTTTTTATATAAATTTTATATGTATATTGATATTCATTTGCACAACCTTTAGTTTTGGGCTGGGCTTTTAGCAAAGTCCATGTATCATTTTCATATATGTTATGACTCATGAGCTACACGACGTGGCCGTTGAATCTCTAGTTTTCTGCGTCCAGTCCTCACTGTCATCGTGGGCGTTCCATTCTGAGAAAAATTTGAAAGGAAAGGCCCTGGTCTTCGCAGTTCTTCTCTTCCACGATTTCACTTAATTTCGTTTCTTGCGCGATCCTAATATTATAGCTTTGATCCTTGCTTCAGTGCACGCGTAACTCCAGAATAGTCGTTATTTTGAAGTTTCAAGCTTTGAATTTTAGGGTTCTATTGCCTGTTACTCCAAACATAATATGGAGGCCATGGCTGGTAGCCCTAGAAACAGTAGACTAAGATATCCACCAAAAATTATTCAATCGAAAACCTCTAGGCATTCATCTCCAATTCCGAAATCGCATAAACCTAATCAGTTTCCATCCCACCTTGACGCACCGGAAGTTTCATCGTCAGCCAGAACCATCTGTGATATTCTCACTCGAGCATCGCCTAATGAAATTGAATCCGCACTTTCTTCCACTGGAATCAAACCTTCTGCGGATACCGTCCATGAAGTTCTCAAACTTTCCTACAATTACCCTTCTTCCGCGGTGAAGTTCTTCCGCTGGGCCGGGCAGCAAACGAAGCGTACGGCACATGCTTGGAACTTAATGGTCGATCTGTTGGGTAAGAATCAACTCTTTGAACCCATGTGGGATGCAGTTCGAACAATGAAACAGGAAGGGGCGCTTTCTATGTCTACATTTGCGTCCGTTTTTGAGAGTTATTGCATGGCTAATAGGTTTAATGAAGCTGTGATGAGCTTTGATGTGATGGACAGATATGAGATGCAGCAAGATGTTGTTGCGGTGAATTCCTTATTGAGTGCAATGTGCCGTGAAGATAATCAAACTTCAAAAGCCATGGAATTCTTTGAGAAAATCAAGGAAAAGATACCTCCTGACGGTGACACGTTCTGTATTTTATTGGAAGGGTGGGACAAAGAAGGGAATGTGGCGAAAGCTAAGACTGCTTTTGACGAGATGATTGTTCGTATTGGATGGATCCCAACAAATGTGTCTGCTTATGATACATTCCTGACAACTCTTGTTCGTGGGCTGCAGATTGATGAGGCCATAAACTTTCTTAAAGTTATGAAGGAACATAACTGCTTACCAAGTATGAAATTCTTTAGTGAGGCCCTTGATATTCTCACAAAGCAAAATGATGTTGCTCGTGCTATCCATATTTGGAATATAATGGTGGGTGGTGGATTAATGCCGACCTTGATAATGTACAATGCCATGATTGGCTTAGTTTGCAACAACAACGAGATTGGTCATGCATTTCAGCTACTCGATGAGATGGTCCTGCATGGTGCTTTTCCGGACTCTTTAACTTATAATATGATTTTTGAATGCTTGGTGAAGAACAAAAAGGTTCGTCAAACTGAAAGGTTCTTTACTGAGATGATCAAGAATGAATGCCCACCGAGGCATTCTAATTGTGCTGCGGCCATCACAATGTTTTTTGATTGTGATGACCCTGAAGCAGCGAATGAGATTTGGTGTTACATGCTTGACAATCATGTCAAGCCACTTGATGAAAGTGCAAATGCGTTGCTTTTGGGTTTGTGTAGCTTAGATAGGTTATCAGAGTTGAGAAGGTCTGCAGAAGACATGCTTTACAGAAGGGTTACTATATATGAATCAACTATGCGGAAGTTGAAAGATGCTTTCTACAGAGAAGGTAGAAGTGGAAGAGACAGATATGATATTCTCTATCGGAGGTGGAGAGCTTGTTCTTAGTGTAATATATAACACTATCCTTACTATTTTTCTTTACATTTGGTTTTTTAGTCGTGGGGAGTCATTGTAGAAGACAGAATGACCTTTTTTGTTCTGGGCTGTCTTGGATGCGCCTTTAAAATAGTGTTCTACAATCCATAATCCATATGTCCATCCTGTTTCACTTCCATTAACACTTGTTCCTTTCAGATTCTTTTCCTTCTGATTCTTTTTCCTAATGAACTCTGGCATAAATGTAAATACTCTGGTTCCCAAGTGTCGGTTGTTTTTTGCTGTGAGAGTGAAGTCTTTTGAAGTTGGCATCACTCTGCTACTTGAGAATGGGGTGTTCTTCAAGATAGGGACGTTTATGATGTACTTGATTTGTGATTTGCGTGGAAGTGACTGTGACCTTGTTTTCACAATCAGTATGATCATGAATGTGAGCATACTTAAGGCAACTGCAAACTTGCCTTGAGAATTGACAATCAGTGAATAATTGTCGTTTCTGTATATCCTCCCGTTACTTGGTCACATTTTTTGGATGTGATATATAACAATCTTTGGCGTGTTAGGATTGTCCTTGACAATACTTACTTACATGCTGAGGGCAAGTTTGGTTTCATCATGGTGAGAACACCGCGAAACCATGTTTGCTTGGAAGTGACAGATTGCTGCTTCTAGGTAGGCATACCAAACCTTGGAACCACACATGTAAGTAGTTGACACGCCATAGTAACATATTGCCAAACACTTCAAAGAATTTGAGTTTCCCTACACCATGTTGTGAACATGGAGTTTCTAATATATGGACATTTGGATGCTAGGGCAATATCATAATCCCCTCCCCAAAATAATAAGTAATATATTATTATAAGAAACAAGAGTTTACAAAGATAACAATCCAATCCCAAACAGCAAATGCCCAAAGTTTACATTTTTTTAGGCCAAGTCGTCTTTGTTGTGGTGGCACGCCTTTGTTGTGGTGGCACGCCTTCTTAGCCTTTATCGATGACAAGCCTTCAATTGCGTCTTAGAACTGCTTTTGTCTTCTTTGCCCTCATGGGTGGTCGAAACTAAGTCAGAGATTAGAGGAAGGATGTCACTGACAAGGGAGGAGGGAGATGAGAGGATTGCAGAGGGAGAGGAGAGAGGGATGGGGTGAGGGGCAATTTGATCTGAAAATGTTAAATCACAAGGCAAATTTTCCCATATATTTGGGTGGAGGTATTGACTGATATCATGAAAAGTTGTATTGTATAGTCCCAGGATTATTGAAGTCCTCATACCAAACATGACATAATGGGCACCCCCTCTAATATCTCATACCAAACAGGACCAGAACCATCCCAACCCCACACACAACTAGATCTCGGGTAGCACCAACAGAATCCACCAGCAGCGATTCCAGATCTACCTTTTACCTTGTGATTGTAAAGGACATGGCTTGGTAGGCACAAAGAAGACCTTGCTCAGTGTTAATAATAGCTCTTTTTTAAGAGGTGTACAGTTGACACACCTCTTTCAAGGTTTGCCCCCAGTTTGGTTGATGTCACACTAGTATATTGCAGAATCTGCTTAGGATGGATTATAGACCTTACTTTGATTGCAATGAAGTATGTATTGTTATTTGAGTATCCTACGCATGCATCTTGGGTAAGTTCCTTTGCTGTTTCACATGTAGCACCCAGGCATCAATGCTATGAAAACCACTGCCATTATCTCTCCCTCAACCCCTGTCCCCCTTTTCTTCTCTCCTTTCCCTACTTTGTCTCAAAGCAGGACTTGATCAACAAGGAGGCCTGGGCATGCATGGATGACACTTTTGTTGTTCATTTGATGCCATTACTGGTTATGCCCTTTGAAGCATGTATGCTTAAATTTGAAACACTGTGGTTCTGCTGTATATATAGCATACACATGATACTCTTCAATTTGTAATCGAGCACTTGACTTTGTCGTATAAAAGTGTGGAGTCTGAATTGTGTCACTGATTCCTCTGGGTTTTTCCTTTTCTTCCAGGTTGTTTTATTTTTGCCCTTCCTCTTTTAGTCACTCTACTGCGTTTTTGTTCACATACTCATATAGATGGCAAAGACGTTTTGAGATGGGAGTCTGCAGAATCGAACTAATCTGGTTAAATTAATGCAAGTCAAATATAATCGGATGAAGTTAAAAAATTTTCTGGAAAATTTATTTCTTGCAGGTCATAATCGGTTTAGTTTGCATCACGTTAGTGTGTTTGAAAAACGTACTTCGCTTGTCAGTAATCTGGTTATACGTAACTAATCTGGTTATATGTATCTAGAATTGTTCTGCACGAAGACATACTTCGCTTGTCAGTAATATGCATGTGTTTCATAATAATTATATCAAAAGCAAGACTTGAATGCATTTTTCATCATATTTTCTATTTAAAATTTAAATAATTTGAAAATGAATGTTTTCTTAATTAAAAACGTGGTGGCAAACGATCTCAAAGGGTATAGTGACAATTCTACATTGACAATAAAATCTGACATTATATATGTAATGTCATCGCAAACAAAATAAGTATGAATTGGGTAATTGCCCATCGCATCATAACGTCCCAGTGTTTCACTCTAGATGTTGTCTGTTTTGGGGTCCATCATCCCCTCACGGCCTTAAAACGTGTCGAGCAGGAAAGGAAAGGTATCTAGACTCTTATAAGGGATATTTTGTTCCCTTTCTCAGCCTATGTGGGACCTAACATTCTACCCACACCTTTGGGCTTAGCATCTTCGCTGGCACATCAACCCACATCGACCGAGTTTGACTCTAATATCAATTGTAATATCCCAGCGCCTCACTTTCGATATTGTCCGCTTTGTGGTCCATCATCCTCTCAAAGCTTTAAAGCGTGTCGAAAGGGAGAGGTATCTAGACCCTTATAAGGGATCTTTCGTTCCCTCTAAATCTGTTCTTTTATATATTTTTTTTCTGATCTTAATATAATTTTGAACACAGGGCCTAAACAATCAACCACAATAAAAACTAACGTTGTTTTTTTTTTTTATTAATGTTAATTTTTACCAACATTTATGCCACTGCTAATTTATCAACTTTTAAAATAGGGTTAAGGAGCAATAATACACATAGGCTTTTCTCCAACACTACGAGCTTTTTTCTAAACCAAAAATACACATGTGGTTACGTTTTGGGAGCAAAAATGCCACGGGCCGTTAGTTGACCGTTAACTTGGATGAAATGCTGACGTACTGATTTGATTTGACCGACATGGACGCTAACTAGGAATAAAAAAAAAAAAATTAGGAAAAAAATTCAAAAAATTAGGAAAATATTCAAAAAATAAGAAAATAATTAAAAATAATTAGAAATAATAGAAAAAATTAAAAAAAAATAGGAAAAAAATTAAAATACCCTCGCCAGTGGGCCCCACCACCGGCCACCCTACCGTCGGCCGCGTAAGATGAAGGGATCAAGTTGCATTATTGATAACGTTTTGAAATGTGTACTTTTTTTATATTAAAAAATTATATTAAATTATATATTGATTCATTTTAGAACATTTATGTTAATATTTTAATATTTATGTAAATGAATTTTTCAAATGGACAAAAATATATACTTAAAGTCTTATATTAATATACTTATTATTTCCAATAATATCTTTATCATTTTACTTGTGTCTTCCTATTCGAAGCGGGAAAAGAATGTATTTTTAGTCTTTCACGGCATTAAATTTTCATATGAATATTTTTACTCTTCATTTATTATTACGTAGATAATTATTTTTTTGAAAAAAATGTATAGTTAAATAGGTTTAAAGTTAAAAAAATTGTTAAATTTTGTGATAGAATTAATAAAGTTTAAAATTTTGCGGTCGGGCCCCACCACCGAACCGGCCGCCGCCCGTCGGGTGAATGCCCCGGAAACCGGCCGACGACGTAGGGTGGCCGGTGGTGGGGCCCATGGCAGGGTATTTTAATTTTATTTTAATTATTTTTTTTTCTAATTATTTTAACTTTTACCTAATTTTTTTTTTTTCAAATTTTTTAAATTTTTTCCTAATTTTTTTGATTTTTTTTTTTTTCTTAGTCGTCGTCGGCTTGTCGGTCAAATAAGCGTCACGTCGTGTTCCATCCAAGTTAACGGTCAACTAACGGCCCGTGACATTTTTGCTCCCAAAACGTAACAACGTATGTGTTTTTGGTCCAAAAAAATGCTCGTGGTGCTGGACGCTCCTGGGAGAAAAGCCTATGTGTATTATTGCTCCTTAACCTTTTAAAATATTAGTATATTTATATGATCATCATGAATACTTATAGAATAAAATATATTAACATTTTTTTACAAACAAATTTTTTTTTTTTAAATGAAGTTAAGAATTTCAATACATATTATAGTAAAATGATTTCCAAATTTTATGTAATTGACTCAAGAATACTCGGCATTCTATAAGCTTTATATGACAAAGAACATTGATGTATGGATCGACACAGTTGTAATCGGTAATTTGGCTTCCTAATTGGGAAAATCTCACTGCACCTCGAGTGTAGATATTTTATTTTATCTCTGATTCTAATACACTTTTATAGTGTAATTACCGTAGAGAGTATTAAAAAAGGCCTCAACATTTTTTGAAACTTCAGTGCATTTCTTGACTAAACTGAAATTAACTGTTTTTTTTGTTGAAAAGACATTCATACCCTTATCATATATATGGCTATGGTGATTTTATAAATTCCTACATGTATCTTATAAATAAGGCATATTTGACTTGTAGATTCTCAAACGTGTCTTGTAAATAATATATATTCCTATGTGAATATGCTCGTTGTCTTATATATAGTCGAGATGATCTTATAATTTCACTTATTTCTCTTGTAAATATCTGACTTGTAAATTTCCACTTGTATTGTAAATAAATCATATTTGACTCGTAAAGTAAGAGTATAACATATTTTCACCCACAAGTTTTAATTTTAGTTTAGTTTTATAGGTACAGTAAAATTTTAAAAAGTTTTGGGGTTATTTGATACTTGTATTAAATTGCTAAAGGGTGGATTGAAATTTTCCCTTGGTAATTTGGGTGAGACTTGAACAAGAAGTTGCTAGCTAACAGATTTATTTAAATTTGGGCGTGTTTCAAATCAAACATACCCTTAGGGCTTGTTTGGTTTAAGGGAGGGAGTGGGAGGGAAAGGACTAGAAAAGAGGATATTGACCAAATTGCCATTAATCATAAGAACATTTCTTTGAGTAAAATACATTAACCTCCCCTCTATTTACTCTAAATTATAGGGACATCCCTTCTATTTTCAAAACCTATAAAAACCTTCTTTAAAATCAAAATTATATTGTATAAATCTCCTTCTAGTTTTTTGATTTAACTTCCATCCATCCAATTGTTAATTGACCGTTAAATCACAATATTGACTCATTATTTTGACCAAAATATCCTCCTTAAAATAAATATTACTTAATAGTCATGTAATCTTTCGCAAGAAAAAAAAAAACATTTAATCACATATAAAATTCAAAGTTAAAAAAATATTAGCATATATTTTAAAATTTTTGTCATACTCTTAAATTGATCATATTATAAAGGTAATTAATTTTTTCATTATAAATTTTTATCTATAAATAAATTTAAATGTTTACTCTCTTTTATTTTTAAAAATTTTATCATGTAATTCTTAAATACGTATGATGCTACTTTGCAATAATATATATATATACCCACACACAACTGAATTAAGATATATAATTATAAAATGATATCACTGTGAGATTGGCATATTAATATCCTATAATTCAAAATTTTTAGGAATATTTCATTAAACATATATTCTTAAAAATAATTGCTCAAATTTTAAAAAAGTTATTAATATTTACCCCATAAACATATTCCTAAAACTTATTCTAAATTAAATTTAGTAAAAATATTAAATAGATCATTAATGAACATTAAGATTTAAAGATAAATTAGGGATTTAGTGTAATGAGGGGTAAATTAGTAAACAACATTTATTTTAGGAAAAATTATAATAAAGGACCTAAGGAAAATAATATTTATTAAGAAGGACCATAAAAATGGTAATTATTTTGAAGGACCAGAAATTAAAACATTAAAATAGAAAGACTAAACTGATCTTAACCAGATTTCCTATATTCTCTCTAATTGAATTAGAATCTGGAGTGATTGATGGATAATGAAAAATAGAGACAAATATTCCCAAATAAATAGGGGTAGGATATTGTCACTACCAATTTTATGTCACTAGTCATTTACCACTTTTTCACCGTTAGATCAGAATCTCATCTAACTTTATTATTTCTCTCTCTTATTGAGATCTAAGGTGAAAAAGTGGTAGTGGTTGGTAGTGACATAAAATCCTTTAAATATCCTTTCCCATATAAATAACCTCCTTCTTTTTTTATTGTATAAACTTAAAACTAACCCTAACTTTTCATATTCCATATCAGAATAAACTTGAAAATATTGGCGATGAATAAGAACATCACTTTTTGATGGTTTACATCCAAGCCCAAGTTGCAGCCTAGGCAAAGGATCTTGAGTGAATTAATTAATTGCTTAGGATGGATATAATTTTTGAAAACAATTAATCTGGTAGTTTTTTTCCACATTTTGTTTTTTAGGTCAGTGAATCCAAGGCTATTGGAGTGATGAAATCGGAATGGTAACTGTAGCTTAATCTGATATGGAATATAAAAAGTCAGGTTAGTTTAAATTTTTACAATCGAAAAATGATGAAGATATTTTAATTGGTTTTTATTTGTTATTATCCATCAATCACTTCCAAATTCTGATTCAATTAAAGAGAATATAAAAAATTTGCCTAAGGGCAATTTAGTCTTTCTATTTTAATGTTTTAATTTCTGGTCCTTTAAAATAATTACCATTTTTATGGTCCTTCTAATAAATATTATTTTTCTTAGGTCATTTTATTATAATTTTCCCTTTATTTTAATATGGTTTTTAATTTAAAAATATACTTGAAGAATCTTTTTAGAGTATTTCTTACTAAAGTGTATGTTTTCAAAATAGAGAGGAGTGCATGTAATTAAAGCAAAACAGAATGGTGGTTAGAGTATTTTACTCTATTTCTTTTTTTGTTAAGAGTATAATTTTGGAATATTGAAAAATTTCTATGAACAATTTAGTGAAGAGGAGGGTAAAAATTTCTCTCTCCCCTCCCTCTCCCTCAAACCAAACAAGCCCTCAAAGACTAATAACCAAACACATCCTATGCTGGGTGGCAAACGAAAACTACTCTCATCTGATACCAAGATTGAAGAGTATAATTCCCAAAATAAGGGTGAAGAGAAGAGTGAACACTTATATATATATAAAAAAAAGGTGATACTTTATCCGGAAAAAAAAAAGAGAGCTTATTTTTTGGGAAAATTAAAATAAATGACATGGAAAAAATAATATTTATTATAAAGGACCATAAAAATTTTAATTATTTAGAAGATCGAATATCATAATATAAATTTAAAATTACTAAATCACCCCTAATCAAACCCCGTATTATCTCTTATATTCATAATTAAAAAAATAACTAAAATGAAAACTGTTCCATCATGATATGATTATATCTTTTTTTCCAACATATTATTTAATTAACAACTATTAAAATCATGTTTTTTCTTAATTTTTTATTTTTCACCAATTTATATCATCAAGTTGCCCGATTTATATTATTAACGTTGATATCAATTAAGCTCTTTTTTAAAAATAAAAATAAAAAACTAAAATTATTTCATATTTTTAAGGATATAATAGGTTAATTAGATTTTAAAATTTTATTAAATAGTACATTAATTTTTTATCCGACATAAATTGTTTTTGAAACAAAAATTGAATCATACAAACTTTTTAGGATTTAACATATATGATAAATTATAAAAGACTTTGACTTTTATTAAAATTATATAATTCCATTTTTAATAAATTTTTGGTGATTATAAGAAAATTATAATTTTTATAAATTGAAGAATGCATAATTTTCATAGATATATATTTAAGTTGTGAAAAATAAAAATTAAGAAAACTGTTATTTAATTTAATGAAATTTAGAATATTGCATTAGTTTTAAAAATAGAATGGGGAAAAGAATGTAGGCCAGGAATGTAGAAGATTTTGTTATAGACATTTTAGTACTTTTAATTTTCTAGTTTTATATTTGATCCTTTTAAATAATTATAATTTTTTATGGTCCTTATTCATAAATATCTTTTTCTTTAGGTCATACATTCTAATTTTCCCTTTTTTATTCTCCTGCTATAAGTTCTCCCGCCTAAAAATGACCTTTAGACTGTGTTCCCGCCATTTTGTACCTCAGTCTGTCATTTGGCGCTTTGGTTGGGAACAGTGAAGCAGCTAAAACTCTATCCGGCGAGAATTGGCCTCACGGTTTGACAGAAAATATGGAAATCGTTCGATCTCACGTCCATCGGGATATCTCCACTAACAATGCCGTTAATGCCCTTCCACTCTATCGTTCTGCCCCACCGCTCGAAGTCAGGCTCGAGGATTTCGAGCTATACGCCATGGATCGTCTTCGAGGTGAACTTTCTCCACCTACTTTTCTTTTTCTTTTCCCCTTTTTAGTTTTATTTTTCTCTTATTTGAATTCCAGTGATCTACTGATGCGCATGTGTTCTTTGGAATGCCAGCGATTTTAGTGTCTAGGCTTTTGCAGTTGAATAGCATTGCTGATCTACTATGTTTTTAACTGATTTTAGCTGCCGAGATTGTGTTTTCACGATTGAATATCAGAAATGAAAAATTAAAGAACAAGCTAACTGGTTAATTGGCATAAGATGATTTGAGTTCCGTGGTGAAGGGGAGAAAGTTCTCCAGCCTAATTCAAGTACGTGGTATTAAAATTCGCCAACGACTAAATTAGTTTCAAACAGTATACTGAACAAGTATCAAATCGCCCATATTTGTCCTTTGTGTGTGTTATCTTTTCAAATTATATCGTAGCAGTGGTATCATCAGTACCTAGCAAGTATTTGAAGTGTTTTTTTCTCCAGAAACAAGTGTTTAGACTGGTACAAAATTTTTTGGTTGATGGTTATTATTGTGTGTTGCAGTTCTCAAGGGGATTTCTGATGGTTTATCTCGGGGGAAGAAAGCAGAAGAAATGGATCAATTAGTAAAATCTTATATTTATGATCACTTTACTATTGGATTGTCCAAACATACTGGTCATTTACCATTGAATATCCTCATGCAGGTATACAATATATGGAAAACTCATATGAGGAATCAACAGGCATCTGAAGTTGAAAATAAGGATATCATATCTCATTTTGTTCTACGTCTTGTGTATTGTCGAACGTAAGCCCTCAGTCCTCCATTTCTACTGTTATTGCATGACTTTTTATATTTTCATCGTATTTCTGTGATTGTAAGCATACTATGTAGTTTTTTCATTAAAAGACTTGATTGACATGAATGGGGATTCTCAGTAATTGAATTTTTTTCGTCTACGATGGGGGACTTGAAGCTATTAACACACTCTTTATATGGTGAAAATGGGTGCAATTTATTATGTATTTACATCTGTCATCTCTCCCATTTTCAACACATGCAGTGGCATTGGATGTCACTAATGAAACAGTATGCAAGTAATAAGCTCATAATTAATGCTACCCTTAGTCTAGCACAACCAGCTATTAAAATCCTTTAAAATCTGTATAATTGTTAAATAAATGTAATTTATTTAGTTATTTTTTAACATTATTCCTTATGTACCAAAATATTCACCTTTATCTACAGTGAGGATTTGAGGAAATGGTTCCTATCTACGGAAACTTCACTATTTCGCTACCGATTTCGTCGTGAAAGTGCAGAAGCTCAGGTACAATCATCTTAGATAACCTGTATTTTGCATACCCTAAATGTTGATTTGTCATGTACGTTTCTTGTGATTCACAGAGGGCAATCATGGCAGAATTTGACCTTCCTTACAAGGCTGTTAGCCTTGTGGAATTCGAGGTAATTAATTGTCATTTGTTTTATTGCCTTTAACCTTCACAGCAAATGAAGTGGATATTTGCAGCTTTCTATAGATGCAAAATGCCTCTCAAAACCTATGATGACATGAAGTTGTTATTTTCAGAGTGTGAAGGACAAACTGGAACAAGTTGCCCGGTCCATTGGCCAGTCTCTACGTGACAGTAGGAGCAAAATTGTTTTTTCTTTTTCATTCTTTCCCCACCTCATTCACCATTTACCTTTCAAGTTTTGATTTTATTGCTCGTTGTACCATGTTAGAGGTAGACAGTGTAAATTTAACTATTTGTTGTTATCTAAGGCTCAAAATATTCTTTTGACCTCTGGACTTTGCTTGCATCTGCATGAATTGATTACTGCATATATTTATTGGTAGCTCTTCTAGTGGGATATATGTCCTGCAAGTTCCTACGCAAAAGAGAATTCTAGAATTTTTAAAGTCGTTTTTTTTTTTTTTTTTTTTTCTTTTTGAAGTTCTTTACTTAATCCTAATTATTATTATAACATCTAAATCTGATGGGTCTGCATTTTCTTTTACTTCTCCTTTGCAGATGACACTATATTTTACAAGGTACGTGTTTTTTTTTTTTCTTTTCCCCAGTTTTTGACCCTTGTCTTTCAAGTCAACGGATCTTAGGCTACAATTGGAGCTAGGTAGTTGCAATATCTTATCTTATGCATATTGGGATAAAATGACCTTTATTCTCCCAGAACTAAAAATTCAAGAGATGATTTTTATGTTTTTCAATGTAGTTATTTCACTCTAAATATGCCTCCTTAATACACGGAGTCCCCTGATTCAAACTCTTCCCCACTCCCTCCCCTGCCCCTGCTCCTTACTCTTGGTAAATATGGCAAAAAAAGTGTGAATCTACCGTGAAATTTATTGGTCATACCAATGGATGTACTGGCAGAAACTCTAGCAAAATGCAGAGTATCCTGTTAACTGTCTGATACTCATGCTTTTTGCTTGTCACATCACTTCCAAAAATTGATCCAAGCGTCCAGAAAGTGACACCTCAAATTTTGATATTTACCACATGCGGTAATCCGAAATATATGAGGTGTCATTTTCTGGACGCTTGGATCAATTTTTGGACGGCTAGGATTGAAGGATACTGAGGGATACTGAGGGAGAGGCTACTGAGCAAATCCGGATCCTTGTCACATCACTTCATATGTTGACTTGCTCTATACCTCTCTTGCTTGCTCTGTTAGCTTAACTTGTTTGTATCACTATGTAGGTACCATTTGAAGAAGTTCCAGAGCTCGTGGCAGGTCGGAAAGTATTTATAAGTCAAGGTTGTGCTTATGTTGGAATGAATCAGGTTGGATATTGAAATTTCTGGTTATTTATTCTTCTGCATTAGTTGCTATCTCTTCTGTCTTTCTTTGAATCAAGGGCTAATGGGTGAAAGGAATCTTTTCTATATTTCCCTGCTACCTTCATAGGTTGTCTCATTGGTAGCCACATTATTCCGCAGTCAGCTATCCAAGGCACTCATACTCACAAACAGGTTTGATTGGTCATTTATAGTTAACCTTTTCTCATGATTTTCTTTTTTAAACCTATTGATTTATCCAATCTGAGGATGTATGTAAGCGATAAGCTTGGTGAAAGACAAGCATAGCTTTGTCGATATTTTTTTGCTTTTTTCCTTTTAAATTCTCCTTTATTTGATCATCAACATTTTAATTATCTATTAAAAGGTTATTGTAACACTATACACTTAGAGACTATAATATGGAGATTTTACTCATTCACTATAGATAGATGTAATGACATTGTTATCATTGTTGTTAGAGTAGTCAAATTATGTCCTGTGCCTTGAATCTCTCTTCCACATGTATTTGCGCAGTGTTCCTAAAATTTGAAGGATACTTTTTTACCTTTGGCATCATATGTTTATTGAAACACATTTCTGATCTTTTGACTGTGAAGTTTATTGATTACAGTGCGCTGTTTGTGAATTTGTGCTTGCCCAAAACAATATCTTCTCCTTAACTTCTTTTTCCTGACACTGTATTGTTCCAATTCTTGCCTGTCAACTTTGCCAAATTAGTAGAATTGATGAAGTTTCTGCCTTTACTGGCTGGTGAACTGTAAACTAATTCCCATCTGTTTGGGAAGGAGTTACTATCTTGTATCGTTGCATAAGTTTAATTGCATACAAGTCAATACCCTCATTTATCCTCAGCATTTTTGTGTAACCCTTAATTTAAAATTGAGTCTAAATTATTTGTCGCAGAAAATGGACATCTACAATTAGAGAACAAGAAAAACATAGATTGACTCCTGTAAGTCTGGTCAGCACATTGTACTTTTAATAATTCCTTATCAGTGTTGAAATTGATCAGTTTTCTATGTGAAGATTGTGGAAGCCCTGTGCTTAAGTTATCTAGGTCCTGACTATTCTCAGGTAATTCATGCCGATGTGTTTGTCTATTTCCATCACTAGTGGATTATGTTAGATTATGATGTTCACTTGGGTTGAGTGTCTCTGCAGCCAAGGGAGTATGCTCAGATATCATTAAAGGATATTGATCAAGTTGCTAAGAGCTCATTTCCATTGTGCATGCGTCATCTATTTGAAAAGGTTGGACTTAGTTTCGAAATCATGCTACCAGTCTACCACTTTACAAGTTGATTTCTTTATTCTTTCTTTTTTTTTTTTCTTCTGTTTAGACTTCTTTTGGGCCTCATTTCACGTGATGTTATACTTATTTAATGCAGCTGAGAGAGGATCACCATTTAAAGCATGGAGGGAGGATGCAACTTGGTCTCTTTCTGAAGGTTGTATTGACTGCTTGTCTGAGGATATTCTTGAAAGTCATGAGTGACGCCAGGGTTTAGTTCATGAGACTTGACATTCCTCAAGCTGTGTCTTTACGTGTGTTCAGCATAGCTTGGTTGGACATCCATTATACATCCAATCCTTATTTCTTTTTGTATTTTTCTGTTTCCCCCCGCCTTCTGGGTTGGAGCAATTTTTAAGATTGGAAGGAATCATAGCAAAAGCTGTGCTTTCTAGTATCCTGTCCATAAGAAGAGATAGAAGTAAAGAAACATGAATTTTTTTATTTAAAAAACTGAAATAATTGCCATTTGCACATTGACTAGTGATGTCAGGGTTTGATGCCTTTCTCCCCTTTGACGATCAAGGTTTGATGGTGAGGTCATGGTTTCTTAATATTGGTGCGTGTAGGTGACACTTTCAAGATATAATTTGGCTATTCCTTCCAAAAAATTGAATGTCTTATGGTTGAACATGCTAGGTTAGCACTGGCAAAATTAATAAGATATTTTCTCAATCCTTCCACCACCCAATTTATCTTCCATTTTTCCTTTTTGTCTTCATATTTTTCTCATCCTTTTCCTTTCCTCAAATGATACATGAAGGGTGTTGGTTTGAATCTGGATGATGCACTTGCATTTTGGAGACAAGAATTCTCTCATAAGGTAATAATTGTGCTTGTACTTGCACTTTCATTTGTGATGCGTTATTTCTATCTGTTTACGTTCATTAATTAATTATTCTGTTGTAGGTTGGTCTGGAGAGGTTTGAGAAAGAGTATGCATACAGCATACGCCATAATTATGGAAAGGAAGGGAAGAGAACTGTAAGTTGTGAACTCTTTGGTTGACTATTAGAATTTATTAATCGCCAGTGAGGCCAGCATTCATGTAGTCACACACACTCGTCCAAATATCGCGTGTGAAAAATTTGTACACCTGGCGAGAGTTGTTCATTGCAAGTCATTAAATCAAATATTAATGGTCAAGATTTATGTAAAATGACTTAACGCAAAATTCAACAAATGTCGTTGCACACTCATAGTTAACCACAATGGCTTTTGCAGTAACCTTAGTAATTGATTTTTACCAAATAGTGATTAATAATTTATCTTACTTGACATAATACCCCCTCCCAACACACGCACAAATTGCTTGTAACTTAGCATCCTCCATTCTGCATGTCTGTGGTTGGGTGAAAAAATGTTCATTTTAAAGACAACCAATGTGAAGCCATTCAATTCAACTTCTAAAAAATTCGCATTTTAAGAAATTGACTTATATGCCTTTGCATTTATTGTCCTTCAAAAAGCGAGTATCTTGGTCCATTATAAAGTTCGGAGCATGCTAACCTTCACACAAGAGGAGGTTAGCATTGTCTGGATACAATTGTGTCTGCCTGTCCGTGTATTGCTGATGAGTGATGACTTTAGAATTGTGATCGTCATTGTTTCACTTGAAGACTTGATCTTAAAAATTACATTTCCTGATGCTTGTTTGTATACATGGTTAAATAAACTGATTTTGCAGGACTATAGTCCCTATTCTTGTCAAAAGGTTATTTCATCAACTCCTGGAGTTGGAGATCATCATGGATGCCCCTATCGACACTTCAGGTCACTTTTATTACTAATGTCAGAATTCATAAGGATTGTTTAGCTTTTAGTGAGAAAAAAAGGGATAGTTTAGCTTTTCCAATCAAGTTCATTGCATGGGCCTCGGTACCCATTAGTTGTATTTGATCACTGGTTCAGCTAGTTTATGGCTTTTAGGGTAAGAAATTATATCTTGCTGAGCTAAAGTAGTTTATCCATTAATGTTATACGATAGTTTTCACTGAATCCTACTGTTTATTTCTCTTGCTTGAGGAGCACTTTTGGTTTTCCTATGCACTTTAGCTTGTAAACTTGCCTGGCATTTCTTTCCTTGTATAATCAATCCATGTCTATAATGAAAGAAAAAGTTTGAACTGTAATGGTTTGTTTTGTTCGATCCCTTTGCTTATCTTCCAAAAACGTGTAAATTTTTTTTTGGGACCTGAGTATGACTTTATAGTTGATGTCATTTGCATTTGTTAGTGAGGAGAATCTTCGAGCTGCCCTTAACAGAATGGGGGTAAATGGTCGAGCAATTGAAGACGTAATGGACAAAGTACGGAATAGACATTATCAGGTAGACCTCAACAGCTTCAGCTGCTTATAATTTCAATTCTTTTTCTATCCTTGGAATTTGATTTCCGACCATATGGGATGTTTGTGTAGCTGGCTTGCACCCTGACATTTGAAGCTATTCATGGCAAGCAATGTGATGCAGGGATTAACCATCCAAATCAATACTTCAGTGACAGCCAAAAAATATTGAAGCCTAAGGTAACACCTATACTGCAAATCATGACTGAAACTAATATTGGTGAAAAACTCCTGTAATCATAAATCATAATTACAAAATACAATTTGTGACAAGGAGAATATTATGTCCATAAAATTGCGCTGCACAGGTTCACCTATACATTTGGTATACTGTGGGAATCAATTGCTGTTATAGGACAAGGGGTCTAAGCTTTAGAGATAGAGTATTATATGAACTCTAATAGGGGAATCAATTTCTGTTCCCTATGGTTTCAAAGGTAAAAAGAGAATCACTCTAATAAGCTTTTAATATGACAAAAAAAGCTTCGTGGTAACTTCACTTATTTTTCATTGTGAAAAAGCTTGAAAAACTTGGAGTCTCAAAGCAAGGAATAAATCTCTCCACAAAATTAAAAAAAAAATCCGGGAATTTGGAAATAGTTCTTGCAAAGCAGTTAGGCTTATGGGTGCAAGTGCAACTTAGCTCAAGTTTGAATGTGCGTCCGTCGCACTTGAAAATAGGGTTTGTGTTAATTTTAGAATATATTAAATTTGAACTATTCATTTTTTTATATGAAAGTGGAAATGAGATTTTGAGAAAAAAAAGAAGGATTAAAAAAGAATCATTTGGGTTTGAGAAATCTTTTTTGGGGAAAAATTATTATTTTAAATATAAAAAAGCGTTGTGTAAATTTAAAATGTTGGAAAATACGATCTACGAACTAAGGTTTCATAACTACAATATAAACAAAATTTTAAAAATTATGGATATTATAAATTTTGTAATACTCTAGAGAGTTTAATTATTGTGGATACTTTTGTACATGAATATAGAATTTTAAAGAGGATTCTAGAACTCTCATAAAAGAAATATCTAGATATTCTTAGGGAAAGTTGGAGAATCATTCCGCCGTAGGATCTTTTTAATCTTAACCGTTGATTAAGAATATATTAAATTTGAACTATTCATTTTTTGATTTGAAAGTGGAAACGAGATTTTGAGAAGAAAAAGGATTATAAGAGAATAGTTTGGGTTTATGAGAAATCTAGTGAAATTTGGGAAAGAGTGCTCGCAGAGTATTGGGCATAAGACCGTGCGTTGGCCTGAAAGGCATGCTACTGTATGCATGAGTTTGCCCAGGTTTGAAAAAGCGTCAGTGTAAGTGAATCCTGGGTTGGTGAATTACTCAGGCAGGATAGCCAGGAAAACTAGATAGGATTTTAGTAGAAACATACTATTTGAAATTGAGAGGAAAACTCAAAAATATCATCCATGTATCATTAAAGATTTAATAAATCACAATAATAATAATAATAATAATATGTACACTGATTTTTCAACTTTTATGCAATGACTTGTACTAATTAGATTCAATTTTGGAAAAGCAAAACATGGATTCCCCTGCAACTCTTGGATTAGATTAGAGGAGAGTACTTGTAATGCCTTCCCTTTCCTTGAAATGTGCAGGCACAAGATCCTCCGAACGCATCCTAATTTTCAAGATCTACGACTTCGCTGACTTGAGGCCTTGATGATGATTTTGAATCCCTCCTTCAAAGGGACAGTTAGTTACGAGCCATGAAATTACTCGGAAGCTGGTTGAATTACACCGAAGCATCTCCGTTGAAATGTATACTATTTGTTATTCTTATTGTGGAATGCTTTTTCTTTTTTTCTTTTTTTTGTATTTATGTATTTATGTAACTAGTTATTAAAAGTTTCCCTTTATTTATTTTAAGAAAATTTACCATTTCCAAATTCCATCTTCAATGGCGGAGAGTACTTCTAGTTGCAGAAGGGAGCAGGTTTTACCGGATGGATTAAGGAAGCGGGAGAATTTGAAGGGCATATCTGTACTTTCTTAACAGAGGTAGATATGTAAGGTATTATTAATTGGGGGAAGAGAAAAATAATAAACCTCTTTTTTTTTTTTTTGGAAAATAATACTCCCTCTGGTCATATCTTAACAGAGGTAGACATATCTTCCAAAAAATATAGTTAAAATTAAAAATTAAAAAACTAGGAAAAAAAAAATAATAAAAAATCGATTTTTTTTTAAAAAAATTCTTGTTTACCTCACGAGGTAATGTAGATACTCATGAGTCATGAGGCAATAAAAATTTAAAAAATTAAAAGATTAGAAAAAAAATTAAAAAAATTCCTGTTTTTAGTAAGAAAAAAGAATTCAAATGACAAACATTGGAAAAAATAATAATAAAAATTCGCAAAAAATCCTTTTCACCTCACGAGGTAATACAGTTGTAGATAGAAAGAGATTCTCTCCTTATCTTATTTTTTTTTTTTTTAATTGGCCTCATCTGGGACTTTGATTTGGGAAAGTGAGAGAAAAATAAAAGTGATATTGTATTGATTAGACGGATGTGATTTAGAGATTACGAGAGATGGTGAGAAAAAGATGATGAGAGAAACCCAACTCATTGAGATACCTCACGAGGTAAGTGCAAAAAAAAAAAAAAAAAAGAATTAAAAAATTCAAAAAAAAAAAATTCCCGTTTATCTCGCGAATACAAAATATACTCCCTCCGGTCCTTAAGTATAAAAGTTAGTTAACTTTTTTGGAGAGATTAATTAAGCTAATTAAATGACTTTAGATTATTTTTATTTTTTTTTTTTTCAAACTAATTAGTTTAACTAATAAATTAATATATAATCTAAGGATGCACAACATATGAAATGACTAAAAAACTTATTTAGCTTCCTTAATCTCTCCAAAAATAGTCAACTAGCTCTTATTTAGGACGAGAGATAGTACCTCACAAGGTAGCTCAAAAAAAAAATTTAAAATTTAAAATTAAGAAACAACTAATAAAAAATTTTTTTTTTTTTAAAAAATCCCGTTTACCTCGTGAGGTAAGTAAAAAAAAATTTAAAATTAAAAAAATTCCTTTTTACCTCATGAGAGAGTAATACTACCTTGTGAGGTAAGTAAACAAAAAAAATTAAAATATTCCTTTACAACGCCGGAGGTAAAGCAACTACCTCGGGAGGTGTATAAAAAAAATAACTAAAAATTAAAAAACTAGATTAAAAATAATAAAAATGGCAAAAAGAAAAATTAAGACATTCCTTTCACCTCGGGAGATAATCCCGCTACCTCTCGGCAGGTCTATAAAAAAAAAAATTAAAAATTAGATAAAAATAATAAAAAATTGTAACAAAAATTAGAAAATTCCTTACACCTCACACCTCGCGAGGTAATGGTGTTACCTCGCGAGCTCTGAATAATTAAAAAATTCCTTACACCTAGAGGTAATGACGCTACCTCACGAGGTCTGTGCAAAAAAAATAATAATTAAAAATTAGATAAAAATTGCAAAAAAAAAATTAAAAAATTCGTTATACCTCGCGAGCCCTGTCCAAAACAAAAACCTAAGAAATAAAAAATAATAAAAAATTCCATAAAAAAAAAAAATTAAAACATTCCTGATCATCCTCTACCTTGGGGTCTGTGCCAAAAAAAATAATTAAAATTAAAAAATTAGATAAAAATAATAAAAAACTGCACCAACAAAAAAATTCCTTACGCCTCGCAAGGTATAGCTGAAAGAAATAATTAAAAATTAAAAATTAGATAAAAAATTGCAAAAAAGAGTTTACGCTTTTACCTCGTGAGGTACAAGATATACCTCCCGAGGTAGCTCCAAATTTTTTTTTTTTCCAACTTTAAAAAAAGAATGAAAAATTTGACAAAATAACGATAAAAAAATTTCCTGTTTACCTCATGTGATACCTCGTGAGGTAAGTTAAAAAAAAAAAAAATAGAAACACAAAAATTAAAAAGAAATAATAAAAAAATCCGAACTTCTCTGTTTTTAGAAATTCTATTTTACCTCGCAAGGTAATGTAAATACATCCCAAGGTAAATACGTAATAAAAATAAAAAAATAATAAAAAATTGCTGTTTATCTCGTGAGGTAATGAAGATACCTCACGAGGTCAATGAAAAAAAAAAAAAAAGTTCAAATAATAAATCCTTTTTCACCTCGTGAGATAAGTCAAAAAAATATAATAAAAAATATAAAAAATCAGAAAAATAAATAAAAAGATCCATAAAAAAATTAGGAGGTAACCCCAAAAAAATAAACATAAAAAATAAAAATATGGCAAAACAAATTATAAAAATTCCTATTGATCTTGCGAGGTAATATAGCTACCTCCCTCGCAAGGTAATACCAAAACAAAAACTTAACAAATAAAAAATTAAAATACTAGAAAAAAATAATAAATCCTTATAAAATTTTGAAAAAATTCTGTTTACCTCGCGATATAAGGTTAAAAAAAAAATTAAAAAAAATATAATAAAAAATTTCACAAATAAAATTTAAAAAATTCCTGTTTTGCACACGAGGTGATGTAGATACCTCGCAAAGGTAATAATTAAAAATTAAAAAAAAAATTAGAAAACTAATAATAGAAAATTTAAAAAAAAAAAAAAATTAAAAAGATTCATGTTTACCTCGTGAGGTAAGTCTAAAAAAAATTTAAAAACTAGGAAAATAATAATAATAATTCACAAAAAAAATTTGAACTTTTTTTTTTTTTTGTTGACCCTCGCGAGATACAAGACATATCTCGTGAGGTAGATAAAAAAAAAAAAAAATAATTCAAAATTAAAAAAAAAAAAAGATTTTAAAAAATTTCTTAACACCTCACGAGGTATGTAAAAAAAAAAAATAATAAAAATTAGAAAATAAAAAATTCACAAAAAAAATTTATGTGTTTACATTGTGAGGTAAGTAAAAAACAATAATTAAGATTAAAAAAAAGTAAAAATTTGGCAAAATAAATTTAAAAAATTGCTGTTTATCTTGCAAGGTAATGTAGATACCTCCCTCGCGAGGTAAGTTCAAAACAAAAAATTAAAAACATGAAGAAAATAATAATTCGGAATAAAATTTTGAAAAAAATTCCTGTTTTACTCATAAGTAAAAAAAATAAAAAAAATAAAAATTAGAAACGAAAAATAAATAAAAAAGTTCGTAAAAAAAATTTAAAAAATTACTGTTTAACTCCCTGAGATAATAATAATAAAAAAAATTAGAAAAATAATAATAAAAAAATTAAAAAAATTCTTGTTTGCCTCATGAGGCAAGTCCAAAATAAAAAAAATAATAAAAAATAATAAAAATTTCAAAAAAAAAAAAAAATCAAATCAAATTCAAGGTAGCTAAAAAGAAATAATTCAAATTTGAAAAGTAGAAAAAATAATAAAAAATTCACAACTTTTTTTTAAAAAATTCCTTTACACCTCGTGAGGTATGTCCAAAAAATTTAAATATTTTTTAATTAATAGGATCTAAAATATTAATTTATTTAAATACTGACATATAAACATCTTGATCGCATATTTAATTGCACAGTCATCGATTAAAATTATTGAGTTAGTATTTTCTGTTAGGTTAGACTAACGGTGTTAACATTAAAAGACCAAAAGTGTTTTAGTAACTTAAGGGATTAAAATAATACCATAGGTAAACATAAAGGACTCACGTATACATTAGCAAAAAAAAAAAAAAATCTCTTTACCTTGTGGGTAGCTCCAAAAAAAGTAATTCAAATTAAAAAATTAGAAACATAAAATAAAAATCGCAAAATTTCTTTTTACCTTGCGAGGTACCTCCAAAAAAAAAAAATACAAATTAAAAAATTAGAAAAAAAATAGTAAGAAAAAAAAAAAAATTCTTGTTTACCTTGCGAGGTAAATTCAAAAAAGAATAATAGACTAAAAAATTCGTAAAAAAAAATAAAAATTAATCATACATTAATATGCACATTTGACTAATTTAGTTATATTAATGAAGGTAAATAAATTATTTAATTATAGTACATGTTACATTAAGTTGGGTGAATTAATTTTTTTAAAATAATAGATATAAATATTTTTAAATAATTTGTTTAGCTTTCTTAACTTCTCTAAATTAGTCAACTAGATCTTATATTAAGAACTCGATTTATATTTCATAAAGATCATGTAACCTGTTATAATTAGCTAATTTACCTAGCTTTATTAATGGAAAATACACTTCTCATGTTGTAGGAGAAGTGTATCCTCATGTTATTGTCACTTCGATTTTTATGTTTGAGTTTTTTTTATTTTTCTAAAAAGATGTGGGTCCCACTGTTTCATGTGTGTGTATGAATCTTCTTCTTCTCATTCAACATGAGAAATATAAACCCCTTTATTAATATGCACAAATTAATTAGTTAGGTCGTTGTGTGTTATCTTTCGGAACTCAAGTTTACAAACAGCTCGTGGGATTCTCAAAGGCAGCTGGGGCCTTCTAATCCCAACTTGGTCGGCAAGGAAAAGGCTTAGCCATTGTCATAATTATAATTATGATTATAATTAGAACCCAGGTGGTGCACTATTTCTATACGTATATGTATGTACATATGTATTAAATTAAAATAAAACTTGATTACTTTCAGGGTGAAAATAAAGGAGGGCTTAGGTGGAAATTAGAAATAAAACCAAGTTACCTCACGAGGTAACTTCGGTAAAACAATGTTAAAGAAAAAAAATATAAATCAAATAAAATACAGAAACACAATTATTATTTAATCCAAATATTTGTTAACAAACCGAATCCGACTCACCGATTTTTGCTTTATATTTAAGCTAAACAGCGCATCCATTGGATCAGCAGGTCCCAAAAGATTTAAAAGAGAGAGAGAGAGAGAGAGCGAAGAACAGTACTATCACTGTCACAAAATTCTACTAGTTTAACAAAAGCTACAGAAAAATCTCAGAGCAAAGTGATACAAAGGCGGAACCTCTTTGGGACTTGGAGGAAGAACATAAGGGAAAATTCTTCTGAGGGACCATTTTGGCAAAAAAATCCAAAAAAGGACCTAAGAATCTCACTATCTCGAAAGGTCCCTTGGTCCTTTTTGGGTTTGTCGAATTTTGGTGAGTTGTAAATGACCGATATAGTTGTTAACCGGACTGATATTGTTGTAAATGGACTGATTTAGTTGTAAAAAAATTGTTGTAAATGAGGCGATTTAGTTGTAAACGAATAAAAAAATTGTTGTAAATGACCGATTTAGTTGTAAATTTTTAATGAATTTATCGAGAAAAGGACCAAGGGGCGGGATTGTGATTCTTAGGTCCCTTTTTAGGTTTTTTTGTCAAAATGGTCCCTCGAAGGAGAACATAATGGTGCTGATTGCATGAAACGGAAGAGACAATCATGTCGTCTTTATCGAGGGCCATTGAAAGCAGGAATGGTAGTCAAAAGGCAAGCCTCTGTTTCTCTCGGAACTCGGAGAGAGGGAATAGAGAGAGAGTGTGTGTGTGTGTGAAAAGAGAAATCAACAACTGATCAGATCATGGAGATACTTGAAATAAAATAACTAAATAAACAGTAATATTATTGATTCAGCACTTAACACTGCCTGTTCTTTTACTGATATGACGTTGTTCGTAGATGGGTTGAAAACAATTGAAGGAAGGTGTGCTACTGGAAATTACAAACGATATCTTCTTTTGTTTTTTGTTTTTGGGTGCTGATCAGATCATAATTGATATCCTTCGCTCTGTGTTGTTGTCGTTATGTTCCAACATACCTGCTATATAGGGGTGAACAAGTGACTCGCAACCCGCCCAACCGCCCGTGCCCGTGAAATTTTTCCCGGGTTAAACCCGCCAGATTAGACCCGTTACGGGTAATGGGCTGCCCGTACCCCGTATTATTATACGGGCGGGTCACGGGTTGAGGCACGGGGCACCCGTACCTCCCCGTAACCCGTATACATTTTTTTTTTTTACACTTCAGATTCAGACTTCAGCGTTCATTTCAGTCTTAGGCGAGAGTCAGACATTACGTAGAGCAAAGCCGAATTGCAGAAACTCTCAAACCCTCGAATGGTTAGGTGTTGTCTCTTAGATCTCCTCGGCATCGTTGCCCAAATCCCTAGCCGCTCGCCGTCTCTCTCACTCTCGATCTCGATCTCCATCTCTCATCTTTCTCAGATCTAACCCAGAGCACACTAGTGAAGCTTTGGCTATAATCGGTAAGCATGATTTTCCGAAATCGTGGCCTGCGTTGCTTCCTAAGCTCATTTTGAATCTTCAGAAAGCATCACAAGCCTCTGATTATGCCTTTATTAATGGTATTCTTGGTACTGCCAATTCTATTTTTAAAAAGTTTCGGTACCAGTATAAAACCAATGATATGTTGCTTGATTTGAAGTATTGTCTTGATCTTTTTGCAGCACCTCTACTTGAAATATTCCTCAAAACGGCTTCTTTTAATCTTCCTCAAAACCTCTACCTGTTCTTTTCCCTTTTAATGCGACTCCTTTTAATCTTCCTAAACGGGCTGGAAAAAGAAGCACGAGTGGCTTAATCTAAGCCATTGAAAAAATTCAAAGGCTGAGAAATGATGATGGCAACTTTTTAATATGGTTATTTTAAAATAATTATGTGGACTCTTACACAAAAAAACAAAAACTGTTTTGGGTCCAAACAAACGCAACAAAAAAAAAAAAAAAACAGTTTTGGGCCGAAAAAACCTGTTCTAGAAAGAAAAAAAAGCCAGATTCTTTAAACGGGTTCCCTGGACCCGTTTAGGTTTAGGTTTAACCCGCCGTTTAACCCGTGCCGTGCAAAATAAATGGGCGGGCCACGGGTTACCCCCGGGTAGCCCCGCCCGCCCGTTGCTCACCCCTACTGCTATATATAGTATCATGTCTCTGTGAATGAGTAACAAGAGGGTGTGTGTTGTGCATATATGATTAACAGAACAAGGAAATGCAAGCCCCAGGATTCTAATGTTTTCCTGGCGAGTGAACAAGGATATGCAAAGCACATGTTACCAATAAAATCAAACCCCTTAAAATTGCGTCATTTTATTGCAAATTTTAAATTTGCACATGAAGAGATGCCCCAAAAAGAGAAAAGCACTACCTATAATGATGAACCTCTGCACAGACCCAAGTAACTGCCTCCTAAGTACAGGGTCCTGCACTATCTGTTCAGTAAGAACTTTGTGAACAAGGGGAAGCACTATACAACCATGAGCATTTAGGAAAAGCAAATCCTCTGCTATTTGATCAAGAGGAAGCCATTTAATTTGGCCAAGAGGATCATTGACACAATGCTGAAGGGAGCAGCATTTGGGAAGAAGAATGTGTAACTGTCATACCCTGCCCTTGTGTGTCTCATATTACAGAAGCACAAGGTTTGGTATCTGCATGAAGGTGAAACCCCAATGTGGAGTACAGAGTTTGATGACGAGGCATTGCACTATATGAAAATCCCTTTTGTCTCCAAAGAGGACTTAAACAGATCATCCAATGAGGGGGAACATGCTAGGAAGGTGAGGCGAAGGCAAGATGCAACCCCAGCTGGACCAAGTACAACAATGCCATCATTTGAAAAGGGAGTAGCAGAAGTAGTAGCCATGTTTGCCAAGATTGTGGATCATAAACTGGACAACTTAAAGTTGAACTACAATCAACCCTGACAGCCATGGAGTCACGTATGGGTTCAATTGCGCTTGACTTCAACGACCTTCAAGATTTCATTCACTTGTATGCTACAGAGTTGAAGGAGTTTGCTTCTTTCAAGTCACATAAAGATGACGAAGGTGGTCCTTCTACAAAGCCTACAGTTAGCCTAACTCCCCTCTCAATGTATCTGACCATGGCGCACAAGGAATTGAGAAAGGTGATGACACCGTCGCTGCATCACTTGTGGCCTCCCACCATTCCCCAACAACATCCGTGTTTGTTGAGCACACTTGAACCATCCCAACCAGCCGTGACCAAACAGCACCATCGCCACCATCATCATACCACTCCCCAAAAATTAATGACGATAATGCAAACAAGGTGGATGAATGGACGACAAATGAAGTACAAGGGCAGCTTGAGGTTGACACTATTGAGGGTTTCGATGAGGCCACCATAGCTGATGAGGCAGAGGAGCCTGAGGTTGACAAAGTTGAGGGTGCGGGTGAGGCCATTGTAGCTGATGAGGCAGGGGAGCATGAGGTTGACAAAGTTGAGGTTCAAAAAGAAGCAAGGCAGACTGAGGTTGAAAATATTGAGCCTGTGGTTGAGGCCACGTTTACTGAAGAAGGAAGGGACGATGAGGATGGTCCTGCTGATCATGTGGGTTTCGGAACCTCAGTTGAACAAGAAGAGGTTGATGATGAAGTTATTCATGCAGTGGCTGACGGCACCTTATGTAAGGAAGCAGGGGAGGATGAGGAAGATGATGGGGAGCATAGGTTTGGAGCCACCACACCTACAGAGGGAGGGCAAGCTGAACATGTTGTTGCTGTGCAAGTGGGTGAAGGGCCAAAACTTGAAGAATGAGTGCATCTTGCATATATCGATTGTGACTAGGGATGGAAATAGGCCAAGCCAGGCCAGGCTTTGGCTAAACAGGCCTGAGACTGTAATGAGGGTGGAAGGCCTGAGTCCGAATGTAGGCTTTTTTAAGGCTCAGGCCCGAGCCTTCGTAAGGCCTGGTAGGGCCTGAAGCCTTTTTAAAGGCCTACTTACAATATAGGTCTTTAAAAAGGCCTCATATTATAGGCCTTAGAGGTCATAAAAAGACTTTGTGCACTTTGAGCCTATAAAAAAACTATATAAATGTAGGCTTTTAGTAGAATATAAGAATAAAAACAATAAATATTATATTATTTATATTATATAAATATAATTATATTTATTTGATGTGTAAACAAAGCCAGGCCTAAAGGCTTACAAAGCCAGGCTTTAACTAAATAGGCTTGGCCTATTTACACATTTAGGCCTTTAAATAGGCCTTGGTCCGCCTTTTTAACAAATAGGTCGGACCGGACCAGCCCTAAACAGGCCCAGCCAGTAGGTCGTCGTCCCGATAGGGGCCCGACCTATTTCCACCCCTAATTGTGACTCTCCCTGAACCTTTGAACCCTCCTCTTGCGCCTTTGAGATTCAATCCCCCAAGTACATTCAGATCTGTGCTTATAGCTGAGAATTTGCCGCATATCTTCTCAACTGACACACCTGTTCCTGATCCACCTGTAAAATCTGGTTCGCCCTTGTACATCCCAGTGAATCTCCCTAGTTCAACAACATCATCACCTAGGCCATCCGCTCGTAGGAGGTCCCCAGCCAAGAAGTCCCCAACTAAGAGGAAGAAGAAGAATTAGGGATACTTTTTACTCTTTGTTTATGGTTTTTTTTTATGCATCACATATGACAATTTTTGTATTTTTCATTTGGGTTTTTTCAAGACATGGTTAACTCTTGTTGTATTGGTTTAACTTCTGTCACTCATTCGAACTGGGATGTATGGTTCGAACGTAAACTTTAGTGGTTTTTTTCAGTTTGACTATTTAACTTTGGTGAACTTATTGAACTTATGTTGTTGCCATCATTGATGTATGTTTTGGTTCATATTGAATTGAGGTTCATCCAATTTATGTTGTTATGTGTTCATTGATCTATCTCCTGTTTGTGTATGCATAACTGTTTCTACATTGTTTTAATGTATTGCTTGGCTCATGTACTTGACTGATTCTTTGTGTCCCTATAACTGCAGCTGGCAAAAAGTGACATTACTAGTTTTTACTTTTATTATTGTCATATTTTAGGCTTTTGGTTGTGTGCATAATGCAGTAGTGGACATTGTCATATTTTACTTGAAATATTTCTATATGTCCTAACCATGAGAGGACATTTTTTATTCATGCGCCATAAAGATCATTCTGATGCTCCTATGATGTCCAAGTTTGTGTTTTTTTTATGCAGCATTTGAGAATGCCAAATGCCTTCCTTTTATTACCTTTCACCCCTCAGTGAACATTCTATAAATTAGGTTAGTTCATGTCCAATTTTCTCTACCAAAATTGTAAGCATTTGAGAAGGCCTCTTTCCTTCATTATTTTTCCTTTCACCTACAGTTCACATCGTATCATTTATGTGCCTCTGCACCATGCTGCTCTCATGTCCAAGTTTTTTTTCATTTTTATACAGCATTTGAAAAAGCCAAAATCCCTTTTTCTGATTGCTTTGCTTATTATGCAACATTTGAGAAAGCCAAAATCCCTTTTTCTTATTGTTGTGCTTATTATGCAACATTTGAGAAGGCCAATAAGCATTATTTCTGAGCATCGTGTTGCTTCAATTGTACTTCCCTTTTGTGAAACAAACTGATATGCATATTGTGAACCTGTGAATGTGTTCTTCTTCATCCTCTCCACTGCAGATTTTTTTACTTTCTATGCCCATTTTAACTAGAGTTCACTTTCTTTATTCTAATGTGGCGGCTTCATTGTTCTGATTTATTTATTACACCAACCCATTACTTATTTTCCTCATCTCGAATAGTCACCTCTGTTTTGCCTTAGCAACAAACTCCTTTTTAATTCATTGACTTCACACATTTCACAGGTTTACCAGTCATTATTTTTAACATTTTCTTGCCTCCGCTATCAAAGCTTCACTTGGGTTCAATGTTCAGTGATCATCTTCCCTATTCCTCGTCATATTCATTTTTGCAATTGGTTTCATTATTTCCTGCTGTCCCCCTGTAATTCCTTCCATCTCCGTCGTCCTTATCACCTTTAGAAGCCAATCCTCGTCGCAATTTCATATCCTATAAACGTCTGCTTCGATTTTGCATCTCAACCATCACGTGATTTCGTTAGGGTTCGTTAATGTCAGACTGTTAAACGAAATAAAGAACTACTCATTTTTTCCTTTTTTTTTTAATTTAAGGGCATTGTGGGAATTTCACCTAACCTTCCCACTTAACCTACACCCAATTCTTCATACCAAACATTTCATTTTCCTTCAACTTAAGTTCCATTCCCTAGCATACCAAACAACTCACATTTTCAAGTTCCCTCTTAATCTTCCTTTCCTTTCCTTTCACTTCCTTTCCTTCCTCAAATCTTCCATGTACCAAACAGGGCCTTAATGCCCCTTTGAATAACCATGGAAAAGCACTTTTTTTGGGCAGACCATGGGTTGGAGGAAAAATAGCCAAACACTTGTAGAAGGTGCTTTTTTAGCCAAAAACTTGGTTTTAGAAAAAAGCTATTATTTTCAGCTTTTTCTCTCCTTTGCCATCATCAGTATTTTTCAATACCAATTAGTATCTTTTTAGTACTCGTAAGTATTCTGAAATATTTTTTTAACATCAGTCATTACCTTGAAATATTTTTTCAAGATCATAAAATAAATTTTTAAGATTGTAAAGTATTTTTTCAATACGAGTCAAGTATTTTTTTAGTATCCGTCAATACCACGAAATATTTTTTAAAGATCCTAAAATAGATTTTACATATCACAAAGTATTTCTTTTAGTATAAGTCAATATTCCTAAGTATTTTCTCGTACCCGTCCCCGAAATAATTTCTTAGTATCAATCATTACCTTGAATTATTTTAATTTTGTACACATATTTTGTATTTATTATGAGATTTAATGTTAAAGATATTTAAAATAAAACATGATCCTTTATATGCAATTATCACAAAGGTTAATGTCTTTTTTGGTAATTTAAGCTTACAAAAGTTATTTCGATAACAATATTTAAACAATGTCATTTTATCTAAATCACCTGTTTTATATAATCTATTCTAAAAAAGCATTATTATTATTATTTTTCTCGATACGCTATTCTCCAAAAACTAATGCAATCGGTTCTAAATTTCTCCCCTGCAAATCTCGATAAAAGGCGGCAGAATATCTCCCCTTAATAATGAGTTCGATTTTCATGGCAAGTTAAAAAAAAAAAAAAAAAAAAAAAAAAGCAATAAGAAAAATATTTAGAATATCCATTTTATTAAGTTTTCTAATCACATCTAATTTTCAATTGTATTATTTAAGTATAAGAAAATGTTAAAATATTGTAAGAAATAACCGGGGAACCAATACTTAATAATATTTGGAGACCACCTTATGCTTTGGGAGCGGGAAAAGAAGATACTGCAACCTTCCCACGAATTGGAGTTAAGTACCAAAATTCACAAAAGCTTGAACCAGGCTAGCCTACTGATTCTCCTTCGTCCTCATCGACGTCGTTGATGCCGTCCCTCTCTGGCCAGCATCACCACCACGACCACCTCCATGCCTCCCAAACCACACTCTCTTGCCCCTCATCAACATGGGTTCAAGAGAAAACTCTATCACGACGGCTCTCGCCGCAGCACCCACCCCTTAATCTGGCTCTTAGCCATCATCTGCACCATCATCGCCATCGCCGTTGTCATCGCCGGCATCGTCGTCTTCATCGGCTACCTCGTGATCCACCCGAGGGTTCCGGTAATCAGCGTCACCAACGCCCACTTAGACCTCCTCCGAAACGACTACGCCGGCCTTATGCAGACTCAGATCACTATCGTCGTTAGAGCTCAGAACGGAAACGCGAAAGCTCATGCGACGTTCGCCGGAATTCGATTCAATTTGACGTTTGACGGTCAGGACATCGCGATGCTTGTTGCGGAACCGTTTGAGGTTCCGAAGAACAGTTCGAGAGATCTGAATTATGTGGTTCAATCTTCGTCGATTCCGTTAACTCCTGATCAGATGGAGCAGATAAATCAGGCGTGGAAGCAGAACGAAATTGCTTTTGATCTAAAAGGAGATGCAAGAACTCAGTGGAGGGTTGGGCCTATGGGTTCCGTTAAATTCTTTTGCCATTTGAATTGCAGACTCAGGTTTCATCCCTTGAATGGCACTTACATTCCCTCTCGCTGTACTTCCAAGTCCAAATAATGATTTCTCACATTTATATACACACACACGTACACACAAAACCTTCTTCTTCTTCTTTCTTCTTCAAAGTGGAGATGTCTGGGTAATAAGATTGATGGCTACCTTTAGATTCCATGCTGATCTTACTAGATAATTAATCTGCAGTTCTGTATTCAAGAGAAAGATGATACTTGGTAGTTAAAACCCTTGATGGGAGGTAAATACGTACATGTTTTGATTTCTATTTCATTCTCAACTTGTAATATGTTAAGCAAAGAACGGTCATTTATTTTACCATAATTTTTATGATTATTAATAATCTTAATTTTAAATGCTAATAATGACAGTAACAATATTACTAGTCTTAAATATAAGATAAAGTTTATAGTGTACTTATACTATAAATTTTGTCTTATATTTAGGACTGACGAATATTTACTATTCCACGCATATACTAACCACTTACAAAACCACCAACAAGTTATTAGTTAAAATGATAAGCAGTCTCACCCTAAAGTAATGAGACTACAAGTTTAAATTTGGGTTAAGGTGTTAGGAGCAATTTTACCCCTAAAGTTTTGGCGTAGCAATGGAGTTTCAAAACGGAGCAATGTTGCCCTAAAGTAATGAGACTACAAGTTTAAATTTCAAAAACACACTTATGTACAAGACTTCAATTGACCGTTATTATTTTTCATCCGTGATACGTTTTTAATTCATCAGTGATTATATCGTGATATATATATGTGTGTATGTATACGTGTGTGTCTGTATGTTGCATGCAGCCGCGAGGGACTGTTAAAATAGAACAAAAATTCAAACAAAGGAGGCGGAAAGAAAAAGAAAAGGGAAGGTTTGAGATAAAATTTGCAGAAAGCAGAGTGGCATTGAAGATGTTGTCTGCTGGGTCTGGAAGTGATCATGAAGTCAGTCCACTAAATAAATATAAAGAAAAGGACAAAAAGCAGCAACATCCAAAAAATAAAAAGCAGAGTTGATGATAATATTATAGTTTACTTTTGTTCATGGGTTTTGCTTAAGGGTTAAGGGTGTACGTATAAATCTAGTAATCACTATTAATTCTATGGATTTGTTTAAATCTCTTTATTTATCTTGTTAATGCTTTTATAAAAATAAAAGAATGTAAATGTTTATCTTTGTCTTATAAACGCTCTTATGAAAAATAATTATATTGGGTGTTTATAGAGAAATAGTTCATTGCTAAATTTGTTACTTAACTCTTTAAAAAATATATTAAAATAATAGAGAGTGATAAGATAAGACCAATAGTGTCAAACTAACAAAAGTTAACTTGGGTTAACAGCGTTGCTATATCTACTTTAGAATAAATTGATTATGTCTACTTTTAAATAATTTGTTATGTTGGGTACCCATTAAGTTAGTTGCTAAATTTACATTTAAACCCTTTATTTAAATAGATATGGTGTGTCAGTGTCTTTGTTATTATGGGAAAAATAGGATGACACGAAATCAGCAAAAGCGGGACGACGGACAGTGATCAATAAAGCAAGAGGAAGAGACTAGAAAAAGCAAATGATATACCTAAACCATAATAATTAAAATTAAATAGTAAAATAGAATATAAATATTAAAGGCGTCCAAAGATTGCAACTTTATCTTCTTTACACACTTTTTCCCGGGGGCTCGAGCTGGACAAGTATCATCAGGTGTTTGGCCTTGTGATCCTTATTGAGAAGAAAATTTTGAGAATTTCTATAAACATGATATAAGTGTCTGACATTAACATACAAATCAATAGCTTAATAACGGTTAAAAGTCTTTCAAATTTCGTTGAAAAAAGTTATAGATAGGAATATATATATATATATATATTATATCATTTGAAGTTCAAAATTCTGAATCAATCTTATTAACTATAAAAATATAGTAATTGATAACTCATTTTAATAAGAAATCATTTATTTAAAATTTTGAAGTTTAAGTGGTATTTTCTTGTCTTTTTCTCTTATTGCTTATAATGATTCATATAATTAAAAATGGTATACATAAAAATTTCAGAATCAAATCAAATATTTAAATTTTATAGATTGTTCTCCGTAGGAGTATATTTTTTGTAACTATTTGGCTCTTAAGTGTTATTCACTTATTCCCACTACTTTCAATGTTTCGTTCCTTTGGAATGTGCAGATTTAGAATTAGAATGCTAATGTTAATGGCTGATTAATAAATTAAGAAGCAGCTATCTTTTCACTTCAAAAAAGATAATTAAGAAGCGGCTTCATATATACGGCTCCCCGTTAGGCACACACCAGTATGATCCTATTTATAAGTTCTTTTAGATTAAAAAAATTGGTCCTATTTATAAGTCCCTAGACCTAGACCAATTTTTTTTTCTTCATATTTATAAGTCTAGTTTCAGGGTAGTAAATGGGATTGTGAAAATTTTACCTATATAAATTATATCAATAACAATAAATTTTGAAGATAGAGAGAGAAAAAAGAGTTTAAAAATCTAAATGAAAATAATATTGGAATTTCACCCCATAATTATCAAGTTAACTACGTCTTTTTGATATGCAAGATTTAGTTAAAAAGAACATAAATAGGACCAGAGTGTGAGATACATACATACATACATACACATACATACATACCTACATACATACATATAAGAACGCCGAAACAACAAACCTTAAATTTAGGGGGAGATCTCTCTCTCACACACATATGTATGTACTAGTATGTAATACTTTTATCCAATGAAATCAGAACTATTTAATTTTTTCCATATTTATATTTTCCAACGAATTTTTTCATTTTTTTACCAAACTTTTTCATATATTACTTATCGTGTAACTAATTATTCATTATATTCAGGGTAAAAAAATAAAATAAAATAACTATTCCTTATATAGTTATATGACTAAATATTACTAGTATTATTAACACTGTTATTAACTTAATTACTACTCCAATGTATGATTAAATCATGTCGAGGATGTAGAGAAGTTTTGGTTTCTTTATATATGAGGACATTTTAAATCTTTCGGTGTTAGATTCCTTGGATTTGGACCTTCAATTCGTCTTTGCACTTTATAACTAATTATAGAAAAGATCAACATGATAATTATAATAAATAATAATAGTAATCAAATTCTAGCAAAATGATGATAACAATGATAATGATAATGATAATAATAATAATCAAATCAAGTTGAGATGTAGAGAAGTTTGGTTTCTTTAATTATGAGGACATACATTTTATATCTTTCGATGTTAGATTCCTTGGATTTGGACCTTCGTCTTTGCACTTTATAATTAATTATAGAAAAGATCAACACGATGATAATTATAATAATACTAATCAAATTCTGGCAATAATAATAATCAAATCATATTCATACGAACTAAATAAGTGGAAAATTAATAGACGTACACCGAAGATATTCCCCACATTCATTAATTGGCAAATCGTACACATACATTGCATTAGCATAACAATTTAATTAATTCAGCGAAATTAAATAAATAAGACTTGATTTCATGAATTTAGACTTATGGTATACATTAATAATTAAAATTTAATATTATAATATCTTTTCAATTTTGCCAACAAATGTAGGTGGTGATGTCGTTTTAAATAAATAAGAGTTAATTAGATAAGCACCGAAAGTAATACCGCAAATTGGGCAAATACGACGTATGACACTAACATTAATTAATTCGGTGAATAAAATAAATGGTGAACAAATTGGCTTAATTAATTAGGAGAAAATAACACATAATTAATTAATTAAGCAATTCCAATAACCACGCTTTATATATTTTATTTTCGATTTTCGATCAGGGACCAAGTTTTATGTAAACTAAATATATATGGCCACCTCTATTTGATTTTTTAATTAGCTTAACATTAATATAGATCGATGAAAATATATTTGAACTCAAGTGATATATTCAATTAAAAATATTACTAGTAATTACTTTTACATTTCACTAGTTAATGATGAACAAGAACAAAAGAGTTACGTACGCACGTAGAATTTTAATATCAAAATCACAGTTCATCATATTTTTCATAACATGGATATATAAATAAATAAGCTATTTTTCCGATCCTCTCTTTCAATTTTAATTTCTGTCCATTTATTATAGCTGAACCAAAACAATTATTTTATTCATTTAAAATATCAAATTCAAGGGAATGATTTCGACCGAAAAATATTCAATAGAATTATATATGATTGCATGTTAGTTTCACTGTGTCCACGTTTCTTATTATTGTCCATTCGAAAATTCTCTCACTTGTACAATGGGAAAATATATGGGAAAATTTTTTATATACATGCTTACTCCTCCGATTCTAGATATGAAATTTAAATTTTCAATCAAATTATGTAGTATGTATAATTATTTTTTTGGAGGGATTAACTAAATAACTATTGTCCAATACTTTAGATTAAATTGTTTATTTTTATTTTTTAATTTAAAGTTCATTTTCCATAATTTATTTTTTTAAAAAAATGCATAGTATATATATATATATATTTTTTAACTAACTATTGTCCTATACAAATTGTTTTATTTTTAATTTAAAATTCATTTTCCATAATTTTTTTTAAAAAATGCATAATAAAATATTAAATATATAATTATAAATTTCTTCAAAATACGCAATATAAATCTTATCAGTATATGTAGAACTGGAACATGAAATAAATGAGAATTTGGTTGGTCTCCTGATATCTCACCTCTGCACAAGTGTGTGTGTATATTGTGTGTCCCTCTAATTAATAAGAATGTGACATGAAGTTGTGGCTCATTATCTAACAGATAAACAAAAAATGTCCGGAAATTCTATATAATAACACCATCATTTAAATATGTAGCAACTTCAAACTTTTATATACTCAAAAAAGTGTGTGTAGACAGCGCCGGAGCCAGGATTTCAAAATAGGGGGTGCAAATTACAGAATAGAATCTAAGGGAGTTAGTATTTGTAATTGGGGGCGAAAATTATAGAATTTGACCCAAAATTTTAGGAAATTATGCTTCAGCCCCATAAATATTTTAAAATGTTTAGTTTAGTCCCTCTATAAGACCTTTTAATAGGGACTAAATTGAAAATGTTAAAAATTTTATGAGGCTAAATCATAATTTCCTATACTTTTTGGTCAACTTCTATAATTTTAGGGTGCAGGGGGCCACCTCTAGCCCCCTGATTCCGCCGTGTGCAGAGAGAGAGAGAAAGAGTATAATTATATATGCGCTTGTCATGGAAAAAAGAAGGCTCTTTAATTTGTATTATAGTTTTGTATGTGAGAGAGAGATACAAGTAGCACTCTATTTATTAGTTACATTCCAATCAATTCACTAACATATGGGTTTGTTTGGGGTTAGTGGTGACAAAAGTGTCTATATAAGATAAAATAAATGTTAGATTGTAAATGTAATTTGTGTTTGGAATAACGGTGACAGGAATGATTTTTTTTCTAAATGAACTCTTGTTTACATTATTATTTGAAAAGTCAGTTGAAATAGAAAATGACTAAAAATGGTACAAATCTTGTTAAATATCCCCCACACACATATATATTAGTTGTATATATTATGATAATTGAAAAAAAAATTAATTTAATTTTCATAAAGAAGTTAAAATATGATTAAAAAAGAATAAAAACTCTAAAATCCTTAATTAGTTAATTAAATATATTTTATAGATAAAATTGTATATTAGTTGTGGGAATTAATTTCACATTTACTGCACGACGGTCGAAACTCCAAAAGCTGTAATTTTGAACTCCTGTATATATAAGCTGTTTTTTTTCCTATAAATTTATTTAACTTTGATGCTATCCCAAATAGGGTAAAATGAGCTCTTTCTTTCTTCACCGGGCTTTCATGCCCTTTCACCATGCTTTTGCTTTGTTTGGACAGCATCCAAGCTACCATCAATTATATATTATGTATGTTTGATATAGCTTTTAGGAGGGACAATCAACCTATCATTTTATTTTTTTTTTTAAAAAAAAAAAATTGTTTGGATGAAATGTTTTTTGAATTGGGCTTATGGGATAAAAGCAACTTATTTAAAAAGCCAGCTTTCCTAGACTTATAAAGTAAAAGCTCCTTATTTGAATATGACTTATAAAGTAAAAACTACTTATAAAATCACCAATTCAAAGATAAATCATATCTCACAATCTAATTTCCATAAGTCAATTTTTTTCCAGTATCCCAAATAAGCCCATATTGTCTGGCCAATAAATGGAAGATAGTACAATTTCTTGTTTGGCCTGAAAAAAATAAATGCAACTAGCTAGTAATAATTGAGAAAAGCAGAAAAAACTTCTTTGGACTTTGAAAATAGACTCGTGGAGGACCTACAGAGTGTTGAAAATATCTCCTCTACTCTTTTTAATAAAGAACAAGTGAGATTGTAATTTTAATCTCTATCATAAAATGCAAAGAAAGTTACTCCTACCGTCTGAGAGCAATTTAACTAATTTGATTTAATAAAAGAGTTAACTGTAATAAATATGATATTATCTCTAGTCCATACATAATATATGGTCTTATTTGTGGTGCAAATTGCACTATGATCATCAATAACTTATATTAAAGACATAAAATGGTATATCTTTCCTAAACCACCCTTGTTTTCAACTAATTTTTTCAAATCAATGGGGGTTGGCCTTGACACCTTCATTAATGAGTATCGAGTTCAATTATTAGGAATGGAAAAAACTATTGTTGTAACATACCGGCCCCCTCAAGTGGACCACGATCTGATGGAACTAGATTAATCGATCGCTTGAATACTTGATAATAGAATAAATAAAAACATGAGATAACGAAGGTTCTATAAAAAAACTAAAATTCTTTAAAATAAAAAAAATGGGCAATAGGCCTCATGTTTAACATCCATAAAATAAAACGTCGGATACTTATTTGGAGAAAATGATAAATATGTGAAATAGATCTTAATTAAACTTAGGATTAAGACCAACTTTCTAGTTATATCTTAAGACAAGAAGAAGAATTAAACTAATGACATATATATAATTAAGGACAGGATTTAAAAACACCCACAGAGATATATACAAGTGATCACATACCTATGAGCTAATGAAACATGTTGAAGGACAAAACCTTACACCTTAACTTTATGCGCATCTTAGAGCTCAAACCTATTTTGCCTCCTTAATTTAGTGTTGAGACTTTCAATTTTGTTGAGGGAGAGTACTGGATCATCTGTTCAAAGTTTAAATTGAGGCCACATGTCAGCTTATGTACGGCGAATGTGACATTGTTTTGTCCCCACTCAAGTAGGGAGTCTATTGAATACGCCGATATTTTAGCTAAAGAGGTACATGTAGTTAATATACAATTAAGGGTAATTCTACAAGTGCATCAAGATGTAGAACTCGGTTTATGCTTGACAACATGCATGTTGAGGATGAGATTAGTTCTGTATCCTAGGTGATGTATATTTTATCTTTTAAGTTTAGGCTTGCCAAATGTATACCAAAAAAAAAAAAAAAAAAGGTGTTGGGATTGTGAATGGATTTGGATGCATTGCATGAACAAATGTTGTCCGATTAGTTTTTGGATAATAACGTTCATGATTTATAATGTAAATATGTGAAAAGAGTTTTATTTCGACTTATAAAAAAGGCTTCTAAAACTATAGTTTTGAAGAGTTACCCAAACTCATACAGTATTTTGTTTTGTTGACTCATTGATCTGTACGTAGCTGCAGCCGCATGCATGGGGACACATGTTTAACAATAGTAAGAAAATAAGCACTGTAAATTTAATTTTCTTTGCATGGTAGCTGCCTGCCAAGAGCAGAGAGCTCATCAATTTTATGGCACTCATCTTTAGGCATCTCCAGTACTGCGTTGAGGGTGCTGTTAAATTTCATCAAGTTCGTTGTCACGGGTGAGGTGACTTTTTTCATTTTATTTTCTCTGCCAAATCACTTTCACTAATTTTTGTTTAGTAATGGAGAACTTTGACGTGTGTATAACATACCCCTCTTCTACCTTTTTTTTTCCCCTCAAATAACAACCTAATAATTAAATTATACAGTTTAAGAAAATAGTTAAAAGTAAAAAATATGTGTGTAGGAAATGAATGATTTTTTCTAAGCAAGTAAGCATACCCCTATTTATAAGAGGGCGAGTAAAAGGGGAAAAAAATAGAATAAAAATGGGTGAAAGCATGAAAGAGGATATAGTATAGAAAAAGTATGGATAAGAAAATAGAATTAATTAGGGGAAAATCAATATAAAACTTATTAGATTTATATTCAGACAAAATATTAAGTGAAATCTTATAAAAAGAATCAGGATAATTCAAATTTTAGGCCATTAATTAATATATACTCTAGAGTCTATATACTCCCTCCGGTCCTTTTTAAGTTAAAGGCTAAAAATCCCGTTTGGTCCTTTATGTTTCTTAAGTATCCATTTAGTCCCTTAAGTTTGTAAAGTGCTTGTTTGTCCTTAAAGTTAACACCGTTAAGCGGACTTAACGGAAAATACTAACTCAAAGCAATTTTAAATGATGATTATGCACTTAAATCCGACAAAGAAAGGTTACATGTTACTTTTTTAATAAATTAATATTTTAAATCCTGTAAATTGAAATTTTAAACGATGCGTGTACTTAAATGCCTCGACGAAGAACATATACCCAAAGTTTACTTAAATAAATTTCAATTTACAGGATTTAAAATATTAATTATTAAAAAAGTAACATGTAACCTTGCTTTGTCAGCATTTAAGTGCACAGTCATCGTTTAAAATTGCTGAGTTAGTATTTTCCATTAAGTCTGCTTAACGGTGTTAACTTTAAGGACCAAACGAGCACTTTACAAACTTAAGGGGCTAAATGGATACCTGAAGCAAATATAAAGGACCAAACGGGTACTTTAGCCTAAGTTAAATTACTTTAGTCTATTTTATAAGAGTCTAACAAGAGTTATATAAATATTTAATGAGTTTTTCTTATTTTTGTCCTTCATTAATTATATATGTGTATTAATTAGAAGCTTGTTAATATTTATATTTACTCTATTTCCATCTCTTATATATAATTAGAAGGTTATTAATATTCAAACATACTTATTATTTTTAAATAATTTTAATAACTTTCTTAAATCTTATAATTTCAATATTAGGCTCTTATTAAGAGAACCGAAAGAAAGAAGGAGTATTATATTACTAGTAGTAGTATATTATCACCAACTGATTGGAGGCAAAGAAAAATATATTATCACTAATAATAACTTATTATTCATTGCGTAAGTGGGTGGGCCAATGAGCAGGAATACAGTTGGAGAATTGGAAATGGACAACAAAACACAAAGTTTGAGCAGTACGTACGTGGATCCAAATTTTGAAGAATCCATGAAATTAATGGAGGCAGTTGCACAGAGTTAATGCGTATAGAGCGTTAAGCGTTACTACATTTAATTAACTGAATATTTTCCACCAACAAATTAAATTATTGGTCATCATTTTCCTTTTGAATTTTTCTTCATCAAAACACTTGTTCTCATCCTTCTTCTTCCACGTACGTGTTCCCTTCCTTTTTCCTCTCCCTCTCTGTGAGCAACCACATCATTTTCTTGTCACTTTCTCTCTAGGCCACGTCATAATTTATACTCTCACAACTTCTCCTCATACATATAAATGCATGTGTGTGTTGTCTGTGTATATATAAAGCCCGGAAGGTGTTGAAGTGTGATGTAAGTTGTAGGTAATGGAAGAGAAAAACATGGAGAATATTAAGAGAGGAAGCTTTAGAGAAAGCATTAGTAAAGAGGAAACAGTGATAGAGCTTGGGAATATCGATGCCCACACTCTTCTTGCAGGAGGTGGGGCTCATGATGATGATGAAGTTCAACACCAACACTTGAACCACCAAACCCTACCCAATTCTCTATCTCATCGCCAAATGGCGTCACTCACCGCTCTCTGCGACACTTTCTTGCCTTCTGCCGCCGCAGTCGGTGGAGACTCTGATGATGCTGCCACCTTCCATCGGTCTTTGGCTTCCACCGCACCAACACCTGAGCGAGTAGGGTTTCGCCATTCTTTTTCCCTTAATATCTTCTTCTTTTTAAGACATATTTAAACCTGCCTTTTCAGTAGTACAATATATTCATGCTTTAAACGTGCTCTCTCTCACCCATCTTCTTCTACATTGATACATTTGAGGGTTTCGACCCCTCACAAGAGAGTGGGGAATGGTTTTGAACTTATTACTTGAGCAATAGATATAAGAGAGGGAGAGAGAGTTGTGAGTCAAAATATGCTCGCTTACCACCTTGGTCCTATTTATAAGTCGACTTTTATTTTTACAGAGCGTAAAAATAGATTTATAAATAAGATCAGAATAGTATATACTTACGTATGTGTGTGGCAAAATTGGATAATAAAATGTTGTGGCCAGAGGCGGACCCACATTATATACAAGGGGGGCAAGTGCCCCCCTTGAATTTGAGATTTTCTTTATAAAAAATAATAATACAATTTGAATGATTATCCACTCTTAAATTAAATTTCCACCCTTAAACATCAAGACTGCACTTCGTAATCAAATAAGGAATGAATGATTGAATGCTTGTTTAGTGCCTAATATTAAAAAAGATGTATTTAATAGCATTGATAATAAGACAATTATGATGAACTTCCAAAAAATAAGGGTTAGAATGATGACATTGTAATTATTTTTATTGTAATATACTTTGGTTATTAAAATATATACACTTGAACTTATTGAGTGTCCACTCTTCATTGTAATTTACGTCACTGCATTTCTAATAGCACTAGCTTTGCTTTTCTAAATGACAGGTTTGTAAAATAATTGTCTCTCTTATTACATCATCGTGTTCACTTAATTTCATGAATTTTTTTTTTGATATATTTTTTTCTTGTTTATATTCTTTTGTCTTTTAATGTATTTAAAAATTTCCTTAAAAAAAAAAAAAAAAACTGGGGCGCCGTCCTTAAACCCCGAATCCCCCCACCAATAATACCCCCCTTAGTAATTTTGGGTCCACCCCTAGTTGTGGCTTGTGATTTTCTGTTCGTTAGGGTAAATCTGGACACATGTATCTCTAGATCCACACTTCAGGTCAAATAGTATATAGTCTAAGGTGAATAACGTATATCTTAAGGATATTATTGCATGCCATGACCTGAATTTATATCATTACTTTTTTTTGTGTGATAGAATACTTTAATTACATCATTATTCAAGTATATTATTATTATATGTTTTTTTTGGAAGCAGAGCAAGTGGCATGACATTTCCTATTTGAAGCATGCCTTTTTCCTTTTAAATTAAAAAGCAAAAAACAAGGACATGCAGCTGCAAGAATAAATATACACTCTACAAATTAAACATCATATTTAATTAATAAATAAAACATTATTAAGTATTATGGACTGGTGATGTTGAGTGCAGCTAGGGGGAGTGATAAGCAATCGGCTGCGCCACCCAAAGACATGGATACTGAAGCTGACGTTGTGGCTGCTATCCACGTGGATTGGGACAGTAATCGTGTGCGGCGTGGAGAGCATGTCGTGGGTGTTCCCTTTCTTCCACAGCTTTCCAGATTTGCCCCTTGAAAAACGACAGCGTATTGTGCTGGGTTGGTCTCTCAGTTACTTCTCACTCCTCCGCATGTTCTTCCGTTCCGTCAAGCTTCTCACTCTCTTCGTCTTCTTCACTCAGGTCTCCTCCCTTTTCTCTCTACCCCACTTCTTTTTTCAATAGCCCAGTTTATGAGTGTTTAAACAAGAGGGTGTTTAAATTTGTTTCTTAAAAGTTATTTTTGAATAAATAGGTTCATGCATAAAACCACTTTTTTTAGTATATTTGGAATGAGGATGAACTAGAAATTAACTACAATATTTCTTTCTCTCGTACAAGATATACTATTACACCTCTAAGTAATTTGCATGTATCAATAAAATTTGTCATAAAATTCAAATTAATTTCTAATATCATGCACTAAATTTCAATATCGTATTAATTAATTTTTTACTCTCCCTCACTGCCTTATTAAATATGTGCATGTAACTTTAAAATTAGTGAATGCCTTGTAGAGGAATAAGAACATATTTTAGAAGGCATTCTATATATCAGATGGGGTGTGTAGGATAGAAATTTCTAAGAAGTGAATTAAATATAGTAGATTATATTCCATGTAATGGTACGTGCCGATTATTATTAGGATATTATAAAGTACAAATTTATGTGGTATTGATTGTAATGGAGAAAATGGTGAACATTTTGTTTGACAAGCTGTGAAAATTGAGTGCAAGTTTTGAAAGTTGATGTATATATAAAATATATATATATATATATATATACAGTATTATTTGCTCGAGGGATACCAAATCAAGCAAGATAGATATTTCTCCACCTAACATTTGTGCAATTAATACTATCAACCCAGCAATTCCTCGAGTTGGGTGGGACTGGGATTTATTAATTATGAGGATAACATGCATTTATTTACCATGCAATTATTATTTGTGTCAAACAAGTTTTAATACGTACAAGTACAAAACACACAACCATCACCTCACTTTTTTAATCAACTTGGATTTTACACGGACGATCAATTACAAAGTAAATAACCACATTAATTAGTTGAAACATGCATGTTAACTATCGGACGTGGTAATAGATGTTTTTGTGCTTTCTTGGAACCTTGTGCTGATACAGGTGTATATATATTTTTTCATTTTCAGTTAGATGAAGCAGAAGACAACGCATCATGGAAAGCCATAGGATACAAAGGACCTGACCCTGAGTTCAGAGCCCAATTAAAGAAGAAATTTTTACAGGCTGCATCAAAAGAACATAAAGATCATGTCAACCAAGATACTGAACACATCATGGGACCTCTTTACAAGGGTATTGTCCGCCTAGATTACCCTCGAGACATCACCGTAGATTCTCTCCGACGGTTCGGATTCCCAGTCTCTGTCACTCGTCGGAAATCATCATCTTCTTCTCTAGTTATCCAATGCGACGTAGTGGTGGTCGGCTCTGGATCAGGCGGTGGCGTGGTCGCCGGAGTTCTGGCAAAAGCCGGCTACAAAGTCCTAGTCTTAGAGAAAGGAAACTATTTCTCCAGGAACGATCTCTCTCTTCTAGAAGGACCAACCATGGATCAAATGTACCTCTCTCATGGCCTAATCGCCACGGATGACATGAGCGCATTAGTACTCGCCGGCTCCACCGTCGGTGGTGGCTCAGCAATAAACTGGTCAGCCTGCATCAAAACCCCAAAACATGTCTGCAAGGAATGGTGTGATGAGCATGATCTAGAGTTATTCAAAAGCAAGCTTTACGAAGAAGCCATGAACGTTGTCTGTGAGAAAATGGGAGTCCAATCTGAGGTCAAAGAAGAAGGATTCAACAACGCAATATTAAGAAAAGGCTGTGAAGAATTAGGCTATCCAGTGAGTAACATTCCTCGAAATTCGCCACCAGATCATTATTGTGGCTGGTGTTGTATGGGCTGTAAAGATGGGAAGAAAAAAGGCACATCAGAAACATGGCTAGTTGACGTAGTCAAATCTGGTAATGGAGTGATTCTTCCAGGTTGTGAAGCAGTAAAAGTGTTACACAAGAACAAGAAAGGAACGAACAGAAAAATATCACATGGGGTGGAGTTTGAATATGAATACAAAGGATCTAAAGAAATATGTGTTGTGGAATCTAAGGTTACTATTGTAGCTAGTGGAGCTCTATGTACTCCTTCGTTGCTAAAAAAAAGTGGCTTGAAGAATCCAAATATAGGGAAACACTTGCATCTTCATCCAGTAACAATGGCTTGGGGATATTTTCCAGATTCTTCATCATCGAACGTTAATAATGTTTGGCCTGAAGAAGAGAAGAAGAGCTATGAAGGAGGGATTATGACGGCGATGTCAACGGTGAACGCTGAGTTTGAGAAATCTGGATATGGTGTTTTGATACAAGCACCTTCACTACATCCTGGAATGTTCTCGATCCTCATGCCATGGGTTTCTGGAACGGATATGAAAGATCGAATGCGAAAGTTTTCAAGAATAGCTCATATATTTGCACTGGCGAGAGATCAAGGATATGGGGTTGTTAGCTCACCGACATCGATCAGCTATAAAATGAAACAGGTGATGTTGAGTAATACAATCTTCTGAGATATTCCAGATTATTTGATTAATGATTATTTTTATTATTACGTTTAATTTTATTATTCAGTATTTATTATATTTTAGAATTTGATATGGATATTACTCCTCCAGTACTAAATATAAGATATAGTTTATAGTACAAATCGTATTATAAATTATATCTCATATTTAACCGGAGGTAATATGTCTTAGGATAATACTTTAGATATTTTGATTTAAATAGATTAAATTAATTCTATTATTAGCTTTATGTTTGTTTATACAGGGGAAGGGTGTCTTCAATGATTTCTCATCAATTTCCTCTCTTTTTAATGTATTCACCGTTAAATTAAGTTTTAATGGATAAGATTTAATATTATATATATATATATATATAAATACTATTATAACAATAAATATAATAAAAATCTATCATCATTTGTAAAATAAATCTGAACCAATAAAACTTAGATAGGGAGAGAATGGAGAGGAGTATGGATGAAGATATTGCTCTCCCACCTTTGTAATACTCTCTTTCTATAGAACGTTTAATCAATAATATTTTAGAAATTCTTATTTTCTTAATGCATCAATATAATCCTTCAAATTTCAATAACAGGTGGATGAGAGGAATCTTCAGAAAGGAATAGAGAAAGTACTGAGGATTCTTGCGGCGGCCGGGGCTGAAGAGATCGGGACGCATCACAGTGGAGGAAGGAGGTTGAAGGTGAAGGAGGTGAGCTGTCATGAATTTGAGAGGTTTGTGAAGGAAGAGAGTCGGAGGCCGTTGAGGGACCTGTCGACGCCGTTGTGTTCGGCGCATCAGATGGGAAGTTGCCGGATGGGGAGGAGTCCGACGGAGTCGGTGGTGGATGAGAAGGGAGAGACATGGGAAGTTGAAGGGCTTTATGTGGCGGATGCGAGTGTGTTTCCGACGGCTTTGGGTGTGAATCCGATGGTCACTGTTCAGGCCATTGCTTACTGTACAGCACAATCTGCACTTGAAGCTCTTCGAAGAAAAAGATGTAGTTGATGAAGATACAGGAAAAAGAAGCTGAACAACACAGATAATATAGCATTGTAAGATTGCCACGTACAAATTATAGAATAAACCTGCGTGCGGCTTTCCACAGGGTGAAGTTGACGCGGTCAATTCACTAACGTTACTGAATACTCCTACTGTCCTATTCCTATATACCTAAACACAGTTATAGGGTTGGCGGGCCCCATTAAGCCCACCAATAAAATGTTCATGAGACGATTTAAGAATTAAATAGACGGATTATGACACACTTTAGGTTGTCCATACCCATCCAGTTAATTATTTTTTTAAATTTTCTTATAATTTTATTTTATTTATGTTTATCTGTATTTTATATGTATACTCCATTACTTTTCCTCTTGTCAGTTTCTTCTTTATATGAGTATATGAATTTATGCTTTTTGGTTTCCAAACACGATCCTATCTATTTTTTGTTTTTATTATGATAAGTGGATTTCAAAGTGGGACTCTGGTTAAAACTATGACTTTTTTTTTTTTTTTGTCCATCCGGTATCCAGAGCTTCGCCCTGACTTTCGACCCGGTCATAAACACCTGGCTATGGTGGGTGAGTCTCCCAATGAGGCTTTTCTGCATTCACAAGGCTCGAACTCGAGACCTTGCTTAAACGATACAACCTGCTTACCACTTATGCCAACCCCCGTTAGTTAAAAACTATGACATTTAATTTGTCTTATTGTTATTTATCAGAAGTTGGTAGATTTTCACACTACTACAAAAAAACACTTTTAATTTCTATTTTTAGGCCATTTTTATGTCCCTTTTTAGGAGACGTCTATATGAGTGATGTGGTAAAGTTTAAGAACAACTTTTCTAAAAAAAGGACGTTGTAAGAGACTTATATGACGTCCCTTTTTAAAATGAATACGGTAAATGTTTTTCTCCTTAAAAAAAACAGAAATTGCAATGTTTGGGAGGAACGACCAGTGACCACTCAAGAGGGAGGAGCGACAGTTGGTAATCATAGAAAAAACCAAACAGTGCAAAACTTGAAAACATTTCAAGCCATCGTAGCTCCAGATCTATGCATAATGATGAATAAGAACAAACCGATTTTATTTGGGGGGACTTCTCTTGACCTTTGTGAACCTTCGGATTTCTGTGGAACCAAAGGAAGTTGACAACTGACAAGGATGAGAGGGGTCATCCAGTTTGCCTAAGGAAATCAAAGTTTACTTTAGCCAAGACATAAAAGAGGAAAAACCCATATATATCATCGAAAAACCACCAAATCAGATTGCCTTGCAGAAACGGCAAGAGATGAAAATATGTTCCAGAGATTCATTGGCTTCACATCGATCCAAACGGGCAAAGGTTTTTAACTTGAAGGTGATGATGTCAGCAGATGGAAGATCTTTGTTTAGAAGCTTCAAATAATTAAGGAGCAGATAATTTTTTTTTTTTTTTTTTGGTAAGGGATATCGACCATAGAAACTGTCACAAGGCCAATGCCTGAAAGATTGTCTAAAAGGCATTTTTGAAACCCATCCTTGACAGAATATGAACACGAAAAATTACCTATCCAAATTAATGAATTCTGCTGATTGAAGAAAGACATGATGCTTAGGATTTTTCCAGCTGTGTCTGAAGGATAAAGGCTTTGGATGAGTGGGGCGTTCCATTTAAGAGCTACCTGGTCGACAATACAAATCTTGGAGAAAAGAAGTGATCTTGATCTAGTTGCATTGGCCATTAAAGGTGACGGCTTAAATGAGTATGAGGATTTATGGATGAACTTTCTTGTATTATTATGTTTTTTGAACCCTATATGCTCAATATTTTTTTGTCAGAAATAAAAAATATGCTAAAAATTATGTAATATAATAAGTTGGAGAACAAAGTCGACCCTTGAATCCATCCTCCTCTTTTGACACCAATCGGTTTCCCGTAATCATTGACTTCAAATATACGAGATTCTGTTCAAAAGTATAATAAACGGTGAACCATATTTAATTAAATCAACTATCCTAATTGAAAAGATTTATTTGCTTTTTTAAATGAGCAAATTGCACAAATATTTATTAGTATTAGCTTAGCGAAGATAAGTGGTGCAAGACTGCAAGCAAGTGGCACGCCCGCCCTGCATAAAAAATCACTCGGCGTCTAGAGATCTTATCCCAATCATCATTAATCTCCTAACCATCCACACGAACAAAAAAATTTTCAACTTATTAAATAATCTTATTATAGTTTTAAATATAAGACCTGATTGATTTTTTTGAAAGACTATGGAAGCTAAATGAATTACTTACTCGTATTATTATAGGAGTATATTGTATATTATTACATTATATATTAGTTTATAAATAACGCAAAATAGTTTGAATACAAAATGGTAAACATAAATGCTTTAAACTTAATTTCTCTAAAAAAGTTAACGGAGTCTTATATTTAGGACTTAAGATAGTAATAAAATACTCCATTGGTCCTTAGGATAAGACATATTTACGCAATTTGATTAGATTAAGAAAATTAATTAATATGACATGTTTCTTTTATAAAATACCATATTCATTTTCCGTAATTCCCTCTTCCCCTCTTTTAATTATTATTAAGGAAGTATCAATAGTGATAAATTAGAAAAGTATTGAAAAATATAATTAAAAAAAAAAAAACATGTCTTACATTCATGAACAAGATTAAGTCCCTAAATATAATAAGCATGTGCAAACTCAAACGAGGTCCAAAATTGTGTGTGCGTTCTGAGAAACATCATTGAAGGAGTATTAAGTTGACCGATTCCAGTTGAAACAAATTAATGACATGGTATTTCTAAAACCGTCTAACACCTTCATCAGTTTAGAATTAATATAGCATATTAGTAGTTGCTATATATATATAGATTAAAAACAGTGAAATGAAAGGTTCGATGATAATTAAGTGTGAGGGAAGAGGGAGATCTGAGATCAAGGAAGAAACTATTTAAGATAATGAGCAGCTCATCTTCATCGGACAAACTCAAGTTTCTTGCCGGCAGAAACAACCACCAGCCCACGGCCACCAGCATGACGGAAAATCAGAATACTAAATGCAAATTTCCTGTAATCTTATTTGCCGTCTCCCTCTTATTTTGTTTCATCTCCATAGTCTTATGTATTGTTGCTGAGCTCCTCAGGAATAAGGTGGGTTAAGTATATGTTGCTTTTTTTTTTTTTTTAAAAAAAAAAATTAATGATCGTTTCATTCTCTGGATGCGTTATATGTATAAATTCAGTTAGTATTACGTATGTTTGCAGTAAGATGATATTAGATGGAACAAAGGAAGGGTGTGTTATGCTGCAGTAAGCCCTTCATATTGGTTAGGAATTGCAGCTCTGTGTTGCTTGGCTTTTTCTCAGCTTCTGGCAAATTTCATATTCTTCAATCACTCTTTAAAAAATCCTCAGTTTCACATACCTGTTGTTGCCAAGCTTCTGGTTTTCATCTTCGATCTATTATATACACCGATATTAAATATAAGACTTAATTGACATTTTCAGGAGATTAAAAAAACTAATTAAATTACTTTAAAGTGTTTATATTTATTGTTTTTTTTTTCTCTAAACTCATTTGCCTGACTTAGAAAATGATATATAGTTTAAGGGAAAAACATTTACCGTGTTGTAGGAGAACTGTATTCTCATGTCATATACACATGAAATGGTGTAGGAATCTTCTTCTTCTCATGCAACATGAGAAATTTAAATCCCATAGTTTAATCATATATAATATAATTAAGTAACTTATTTAATTTCATTAATTTCTCTAAATAAATCAAATAGGTCTTATATTTAGGAGTGTAGCCAACATTAGTTGGGTCTTTTATGTTTCATATTGTGGCAGGGTGTGCTGGGGGGTGGGAATAGTAATATTAACAGTGGCGATAAGCATGAGCGGAGAGCAGAATTATGGAGAAGGATGATTAGAAGGAGACTGTTACGTCGTCAAACCAGGCTGTTTTGTTGCCTCTTCCATTTTGCTTCTTCTCTCCCTTGCTTCCATATCTGCTTCTTCTTTCTTCACCTTTCAAATACATCCTCATTAATTAACTTCTTTACATATACGTGAGTGTGTTATTTTATAAAAGGAGAATTCATTGTTTAATCCTTATAGTTTCTTCGAGCTTATAACTCAATCCTTATAGTTTGACTCATTGAGAGTCAGTCCTTAAAGTTTCTTAATTTTTATAAAAAAAATTGAGTCTCTCTCAATTCATCCTATGTGACATTGATTGAGTAAAAATTTGCTTATTATCACTCCTCTCTCCTCTTCCTTCACGGTACCCTTCAACTTCTTCCTCCATCTTCTTCCTTCTTGCTCTTCCAAAGTAAACTCTTCCAGTGAACCGTGTTCTCTTAGCGTGGCACCACTTAGAGCACACATTTTTAGGAAACAACAAAGCCTTGGTTTTAGAAGTCTTTTTTCTCAAGTCAAGGCAAAATTCCTTTCACATATTTACTTTATAAATAGTAAAAGTTATTCTAAAAAAAAAACATTAATACATTCTTTGCATTTCTTCAGCAAGCCTCTATTTCTTTCCTAGTCTCTTCTGTTCCCTCTCTTCCTAGCTTTCCTTTTCAGCCAATCTCTTCTAATTGAAAGATCCATGTAATCCCTTTTTTCCATTTGTCTCTTTTTTTTTTTTTTTTTTTTTTTTTTTTTCCGCCGTCTTTTTTTGTTCGAAGAGTGGGAAAGTTTTTGTTTTTTTAATAAAAGGTGAATGGATGCTGTAAGTAAGTTGCCAAGCAGCAGGAGGTGATTTAGTTTTCTCCCTTCAAGTAGCTCTTAAAATACATGGTATTTGAGAAGGAAGTGAATTTGTTTTAGGATGATTCTTTATTAAGTGGACATAGTTTGCTTGATGTTGCTTGAACAGTCTATTTGAGAAGGGGAAGCAAGGAAGTGGAGGAAGAAGAAGTTGAAGGGTACGGTGAAGAAAGAAGAGAGGGGAACTGACATTTTTGTTGATGTGGCTCTATTAGAATATATCAGAAGATTGTATTAGAATTTATCAAAAGATTCTATTATGCTTAGCTGGCAACTATAGTTACAGAGTTAGTTGAATTGTTGACAAGTTATTAGGAATTAACTACACACATGTACATTGGCTCACTTCACGCTTCCTGTTGCTCACTTTACTCTTCCTGTACAATTCACTTGGTCATCTGTCTATATAATAGAGACGCGACTACACTATTCAATAAGATTGAGATCCATTTCTTTTAATCTGATCTTCTGATTCTAATATTCTAGTATGGTATCAGAGCTGACGACCACCATCACTCTCCGATCCAGTTGACTAGAACGATCAAAGGTAGTATAGCTTGGCGATCTCTATTTCTTCGATACGGATTGATCACTAAAGCCAAATGTCCGATATGTCTGGATCCAGCGATTCGGTTGCAGCATCTGCTCAATCAATGTCTGTGAGTCATGGTTTTTCGAATAAGAAAATCACAATCAAGCTCGATGATTCCAATTTCTTGTTGTGGAAACAACAAGTTTATTTTATGGTAAAGCAACACCGAGTTCATTCGTTCCTTGATGCCTGTAAGTGTTTTATGGTAAAGCAACACCAAGATGATGGCACTATAGTTCAATCGATGTTTGTGACTCATGTGCCCTCTGTGAATCATGTGCTTTCATTTGCTACAAATCCTAAACCAGCATCTACTACTCCTGACCCTCCTACAGCTCAAGCCTTTCTTGTCACGCCTAATACAGTGGTTGATCCTGCTTGGTATCCTGATTCTGGTGCTACAGCACACATAACTCATGATGACTCTTGTCTTGCTCCTGACTCCATTCTTGAAGGTACCGGCACTATTCAGGTTGGGATTGGTGAATTGTCACCAATCCAATCCATTGGTCAAACTTTTCTTACTAATACTGAATCTCAGTTTTCTTTAAGCAATGTCCTTTATGTACCTAAGATGAGGAAAAACCTTTTGTCAATTGCCATATTCACTCGTGAGAATAATGTTTCTGTTGAATTTTTTCCACACAAATGTGTTGTTAAGGATCTGAGGACTGGCCAACACTTGATGTTTGGAGTTGAACGTTAAGGCATGTATCCTCTACTGGCTAACGTGAAGTCTCTAACTACTGTGAAGTCTACATCTACGCCTCACTCTTATGGCATTCCAACTCAGTCTCAGACTGGTTTTTCTGTCTCAACTGATTTCAAAATCTCAAGTCAACTCTCAAGTCTTTCATACCTCTGCTGATTCACTGTCTCTATGGCATCAACGACTAGGACATCCGTCTTTTTCTACTGTTAAAAGTGTTCTTAGCTGTAGTTCTGTTTCATTTACATCTACAGAAAATAAAGGTCTTTGCTCTGCATGTCAATATGGAAAGATACATAAACTTCCATTTTTTTCCTTCATCTACTGTGTATCACAAACCATTGGAATTAATAGTGATGGATATATGGGGCCCGCGCCTATTCAGTCTTATGGATCAGCTTACTATATTGCTTTTGTTGATGCATATAGTCAATTTACTTGGATCTATTTTCTGCATAAAAATTCAGATGCATTATCAGCATTTCAGGAGTTTAAATTACTAGTTGAAAATAAATATAAGTCCAAAATACAACAGGTTCAATCAGACAATGGTGGAGAATTTATTGCTTTCAAGTCTTATCTTGCTTCTTGTGGTATAGAACAACGTTTTTCCTGCCCACATACATCAGAACAAAATGGACTAGTTGAATGTCGTCATCGGTTAATTGTTGAGACTGGTTTAACCTTGTTGGCACATGCTTCCTTGTCTATGGCTTATTGGAAGGATGCATTTGCTACTGCTGTATTTTTGCTTAATCGACTACCCACAAAAGCATTATCTCCTAACATGACTCCTTATGAGAAACTTCATGGGGTCAGTCCTAATTACTCCATCTTGTGTGTCTTTGCCTGTATTTGTTACCCATACACCAGACCATATAATTCTCATAAGTTAGAATTCAGATCAGTAGCTTGTGTCTTCTTGGGATACAGTTCCCAACATCAAGGTTATAAGTATGTTGACATGAATACAGGAAGAACTTATATCTCTCGCCATGTTCACTTTGATGAATCTAATTTTCACATTTCAGGTTCTCAATTCTCAGTCAAAAACACATCTGCCTCTCAGTCACCAATCAATTCCCCCACCAACTCCTCGCTTATTCCTACCACCACCAGCAAATCCATTCCCACCATCCATCCCTCACACCCTAGTAAAAACTCTCTTATCTCACATCCTTCTACCTTAGGACCTACTGATCAGTCACAACCAGCCAACATATCACCTTATTCATCTAATAATTCCAATTCATCAGCAACCTCCAGCTCTAGTTCCACTACCTCTTCGCTTACACCTATGCCTCATAATACTCACTCTATGACTACCCGTGGTAAGGCTGGTATCTCCAAACCAAAAATTTATTCTGTGTCAACTCATGTTATTCCACCTGTAACCATCACTGAGGCTCTAGCAAATTCTGATTGGAAACAGGCAACTCTAGATTAATACAATGCCTTACTGAAATTTCAAACTTGGGATATTGTTCCACTGCCCTCTCATCGTCATCCTATTGGATGTAAGTGGATTTGGAAAGCAAAGACTAATGCAGATGACTCTCTTGCTAAGAGGAAAGCGAGGCTAGTAGCAAAGGTGTTTTCATAAACAGTAGGAATAGACTATGTAGACACCTTTAGTCCCGTAGTTAAAGTTGCAACCATCAGAATTTTACTTACACTTGTTGTTACTTCTGGATGGTCCCTAAGGCAACTTGTTTTTAATAATGCCTTCCTAAATGGGGATCTCTCAGAGGAAGTCTACATGGAAGGACCTCCAGGTTTTTCTTTTGGCTATTCTCCTACTGATGGTCAACCACCGGTTTGCAAACTACGTAAGGCTATCTATGGCATTAAACAGGCACCTCAAGCTTGGTTTTAGAAATTACATTCAACTTTATCTACTCTAGGTTTTGTTGCTTCTAAATCTGACTCATGCTTGTTTATCAGAAAAACCCGGAGCAATATTTCATATCTGGTTCTTTATGTAGATGATATTGTCATCACTGGCTCAGATAATGCTGAAGTGCAGCGACTTATTGATGCCATGAGTGAGTTGTTCTCCTTAAAAGACCTTGGCTCTTTATCTTATTTTTTAGGTATTGAGTTTTATACTACTCCACATGGTCTCTTACTGTCTCAACGGAAATATTTACTTTCTCTCCTCAATGAAGTCAAGTTTCTCAATGCCAAGCCTTATTCTACACCAATGGCAACCAACCTTCAACTTGCCTCCACAAATGGTGATTATTTTCATAGTCCTAAACTTTATAGAAGCATTCTCGGTAAACTACAGTATCTTTGCTACACAAGACCAAAAATTTCTTTTGCAGTAAATTGCTCAAGTCGATTCCTCAAAGACCCTCGTGATCCTCACTGGATTGGAGTTAAGAGGCTCCTTCGATATCTTGTGGGTACTGTCGATTATGGACTACTTCTTCGTCCTCTACCCAGACTTCATGTGCAGGCATTTTCTGATTCTGATTGGGCGACAAAAAAGGAAGACCATCGCTCTGTCAATGGTTACTGCACTTACTTAGGAACTAATCCAGTCACATGGGTCTCCAAGTGTCAGCAGGTGGTCTCACGGTCTACCATAGAAGCTAAATACAGAAGCCTTGCGAGATGCCTCCTCTGATGTGGTGTGGGTCATGAAGTTACTCCAAGAAATGGATGTCTCAATTGTTGAGGTGCCAATAGTTTAGTGTGACAATTTTGGTGCAATTGCTCTTGCATCCAATCCAGTGCTTCATTCAAAAACAAAGCATGTGGAAATCGACATTCACTTCCTTAGAGAAAAAGTTGCGCAGGACAAATAAAAATGGGTTATGTTCCTTCAAGTGAACAAGTTGCTGATGTTTTGACTAAACCTTTGGGAAGGTGCATGTTTCTCCCTTTTCATGACAAATTAAGTGTTTTTGCTCCAGATTATACAAGTCAAAAACAAACAAAATTTGCATGAGGAATATTAGAATATATCAGAAGATTGTATTAGAATATACCAGAAGATTGTATTATGCTTAGCTGGCAACTATAATTACAGAGTTAGTTGAATTGTTGAAAGTTGTTAGGAATTGACTGCACACGTGTACACTGGCTCACTTCACGCTTCCTGTTGCTCACTTTACTCTTCTTGTACAGTTCACTTGGTCATCTCTCTATATAATAGACACGTGACTACACTATTCAATAAGATTGAGATCCATTTCTTTTAATCTGATCTTCTGATTCTAATATTCTAGTAGGCTCTGACAAATGAAAAATACTTACATACTTTCAGAGTGTTATGTCATCTATGCTCTGGCCAATTAAAATGCACCACATAACCTAACTTTAATCCTAGTTATCACTCCTTACTTTTGCTGGAAAAAAAACCTCCCCAAATCCATGCGCCCCTTGATCTTCTTGGATTTGGCTTCCATCCTCTTCCCTTCCCATCCACTTCCCATCCTCTTCTTAATCTCAATTGTTGGATTATGGGAGCCGATCCCGATCTCCTTGTAGTCTCAATGGTGTCTCTCCATCAACACCAACGAGGATGACGTGTTACAGTGAAGGAGACGAGGAGGCGGACCTTGATGGTGATGGTCACAAAGGAGACGAAGATTATGTGTTTCGGAGGTTACGTGTCTCGAAGTCCTACTTCTATTTTCCAGATTGTTCTTGGCTTGTTTGTTATGAATTTTTCTTCCACTTTGAAGTACTTTACTTAGGTGAGTGAGATTGGATGTGTGTTTTTGCTCCTCCACTCCTCCTTTGGGTTTTCAATGTTTTTGGGATGATTTTCAAATTCTGTATGAAGATCTTACATCTCGGTTGGCATTCCGAGGGTTTGATTCGCTGTATGTATGAATTCAAAGAAAGAAACCGATTTCATATGAAAAGTAATAACCCATTGATTTTAAGGAAGAAGAAAGCTTTGCTTCAGAAAATAAGGTGGGGCGACGAGACATGGAGATGGAGAGGCGTGTGGGAGGGTTTTTTCCTGGGAAAATTCATATCAGAGCCCTTTTAACAGAAAAAAATCCAAAAAAGACCTAAAGATTCTGAAAATTCCAAAAAATGCCTCAGGGCCCTTTTTGGTAAATTTCATTAAAACGTTAGTTATTAACAGGGCTGATATAGTTGTTAACAGGTACTGATATAGTTGTTAATGGGGCTGATATAGTTGTTAATGACCTACCTCGTTAACAACTATATCAACTCCGTTAACAACTAAAGTTTTAATGAAATTATACCTTTTTTGGGATTTTCAGAATCTTTGAGCCCTTTTTAAGATTTTTCTGTAAAAAGGGCCCCCATATGGATTTTCCGTTTTTTCCCCCCTTTTTTGTGTATATATAGTGTTCTATAATTCTTTGGTATATTATTGCTCGTGCTAGAATATCTCTTTTGGGTAATGGATGACTTATTGGGAAAATCCCTTTAAGGTTCTAAGGAACCAAAAAAAATGTCAAAAAAGTCACAGATGAAATTCTAATGTCAAAAAAGTTTTAAAGAGTTTTTAAAATCCATCGATGGAATTATTAATGCCCTACTGAAGGAGTTGTTAATGAGACCTTTTTGACATTAAAATATCCTTTCAAACTTTTTTAAGATTTTTTTAGTCCTTTAGGACTAGGAATTTTTCCTACCTTATTCTTGACAATTGTCAACCTTCGTTCATAATCACTCTCATAGATATTGGAACACTCAAATTTTTTTTTTTTTTTGATACACATAGTAGGGGAGGGGGGGCAGGGTTTGAACCGGGACATGGGGGAAGGAGTCAAGCTCTTATGCCATTTGTGCTACTAAGGCGCTGACAACACTCAAATTTAAATATGGAAGTTATGCACTACTCATTTATATAATATATACATCAATTTTTTTTTTCCCATTATCTACAAGAATAATGTGGAAATTCAAGTCCTCTATATTATATTAATATTACATATAAGAGAGAGATTGTTTTTTATTATTATAAAGTATATACCAAATTTATCATATTTTTATTAAAATTATTATCAATATTTTTATTCATAAAATAAAAAAATCACTTACCCATTTATTTATTGTTTTATTTGGCGTACAAAAATGTTGAGATTATGTTGGGCCCAATTTAGAGATGAATAAGCTGCTGCAATCTGTCTGCTAGAAATTTACCCATTTTGGGCCCTCCCAAAATATGCCCGGTTAAATACTAAACGGGTAGGTTAATGGTTCCCCATCAAGGTGCTCGTATCCGCCCCGTTTAGATTATACACACAAACACACTATTTTAGGTCTTAGATATAAGACCCAATATATTTTTTTGGAGAAATTAAAAAAAGTAATTAAATTACTTTAAGGTATTTATATTTATGGGTTTTTCTCCGAATTAATTTTTTTAACTTACAAACTGATATATAATTTAATCATACACAACATATGATATGATTAAGTAACTTATTTAGCTTCTTTAATTTCTAAATAAATAAATCTTATATTTAAACTAGGTCTTATATCCAGGTCAAAATACAAGAGGAAGTATATATTGATTTTTTTTTTACTAAATTAACTTATAGTCTTCAACTCACGAACATGGTTTCCTCACCCCCTAAAATATCTGACCGCACTAGTAAGGCTGAGCAAGTCGCTCATAGCCTAGTGAGCCCGCCAAGGAATCCGTGTTATCAAAAGATTTCTTGCGATTCTTTCTAGTATAGAATGAGTCAATCATTCACTTTGGTATCTTATTGAACAAAAATAGTGATATTGTTCCTCCATTGATCAAGAATTCCGATTTTTGAGAAGTATCATGGTCATCCAATAAGAAGGGTTTCCATTTTTTCAAATGAATGGTTTGAAGATCTAGTGATTCTAACGACGCCCATTTTAGCCTGCTCAAGAAAGACCTATAACGGGCGGGCTTAAATGGGTAGGCTTGTGTATAAAATGGGACAAGCCATAGGCACACTTTCGAACTGCCTATGCTCGCCCATTTATGTGTATCTGTATATGATAATAATGATATACTTAAGTATAAATTTATGCAAAGGAGCCTATATTAATTTTAGGTTAGAGTATACTTTTAGTCCTTTAAATTTATATAAGATATACTTTTGGTCCCTTAACTTTAGAAAGTATATTTTTGATCCTACAATTATAACACCATTAATGTTGTTAACTGAAAACGTTGACACAACAACTCAAGTAATGACAGTGTAAACTTAAGTGATAATTGTGTACTTAAATAATATTAATCTTAAATTTAAAATACGTTAAATTGAAAAATATCTAAAAATCTAGTAAAGTTGTCAATATCAAAACCTCGATTGTATTTTAAAAAAATAGTTTAAAAATCTAAACATAATAGTTTAATAATATGAATATCAGAACTTCAATTTCATTTGCAAGGATTTCTCAGTTGATTTTAGTTTAATAATATGAATATATTATATTAAAAATTAAACCTTAAATGTGCTTTGTTAGTTGCACAATCATCACTTAGAGTTTGCTGAGTCAACATTTTCCGTTAGAAACATTATCGTTGTTAGAAATATAGGACTAAAAGTATACTTTATAAATTTAAGAGACTAAAAGTATATGTAAAACTTAAAGGACTAAAAGTATACTATTAGCCTTAATTTTATTATATCTCACATATGAAATGAAATATATAATATATATATATATATATAAAAGGTGAAATCAGAGCTATTTTGGAAGCAATTTTTCCTCATGCAATACTGTGTCAAGTCTAGTTGAAGCAAATCATGGATATATTGCATCACTTATATATGATAACTTCATTACTTGTAATGAAACATCTTGATCATGGTATAAGTTGACATTAGAGCAAGTGCATGATATTCTTTATGCTATATCTTCAAATCAATTTAATTGAATATTTTGAATCAAACTTTGACCTTTTGATATGATGGAAAGTGCATGCTTATAAGTATAAAGTTCTAAGTTTGAGTGCACGTGATTTGGCAGTTGTATCAATCTCCCCTGTGTCTTTAGAATTCGCTTTTAGCATTGAGGGTTGAGTACCATATACTTTTAGAATTCCTTGTTTTCAAAGATGGCTAAAGCACTCATGTATACTAAAATTGGCCACACACAAGTTTTACCAAATTGAAGAAGATTGATGTTGATAATTTCGTACATGTCATTTCATGTGTGGTTTTAATGGAGAATGATGAGGATTATGGTGATTGATCATTAATATTTCTTGTAATTTATATTAAGAAATTATTGGCAACAATGTAGTGGAAATGTAACCCCATATTAATTTTTTCTGAAAAAAAAATAAATTATCAGGTTGCTCATATCCATTTAAAACATACAAGTTTAACCCAACCTATTTAATATGTGCTTTAATTGGCATTTGACAAACATGTGCTACATTAAGAAATAGATAGACCGGCTGTGGGCTAAAGATTGGGCAGCCCATCCAACTCATTGCCAAGGACGGACCAACATGAGGGGCTAAGAGTGGCCCCCGCCACCTAAAATTAAAAAATGTGACCTAAAAATTTAGGAAATTATATTTCTGCCTCATAAAATTTTCAATTTTTTACTTTAGTCCCCATTAAAGTTTCATAGAAAATGAAAATATTGAAACTTTTATAGGGTTTCTTGTAATTTTATAAACACCTGGGTTTGTTTTATAAATTTTACCTCGTGAGGTAGGCTGGATTTTTTTCCTCAAATTTAATTTTTTTTAAAAAAATATCAACTACCCTCACGAGGTAGGGTGATTTTTTTTTTTTTTTCCATTTTTCTCCTTGAATTTATTTACTTTTTTTAATATCAACTACCTTGAGGTAGGCTAATTATTTTTAAAAAATATCAACTACCTCACGAGGTAGGGTGATATTTTTTTAAATATCAACAACCTCGCGAGGTATTCGGGTTACCTCGTGAGTAGGGATGGAAATAGGTCAGGGGCCTGTGGCCTGGCCTGTTTCCGGCTTGGACAGGCTTGGCCTGTTAGCCTAACAGGCCAGGACTAGGCCTTTTTTGAGGCCTGTTTAGATAAACAGGCCAGGCCTAGGCCTCCCCATAGGCCTGTTAGGCCTGTCAGGTGACCTGTTATGGGGTTATAGTTGTAAATTTATAATTAATTTATCTCAACCTTCCTGATTTTGACACGTCACTAACCCCAATTCCTTGATTTCAAAACAAACCCAATTCCTTAACCCTAACTTCAATTTCAATTTCGATTTTTGCTCGTCACTCTCGGCCGCTTCTGCTAGTTCAGTCTCAGCCTCTCAGTCTCGGCGTTTTGTCATCCCTGCAAGGTCCCTCATTCTTTTATTTCCATGTGATTTTGATTTTCTGCTACCACAAGTTGCTGACGGATGGGTTGCATGCTCGGAGAGGCGAGGGATGATGCTGGCCGAAGGGCAGTCTCCGGAGCTTTGAACCTTTGTGACCAAAACTCTACTACTGACGGAGGTAATGTTGTTAGCGTTGCGAACCGAGGGGAGGTGAAGGAGAAGCATTTGGTACTAGTTGTATTTGGGCTTGCATCCTTCGGTGGTGTTGTGATTTAATTTAGGTTATCATTTTTTTCCTTGCTAAGTTTAAACTCAAATCCTATATTATTTTTTAGTGATTATCGGTGTGGGGCGTAGGTGTTTGATGTTGCTCTAAGTTCGGGAACGGATACTGTATTGAGTCCATGTATAGTGCTATACATCTTTAGTTTAGGCATTTTTCTCATAGCCATATGATGCCTGAAGATTTTTTTCATAGCTATACAACTCTATTTTGCCTCCCACTTTCCATTTTTTATTATATATTATATTACTTTTTTCTACCTATGCGGACCCAAATATGGTGCATGCATTTGGATTTTTCTTACACCATTTTATTTCATTTTGTCATGCTAATTGCTATCAAATTAAAGGCTCGAAGCAATCTTACCTTTTGGAAGATCCAGGAGCTTCGAAGGAGAGACCGGGATGTTGAATTTATATTCACTCCTAGAGAAGCTAATCAGGTGGTGGATAGGCTCGCAAAGAAAGGAATCTCCTTTTCCAAATTCTGGGATTTATGTCCAGAATTCTTATCTTCTTTGGTTTTACATGAGAGGCTGGGATTAAATTCCCCTGTGTAATTTTTCTTTGTTCTGTTCTCACACTTAGTGTGTTTCTCCGGTATCAAAAAAAAAATTACAGGCCTCTTAATAGGCCAAGCTCAAGCCTAAAAATAGGCCTGAAACAAGCCACAGGCCAGGCTCAGGCCGCTTTTTTCCTTAACAAGCCAGGCTTGTTAAGGGGGAAGCCCTGGCTCGACTGTTTCCACCCTTACTCGTGAGGTAGGCTGAATTTTGCGAAAAAATATCAACTACCTCGCGAGGTATTCGGTTATCCGGTTACCTCATGAGGTAGGTGAAGTTTTTTATTTATTTTTTTCTTTGAATTTATTTATTAGTTATTTAAATATCAACTACCTCGCGAGCAAGCCTGGATTTTTTCCTCGAATTTAATTATTTTTTTAAAAATATCAACTACCTTGCATGGTATCTGGGTTACCTCACGAGGTAGGCTAGTTTTTTTCCCTTAAATTTTAAAAATATCAACTACCTCGAGGTATACATCGCGAGGTAGGGTGATTTTTTTTTTTTCTCTCTTTGAAGTTATTTATTTTTCAAAATATGAACTACCTCGCGAGGTATACCGGTTACCTCGCGAGGTAGGGTGAAATTTTTTATTTATTTTTCTCTTTGAATTTATTTATTTATTTAAATATCAACTACCTCGCGAGGTATTTGGGTTACCCCGTGAGGTAGGTTGATTTTTTTTTTTTTTTTTTTTCAATATCAATTACCTCGCGAGGTATTCGGGTTACCTCGCGAGGTAGGTTGAATTTTGTAAAAAAAATATCAACTACCTCACGAGGTATTCGGGTTACCTCGTGAGGTAGGTGAAATTTTTTATTTTTTATTTATTGTTTTCTTTGAATTTATTTATTAGTTATTTAAATATCAACTACCTCGTGAGGTATCCGGGTTATCTCGTGAGCGAGGAAATTTGGATTTTTTTCCTTGAATTTAATTTTTTTTTTTAAATATATCAACGTATCCAGGGTTACCTCGCGAGGTAGGCTAGTTTTTTCCCTTTAAATTTTAAAAATATCAACTACCTCGCGAGGTAGAGGTAGAGTATTTTTTTTTTCTCTCTATTTGAAGTTATTTATTTTTTAAATATGAACTACCTCGCGAGGTATACCCTAAGGTACCTCGCGAGGTAGGTGAAATTTTTTATTTATTTTTCTCCTTTGAATTTATTTATTTATTTAAATATCAACTACCTCCCGAGGTATTTGGGTTACCTCGCGAGATATTTGGATTTTTTCCTCGAATTTAATTATTTTTAAAAAAATATCAATTACCTCGCGAGGTATTCCGCTTACCTCACGAGGTAGTGTGAAATTATTTATTTATTTTTTTTTTATGAGGTAGGATTTTTTTTTTCAATATCAATTACCTCGCGAGGTATTAGGGTTACCTCGCGAGGTAGGCTGAATTTTGCCAAAAAAAATATCAACTACCTCACGAGGTATTCGGGTTACCTCGTGAGGTAGGTGAAATTTTTTATTATTTATTTTTTTTTTTTGAATTTATTTATTAGTTATTTAAATATCAACTACCTCGTGCGCAAGTATCCGGGTTATCTCGCGAGCGAGGCCGGATTTTTTTTTCTCGAATTTAATTATTTTTTAAAATATATCAACGTATCCGGGTTACCTCGCGAGGTAGGCTAGTTTTTTTCCTTAAATTTTAAAAATATCAACTACCTCGCGTGGTATCCTGATTACCTCGCGAGGTAGGGTTATTTTTTTTTCTCTCTTTGAATTTATTTATTTTTTAAAATATGAACTACCTCACGAGGTATACCGGTTACACGCGAGGTAGGGTGAAATTTTTTATTTATTTTTCTCTTTGAATTTATTTATTTAAATATCAACTATCTCACAAGGTATTTGGGTTACCTCACGAGATAGGCTGGATTTTTTTCCTCGAATTTAATTATTTTTAAAAAATAAATTATCAATTACCTCGCGAGGTAGGGTGAAATTTTTTATGTTTAAAATATCAACTACCCTGTGAGGTAGGTTGATTTTTTTTCAATATCAATTACCTCGCCGAGGAGGCTGAAATTTTTTATTTTTTGAATTTTATTTATTTATTTTAATTTTTTTTTAAAAAATATGAACAACATCATGAGGTAACCGTGTTACTAAAATTTTATTTTTTATTTTTAAAATCAACAGCCATACACAGCAGCAGCACTCTTCTCTCCTCAGCCCCTTACTTCTCGAAACGCAAGTTTAAAGTTCAAACTTGGTGCATCGCTCGCTCCAATCTCAGAAAGCACCCACAGGCGGCCGTCGCTATGACTCCCAAGCACCCACTGGCTGCCGTTGTCCATCGAGCTTCAATTTCCGTGCCGAATGCTGATTGGCCAAAAAATTCCGTATCTATTTCTTTTGATAATAAAACATTCCGTATCTAAGTAAAGAGTTTGGATGGTTAATGTAATTTAAAATTTTTTTTTTTTAATAATAAAATTTTAGGAAAAGGGTTAGACTCACTTATAGTCCAAGGGCAGGTTCGTAGGATATACTAGGTGTTTAGGTTAGAGAGTACACATGCCTCCACCTTTTCCCAGCGTTTCCACTGCTTCGTAGACCCCTAGGATGCCTCCTCCAGCGCTTTGACCAATTTCAGGATCGAACCCCCTCCCTTTTGATGAGAAAGTCCCACACCTTCGCCAATTGAACCCGGGAGAGGATTTTCTCATAATCCATTTTCTCCTTTTCTTCTCCTCAGCCCATCTGGATCATTGATTAGGCAGATGAGAGAGATGTTAAAGTAGTATTGTGATTGATTGGACGGATATGATTAAAAGATAATGAGAGATAATGAGAAAAAGAAAAGGAGAAAAACCCAACCCATTGAACTTAAGGACGAGGGGTAATGTAATGTAATTTAATTTTCGTTACGTGTTTGGGCCCCTTTTTTGGTACGGCATACTTCGGCCCCATTTTTTATAACCGGCCCAATGTTACACTAACTACAAACAGCCCGACCCGTGAGGCCCCAAATTTTGCCTCTAAAATCCAAAATCAAAATAAAGGGAACCGCCTCTTTCGTCTTTGCATTTCGCGGCATCTGATCCGGAGAGGGGAGCGTGAGCTTCTGCTCATACATTAATCTGAAGTTGTTCTTTATAGAATGTTTCTGAACTTATAGTCGTTGTGTAAGAGTCTCTTCGGTTCCTGATTCTGATTTCATGGAGGAAAATACCGAGCTCGCTGGCAATGCCTCAACTTCTGCTGGAATAGGATCCAGGTACTTTGATTTGAAGAAGTCCTTCAAGTTCGCTATGCGTTCTTTGCTCACTGCCTGCTCAAAGGAGGTGTGTAATACTGCTTTCTTTACTCGTTTTACACGTTCATTCTTTGATTCTCCCCTTTCTGTGGGAAAATGGAAATGTTTCTTTTAGCATTCCTTTTGTTGCCACCACAATTCACTGCACAAATGTGTATTTCGAAGTTATTAAGAATGTCTACTAGTCCCAATTGAAATACAAATTACGTTGCATCGTTGTTTATAGCCTTAAAGGATAAAACATGCTCAAAACACTTTATTTTGGGGATTAATCCCACCCGTGCTGATGCACTTTAGGATTGTTGATAGTTGCATGCACGGTCACCTTCGCTTGTATGTAAACCTGATTTGTCAGCTTTCTAACTACCGTATGGAAAAGTTGATGATTTGTTGAAGGTACTAGATAATATTGCAAGTTGGAAACTGGCCAAATGAAAATTGAAGCTTTTTCTTAGATATAGGAAGGTTGGAAATTTAAACAATAAATGTCTGATGCAACTCGTTGTCAAGTCAAGTTCAAGCCTGAAACCATGATTTGTGGATTAATATCCACTCATATATGCAATGAAAAAAAATGATATTTTGGCAAGTTATAATTTCATTGCAATTGAATCAAGCACTCTGCTTTTTAATTTTTCTTTGTTTTGGTATAACCCTAGTTTACTGTTTTATCATAGAAATCTTTACCAGCATAGCACTTTTAAGTTTGTAAATTGTAACTAAGTCAGATAGTCAGATGCTTTTGGAAGAGTACACACAATATCTGATGAGTTAAATTAATCAACTATAAGTCTTATACTACGTTGATTCCTTGCATTATGTTCAGAGGAAGTGGTGTGAGTTCATAACTGGCTATGACGCACATACCCCCTCCTCCATTGCATAAATCATCAAGAATCAAAATGGTTATATCTTGATATTATGAAATTACGCTGTTGTCTGGATTCATAGGAATTTGACAAAGCTTTTCTGAGATTCACAACCGCCGAAAAAGAATGGCTTCATCGCCTCTATGTTCAGGTACAATCTCTGGATATTAATATAGTTCACAGAAATATATCTCAGAATTGTGTAGGCTTTGATATTTGCTGCTGTGTTGATTTCTCATCATCGATTTTGAATCTGGGCAGTCATTCTGCAGGATTTGAATCGGCGCCTTAGACATATAGTCAGATAAAAATGTATATGGACAGTCTTTCTCTACATAAATCTTGGAAAATTCAAGGTGTCACATTGTCAATGGAAAATAACCATTTATATTTGTCATCCGCTTAATGTTAAACACAGATATTATGATATACTTTTCATCATCAGGAAGGTATATGGGCAAACTTTTCAGATATGAAAAAAGCCTTAGATGTGTTTACTGGCTGATTTTTGTAATATGAAATTTAAGGTGCTGGAAGATATTAATTTTTAATGAATATTTGTATTTTAACTTATCAAGAAAACTGTGTTTCTGATTTTCCATTTATTACCCAAATACACTTGAAATTGCTCTTGATATCTTAAAGTATGACATGTATAGAGATGCTAATTCATTTCAACGTATCAAACTTTTCAGGTCATCACTTCATTGCATGAAAATATAGAGGTATATAATGGTTTTTCCAATTGCTGACAGTGGTAATCGTGTCAATTATAGATTATAGATTCTGTTCCATCTCTTTTGAGAACCTGACATTTGAAGACACTCTGTTAAATTAATTTATTAGCAAATCATACTGTAGTTGCTGATAAAATAAATGTTAAATTTTTTAAAAAGCACCATCTGTATAACAACTTGGGTGGCTTTTTAAAGAATTTTAGCCGTCTATGGCTTTGTTATTTTGTCATTTTTATTTTTCAAAGCTGAAATCTGAATCCTGTGTCAAATCTATTTTTTCAGGCTGAGTTTGAGTCAATCTGTCTTGAAACACAGGTATTACTTTGGCTTTTGTGCTTGTTGTGTATTTTTTTTAATTTTCTTGTCATATGTGTACAATCTGTGTCAAAGTTGTGGGGCAATCACGCAATAGAATCCAGTTAGGCTTTTCGCATCAAAGTTATCATTGTAAATTTTGTTGCATTTGCATTCAAGTAGTTTTACGAAGTACGAGGTGCAAATCCATGCCTTCAAATCAATATCATCAATATATCAAATTATCAATAATCAATCAATGTCAAAGTGAAAAAAAAAAAAAAAAAAAAAAACTTGTAACTAGCTGCATTGCTCACAGGCTGTGCACAATGCAGTTCATTCATTAGATTTTATGCAACGCACAAAATGCCCACATGATTTATAATAATTCCCGGTAAATCTTAATGTACTCCCTCTGGTCCTAATTATAAGAACACTTTTGTAGTACAAATTGTACTACAAAAGTGTTTCTATAATTAAGACCAGAGGTAGTACTAAACACAGGTCAGTTTATTGTTACAGAGTACTTAGTTATTGTGGATTAATTTTATATCCGTAATGTTGCTCATTTGTGATTGTTAGGCTCCGGGCAGTTATTTGGACAGTTGAATCATAACACTCATACAGTATTGCTGTATGCACACATGCAAACATGCACCCCATTCAATCTTACTTTGTCATGTTTCTCTCTTATGTAGGTGGGGGCCACTCTTGATGCTGTAGAGGAAATGGTGGAAGAACAAGAGCTGGATCCTTTGTTTTCAAATAAGTAGGTATTATCTGATTTGGTCAGCAATAGGTGTGTGCATAGTTGGATCAAGATTATTTGGAATAGGTTAATAGGTTTGTTAAAGTTTTGAAGTATCATTGTTATTACGAGATTGTTCTGTTTGAACGAATCAATCTATTTTAGCCTTCAAAGCAAGGGTAAGTGGAGATTAAGTGAATAGTGATTCAAACACTATGAGGCTCTCCGTTTGGTTGTTCGCTCATCTTAATCTCTCTAGTATTTATGTTTGCCTTTGTTGTTTTTACTCTTGGACTTGTGCCAATAACTTCCTGCTTCTTATATTATTTATTGTCATCACAATCTGTTGATTATTTGAACTCAGTAGAAGTGCTTTGGCACAATTGCAGGAGTAATGTAATGGATGTAGTTGAGGATCTGTCTGCTGCAACAAAGAATGAAATCCAACAGTTGATGCATATGATAAAATTGGTTAGTGTGCTGTATGAAATGGTTGAATCTCTATTGATTATCAAGTTGTATGCTCAAATTGAATAGAAAATGAACGATTTCATGACCATTGATTGGTTGCAGGAACTGACTGTTTATTTTTCATGCCCAATATTTTTATCTAATTTTCACTCTGCTTCCTTACGGTCTCAACTTGCCTAAATGGATAAAAATGCTCTCATTTTGGGTTCCTTTTGACTTTAGTATCTCCTAGAAGCGTATCATCGGTTCCTTGGAATTCTTTTTCGTATTGCTTTTAGGGAAGCGAAGTTCAGAAGTGGAGATATTTCCTCGAGGATCATTGTCTTTTGCTTCCTTCTGACACTGTTTTTGTCTTCCCCTCTAATTTCCAAAAAGAGTTTTATTTATTTATTTTTGGTGAAGTTGGAAGTGATCACCAAAGTTTCTCCTCCTTGTCGGATGCTTGAATAAAAATAATTCACTTCACAATTGAGGTGAGATTGTTTAATGGCACTCTATGGTGAGCCTAATGCTTTTCAACATGACACGTTCTATTCTTGGCACCCTCTTGTAGTGAAGTGTTATAGCAACAGCCGCATATCAAAAGGCTCGCTTTATTCGAATCACTATGTTTTGTAATAAAATAAAATTATCGAGGCAATTGTTTGTAGAGCTGAATAGATCATATCTTCAACTTAAAACGAAGTGAAATAAGCTAGGTCACAGATATAATATGAATGTTTAATATTTTAGAGCTAGCTTATGTCCTAGGTTCTGGTTATGCTGGCCCTGGCAACCCTTGAACCTGGCAGCTACTTGTGTTTTGGCCTCATAATTTGTTCCTAATCACTGTTCTACTTGTTAGGGAGAGGAACATAATAGTAGGCTACGCACACAGTTGCAACTCCTTAGAGAAGGCAGACAAGCAATTTCTGGTGCATCAGACGCTACTGAGAAGGTATGATAGTTTGAGTTACATTATAAGCCAATCAATTCCTCAAAATTGTAGTATTTTTTTGGAGCTTTTTTCTTTGGCTGACATATAGTGACTCGTTTCAATTTTTTGTTTATATGCTTAAATGGAGCAGTTCAGGAGCGGGAATTTAACTTATGGAGCCAACTGATGTGAAGAGATTCTTGATATGTAACCTCTTCAGTACATGTTCCGTTACATTGACCTCAGTTCTTCTTCTGGGGTATCATGTGCCTCAGCATTCATGCATGTTAGTCTTGGTTTGGCAAATCATACCAGAGAAATCACTTGTGAATAGTATCATTATCAGGGTCCAGTGCCATAAGTGGTTTGTATTGTAACGAAAAGCAAAGAATCCTTCTCACAATCTTAGTGTTGCACATGTAATATGTACAAATAGGTCTCCTTCATAGTAACATGGTTTGATGAGCTTTCTGTTAACTGAAAATGCGATTTCTTGAAGTACTTTATCGTTTGCTTATATACTGACCCTCAGGCAAATGTGTTGAATCTGACACATGCCGAATATTGCCTACACTGGTTCAACATTGCATAATAGCAATTGCAAGAATGAGGCCCAGATGATCAATAGTTCAATCTGCATCATATTCATCTTTAACTGCAACATCAGTTTTTATTGAATCATGGCAGGATTGGAACCTGAGGTTCAGTGTGGTATCTTAGAGATTTTGTTCATTATGTCTGTAATTATTACTTTCTCAAGATAAAAATTTGATAATGACAAGATAGTACTGGAAGGGGAAGTGAAGTCTATTCGTGTCTTTTTGTTTTTTTTAGCACCAATTTTCCACATATGACAAACATACCATTCTGAGTACAGAGCATTGTTCCCATTACTTCAGGATCAAGACCACCTCTTCCATTTCCAACCACCTCTTTATCTTCTTCATTCCCTCTTCACCAGGTTAGGATGTACTCACATGCTTCATATGAAACATAAAGTTCTTGTACATGCTTCATATGAAACATTAAGTTCTTGCACATACTTCATACGAAACATTAAGTTCTTGCACATGCTCATAAAAAAAAATCTAATCGCTTTAGACACTCATCTCTACTATTCATGATACCACTTCTTTTTCTTTCTTTCTTTCTAGTTAGAGTGCAAGCACTAATAACTTACATCCTCACACTTATTTTTTAAAAAACTAATTAGTTTGACTAATAAATTTTTTTGGAGATACATAATCTAAGAATACACCACATATGATATGATTAAATAATTTATTTAGTTTCCTAAATCTCTCTAAAAAAAGTCAACCTGATTTTATAATTAGGACCGGAGGTAGTACTTCCTTAGAAAGCCAATTTCAGTCTATAAGGGAAATTTTAGCATGTAGTTTATGAATATGAGGATTGATTAATTCATTACACATCTTTCATCATTTTTTTGAGGTGGGAAAAGAGCAAACAATTCAGGATAAGGGAATGATAATTATTACATGCATTAATTCATACGCGAAGTATCATATGCATGAACACAAGTTATATAGAGTATTTTATAATTTATAAAAAAATAATTATTATTCATAAATCATTAACACTTAGATTTTTGAAATTGGGGACCTAATGGTCCTAGGGTAAGGTCGAACGTCGATACAAAGGTGGATAGATAAATCATACCACGCACTACTAAGTGCTTGGTTAACACTTAGATTTTTGGATTGTGTATAGTGACCGCAGGATTCAAAAATAATTTGCTAAAACACAAATGTATAAATTCGTAAGTTATCGAAGGTCAGGTTTTTCTCTTTCATACACGTTTGCATGGTTATTAAATTTGGACATTATAAATTGACTTTTATATTTTTTTAGAAAATTAACTCAAATACATTTAAAAAAAATTACAAATATAATTATGGAGAGTTGTCACACAAAAAATAAATATATAATCATGGATAAGATCAGAAAGATTATTGGCTAAAGTACACTTTTAGTCATTTAAGTTTACATGAGGGATACTTTTGGTCTCTTAACTTCATAAAGTATACTTTTGGTCCTAAAATTCTAACACTGTTAATTTTGCTAACAGAAAATGCAAACTCAAGTGATAACGGTGTAAATTTAAGTGATGATTTTGTAATTAAATGCTATTAGGTTTAAATTTAAAATATGGATAAATTAAAAAATATATAAATTTGTGTAATTAAATGTCATTAGTCATTACTTGAGTTTTCTGATTGCGCGTTTTCCGTTAGTAATATTAACGGTGTTAGAATTTTAGGACTAAAACTATACTTTACGAAGTTAAGGGACCAAAAGTATACCTTATATAAAACTTAAAGGACTAAAAGTGTACTTTAGCCAAGATTATTTAACCAAGAACATTAAATTGTAAATTTTAAAAATGTATAATTGATTGGGAAAATTCTATATAAAGCGCTTAAAATAGGAAAATTTTAAATTAGGTTGGTAAATTCAATAAATCCCCAATTAAGTTATCTACCCAATTTAGAATTTCAAAATTTAGATTAAATGATGTTACTTCCCTTTCATATTCTCCTCTCATCTTAAAAGGGTTTCCATGTATATAAACATTAATATATAATAAAATAAAATATGATTAACTTAGATCAAAGAAATTTTATATTTTGTGGAAGAATGATTAGGAATAATTAAAAAAAAAAGTGTCAGCCCCAATATTAATTAAATGATTTCTAGTTGAACATTGAAAATAAAAAAAATATTTTTTACTTTAGTTTTTGTTCAATGAGAAAAAAAAATGTTTATATAAAAAATAACTTCTTTAATATAGCAAACTGCATATCAAAGATTTTTATTAATGATTTTTAAAAAGAAAATATATTTATTAACGTGAAAAAGACAACCTATATATCACATAAGTAAAATTACATAATTAATGAAGATTGATTATTTTATTGACAAAAAAATAATTTGAGTTCTTTCAAAAATAAAATTTTATTCAAAATTTTAATAAAAATATTTAATTGATAATAGTGTTTTGCGTTTTTATTTTTTTAACTCAAGACATTCTTAATCATTCTTCTTGAACACAAAAACTCATTTGGTTTAAATGAATCATATTTTATTTTATTATATATTTTAGATTTTGAATAGTGAACAGGGGACTCAGAAGGTAATATTATTTTATTATATATTAATGTTAATATATATGCACACTTATTAAAAAACCAAGTTAGAGAGAAATTAAATTCTTTCAAAAGGAAAGAGGATAGAGAAGATTAAAAGAGTGTAATAAAGCGAATTTACCTATATTTTAAAATTCCAAATTGAGTCTATAACTTAATTAGGGATTTGTTGGGTTTAACAACCTATTTTAGAATTTTCCTATTTTAAACAACTTTATATGAGATTTTCCCTAATTGATTTCGAAGTTGAATGGAACTACAAAAATTAGAAATACAATCCGTACCTTCCATTCAAATAATTTTAGTTCATGCTAAATTTTATTTTTAAAAAACTTGAAATTATGTACGAGCTCCATGATAATCCATAGTATATTTATGATCTTGTTTGCTTCTTCTTCTTCCTCTCTTTCTTTTTTTTGTTTGTTTGTATTTATGAGAAATTTTATAAATTAATTGTCACAACAAAGATCTGTGATGCAAAGTTACAAACAAATAGTCAATTACAAAACAAAAAAATTCGTTTTAATGTTTGTTGGTTTTAACTTTTTAGAATTACTTTTACGATTTACAAAATTTGTGTAGGAATTTTATCTCGACTTATGAAAAATGATTTTTGAAACTATGGTTTGAGGCTTCTGATACATAAATGATACGTACCATCTTTGCAGCAGCATTGGAGCCCTATGATACCAAACTCTTCTTTTAATGAGTCTTGTATTCTTTACGGTTAAGGAGCAAATTTACAAAAAAAAAAATTATTGAGCCAGGAGCACCCAACACAATAAACTCTTATCTGGACCTTAAATGCAAACAAACTTTTGAAAATGTTAAATCAGCACAATGACGTTAGCCCATGGATAACGTCTGTCTGTTGCTGCTGGAAGGAATATGTCAAAGATGTCGCCACCTCACCCTTGCTTTTTCTCAATTTCGGTCAAAGGTACCCGCATTCTCTTATTCTTTTGGGACTTGTTAACAAAGCCAGCGCCATTCCCTTTAATAATCATTAATCCTCATTCTCTTTCATTCCTCAATAAGTCGGATTGCACTTATTGGATCCCCTGCATGTCCCTTCAGTTTCAAACAACACGACAATTGGAATTGGGATTAATGGCATATTGCTAATAATTGGGAAGTTAATGTCCTAGGATTATCTCCATATAATAACCGACATTGATCACCTAATTATGTCTATTAATTCCTCATTTCATTCAATAAGTCGGTGAATATCTCCATCAACCGAAAAGAGGAGCCGGAAACGAAGAAGGAAACTGTTGAAGGAAGAGGAAGAAGACGACTAAAAATCTAGTGGTTTACTACCTAAATTCTTGAGGTAAGCTTCTTAATCACCTCTCTAACTTCATATGGTCGACGTTGTAATCGGCAAGACTTTGAGTGCCAATGAGGTTTTTCTCGACGGCGTTGTTGATGAGGAAAACCGATTTCTCAGATTCTCTCTTTCATGAGACCTTCATTAATCAAGTCACGGAAGAATACAGAGATAAGCTGATCGAGGTTGACGGAATGCGAAGCCGACACGACGGATTGCTCGGAATGAGTCATGGACGAAGAAGAGTGTTCCGGTGTTTGTAATTAATGAACGAACTGATGTGTGTGAAAGAAACTACAAGTAAGACAAATATCAGGAAACGATACAGCAGCAACAAACGGACGTTACCCATGAGCTAATGTCATTGTGCTGATTTAACATTTTCAAAAGTTTGTTTGCATTTAAGGTCCAGATAAGAGTTTATTTATTGTGTTGGGTGCTCCTGGACCAATAGTTTATTGGTAAATTTGCTCCTTAACCCTATTCTTTATGGATATAGACTATAGAGGATGCCTGATTTATATATGAATATAAAAAATAAAAAAAAACACTAGTTTACTTACATATTGGATAAGGTGAAGTAAATAACTAAGAATACATAAGTTTGGTCAAATCAGAATGAAGCATATTTGTCATGGATTTAAATTTATAGGTTGGACAGAAGAATGAGAAACCAAGCAATTAATAGACGGCGATATGAGAGAACACAAGACAGACACTTGGGAGAGACCTACAGATAAAAACACTTGTGAAAAAGACATTAATTTATGATAAGAAAGATGATGTTGAATGGGATTATGTGAGAGCCTCCTAGAGAATATGGTTGGTTTGTATCAAAAGATTTGTGATAGCCTCCTAGAGAAGATGGTTGGTTTGTATCAAAAGATTTGTGATAGCCTCCTAGAGAAGATGGTTGGTTTGTATCAAAAGATTTGTGATTAATTGCATTATCAGAAATCCAAAAAAAAAAAGAAAAGAAAATTCTTATGATAGCTACAATCTGGAAGCGGAGAGAATTCCCTCAACGATGTTGATAATTTTTGTTGTTCAAATGTGAGACATCAATGTCTTTTAGGTTGAAGGATAAAGATTTAACCAAATAGCTCTTGTCTATTGTCAACAATCCATTATATCCACCAATTAAAAAATGGTTAAGGTGCAAATTGGTCAAACAAGTTTCACTCTAGGAGCACCTAACACAAATAAATTTTAAAGGGAGGAAAAATATCAATCAACAATTAAAAATTGGTAACCAACACAATGACGATAAAATCAACCAAACTGTCATTTGGTGCAATGCCAGATGCATTGGAGGAGAGAAAAAAGTGACGTTATGTTAAAGTTAATGGGATTGTACTATTTGCCCAATTTCAAATTATTCATTGGTATTTTTTTCGATTTTCAATTGTTGATTTGTACTTTTATTCCCTTTAAAACTTATTTATGTTGAGTGCTTTTATTTTAAAATTTTTTTGGCCAATTTACACCTTAACCCATTAAAAAATAATATAGAATTTAAAAATAAGTGCAATAATTTCTATTTATTAATATTTCATTACATTCATTTTTTTTCCTATTGAACAATTCAAAATTTTTACAATGTGAATGAACATTCTTGAAATTTGAAACTTTGATGGATACAATTCTCCTATATACGATTTAATTTTGGAGGATTGTATGATAAAGAACCCCTTGAGTATGTAATAGCCCTAAAGAAAATTACATTAAAAGGAAATTCTTAGTGGTGGTGTTAATACTTCATCTTCATAATGTGATAACTCCAATATAATTAAGTAATAATGTGCTTCTTGGGAAATAATCTGATGGGCAATCCATTGTGGGGAAGGGCAAAAGGCCCATATTGAACTCCATTTTGTGCTCCTTCCATGGACCACCTGCACCAAAATAACATTATCCATACTTTAACCACTGCCAAGAAGAAGAAAAGATTGAGTTTGTATTTATTTTGGAAAAAAAAAAAAAAAAAAAAGAGAGAAGAAGATTGATTAGAATTACCTGTAATTGGTGGTTAAGTGATGAAGAAGCACCAAAATCTCCAACCTAGCAAGTTCATTGCCAGGACATGCATGGATCCCATTCCCAAATGGTAGATAAATATTGGGTTTTGGAGCTACCTATAAGAATTAGACTGAGTCACACTTAAATCCTAAATATAAGAACTAATTGATTTTTTGGAAGATTAAAGAACTAATTAAATTATTTTAAATGATTTATTTTTATTGTTTTTTCTCAAAACTAATTTGCTTGACTTATAAACCGATATATAATTTAATCATACACAATATATTATATGATTAAACAATTTATTTAGCTTCCTTAGTCTTTTTTAAAAATGTCAATGAGTTTTATATTTAGGGTTAGAGGTAGTATATGCTTGCCCGGCCCTAAATATTACTACCTCCTGGTCCTAATTATAAGACCAAGTTGATTTTTTTTTTGTAGAGATTAATTAAAGAAGTTAAATAAGTTACTTAATCATATCATATGTTGTGTATCCTTAGATTATATATTAATTTATTTGTTAAACTAATTAGTTTGAAGAAATACTCTAGGTAGTATATGCTTGATCGGCCCTGACCTCCGGTCCTAATTATAAGACCGAATTAACTTTTTTTTTAAGAGATTAAGGAAGCTAAATAAGTTACTTAATCATATCATATGTTGTGTATCCTTAGATTATATATTAGTTTATTAGTCAAACTAATTAGTCTGGAAAAAAAAAATAAAAATACTCTAAAGTAATTTAATTAGTTTGCTTATTTCTCCAAAAAAGTTAACCTAGTCTTATAATTAGAATAGTAGAGAATACAAGATCTAGTTTTGTAATGCAATACAAATTAGATCAGGCAGGAGATAGTATATAATAGCAACAACAAAAATTTAAAGCTGCATTTTTGTTAATAATGACCTCAAATCTGGAAGGATCAAACTTGTCTGGTTCTTTAAAACAGTCAGCACTGTGGTGTATGTTTCTGAAGAGTGGCAGAACTTTCCAGCCTTTTGGGATTAAGTAGCCTAATCATCAAATCAATTATTCAAATGTTAGAGATGGGTTTTTTTTTTTTTTTTGGATTAATTAAAGATAGGAAAATATATAATTAATATGGACCTTCATACTCAACATGTTGGACAGCTTCTCTGAAAGTGAATGACAAAATGGTGGCAATTCTGAGAGTCTCCTGAATAACCCTTGAAGTTATTGTCATCTTCTTTGTATCTTCCCAATTCAAAGCCTTCCCTTCTCCCATTTCTTCCTTCCTCTTCATTATCCACTCTTGCTCCTCCTTTAATAATATCACCCAACTAAAATAATTAATTGTACATTAAAAAAGAAGAAGATAAAAATGTAATCAATTTTTTGCTCACTTTGGTTTTGATTCTTTAGCCAATTAATTGGACTGTCGTATGTTGCATGTCAGAAATGACTTTCGCATTTATATTAGTTTTGATAAATTTTGCATTTTTCTAATAATAAAAAAAATAAAAAAGGTATAGAGGTCATCTTAAAGTAAAAATATTTTATTAAAAGAAAATTAAACTAACACATAAAATATTAAGTTTTATTACAACAGTTACATGGAGCCTAATTTACAAGTAACACAAACTCGAATTAGACCCAAATTATATAAATTGAATTGTATCGAGTCAATTTTAGAGGACTGACTAAAAAAATAAATAACTTATTGAAGAGCTAGGAACTAAATTACAATCAAATTAATATCATACGGACCAAAAGATTAGTTTTTCATTCTTTATTTATTAAAGAGCAAGATTATATTTATAAGTAGCTCAAAGCCGTTATGTCGCAATTCATACAAAATTAGAAGTCAAATCACTCAACTTAGTTAGTTAAAAAAGGAAGGTTAAAACAGAGCAGATTCCAAGCTTTTGAATATTCCATCTTCAGACAGTATACTCACAGTGACTGCTAGTAGCACAGAGGGATTCTCAGCGAGGTACTTGACAATCCACGTTAGCACACTCGCCGTAGTGTCCCGAGCTGCGAAGATAACTCCGATCACGTTATCAGCTATCTGATCGTCGGTGAGCTCTGCTTTCTCCTCCATCAACCACCCCAGCAAATCCTTCTTCTTCTTCTCCCTCATCCTCTTCTCCATAATTCGACCCAATATCTTACCCAGCTCCTTCCTCGCTTTCATCGCCCTGTGAAACAGAGTCCCCGGAATATTCACCGGCATCGAGTTGTACGCTTTCTCCAGAATGTAATAGCACCGTTTAAGCTCGTCCCTGTACAAGCCTTCGTCTTTTCCCAGGATTGAAAGCAGAGCCACGTTGAAGGTGAACTGAAACAAGCAATTTTAAACCCATTAGTGTGAAACAGAGTATAAGAATTTAGCTTCTTCTGTTTTGGTGTTGGGGTGACTTACAGTCTTCATTACGTGGAAGGTGGTGGTATCTCTGTTTTCCCAAGTATGGAGGCAATCTATGGCGATAGACTCAATATCTGGGACGATGTGCTTGATTGTTTCAGGCATGAAGGTACGAAGAACAAGTCTTCTGAGCTTAGAATGGTAATCTCCTTGGTGAAACATGAGAGCATGCTTCCCAAGAATCCTCTCTTTACTTGCAGGAAAAGTTGGCTTGAAGAGATCAGCTTTATTGAGCACGAATTTCACAGCTTCAGGGCTTGAAATCATGACGCAGGGATAACCCAGAATATGAGACTTGAAGATAGAGCCATACCTGAGAGTAGAGGAAAAACAAGAAAAAACAGAAAAATCCAAGATGAGAGTTGGCGAATGAGTATCAGAATCAGAAGAAGACGGCGACTAGAAAGTAATAAGAACCTGCTGATTTTGGAGGCGAAGAAGAGGTTAGGATCTTGAGAGTAAAGCTGAAAGGTTTCGCCGATGTAAGGCAAACCCATGGAACCCGGAGGGAGAGGCAAAATGGGGCGGTTGAAGGAGAAGGATTTGCAGAGAAAGAAGAAGATAAAAACAGAGAAACTGAAGAAGATGGAGATGAAATCCATGGTAAGGTGAGTGTGAAAGAGAGAGTTGAAGCAAGAGGTATTTGTAGGTAAAGAAAGAGGAAGCAAGAAGATATTCCAGTTAAGTTTGTTGTTTTTGGCAAGTTCTTAGGTCCCACATCGCTCAAGTCATAGCAAGGGGGGTATTGTTTTGTTATAAATAGGGAACCCCCCACCCTTTGTTATTCATCCCTCAAAATGGTCTTTCCATAAGGCATTAGTATTTCTTCTTCTTATGTATTATTTCACATGAAGATTATTAGAGTGAAATTAGATTCAGGTATTTCTCTTATTGTTGTTTTGTTCCTTTTATTGTAGTCCTGCCTGTTATTTATTAGCTACAATTAGATATAGTAGTTGTGATTTATTATATTATTAAATTACGTCTAGAAGCTTTATTTTCTAGTATTGTGATTTTTTAGTATAATCAATTGCACTCTATATATTTCGCTTCCGCAACAATTGGTATCGAGTCGAGGTTCTCGTCTCGAGTATGCTCGTGGTTGCAAAGATAGTCCGAACTTCCACATCAGAAAAGAATTACTTCTGGGCTTTTGTATTGGCAGCTATTAAATAATATTTGGCGTAGAAATGGAGGACAAAAAAGTTGGAGAATCCACATCAAATTCGTCGTTGGCATCTTCGCTTTTGACAAGAGTAGTGTCCAATGCGAAGTTTGCAGTTGAAATTTTTGACGGATCTGGACATTTTGGGATGTGGCAGAGCGAGGTTCTAGATGTCCTTTTACAACAAGGACTAGACTTTGCTATTGAAGAGAGGAAACCAGATAGTGTGGAGGAGGAAGATTGGAGTGTCATCAATCGTGTTGCTTGTGGTACTATTCGATCATACCTTTCTAGAGAGCAGAAGTATCCATACACAAAGGAAACTTCGCATGTAGCTGTGGAAGGCACTTTGGAGGACAAGTTCTTGAAGAAAAGCAATCGAATAAACTCCATATGAAAAAAGACTGTTTCGCTTCACTTATGTTCCGGTACCACAATAAATGAACATATCACTAGCTTTAATAAGTTGGTGACAGATTTGCAGAATATGGACGTGACCTTTGAAGATGAAGATCTGGCCCTGATGATGTTGGGATCACTTCCCGATGATTACGAGCACCTGGAGACTACGCTACTTCACGGCAAGGAGGAGGTTTCTCTCGGAGAAGTTTGTTTCGCTTTATACGGCTATGAACAAAGAAAGAAAGAGAAACAAAAGGGTGGAGAAGCAGAAGCTCTAGTCGTTAGAGGACGTGCAGAAGACCGGACGAGGTCAAAGAAAGGGCGATCTAAATCGAGGTCCAGACCCAGCAAAGATGAATGTGCCTTTTGTCGAGAAAAAGGCCACTTTGGAAGAAGGATTGTCCGAAAGCGAAAAACAAGGCCGAGACCTAACAATGGGAAGGTCTGTTATGAACTCAAATGTAGGCATTTGTGATGATGAGAATTCAGATTTTTCACTAGTTACAACGACGTCACCAAAACCGTCAGACGTATGCTTGTTGGACTCAGCCTGCAGCCATCATATGTGTCCTAACAAAGACCGGTTCACGACCTTGAAGAAGCGAGTGTGGAATTGTCCACTGCGAGATAACTCTTCTCTTACCGCATATGGCATTGGTTCAATCAAATTAAGGAACCATGATAGATTGATAAGGACATTGAAAGATGTTCGGTATGTACCGGATTTGAAGAAGAATCTCATTTCTGTGGGAACTCTAGATTCAAAAGGGTTCAAGATCACTACAGAAAATGGAGTGATGAAGATATTCTCCGGTGCACTGGTGGTAATGAAGGGTATTCGGAAGAACAATAACACGTACCACTATCATGGTAGTACAGTTATTGGTACAGCAGCAGTGACATCCAGTAGTGAGAAGGATGCAGAAGCAACCAGGTTGTGGCATATGCGCTTGGAACATGCTGGAGGAAAATCCTTGAAGGCTCTATTAGATCAAGGATTGTTAAAAGGATTGAAGCATTGCATCATGGACTTTTGTGAGCATTGCATAAAGGGGAAACATACAAGGGTTAAGTTCGGTACAGCTATCCATAATACGGAAGGCATTTTGGATTATGTACACTCTGATGTTTGGGGTCCTTCCAAAACCCCCTCATTGGGTAGAAAACATTATTTTGTAACCTTTGTTGATGATTTCTCCCGAAGAGTTTGGGTGTATACGATGAAGACCAAAGACGAAGTGTTGGGAATCTTTCTCAAATGGAAAGCGATGATAGAAACACAAACAGGCAGAAGGATCAAATGTCTTCGCACAGATAACAGTGGAGAATACAAGAGTGATCCTTCCAGAAGGTTTGTGAAGATGATGGTATCATCATACACTTCACCGTCAGAAATACACCACAACAGAATGGGGTGGCAGAACGCATGAACCGGACTTTGCTGGAGAAGGTTCGGTGTATGTTGTCCAATGCTGGCTTGGGCAAAGAATTTTGGGCTGAGGCAATAACATATGCGAGTCATCTCATTAATCGTCTACCATCTACTGCTATTGGTGGTAAGACACCGTTGGAACAATGGTATGGAAAGCACAGCTGCTCGATTATGATTCTTTACATGTGTTTGGTTCAATTACATACTATCATGTGAAAGAATCAAAATTGGATCCCGAGCAAAGAAAGCTATTTTCTTAGGGATCACTTTCGGAGTCAAAGGATACCGTTTATGGTGTCCAGAGACGAAGAAGATTATTTTCAGCAGGGATGTTACTTTTGATGAATATGCTATGGTGAAAAAGGTAGCATCTGGAGATACTAGACAGACAGATAGTGTTCCAAAGCAGGTGGAGTTTGAAGGAAAGCTGATTTTCCCAAGACAGGAACGAACGGGGAAACAAAGGAAGACTTTCCCGTAGAAGAAGAGCCGATTGAGAGGGAGGTTTCATCACATGAACCTCGTGAGCAACATGAATCAATCGCAACAAAGCAAGCCAAAACGAACAATTAGAAAGCCTACTCGCTTCATGGATATGGTGGCTTGTGCAACTTCGTTGCAATCGATGACATTCCTTCAACTTATAAATGGGCTGTCCGGAGCTCAGCAAATGATAAGTGGAGGAATGCCATGAATGAAGAAATGCAGTCCCTTCATCAGAATGGTACGTGGAGATTAGCCAAACTCCCGAAGGGTAAGAAGGCAATTGGTTGCAAATGGGTGTATGCGAAGAAAGAAGGATTTCCTAACCAAGGTGATGTGCGCTACAAAGCAAGATTGGTAGCTAAGGGCTATGCTCGAAGGAGGGAATTGATTATAATGAGGTATTTTCTCCAGTTGTAAAACATTCCTCCATTAGAATTTTGTTGGCTTTGGTAGCACAATTGGATTTGGAACTAGTTTAGATGGATGTAAAACTGCATTTTTAAATGGAGACTTGGAAGAGGAAATCTATATGACTCAACCGAAGGATATAAAGTTCTTTGGAAAGGAGAACATGGTGTGTAAACTTGAAAAATCGTTATATGGATTGAAGCGGTCTTCGAGACAATGGTATAAATGATTTGACAAGTTTATGTTGCGGCATAAGTATAGGAGAAGCAAATACGATCATTGTGTGTATTTGCGAAAGCTTGAAGATAGATCCTTTATATATCTTCTTTTGTATGTTGATGATATGTTGATTGCTTCAAGAAATCAAGCAGAGATTGAGAAGCTAAAGGATCAACTAAAAAAGGAGTTTGAGATGAAGGATTTAGGCGAGGCAAAGAAGATACTTGGCATGGAGATAACAAGAGACAGACAATCAAAGAAGCTCTTTTTATCTCAAAAGGAGTATTTGAAGAAGGTGCTAAATCGTTTTGGTATGAATGAAGAAACGAAGTCAGTTAGCATTCCACTTGCCCCGCATTTTAAGCTCAGTTCTGATATGTCACCAGAGGATGAAGAAGAACGAGAATATATGTCAAGAGTACCATACGCAAATCTTGTTGGTAGCTTGATGTATGCTATGGTTTGTACAAGACCGGATATTTCACAGTGTTGGAGTTGTGAGTAGGTATATGCATGATCTGGAAAGGAACATTGGCAAGTCATGTGAAATGGATTCTACGGTATATTTGTAATACTATAGATGTAGGATTGGTCTTTGAGCAGGATGTTGATCAATGTCTAGTTGGGTATTGCGACTCAGATTTTGCAGGTGATTTGGACAAACGAAGATCAACTACTGGTTATGTGTTACTCTTGCAAATGCACCAGTTAGTTGGAAGTCTACTTTGCGGTCAACAGTGGCTTTGTCTACGACAGAGGCAGAGTACATGGCGATTACAGAGGCTGTAAAGGAGGCAATTTGGCTTTGGCTTCAAGGATTGCTTGGAGAGCTTGGTATTGGTCAAGAAAGCATCACAGTATTTTGTGATAGCCAGAGTGCTATTCAGTTAGCAAAGAACAAAGTCTATCACGCAAGGACGAAGCACATTGACGTCCGTTATCACTTTATAAGAGAGATTTTGGAAGAAGGTGGAGTTGCAATACGGAAGATACGGACAGATGATAATCCGGTTGATATGTTAACGAAGGTGGTGGCTCCTATTAAATTTCAACATTGTTTGGATCTGATCAACATTTGTTGAACATTGTATTTTGAATAGAAGTTATAATTAGACTTTGTAATTAGGAGAACTTGAGAATATGAGGATCTTGCCAAGGTGGAGATTTGTTGTTTTTGGCAAGTTCTTAGGTCCCACATCGCTCAAGTCATAGCAAGGGGGGTATTGTTTTGTTATAAATAGGGAACCCCCCACCCTTTGTTATTCATCCCTTAAAATTGGTCTTTCATAAGGTATTAGTATTTCTTCTTCTTATGTATTATTTCACATGAAGATTATTAGAGTGAAATTAGATTCAGGTATTTCTCTTATTGTTGTTTTGTTCCTTTTATTGTAGTCCTACTTTTTATTTATTTATTAGCTACAATTAGATATAGTAGTTGTGATTTATTATATTATTAAATTACGTCTAGAAGCTTTATTTTCTAGTATTGTGATTTTTTTAGTATAATCGATTACGCTCTATATATTTCGCTTCCCCAACAAAGTTCCATATCTATGTCCATACATTATATTCCAGTTAATTTGATGTGAGCGAGACAGAGAGAGAGGAAGATGAGAAGAAGAGGAAGAAGACGATGGAGAATACGAGGCAGCACGTGGCACACACAACACAGGAGACTGGGTTGACCCGACAACCACCTTTCCTTTGAATGTTGAAAATATATGAGATAGGGAAATATAATTATGTAAATTTCTTATCCATTATTTATTTATGGCGTTATTCATTTTTTTTTTAATTTCAGTATTTCGGGAAAAAAAATGGTGCATTAATTTCTTGATGATTATTTAAGTTTTGGGTATATTTCAGTATTTCACATCTATGGTAATAAAAAGGGAAAATTTTAAAAAAATACTCTGAAAGTTGGGGAAGGACAAGTCAGTGATTCCAATTTGTAAAATCTTATGTCAGGAGAGTGGAAGAATATGAGATTATAAAATCTCGACAAAAAGACGCCCTGCCCTTGAGATGCTTCCACCTTCATCTTGTTCTCACCCTCACACATGCATTCCCAACAACTGCAATGATGAATGGCTTTGACTCGCATGTCTTCCTCTTTACCCTCAATTATCCGCCCCTCGCCGACCCAATGGCATGTCCCTCCCGTCAACGATGCTACTGGTTTCATCGGCTTCCACTGCTCCTTGGCCCTCAAGAAGCACGGAACGGAGTTCTCGGCTTCGATAACCTCAACGGCTAAAACAATCTTCTTTCCAAATTCCAAGCACCAAATTTTCATTGTCGAAGGCTACATTAACGACGGGCCCTTGTTGTCAAAACTCTTCGACGCACAACTGTCACCCACATTGCTGGATTCGTCATCCTCCTGGAAATCACCAAACTTGCGAATCCCCAACCTGCTATTGTGTGGAAGTCTTCGGACCGATCAGCCAGTGGACAGGCGGATGAAAGCAAAAAAAAAAAAAAAGAAAAGGGCCAGATTATTCTGAGCTGAGAGAGGGAGAGAAGAAGATAGAGGTAAGCAACTCAAGGGCAGAGGCGTCTTTTTGTCAATATTTTATAATCTCATATTCCTCCACTCTACTGATATAGGATTTTGTAAATTGGAATCAACTGATTTATCCTTTTCTAATGTTCAGAGTATTTTTCTAGAATTTTCCCATAAAAAAATTGAGATGTGAGCTTTTATTGATAGCTTGATATGTTTCTTATTTTGGCAAAAAAAAAAAAAAAAAAAAAAAAAAAAAAAAAAAAAAAAAAAAAAAAAAAAAAAAAGGATATGTTTCTTCTTTCTATGTGTTGGATGAAATTTAAAATAAGTCACTCTTTTCATTTTTTTTTTTTTGGCTATGATATTCTATTTTGCTTATTAATATAAGATATATTTATTTAATTTTATTAAATTAAAAAAATTAGCTAAGTTAGTTAACATGATATGCATAAAAAAAAAAAAACTCATAATCATCTTCTTTAATTCTTTATTTCTTTCAATTCTTTGATTGTTATTGATAGAGTATCAATAATGATAAATTAAGAAAACATTGATCGATATAAAAAAATATGCTTCCTTCAATTCTAAATACAAAACAAATTTTATAGTATAAATTGTAATATAAACTGTCATATATTTATAATTGAAAGTACTATCTTATATTTAAGATTAAGACCAATTTTATATATATATATATATATATATATATGCTATATTAAGGATAGGAGAAAGGAATTTCATTGTTTTGTCTTTTTCTTTTACTACTTGATGGATCCTTGTTCTGAATCATAGATGTGTTTGATGTGATAGTTTGTTTGGTTTTTAACGAAAAGTTGCCGCATCTTTAGCCAAAAGAAACAGAATAATATTTGATCATTTTTATGTTGATGATTGTATTTTTCTTTACTTTTTATTACCACACATGCTATTTTTTTCAATTCAAATCCAAGAATGAGAGAAATTCAATTTATCAGCACTTAACACGAAAAAATTCCCACAAATAATTTTATTTTTGCTAAGGAAAATATGTTTTTGTGAGAAATATGAACTCTTCATTTGTAATTTAGTGGGTTATCTTATCTGTGCATCATAGTAGTATTGAATTTGAGCCATGAATTACTTAGAACTAACAAAAACATGTCATAGTTGTTAGATAATTTTGAGTTCCTTAAATATTATGTCCTATGTTTAAATATGGAAAACGTTTTTTTTGGAGAGAAAAAGAGTTTGAGCAATTGATCACGCAATCTATTACTTTTACAACATCTTAATATAAAAGCATTAATATAAATTTTATATTTTATGTCATATATTAACTGTTTCGTCCCCATAATATCCTTCTTTAATTTATTAGTGCATTTTCATCTCTGTGTATTCAATTACAATCATTAAATATATTAGGTTTTTTTTTTTTTTTTTTTTTTTTTTTTAAGGTGTCACATGTTGTCTACCTATTAATTACAAATAATTAGCTTGATCATTTCTTAAAAAATTATACACATTAATTGGAAGAACTTCATGTTTACCTAGAGGGAGTTCATTTTGAACAATGTGTAAAAGTGAGAAGTCATTATATATCTATATCTATATCTATATATCTATATATATATATATATATATAACATGCTTTCTTTGCCTTTTTTTAGTGACACGTTCTTTTTAATAGTACATCGTGAAATTTGAATATGGGATGTTGCACATATTCCATCTCATTGTTTAAAAATTATGTTGATATTTCTTTCATTTTAAAAATTTTACTTTTTAGCTTACTTTTAAAATTTCCATTTAATTTAATAATTACAGTGATGTTTCTATTAAATTTATTTTTAGTAAATAAAAATACATGTATTTAGGCAGCTGAAGAGGATTATTAGCTTGAAAAAAAGAACAAAATTAGGCAGCGGTCTAGCTTTGTATTTTGAGAGAAATTGTTTTGGTGAATTGAGAGGAATTTCTATTTATGTTGTAAATAGAGGAAAACCTTGTATAATATAAAAACTTAGTAAAAATATAATAGTGAGTACTGGCATATTCATTATGACAAAATTGTTGTTGTTTTTATATTATTTTATAGTATAATATAAAATAGTCAAGTTTCGATTTCGCAGGTACTTATACATATGTCTAATTTATATTTTTAAAGCATAAAGAATAAATTATACTAATGTTACATTTTTTATAATTCATTCATATTTTTTAATTCAATATTTGATATCCAGCACTATACCAAATGGTCAGGTAGTGCTGAATTATTGAGATTCCTTCGAAAAAGAAAATAATATATAAGGATATGTTAATAAAATATATTTTTAGCATAATCAAAATAATTATCAGCTAAAATAAATCAAATTAGGATAAAGGGGTATACATTTTTGTATATATTTTTCTATAAATGAAATCAATCAAGTAGTTTGTTCAATAAAATATTACTCAAAATCTCTTTTATTATTACTTAATAAATGGTGCATTTACCAAAAAACTAAACATGTTGCATATATATATGATTCACTCCCAATATAGAATATTTTCATCCCCTAGCCAACTTATTTTATGTAAAAGAAATCGATATCAATATCATTTAAACGGTAAAAACAATAGTAATATAAACTATAAAATGTAGTCACATTCACCATGCAAATCTTCTAAAGAACATTAGTGTATGGGCTACTCTACCAATATTTTTACATTTTCCAGAGTCCAGTTTTAATATTAAAAATCGATATTATTTTTTTTAAAAAAAAATTATTTTTTGCATTACTGCATGTTAATTACATTAGCATGCATCACGTGGCTGGCATGAGTTTCATGTGGTTTATTTCTCACCCAAGGACAATATTCTGATGTTAGCATACAACTACTTTAATTTTGTCTACTCGTCTAACATTAAAACAATGAAACAGTACTGTAAAAAGAACATTGCAACCAGATTCTAATTAACAGAATTAATTATAATCATATCACTTAAAATCATCAAATTACAGGGAAGTGTCAAAAGATTTGGGTGTTATTAATTCTAAATGTGAAAGTATAATTTTGCCCTAATGATAAGTTTAAAGCATCCAATGACAAGTTTAGAGCAACCAATGATAACTTTAGAGCAAGAAGTGGGCTCCTCATCCCAACATGAGCCTAAGATATCTTAAGTGCTTTTGTTGGCCAAAGTAACAAAAAGGGTTTTCAAACAGAGTTGAGGATGTTTCATTTCAATAGCATATGGCAACAAGTTATGTTGTTGTTTCATCGAGTGTGATGGAAGGTTTGGATTTTTGTTTTATTCCTATTGAGATTGTGATGTGTTTTTGTGTGCTTAGATCAACAGGAATGGATGAAAATGATGAAACTTTGTGTTTATAAGCCATATTATGCAATTTCAAAGCATGCCGTTAATACAATGCTCTAAAGTTGTTAATTTTGTCAATGTAGTTGTCAATAATAACTTTGTTCTGGAGGCTGACAGAAAAGATGGAGAGTACTTCTAAATGGAGAAGAAGGTGATTTGTAAAGAAAAAAGCACTACGTATGAAGAGTTGAGAACAATTAAGGCATCATTTGTTAGAAAAGGAAGTAGTTGAATTACCATGAAATTCATATTGACCTTTGATAATGCAACAAACTTTATGGACCCTTGTAGATGATGGAGTAGAACATTTTATTAAATTCAATGGATAAAGTGATGATGTGTATGTACAGGAGAGAATGTATATGACAATACGCAACCAATAAGAAATGATGTAAGAGAGAAACAACATGCATAAGTCGTATTTGTTTTTTGAACTAATATTTTATGTAGTCACTTGTTGTCATGTAACTTATCACTGATTACTCTGAACTTGTCATCGATCGGTTGCCATGTAATTTGCCATTGGTTGCTCTAAATTTGTCAATGGTTTCTATGTAACTTGGCATTTGTTGTTCTAAACTTTGATCATTAGGGCAAAATTGTACTTTCACGTTTGGATTTTATAGCACTCAGGTCTTTTGAGATTTTATTACAATTTGATGATTTCAAAAGACTTAATTATAATATATTTTATTAATTGGGACCTTACTACAATTTTCCTGCTTTGGCACAATTGCAGGAGTAATGTAATGGATGTAGTTGAGGATCTGTCTGCTGCAACGAAGAATGAAATCCAACAGTTGATGCATATGATAAAATTGGTTAGTGTGCTGTATGAAATGGTTGAATCTCTATTGATTATCAAGTTGTATGCTCAAATTGAATAGAAAATGAACGATTTCATGACCATTGATTGGTTGCAGGAACTGAATGTTTATTTTTCATGCCTAATATTTTTATCTAATTTTCACTCTGCTTCCTTACGGTCTCAACTTGCCTAAATGGATAAAAATGCTCTCATTTTGGGGTTCCTTTTGACTTTAGTATCTCCTAGAAGCTATCGTCGGTTCCTTGGAATTCTTTTTCGTATAGCTTTTAGGGAAAGCGAAGTTCATCTCCTAGAAGCTATCATCGGTTCCTTGGAATTCTTTTTCGTATAGCTTTTAGGGAAAGCGAAGTTCAGAAGTGGAGATATTTCCTCGAGGATCATTGTCTTTTCCTTCCTTCTGACACTGTTTTTGTCTTCCCCTCTAATTTCCAAAAAGAGTTTTATTTATTTATTTTTGGTAAAGTTGGAAGTGATCACCAAAGTTTCTCCTCCTTGTTGGATGCTTGAATAAAAATAATTCACTTCACAATTGAGGTGAGATTGTTTAATGGCACTCTATGGTGAGCCTAACTCTTAGTTATGCTTTTCAACATGACACGTTCTATTCTTGGCAGCCTCTTGTAGTGAAGTGTTATAGCAACAGCCGCATATCAAAAGGCTGGCTTTATTCAAATCACTATGTTTTGTAATAAAATAAAATTATCGAGGCAATTGTTTGTAGAGCTGAATAGATCATATTTTCAACTTAAAACGAAGTGAACTAAGCTAGGCCACAAAAATACTATGAATGTTTAATATTTTAGAGCTAGCTTATGTCCTAGGTTCTGGTTATGCTGGCCGTGGCAACCCTTGAACCTGGCAGTTACTTGTGTTTTGGCCTCATAATTTGTTTTTAATCACTGTTCTACTTGTTAGGGAGAGGAACATAATAGTAGGCTCCGCACACGGTTGCAACTCCTTAGAGAAGGCAGACAAGCAATGTCTGGTGCATCAGACGCTACTGAGAAGGTATGATAGTTTGAGTTACATTATAAGCCACTCAATTCCTAAAAATTGTAATATTTTTTTGGAGCTTTTTTCTTTGGCTGACATATAGTGACTCGTTTCAATTTTTTGTTTATATGCTTTAAATAGAGCAGTTCAGGAGCGGGAACTTAACTTATGGGGCCAACTGATGTGAAGAGATTCGTGATATTTAACCTCTTCAGTGCATATTCTGTTACATTGACCTCAGTTCTTCTTCTGGGGTATCACGTGCCTGTGCATTCATGCATGTTAGTCTTGGTATGGCAAATCTTACCAGAGAAATCACTTGTGAATAGTATCATTATCAGGGTCCAGTGCCATAAGTGGTTTGTATTGTAACGAAAAGCGAAGAATCTTTCTGTTAATCTTAGTGTTGCACATGTGATATTGACAAATAGGTCTCCTTCATAGTAACATGGTTTTATGAGCTTTCTGTTAACTGAAAATGCAATTTCATGAAGTACTTTATCGTTTGATTATATACTGACCCTCAGCGAAATGTGTTGAATCTGACACATGCCGAATATTGCCTACTCTTGTTCAACATTGCATAATAGCAATTGCAAGAATGAGGCCCAGTTGATCAATAGTTTAATCTGCATCATATTCATCTTTAACTGCAACATTAGTTTTTATTGAATCATGGCAGGATTGGAACCTGAGGTTCAGTGTGGTATCTTAGAGATTTTGTTTATTATGTCTGTAATTATTACTTTTTCAAGATAAAAATTTGATAATGAAAAGATAGTAGAGGAAGGGGAAGTGAAGTCTATGCGTGTCTTTTTGTTTTTATAAGCACCAATTTTCCACATATGACAAACATACCATTCTGAGTACAAAGCATTGTTTCCACTATTTCAGGATCAGGGCCATGGTAGTGAAAACGTAGGTTTTACCTGAAAACGGAAGGAGAATGAAAAATCGTAAAAACATAAAAACGTTTGAAAAATTAGTAAAATCGTTTTAATGAAAAAAATCTTAAAAATGTAAAATCGTAGTGATAAAATGAGTTTTTAACTACCATGATCAGGACCACCTCTTCCATTTTCAACCACTTCTTTATCTTCTTCATTCCCTCTTCACCAGGTTAGGTTGTACAAACATACAAACATGTTTCATATGAAACATTAAGGGCCTGTTTGGTTGACAGAATTTGAAGGAGGGAAAGAAAACTTAATAAAGTTCCCATGCAAAAAAACTGTTTGGTGTGCCAAATGCCCAGAACCCAACTTCCCGGGCCCACACCGGGCCCACCACTTTTCCCTCATATGTGGGAACTTGAGATCCCACCAAAATTGGTGAGATCTCAAGTTCCCTGGTCACTATTCACATTTTGGATAGATTTACCTCTGAAATTCAAACTTGGCGGGAAGTTCGAACTTAGTGGGAAAGTTTGAATTTGGCGGGAAAGTTCAAACTTTGCGAAAAAATTTTGGGTAACAAATTCAAACTTAACAGGGACATCTTTTTAAAAAATATATGACATGATTAAATAACTTATTTAACTTCCTAAATCTCTTCAAAAAAAGTTAATCTGATCTTATAATTAGGACCAGAGGTAATACTTCTTTAGAAAGCCGATTTCAACGTAAGGGAAATTTTAGCATGTAGTTTGTGAATATGAGGATTGATTAATTCATTACACATCTTTCATCATTTTTTTGAGGTGGGGAAAGAGAAAACAATTTAGGATAAGGGAATGATTGCTATTACATGCATTAATTCATACGTGAAGTATTATATGCATTAACACAAGTTTTTTTAGAGTATTTTATCAGTTATAATAAATAATTATTATTCATAAATCATTAACAGTTAGATTTTTAGATTCTGTAGGGTGACCGTATGTTTCAAAAAATAATTTGCTAAAACACAAATGTATAAATTCGTAAGTTGTCGAAGCACGGGTTTTTCTCTTTCATATATGTTCGCATGGTTATTAAATTTGGACATTATAAATTGACTTTTATATTTTTTTTGTAAAATTAACTCAAATACATAAAAAAAAAAAAAATTACAAATATAATGATGGAGCGTTGTCACCAAAAAATAAATATATAATGATGGATAAAATCAGAAAGATTATTTAACTAAGAACATTAAATTATAAATTATAAATATGTATAATTGAATTCGAAGTTGAATGGAACTACAAAAATTAGAAATATAATTCGTACCTTCCATTCAAATAATAATTTTTTTTTCATATTAAATTTTCTTTTTTAAAAACTTGAAATTATGCCAGAGCTCCATGATAATCCATAGTATATTTATGATCTTGGTTCTTCTTTTTTCTTTTTTCTTTTTTGCGTTTATGAGAAATTGTATAAATTAATTTTCACAACAAAGATCTGTGATGCAAAGTTACAAAAAATTGTCAATTACAAAACAAAAAAGTTGTCTTAATGTCTATTTGTTTTAGCTTTTTAAAAGTGTTTTTACAATTTATGAAATAAGTGTATGAGAGGAGTTTTATCTTGACTTGTGGAAAAGGGTTTCTGAAACCATGGTTTATGGTTTTGATACATAAATTATACATATCTTTCATCTTCTAATGAGTCTTTTGTATTCTTTATGGATACAGAGGATGCCTAATTTATATATGTATACATAAAAAACACTGGTTTACTTAAATATTGGATAAGGTGAAGTAAATAACTAAGAATACATAAGTTTGGTCAAATCAGAATGAAGCATATTTGTCATGGATTTAAATTTATAGATTGGACAGAAGAATGAGAAACCAAGCAATTAATAGACGGCGATATGAGAGAACACAAGACAGACACTTGGGATTGGGAGAGACCTACAGATAAGAACACTTGTGAAAAAAGACATTTACTTATGATAAGAAAGATGATGTTGAATGGGATTATGTGAGAGCCTCCTAAAGAAGATGGTTGGTTTGTATCAAAAGATTTGTGATAGCCTCCTAGAGAAGATGGTTGGTTTGTATCAAAAGATTTGTGATTAACTGCATTATCAGAAACCCCAACAACAAAAAAGAAAAAAGAAAATTCATATGATAGCTACAATCTGGAAGCAGAGACAATTCCCTCAACAATGTTGATAATTTTTGTTGTTCAAATGTGAGACATCAATGTCTTTTAGGTTGAAGGATAAAAATTTAAACCAAATAGCTCTTGTATATCTTTAACAGAGAATATCCATTATATCCACCAATTAAAAAAAGGTTAAGGTCTAGATTGGTCAAACGAATTTTACGTTAGGAGCACCTAGTACAAATAAGTTTAAGGGAGGAAAAGTATCAATAAACAATTAAAAATTGGTAACCAGCACAATGACGATAAAATCAGCTTAACTATTGTTTGGTGCGTTGTTAGACGCGTTGGAGGAGAGATAAAAGTGACGTTATGTACGTTGAAGTTAATGAGATTGTGCTATTTGCCCCGTTTTAAATTGTTCGTTGGTATTTATTGTTGATTTGTACTTTTGCTCCTTTTAAAACTTATTTATACTAAGTGCTTCTATCTTAAAACTTTTTTTTTATCAATCTACACCTTAACCCTTTAAAGATAAGTGCAATAATTTCTATTTATTAGTATTTCATTACATTCATTTTTTTTTTCTATTGAACAATTCAAAATTTTTACAATGTGAATGAACATTCTTCAAATTTGAAACTTTGATGGATACAATTCTCCTATATACGATTGAATTTTGGAGGATTGTATGATAAAGAACCACTTGAGTATGTAATAGCCCTAAAAAAATTACATTAAAAGGAAATTCTTGGTGGTGGTGTTAATACTTCATCTTCATAATATGATGATCCAACATTTATATATATATATATATATAATGGTGCCAAAGTGTGCAAACACTCTGAGAGTCTGTCAGGAGTTGAAGCGGGGACCCCTCCCAGGAGAGTTTTTTACATTCAGAAGGTTTCGAAACCAAAACCTCTTGCTTAAGCGACTAGAGCCCCTTTCACTAAGGCCAACTTCCGCTGGTGTAATTCCAATCTCCCTCCGGTCCTAATTATAGGAATACTTTTGTAGTGCAAAGTACATTACAAAAGTGTTCCTATAATTAAGACGAGGTAGTATAATTAAGGAATAATGTGCTACTTGGGAAATAATCTGATGGGCAATCCATTGTGGGGAAGAGCAAAAGGCCCATATTGAACACCATTTTGTGCTCCTTCCATGGACCACCTGCACCAAATAACATTATACATACTTTAACCACTACCAAATATTGAAGAAGAAGAAGAAGAAGAGTGGAAAAAAACAACAATAACAGGATGTCTCTCGTGCTCTCAAAGAAAGGGTCAGGCGATGGTTCCTGCATCATTGGAGGAGGAGGATATACTCACTCGTAGTTCTAAGAAGATTAAAAATAAGGATTTCAATTCAAAAGAAGAACAGTGGCAGTCTCTTGGTGCTGGAGTGAGCAAGCAATGGGAGTCGGGACCCTCTTTTGCTGAGAAGCTCCAAGGTATAAACAACAATGCGAATGGCTTAGTTCCACGTTCTGATGTGAATGCTGATTCAGATGATACTATGTCTGGCTCAGATGATGAAGATAGTGAGCCCCTGTGTAAGATCATCGAAGATCCTAAGTGTAATTTCCCTACTTTCTCATTTTCTGAGAAGATGAAGAAGAGGCTTTATAAAGCCTGGAATAATGCCGTTATTGTTAAGTTGCTTGGCAAAGATATCGATTACAAGCTTTTGCTCTCTATCCTGCAATCGTTGTGGGCAAAGAAGGGGGTGATTAGTGTCATTAATAATGGGAATGGCTATTTCGTGGTTAAGCTTACCAACCGAGATGATTATTTCAATGCGCTAACTGGTGGTCCATGGATGTTGTTTGACCATTATCTCACTGTAAGGCCCTGGGAACCTTGCTTTCGTCCTTGGAGTGCTCCCATTCAGAAGGTTGCGGTTTGGGTTCGAATGCCTAAGATTTTTCTGGAGTATTACGACAAGGAGGCTCTCACGTGGATTGGAGATAGAATCGGCGAGACTATAAAGATTGATATGAACACGTCTTGCCAGCTGAGAGGACATTACACACGCATATGTGTCCTTGTTGATCTTAGTAAAAAGCTCATGTCTGGTTTTTCTCTGGAGGGTCAGGACTATCTTATTGAGTATGAAGGCCTCCATTCCTTGTGCACGGGCAATGGGATTTATGGCCATAAACTTGAGGAATGTAAATCAGGGGGTCTCGAATGGATACAGGGGTGTCATTTGGTGAAGGGAGAACAAGCAGCCTATGAATGCTGTGGAGAAGGGGGAGGATTCGACGTAGGAGCAGGAAGTTTGGAAGGTGGTTAGGAAGCCTATAAGGCCAAAGAATGGAGGAAAGGAGAAACAGGGTGGTGCTCACCGGGATCAGGTTATGGGCTCTCGGTTTGGTGCTCTCGCGGTGGAGACGGAGGTTGGTGAAGGTTCAGGCAAGGGAGAGGACAGAAGGGTGGCGGTTGTACGTGACAGTGGGGAGGTTAGTGGGAGTATGGGCGTGAAGTCTGGGAGCAGTGTACGTGTTCTGAAAGAGAAGGAGGGGGAGAATAAAAAACTGTAAAAAATGGCAGTCCCATCTAAGGCATTAATGGTGGAGGTGACCAGTAGGCAAAATCGGAGGAAGGAGAAGCGATCTAGGGAGGCGTACCAGAAGGAGAAGAAAGGTGGTGAGGATATGAGGGTACAAGAGGTAGCTTCGATTGCCGAGGAAGACGTTGGTGGGAGCAGTGGGATGCAGGAGGATTCTGGGGCCCTTATAGTCAGTGTACCGCCTAACGTGGAGCTATCCTCCTCGGTCCCTATCGATCCAGGGGAAGGAGGTGGTCTGTCGGGTATAAGGGGGAAGTTTTGGGCCGATCCAGGGGGTGAGGGCCCAGAGTGTGATTTCATGGAGGACACACCAGAGGAGGCGATGGGCCTGCAAGCCCAGACAGATTTGTGAGCCTGCTGAGGCCTTTTTTAGCTTTTTTGGGTTATTGTCTTAATGGACTTGGTGCTCTACTGGAATTGCCGCGGGGCCTGTGGGGGTGGGCTCTTGCGCAATCTTCAAACAGTCTGCCTCAGGTCTCAACCGTTAATCATTATCTTAGCGGAGACTAAGTGTGAGGATCCAGGGCGATTTGAGGTTCTTAAGCGGATGGGTTTTGACGGTTTGGCGGTGGTTCCGAGTTCTAGTCGATCTGGTGGGTTTAGTGGCGGCTTGGAGGAAGGATCGTATTGCAGTAAAGGAAATTCAGCGTGGACAACAGTTCCTGCACTTCTATTGTGCGATTGAGGGAGTGCTTCCATTCTATCTTACGCATATTTATGCGATTCCTCTTTCTACCCAGAAGCAACTTCTTTGGTAGGAGCTAAAGCTCCTCTCGTCGCTGCGAAGAGAGCCGTGGGTGGTGATTGGCGATTTTAACGAGGTGTTGTCATCCTCCGAAAGAGTGGTGGAGCGGATGTTAGTGATGTGAGGTTTAGGTGTTTCCATGATCGGCTCTGTGATTGTCAGTTGACGGACCTGGGCTTTGTCGGTCTGAAGTATACGTGGCGTGGACCACGGCTGAGGAATAGCGTTTTGCTGTATGAGCGTCTGGACAGGGCAGTAGACAACGAAGCCTTCTTAAGTGCTTTTGCTCAGTGTATATTGAAGGTACTCCCTAGAACCCACTTCTCTGATCACAACCCAATCTGTCTCAAGCTTCATGATGGGAACCGGGTAGATGGTGCTTCTAAGCCATTTAGATTCGAATTGATGTGGAGTAGGCATGAGCTGTTTAAAGGGTTCCTAAGGTCGTCTTGGCATGAGGAAGAGGATTTTAATTTGTCGCTTTTGAATTTTCAGAAACCTGTTTGCTCTTGGAACAGGGATGTGTTTAGGCTAGTGGAGAAGCAGATTTCTGGGATTTTAGCCAGACTAGGTGGTATTCAAAAGTCCCCTTCCTATCCACGGTCTGAGTTTTTGTGCAATTTAGAAATGGAGTTACAGTGGGAGTTGGAGAGATTGCTGAAGCTGGAAGAGATCAAGTGGTTCCAGAAGGCTAGAACTGAGTAGGTGACTAAAGGAGATCGTAACACGAAGTACTATCACCTTAAGTCTAAGATGAGGTATAGGAGGAATAGAATCACTTCCTTGAAAGATAGCAATGGTGTTAGGGTGGACAAGCCTTAGGAACTGAAGCCAGATGGTGGTCAATTTTTTCATGGGCCTGTTTCGTGGGGAAAGGCAACAGCTCATTCCTCTGAATACAGTGGCCAGGTTCCCTGTCGTTGATTCTTCTGCTCTGGTGGGTCTTGCGGCTGTTCCGGAGGAGGAGGAGATCAAGCAAGCCCTCTTTACTATGGGGTCCTTTAAAGCTCCTGGACCTGACGGTTTTCCACCTTTCTTTTATAAGTCTAATTGGGATACAGTGGGCCAGGCTTTATGTTCCTTTGTAAAGAAAGTTTTCGAAGGTGCTATTTCTTTGGGTGAATCTAATAAGACTATTATTTCCTTAATCCCAAAAAAGGAAGATGTAGTCTTTCCTTCTCATCTGAGGCCAATTTCGCTTTGTACAGTGCATTACAAGTGCGTAACTAAAATCATTACGCTTCGGTTGAAAGAGGTGATGGACTCTCTTATTTCCCCGTTTCAGGCAAGCTTCATAAAAGGGAGGCATATTCAGGACAATATTATCGTCGGCCAGGAGATTTTACATATTATGAGTAAATCCAAAAGCAAGAAGGGCTTAATTGCGATGAAGATAGACTTGGAAAAGGCATATGACAGTATCCGTTGGGAATTCCTGCAACAAGTTCTTCTAGAGGTAGGGTTCGAGGGTGCATTTGTCAACCTTGTGATGGAGTGTGTATCTACTGCCACATATAATGTTTTGTGGAACGGCCAACTAACTAAGTACTTTGCGCCTAATCGTGGTTTGCGGCAAGGCGACCCCATGTCACCCTTCTTATTTATTCTGTCCATGGACAAGCTTTCACATTTAATATGTGATGCCGTGGAGGAGAAGAGATGGAGACCAATCTGTGTGACGAGAGATGGGCCCAAGGTATCCCACCTTCTATTTGCGGACGATTTGCTATTATTTGGGGAGGCCACTGTCCAGCAAGCAGAGTGCATGTTAAAATGTCTTCAAACCTTTATGGATGCTTCAGGAAGTAAGGTGAATTATGCTAAATCTTCGGTTTACTTCTCTCCTAAGGTTCCACCGTCAGTGAGGCAGCAGATTAAGGGTACTTCCGACATGCATATCTCAACGAAAATTGGGAGATATCTAGGATTCCCTCTTTCCAGGAGTAGGAGGCCAAGGGAGACTTTTAGTACATTATTGATCGCGTAAGAGCCAAACTGTCATCTTGGAAGGCTAACTGCCTTTCTATGGCAGGAAGAATAACACTAGCAAAATCAGTTTTGAGCTCTATGCCGTTGTTTCCTATGCAAGTCTCAAGGATACCCAATTCCGTATGTTCTGAGGTGGAGAGGCTCCAGAGGAATTTTATATGGGGACATGATGAGGTTTCGAGGAAATTTCACCCGGTGGGTTGGGATTTAATTACTCAACCAAAGGAGTGTGGGGGACTTGGTTTTAAGAAGCTTAGTTCAGTGAACAAAGCATGTGGAGCCAAGCTTGCCTGGAAGTTAATCATGGGTGAGTCGGGGTTGTGTGCTCAAATTCTTTTCCAGAAATATATGTTGCGAGATGAGGAATCGCTGTTGACCTGCTGGCCAGGGGACTCTAAAATTTGGAAATTTATATGTGCTCAGAAGGAGATTATTTCTAGGGAGCTCACAGTGGCGGATTAAAGATGGCAGACTCATCAGTTTTTTTAATGATTAGTGGCTGATTTATGGGGAGAAAATAAAAGACTTCTGCATGAGGGACCTTACGGCTGAGGAAGCGAGTTCCTGTGTTGCTGACTGGTATGCAGGGGGTGGGTGGGACTTTAGAAGACTATCAGGTTTGGTTGATCCAATCATCTGCCAAAGGCTTGCTACTTGTCTACCACCAAGGGATGATGCGGGCAATGATATTTTGACGTGGGGTCCGACTAATTCAAGGCTCTTTTCGGTCAAAAGTGCGTATTTTCTGGTTGAACAATGCTCTCAGTCTGCACACTCTAAGGTCTTTAAGAAAATATGGAAATGGAATGGGGTGGAGAGAATTAGGGTCTTCCTTTGGAGGGTTGTGCTGAATAAGCTTCCCACAAATAAGTGGCGCAACACTTGGTCGTCTGCTTCAGCGATTTGTGCACTATGTAGTGATGGAGTGGAGGACATTCTTCATGTGTTATGCGACTGCCCTTTTGCGAAAGCATTGTGGCTGGATCTTCTTCAGCCTAGGTATGTCTCTAAATTTTTTCTCCTTGACCTTGTGGATTGGATTGCTTGGAATCTAAGTGCAAATTTAGCTAAAGTGCAGTCTTTGATATGGGATATTGTCTTTGGTGTGTCTGTATGGTCTCTTTGGGGGTGGAGGAATCGGTCCATTTTTTATAGTAATTTTGTTAGGCCCCGTAATCCATCTGCACTAATTTTAGATCTGTGGAAGCGTTATTCCATTGGGAAGGATCAGTTTTCGGATGCTATGTAAGCAACATCGTTCCTTATGGCAGAGGCCTGTTGCGGGCTGGCATAAAATTAATGTGGATGGAGCTGTAAAAATCCAGTCTTCTGAGGCTGGCTGTAGGGGAGTACTAAGGGATGATCAAGGAACGTGGGTAGCTGGTTTTTCGAGGAAAATTGGGGTATGTAATGCTTGGAAGGCTGAACTTTGGGCTATTGTGGAAGGCTTGTCTTTATCTTGGGATCTTGGCATCAGGAAGTTAATCTTGGAATCTGATGCTGTTGAAGCTATAGGGATCTGTCAGTCGGACCCCAATGTGGTGGGTTGTCTGCTATGTGATAAGATACAGGAACTAAAAAACAGGGATTGGGAGGTTGTTTTTGTATATGTTCCCAGGGACTTAAACCGGGTGGCAGATGCACTAGCAAAATCTGGAATTTCTAACTCTTGTATTTTAGATGCTTGTCCTAGTCATTTGAGGACATGGGTTTTACATGAGAGCTTGGGAATAACTTCCCTACATATGTAATTTCTTTTATTTAATTTTTCTTTTTATTTGAGGACATGGGTTTTACATGAGAGCTTGGGAATAACTTCCCTACATATGTAATTTCTTTTATTTAGGCTGCGGCCTTTCTTTTATAACAAAAAGAAGAGGAGGAGAGGAGGAGGAGGAGGAGGAGGGAGATTGAGTTTGTATTTATTTTGAAAAAAAAGAAGATTGATTGAGAATATAATAAGTTAAGTGATGGAGAATATTGAGTTTGTATTTATTTTGAAAAAAAAGAAGATTGATTGAGGAATATAATTACCTGTAATTGGTGGTTAAGTGATGAAGAAGCACCAAAATCTCCAACTTGGCAAGTTCATTGCCAGGACATGCATGGATCCCATTCCCAAATGGTAGATAAGTATTGGGTTTTGGAGCTACCTATAAGAATTATATTGAGTCCCACACCAATTCTAAATATAAAAAATAATTGATTTTTTAAAATATTAAAGAAACTAATTAAATTACTTTAAAGTATTTATATTTATTATTTTTTCTTCAAGCTAATTTGCTGACTTATAAACTAATATATAATTTAATCATACACAAATATATTATATGATTAAGCAACTTATTTAGCTTCCTTAGTTTTTTTTAAAAAGTCAATGAGTTTTATATTTAGGGTCAAAGGTAGTATATGCTTGGCCGGCCCTGAATACTACTACCTCTGGTCCTAATTATGAGACTAGATTGACTTTTTTTGAAGAGATTAAAGAAACTAGATAAGTTACTTAATCATATCATATGTTGTATATCCTTAGATCATATATTAGTTTATTAGTCAAATTAATTAGTCTGGAGAAAAAAATAAAAATAAAAATACTCTAAAATAATTTAATTAGCTTCCTTATTTCTCTAAAAAAGTTAACTTGCTGTTATAATTAGAACAGTAAAGAGTATAAGATCTAGTTTTGTAATGCAATACAAATTAGATCAGGCAGGGGATAGTATATAATAGCAAAAAAAAAAAAAAGCTGCATTTTTGTTAATAATGACCTCAAATCTGGAAGGATCAAACTTGTCTGGTTCTTTGAAGTAGTCAGCACTGTGGTGCATGTTTCTGAAGAGTGGAAGAACTTTCCAGCCTTTTGGGATTAAGTACCCTAATAATCAAATCAATTATTCAAATTTTAAACATGGATTTTTTTGGATTAATTAAAGATAAGAAAATATAACCGCCGGTCCTAAATATAGGATATATTTTATAGTATAATAATATAGGATATAGTTTATAGTATAAATTGTATTATAAACTACGTCCTATATTTAGTATTAGAGTATATATTAATATGAACCTTCATACTCAACATGTTGGACAGCTTCTCTGAAAGTGAATGACAAAATGGTGGCAATTCTGAGAGTCTCCTGGATAACCCTTGAAGTTATTGTCATCTTCTTTGTATCTTCCCAATTCAAAGCCTTCCCTTCTCCCATTTCTTCCTTCCTCTTCATTATCCACTCTTGCTCCTCCTTTAATAATATCACCCAACTAAAATAATTAATTGTACATTAAAAAAGAAGAAGATAAAAATGTAATCAATTTTTTGCTCACTTTGGTTTTGATTCTTTAGCCAATTAATTGGACTGTCGTATGTTGCATGTCAGAAATGAGTTTCGAATTTATATTAGTTTTGATAAATTTTGCATTTTTCTAATAATAAAAATAAAAATAAAAAAAGTATAGAGGTCATCTTAAAGTAAAAATATTTTATTAAAAGAAAATTAAACTAACACATAAAATATTAAGTTTTATTACAACAGTTACAGGGAGCCTAATTTACAAGTAACACAAATTCGAATTAGACCCAAATTATATAGATTGAATTATATCGAGTCAATTTTAGAGAACTGACTAAAAAAATAAATAACTTATTGAAGAGCTAGGAACTAAATTACAATCAAATTAATATCATACGGACCAAAAGATTAGTTTTTCATTCTTTATTTATTAAAGAGCAAGATTATATTTATAAGTAGCTCAAAGCCGTTATGTCGCAATTCATACAAAATTAGAAGTCAAATCACTCAACTTAGTTAGTTAAAAAAGGAAGGGTAAAACAGAGCAGATTCCAAGCTTTTGAATATTCCATCTTCAGACAGTATACTCACAGTGACTGCTAGTAGCACAGAGGGATTCTCAGCGAGGTACTTGACAATCCACGTTAGCACACTCGCCGTCGTGTCCCGAGCTGCGAAGATAACTCCGATCACGTTATCAGCTATCTGATCGTCGGTGAGCTCTGCTTTCTCCTCCATCAACCACCCCAGCAAATCCTTCTTCTTCTTCTCCCTCATCCTCTTCTCCATAATTCGACCCAATATCTTACCCAGCTCCTTCCTCGCTTTCATCGCCCTGTGAAACAGAGTCCCCGGAATATTCACCGGCATCGAGTTGTACGCTTTCTCCAGAATGTAATAGCACCGTTTAAGCTCGTCCCTGTACAAGCCTTCGTCTTTTCCCAGGATTGAAAGCAGAGCCACGTTGAAGGTGAACTGAAACAAGCAATTTTAAACCCATTAGTTTGAAACAGAGTATAAGAATTTAGCTTCTTCTGTTTTTGTGTTGGGGTGACTTACAGTCTTCATTACGTGGAAGGTGGTGGTATCTCTGTTTTCCCAAGTATGGAGGCAATCTATGGCGATAGACTCAATATCTGGGACGATGTGCTTGATTGTTTCAGGCATGAAGGTACGAAGAACAAGTCTTCTGAGCTTAGAATGGTAATCTCCTTGGTGAAACATGAGAGCATGCTTCCCAAGAATCCTCTCTTTACTTGCAGGAAAAGTTGGCTTGAAGAGATCAGCTTTATTGAGCACGAATTTCACAGCTTCAGGGCTTGAAATCATGACGCAGGGATAACCCAGAATGTGAGACTTGAAGATAGAGCCATACCTGAGAGTAGAGGAAAAACAAGAAAAAAACAGAAAAATCCAAGATGAGAGTTGGCGAATGAGTATCAGAATCAGAAGAAGACAGCGACTAGAAAGTAATAAGAACCTGCTGATTTTGGAGGCGAAGAAGAGGTTAGGATCTTGAGAGTAAAGCTGAAAGGTTTCGCCGATGTAAGGCAAACCCATGGAACCCGGAGGGAGAGGCAAAATGGGGCGGTTGAAGGAGAAGAATTTGCAGAGAAAGAAGAAGATAAAAACAGAGAAACTGAAGAAGATGGAGATGAAATCCATGGTAAGGTGAGTGTGAAAGAGAGAGTTGAAGCAAGAGGTATTTATAGGTAAAGAAAGAGGAAGCAAGAAGATATTCCAGTTAAGTTCCATATCGATGTCCATACATTATATTCCAGTTAATTTGATGTGAGCGAGACAGAGAGAGAGAGAGGAAGATGAGAAGAAGAGGAAGAAGACGATGGAGAATACGAGGCAGCACGTGGCACACACAACACAGGAGACTGGGTTGACCCGACAACCACCTTTCCTTTGAACGTTGAAAATATATGAGATAGGGAAATATAATTATGTAAATTTCTTATCACATTATTTATTTATGGCGTTATTTATTTTTTTAATTTCAGTATTTCGGGAAAAAATTAATGGTGCATGTTTTTTCTTGAATTTCTTGATGATTAGAAAAAAAGACATAGATAAGTTTGGTGGGTATCACTTTCCTTATATAATTCACATCTATGGTAATAAAAAGGGAAAATTTAAAAAAAAAAAATACTCTGAAAGTTGGGGAAGGACAAGTCAGTGATTCCAATTTGTAAAATCTTATGTCAGGAGAGTGGAAGAATATGAGATTATAAAATCTTGACAAAAAGACGCCCTGCCCTTGAGATGCTTCCACCTTCATCCTGTTCTCACCATTCCCAACAACTGCAATGATGAATGGTTTTGACTCGCATGTCTTCCTCTTTACCCTCAATTATCCTCCCCTCTCCGAAGCTCCTCCCCACCATTTCCACACCCACCACAACTTCCTCTCCTCTGCTTTCTACGGCACTGACGCCGGCGCTGCTTGGGAGAAGCAAGTCCGCCCCTCGCCGACCCAATGGCATGTCCCTCCCGTCAACCATGCTACTGGTTTCATCGGTTTCCACTGCTCCTTGGCCCTCAAGAAGCACGGAGTTCTCGGCTTCGATAACCTCAACGGCTAAAACAATCTTCTTTCCAAATTCCAAGCACCAAATTTTCATTGTCGAAGGCTACATTAACGACGGGCCCTTGTTGTCGAAACTCTTCGACGCACAACTGTTACCCACATTGCTGGATTCGTCATCCTCCTGGAAATCACCAAACTTGCGAATCCCCAACCTGCTATTCTGTGGAAGTCTTCGGACCGATCAGCCAGTGGAGAGGCGGATGAAAGCAAAAGGAAAAAAAGAAAAAGAAAAAGGCCAGATTATTCTGAGCTGAGAGAGGGAGAGAAGAAGATGGAGGTAAGCAACTCAAGGGCAGAGGCGTCTTTTTGTCAATATTTTATAATCTCATATTCCTCCACTCTACTGATATAGGATTTTGTAAATTGGAATCAACTGATTTATCCTTTTCTAATGTTCAGAGTATTTTTCTAGAATTTTCCCATAAAAAAATTGAGATGTGAGCTTTTATTGATAGCTTGATATGTTTCTTATATTGGCAAAAAAAAAAAAAAAAAAAAAAAGGATATGTTTCTTCTTTCTTGTGTTGGATGAAATTTAAAATAAGTCACTCTTTTCATTTTTTTTTTTTTTTTGGCTATGATATTCTATTTTGCTTATTAATATAAGATATATTTATTTAATTTTATTAAATTAAAAAAATTAGTTAAGTTAGTTAACATGATATACATTTAAAAAAAAATCCTAATCATCTTCTTTAATTCCTTCTTTCTTTCAATTTCTTGATTGTTATTGATAGAGTATCAATAATGATAAATTAAGAAAATATTGATCGATATAAAAAATATGCTTCCTTCAATTTTAAATATAGAACAAATTTTATAGTGTAAATTGTAATATAAACTTTGTCATATATTTATGATTGAAAGTAGTATCTTATATTTAAGATTAACACCAATATATATATATATATATATATGCATGCGATAGGAGAAAGGAATTTCATTGTTTTGTCTTTTTCTTTTACTACTTGATGGATCCTTGTTCTGAATCATAGATGTGTTTGATATGTTTGTTTGTTTGGTTTTTAACGAAAAGTTGCCGCATCTTTAGCCAAAAGAAACAGAATAATATTTGATCATTTTTATGTTGATGATTGTATTTTTCTTTACTTTTTATTTTTTTTATTACCACACATGCTATTTTTTTCAATTCAAATCCAAGAATGAGAGAAATTCAATTTATCAGCACTTAACACGGAAAAATTCCCACAAATAATTCTATTTTTGCTAAGGAAAATATGTTTTTGTGAGAAATATGGACTCTTCATTTGTAATTTAGTGGGTTATCTGTGCATCATAGTATTATTGAATTTGAGCCATGAATTACTTAGAACTAACAAAAACATGTCATAGTTGTTCGATAGTTGAGTTCCTTAAATATTATGTCCTATGTTTAAATATGGAAAACGTTTTTTTGGAGAGAAAAAGAGTTTGAGCAATTGATCACGCAATCTATTACTTTTACAACATCTTAATATAAAAGCATTAATATAAATTTTATATTTTATGTCATATATTAACTGTTTCGTCCCCATAATATCCTTCTTTAATTTATTAGTGCATTTTCATCTCTGTGTATTCAATTACAATCATTAAATATATTATATTTTTTTTTTTTTTTTAAGGTGTCACATGTTGTCTACCTATTAATTACAAATAATTAGCTTGATCATTTCTTAAAAAATTATACACATTAATTGGAAGAACTTCATGTTTACCTAGAGGGAGTTCATTTTGAACAATGTGTAAAAGTGAGAAGTCAATTATATATCTATATCTATATCTATATATCTATATATATATATCTATATATGTATGTATGTGTGTGTATATATATATATATGGGGAAATCATTTATCCCGTGATGGGATATAAGCGTTTGTCCGGTTAAGTTGATACTACGTCGTTTGTGGTGAGGAAAAGAAGAGAGTTTTGTATATACAATATCTTTATATATATATATATATATATACAGCCGAGATCTCAATAAATGGCATCGTGGTACAACACGTTCAGCGAGATCTGGTTTTGGGGAATTTTAATTGTGTGCGAGATCTTGTTTGCTTTCTCTTGGCTTCTCGACATTAATTCTTCACAAGCTTAATCCCATAAACAAGCACCGATCCGGAGGTTGTGAAGGACAAGTTTGAATGCCTTGGCCATCAAACCCAACCGCCGATCAGATTTACTTGCTTCGATATTTTTGTTTCCACCGCCGACCCTAAAAGGAACCACCTCTCGTTACCGCCAACTGAACGTGATTTTTTTAAAAAAAGGGAGACCACAAAGGCTGTATATGTATAAACCAGTCGCGAACGTGAATTTCTGGAACGATCTGCGTCAAGCGTTTCTGGGCAGTCGCGCAGTACATGTTTTTCGATTGATTTTTTTTTTCTTTTTTTTTGTTGTTGTTGGTAATGTTCACTAAACTAAACCAAACTACGTCGTTTGATACTCACTGGACACAATGTTATATCCTGTCACAGGATAAATGGTTTCCCCTATATATATATATATATATATATATATAACATGCTTTCTTTGCCTTTTTTTAGTGACACGTTCTTTTTAATAGTACATCGTGAAATTTGAATATGGGATGTCGCACATATTCCATCTCATTGTTTAAAAATTATGTTGATATTTCTTTCATTTTAAAAATTTTACTTTTTAGCTTACTTTTAAAATTTCCATTTAATTTAATAATTACAATGGTGTTTCTATTAAATTTATTTTTATTAAATAAAAATACATGTATTTAGGCAGCTGAAGAGGATTATTAGCTTGAAAAAAAGAACAAAATTAGGCAGCGGTCTAGCTTTGTATTTTGAGAGAAATTGTTTTGGTGAATTGAGAGGAATTTCTATTTATGTTGTAAATAGAGGAAAACCTTGTATAATATAAACACTTAGTAAAAATATAATAGTGAGTACTGGCATATTCATTATGACAAAATTGTTGTTGTTTTTATATTATTTTATAGTATAATATAAAATAGTCAAGTTTCGATTTCGCAGGTACTTATACATATGTCTAATTTATATTTTTAAAGTATAAAGAATAAATTATACTAATGTTACATTTTTTATAATTCATTCATATTTTTTAATTCAATATTTGATATCCAGCACTATACCAAATGGTCAGGTAGTGCTAAATTATTGAGATTCCTTCGAGAAAGAAAATAATATATAAGGATATGTTAATAAGATATATTTTTAGCATAATCAAAATAATTATCAGCTAAAATAAATCAAATTAGGATAAAGGGGTATACATTTTTGTATATATTTTTCTATAAATGAAATCAATTAAGTAGTTGTTCAATAAAATATTACTCAAAATCTCTTTTATTATTACTCAATAAATGGTGCATTTACCAAAAAACTAAACATGTTGCATATATGATTCACTCCCAATATAGAATATTTTCATCCCCTAGCCAACTTATTTTATGTAAAAGAAATCGATATCAATATCATTTTAAGGGAAAAATATTTCTCATGTTGTAGGAGAAGTGTATTCTCATGTCACACACACATGAAATGGTGGCACCCATATATATATAATTAGCATTATATATATATGTGGGTCCCATATTTTCATGTGTGTGTAGGAATCTTCTTCTTCTCATGTAACATGAGAAATTTAAACCCCATCATTTAAACGGTAAAACCAATAGTATATAAACTATAAAATGTAGTCACATTCACCATGCAAATCTTCTAAAGAACATTAGTGTATGGGCTACTCTACCAATATTTTTACATTTTCCACAGTCCAGTTTTAATATTAAAAATCGATATTATTTTTTTTAAAAAAAATTATTTTTTGCATTACTGCATGTTAATTACATTAGCATGCATCACGTGGCTGGCATGAGTTTCATGTGGTTTATTTCTCACCCAAGGACAATATTCTGATGTTAGCATACAACTACTTTAATTTTGTCTACTCCTCTAACATTAAAACAATAAAACAGTACTGTAAAAAGATATCACTTAAAATCATCAAATTGCAGTGAAGTGTCAAAAGATTTGGGTGTTATTAATTCTAAATGTGAAAGTATAATTTTGCTCTAATGATAAATTTAAAGCATCCAATGACAAGTTTAGAGCAACCAATGATAACTTTAGAGCAACAAGTGTTAAGTTACATGGCAACAAGTTATGTTGTTGTTTCATTGAGCGTGATGGATGGTTTGGATTTTTGTTTTATTCCTATTGAGATTGTGATGTGTTTTCGTGTGCTTAGATCAACAGGAATGGATGAAAATGATGAAACTTTATATGTTTATAAGCCATATTATGCGATTTCAAAGCATGCCGTCAATACAATGCTCTAAAGTTGTTAATTTTGACAATGTAGTTGTCAATAACAACTTTGTTTTGGAGGCTGACAGAAAAGATGGAGAGTACTTCTAAATGGAGAAGAAGGTGATTTGTAAAGAAAAAGGCACTACGTATGAGGAGTTGAGAACAATTAAGGCATCATTTGTTAGAAAAGAAAGTAGTTGAATTACCATGAAATTCACATTGGCCTTTGATAATGCAACAAACTTTATGGACCTTGTAGATGATGGAGTAGAACATTTTATTAAATTGAATGGAGAAAGTGATGATGTGTATGTACAGGAGAGAATGTATATAATAATACGCAACCAATAAGAAATGATGTAAGAGAGAAACAACATGCGTAAGTCGTATTTGTGTTTTGAACTAATATTTTATGCAATCACTAGTTGTCATGTAACTTATCACTAATTGCTCTGAACTTGTCATCGGTTGCCATTGGTTGCTCTAAACTTGTCAATGGTTTCTATGTAACTTGCCATTTGTTGTTCTAAACTTGTTGATCATTAGGGCAAAATTGTACTTTCACGTTTGGAGTTCATAGCACTCAGGTCTTTTGAGATTTTATTACAATTTGATGATTTCAAAAGACTTAATTATAATATATTTTATTAATTGGAACCTAATTACAATTTTCCCTACTATAAAACCACCATGTTCTTTTACCATTACTACTTTGTCCAAATCATCTCATAAAATTACTTATATTATTTCTATAAATAAAGTAAAAATTCACCAATGATCAAAACCTGACTCTTCGTCATGAATTCGTTTTCATTTTCTATGCTAAATCTGTCATTCATTAATATTTGAAAAGGATGGTTCAATGAATCTTAACATTAGCGTCAAAATCAAAGGTTTAGCAGAGACTTAGTATAAAAACGGTGAAACAGGATTCTACATTTTAAATTTTCAAATTAAACCAGGAAAATTCGAGAAAAAAATGTTTCCCTACCTCAAAAATGCAATAAGACAAACATTTTCTCTATTTTTAAATATAAGTCACTTCAAACTAATTCATACATAAGGTAAGACCCCGCTAGATCATTTTGGGTCTCGAGTTCAAATCCTTAAGGAGTTATCTTAATTATATTTGGAGGGGCAACCACAAATCCCGAACCTATTACCGGATAATAATATAAAAAACAGTAACATTAAATTTATAATAAATATAATTTAATTTATCTTTAATATTATCCTTAGTATATTGAAGTTCAATATCATATTATTTATACTCTCCCAATTACTATTATCAAATATGAGCATATATAAAAAAAATAACTACCAATAACTTCTGCAAAAGGGCCGTAAATATAATAGCGATAAGGAGGAGTAACTATTAGGAAAACAAATTTATCTCTTGAAAGAAGGGAGAGAAAATGTTATCTGGAAAACTAATTCAACCGTAAGAATAATATATTAATAATTTTATATATATAAGAGCACAATAATATTAATTGATTTAGAAATAAATTTACGTATTGGGGTTTTGCCATGAGCCCTGTGTGCATCAGTGCATGCATGAGGCGAGGTTGACTAGTGACTTTTATTTCCCATTCTTTTCATTTGACAAACCAAACATGATATATACTAGGGTATCAATATATGATACTACCTCCGGTCCTAATTATAAGACATAGTTAACTTTGTTTGGAGAAATTAAGGAAGCTAAACAAGTTATTTAATCATTTTATATGTTGTGTATCTTTAGATTATATATTAGTTTATTAGTCAAACTAATTACTTTGAATAAAAAAATAAAAAGAAAAATACTCTAAGGTAATTTAATTAACTTTCTTAATTTCTCCAAAAAAGTCAACTAGATCTTATAATTAGGACCGGAGGGAGTATTTATTTTTGAACATCGAGCAATTATTGGAAACACAATAAAAAATAATTAATAAATTTTAAAAGAAGTATGCTATATATATATATATATATATATATATAGGTTTAAACTTCTCATGTTACATGAGAAGAAGAAGATTCCTACACACACATGAAATAATGGGACCCAAACATATACATAATGTTAATTATATATATAAATATATATGTGGGTCCCACCATTTTATGTATGTGTGATATGAGAAAACATTTCTCCTACAACATGAGAAGTATTTTTCCCATTATATATATATGTTATTAATTAACAAATGAAATTGATAAAAAAAGTTAGTTATTAAACATAGGTGGCATCATTATTATAAGAAAACCAATCATATTCTTTGTATAGTACTACTCTTCATGATAATTGTTCGTTTCGAGTCCACCATTTTACTCACCATCTCACTCAAATATTTGGAATTATATATAATTAGTATCAATTAACTTAATTATTAATTCATTATTGACATCTGCTTTCAAATTGTACATATGAGAGAGACACACGGTTGGAGAGGAGTCGGTTTCTCGCCTAACGCATCTATGCCAATCTCTCATTGTCTTCAATCTCGACCGTCCAAATCTTGATCTAAGGGTTAAGAATGGTTTTTGAAAAACCGCATCCGGTAAAAATTACCGCATGTAACTTTTTTAAAATCATTCGGACCTTTAGGTCAAGATTTGGATGGCCAAGATTGAGACGATGAGAGATGGACAGAAAGGCGTTGGGCAGAGTATCTACTTCCGTAGGAGAGTTCGCGAAAGAATGGCAAAGATAAAACCCATAATGCACACATGCATGTGTATCTCAAACGCAGAAAAGGGGGACAAAAATTACTAATATTGCCCAATTAATTAATCATTGTGTCTTACTCCCTCCGATCCTAATTATAAGATCTAGTTGACTTTTTTAGAGAGATTAATGAAGCTAATTAAACTATTTTAGAGTATTTTTTATTTTATTTTTTCTTCAAACTAATTAGTTTGATTAATAAACTAATATATAATCTAAGAATATTTAACATATGAAATGATTAAGCAACTTATTTAGTTTCTTTAATATCTTCAAAAATAGTCAACTAAATCTTATAATTAAGACCGGAGGTAGTATTTCAATATATTATCATGCTCACATTGAACCAGGCATATATATCTGAGAAAATACAGGCTGCTCAGTAGTATACAGAGTTATATTCACATTCTAAATAACAGTGTGAGTGTGTGTAAGGAAAAACACACGCAATATATAGAGGGAGTGAGTATGGATAAGTACGATCTACGTACCTTATCTGCTCTTCTATTCATATTTTTTTATCAGATCAATGATGCAGGTCAGTAATATATGCATGAGCTACTATATCATATATTGTACACACTTTATAAATATTATGAAGGGGCTGTGCATGAGACTGAATCGTAATTAAACACACCTCGATTATCAAAAAAGACCCCTCCATACTACCGTTAGACCACCGCGGAGCTTTGATGACAAGTTTTATCAATTCTGATTATAATAAATCATGATTAATTGATTGATCAATTATATCATTCATTAACCATCTCTTCCCTCTAGTTTTTTTTAGTACATAAAAGTTTAGGTGGGGGTAGATGCCGGTAATCTACGAGAGCCAGAGTAAGTCTCTAGGCTTAAAGAGTGCTTACAGATCGCCCACCAATGAGGCCATCATCAACCAGCAGGTACCGAATCTTCTCCCTTTTAGAGTGAAAGCCGACATCTTAGCCAACTATACCATTTCTCATCGGCTCTCTTCCCTCCAATTGAATGAAGTATGAAACATACAAGTACGTAATTGAACCCTTTGCACCAGTGAGAGTGTGTGTACGTGAGAGAGACCAAGTTATCTATTTGTAATGAAAGGAGACAACAAAATATCAGGCTCGAGAGAATACTCAATATTCGGAACCATATGATTATAATTTATCGATTTCATGTTGTTTACTTTTGAAACATATACCGTCGAGTTATTGAGGCCAGGACAAAATTAAACTACAAAAATTGGATGGTAATAATAACCGATAATGTAACATAAGTTTGATCATGGTGTTGGTTCTGTCAAAAAAAGAAAAGAAAAGAAAGATCATGGTGTTGGCTAAAATCATAATTAATTAGCCCTAGCTTCCGCTCAATTGTGATTTGTCTAAAATTCCTACAGGTGACTTACTTATAATTTCATATTTTATGCTACTTCCGGTCATAAATGTAAGATCTAGTTGATTTATTATTATTATTATAAATTAAGGAAGTTAAATGAGTTAGTTACTTAATCATGTTATATATTATATATAATTAAATTATATATCATTTTATAAGTCAGGTAAATTAATTTAGAGAAAAAACAATAAATATAAATACTTTAAAGTAATTTAATTAACTTCCTTAATTTTTTTAAAAATCAACTAGGTCATATATTTAGCATTAGAGGTAGTATTATTGACCAACAAGCTAAGATGCAAGAGGACTGAGTGATGATGAAAATCCATAAGTGCCATCACATGAGTCACCCTTTATTTTACAACCAATTGTTATCTTGATATCATGGTTTTGACAAAAAAAAAAAAAAAAATCATGATATCATGGTAGCTATAAGGAACTTTATGCCACCACCGACCAATGGCTTTATAACCTAATGACACTTAAAATCTGCAAGAAAAAAAAAAAGAAATAGAGAAAATAAACAACAAAAGAAAAATTACAAAAAATGTGCCGTCCCTAGTCATATTATGTTATTTTCTCTTTTATTTACATTTTTTTGGCCAATCTCTTTATTTACATATAAATAAAAGCATAAAACATTCTACTCATAAATTTTCCAATTCAAACCAATTTGGTCATGGCAAAAAAAAAAAAAAAACTCTAAATTTTTCATGTGGCCAAAATAATGTCGGATGATATTTGGAACTTAGATGCTGGTGGTGGTCCTTGTGGACTTGTCTTGAAGATAATCTGAGAGCCATTTTTGTATTTATAGCATGATATATTTGCCTTTATTATACACAACAATTATTATTTTTTTACCGAAACATTTTTTTTTCTTGGAAAAATTCGATTTAAATTTCATCTGAATTTTCAAAAATCCAGAAGGTCATAACATATTAAAAGAACATAGAGGTGATTGAGAGTAGTCGAGATTCCGAAAGTTAAGTGTTTTTACTAAATGTCTCCTACATGATATAAAATCACGCTTCTCTCCCTCTCTCCATCTCTTCCTCTTCTCGTGGTGGCTCTCTTTCTCGCTCCTCTCCCTCTCTTCATCTCTTCCTCTTCCCCGGCTTGCATTGGTGCTTTCCCTTCCTCTCACTTACGTCGAAGCCCCTCTTTCCTTTCACCTGGGTCACCGAAGCTCCTTCTTCCTCTCACTAATTAATGCGTCGATCTGAGTCTTACTCTCTCCATCGAAGCTCCTCAAAGAACATAATCGGATCCTTAAACAAAGTTTTGAGGGTTCGAGGTCGGTTACCAGGTAGAGCTTCTTCTTCTCTTCATCGTTATCTTCTTCTTCTCCATTCAACTTCGTTCTTTCCCTTCACTTTCACCATCATGTACAACTCCAAGAAACCAGTTTCCGACAAGCTCATGAGTTTTTCAGCAAGTTTATGAATTTTCCAACGAGCTTTACCATTTTACTAAAAGAATAATGGTTTTGACAAAACCCATAAGTAGTGATAATATGTGGAAAATGATTGACAAAGAGTTTTGGGGTTGTAACAAATTGAGTAATAAAATTGACTAAAATAGTAATGGTTTTGACAAAATTCATAGTGGTTTTGACTAAATCGGTAAGTACATACGAACGATATGCGTAAAATGATTGACTAATGAGATTAACTAAAATAGTAATGGTCTTAACAAAATCCACAATGGTCTTGACAAAATCAGCAAGTATGGATAATATGTGTAAAAAGATTGACGAAGAGTTTTGGGTTATGACTAATTGACTAATGGTTTTGACAGATATTGTAGGGTTTTGAACCCTGTCACCTTTTTTTTTTAAAAAAATATATTTAAAAACTGATGGTATAATAATAAATTCATTAACATTTTAAATATTTGACTCTTATTGTCTTTATATCCTTTCCAAATGTTAACATATTTTTTAGAGTTTTGAAAATTCAGACAATATTTAAACGAGATTTTTTACAAACATAATCCTCGAAAACAGTTCTCAGAGTTCTCAGAAGAGAAGCAATAGCAATTACTGTCCTTATCTGTTTTATCTGGACAAATCCATGCAAGACACAATCAACAGGATGCAACATAATTTCCATTCCAATGCTGGAGTAAAGAGGAACAGCTCAATACAAGCATACTTGATAATTAATCAGTGAAAAATGTGAATCAATGATACATGTGGTCTGATTTGGGATTATATAAATTGGAGTAATTGATTTGTCGTTTTAATATTTTAAGAATATTTATATGGGCTTTTTCCTTTTTTCAAAACATATATTTTTTCTGGGTTAAGGTGCATTTTTACCCTTAAAGTATCTTGCCCGTGAGCAATTTTGCTCCTAAAGTTTCCGGTGTAGAAGAATGTTGCTTCGAAGTTTTAAAAACGAAGAATGCCGCATTTTTTTCAAAAAAAAAAAACCCTAACGGCCAACGAATCATAGTTAGTTGATCATTAGGGTTTTCAACGGAGGGGCAACGCGTGCTCCGTTTTGAAACTTTAAGGCAAAATTACTATTTTTTGGAGTAATATTACACCTAAAGTTTAAAAACGGAGCAATGTTGCCCCTCCGTTAAAAACCCTAACATTGACCGTTAGTTGACCGTTAGAGTTTTTAACGAAAGGGCAACATTGCTCTGTTTTGAAACTTCAGGGGCAACACTGCTACGCTTGAAATTTTGGGCAAAATTGTTCTCGGCGTATACTTTAAGGGTAAAAAACGCACCTAAAACCTTCTGTGAAAAAACAACGCCTACTTTTATTTATTTTCTCGATATCGGAATCTGAATGTCAGATTCGAAAAGTATGATACTCCTTTACCAATCTTCTCCTCCCTGCAGGCTTGGTGACACGATTCTAGATTCTAGCATCTCTACTGGGTTCAAACCGGAATCTGTATTCTTTCCTCATTCTCTTCTTCACCAATCACCACCACCACCATCTTCTTTTTCTTAGCGTTTTGAAGTAAATCAATAATTGAAGTGATGATACAGAGAACTCGGAGTTGGTCGTTCTTGTCTAATTTCTTACTGTAGTAGAAAAGGAGGGAAATCAAGTGGAATCAGATGGCCTGCAGAAATGTGTGCGACAATATTGCTCCTTCGAACCTCTGTTCTTGACGGTCTACACCGTTGTCATAATTGGCGTTGTGGTTTCGTTCTTTTATGTATTCTCTGCCATATACTCAAGCAAGCCCACTGTTGATTCTTTTGGCTGGTTCTCTTATCCTTCCTCTTTTCCTTCAGTTTTGCGTATGTCTTTCTACTTCACTCTTTTCGCTTACACACTTGTTGCATGTTTCTCCCTAGTTCTCTTTTTTTTAATGAGAATGTAGTCTTGAAGGTATATCTTTATCTTATTTGACGATTGGCCCCTGAATTTTTTTTTTCACTATTGGGCATTAGTCCTTGATTTGCATGACAATTATGCCACCCCTTCAGGTGAAACATGAAATGCTTGCGCTTTATTAACAATTTGCGTGTATTTTTTCTCATTCCTCCTGACGGACAGTCATGTCATTGATTTCTTCCTTCCATGCTGATCTAAGTTTTTCGTGCTGTGATTGTGTCATATCTTTGTAATTAGAAACAGAGATATATAGAAGAAGAAATAGGATAGAAGAGAGGAAGAGAGGAAAGAACAAGAGATATAGGGGTTGAAGAAGAAGAAGGAAGAGAGAATCAAGAGAGAAAAAGAGACAGAGAAATCGAATAGGGTACCATATTCAATATTGACAATCTGTGAGTTACAATAGAGGTATGCATATTTATAAGGCATGAGTAGGGTAATTAGCGCTTAACTATCTACTAACGGCTTTTCTCTCTAACTATCCCTAACTAACATTTAAACTGAAATTACAGTTATATAACAGATTGAATTATTAATTGAGTGCTCCTGCTTTACTAGTAATTGAAAATAATTTTTCTTGTTAGTTACCTTCCTCAGTTTATGTCAAGGTGCTTTTCAATTCATTAAGACAATAGTCTTGTTCCCTTCATGTGGGAGTCTGATTTTAGACCTTAACTGAACTTTTCCTGATGAAGAATTTTGTCTTACAGATCAAACAATAAACTTTTCTCATTCAGAAGAAGGGCATGCTGTACCCACCCCTGCCCTAGGCCCTCAAGGTGCATGGGTTAAGCCTGTATGGGAACTTCCACCACACAATAAGAAGATGCCTCCATTGGAGGCTTTCCGATTAACCAAAGAATTGGTTCAACAACGGGCAAAAGATAATATTGTAATTGTGAGCTTTGGTAACTATGCATACATGGATTTTATTCTGACTTGGGTTAAACATTTGACAGATCTTGGACTTTCTAATTTTCTTGTTGGTGAGTATACTCTTTTCTATCATTTGTCTTGTTCAACGTTATAATCCATTTGCTATTATTTTTCCTGCACAGTTTATTAGAATTTATAAAATAACTTTGAAATCTATTGTTTTAGGTGCAATGGACTCTGAATTGTTGCAGGCATTATATTGGAAAGGGATTCCTGTTTTTGACATGGGCCACCGTGTGAGTACAGAAGATGTTGGTTGGGGGTCTCCAACATTTCACAAAATGGGGAGAGAAAAAGTTATTCTGATAAACTCATTACTGCCTTTTGGTTTTGAGCTGCTGATGTGTGATACCGACATGGTTTGGTTGAAGGTGCGCTTTTCCATTTCTAAATTTTTGTTTTTCTCATAAGTGAAATTGTTTTAGTTATAAGTGTGATTATTATGGTTGCATAGTTTCTTACAGTGATACTCAAAAAGCAGCCATAAATGTTTTCTCAGTTTCTTTTCCTTTTTTGTACCATGTATAAGATAAATATTATATCATCTACTTCAATTGCTAATCATTTAAAGCATTATTTCTTTTTTACCTTGCTCCATCACTTTATCCTGAGACATTGTTAGTAATTCTTATGTAATTTTCTTCATAAATCATAATGTTTCATGCTCATCTTCTTTTATCTCTCTAAATCCATAATGTGATTGTTATGTTATTTCTAATACATACATGGTTCTGGGACAGAACCCACTTCCATATATTGCTCGTTATCCAGATGCAGATGTTCTAACTTCAACTGATGAAGTCATACCAACAGTTATTGATGATAGTCTGGAAACTTGGCAAGAAGGTGATGATTATAATATGAGCAGAAATTACTGATATATCTTGTCAATGTTGCTTGTGTTGGTTCTCATATAAAACCTTTTCTTTTTAAATTTTAAATGCAAGCCACATGCTTATGAATCACTTTTCACTCAAATGATATCTTTGAACTTAGATCTGTGATTTTCTTGAATGGTATTCTGATCTTCTATGTTAATCGATATGAGTTGAATTATTAGGTACTCCATTTCACTTTATAAAGCCTTGTAACTATTCTGCTTTGCCTTTAAATAAGAAGAATGAAACACGTTGAAGCCTTTTACATTTATTTTTAAATTTCACACATTGCTTCTCTCTTTATTTTATTGGGTGAGACCTAGCACTTGTTGAATTGTTCTTTAAATAGACATTTATCTTACTGATGACACTGTGCTACATCATGAATATTTGAATAGTTAATGCTGCTTACAACATTGGAATATTTCATTGGAGGCCTACAGAGTCTGCAAAAAAATTGGCAAGGGAATGGATAGAAATGCTTCTAGCTGATGACAGCATATGGGATCAGAAAGGTTTTAATGACATTGTGCACAGACAGTTAGGACCATCTGTTGATGATGTCAGTGGTCTGGTTTATGCTTTTGATGGAAATCTGAAGCTGGGAATTTTGCCTGCAAGTATTTTTTGTAGTGGGCATACATTTTTTATTCAGGTACAACTATTTAATAGCTTTTACCAGTTTGGTTTCTTTTTCTTTTTGTGGTTTGTATGTACTATGCCTTTAGCTTTCTTTTATGCAATTCACTGTCTGGAGGAATCTTGTTTGTAACTCTGTAATATAGGAACAGTAAATATTGTATCAGTTCTCCATAAGTATATAATTGTGTATCATACAGGCTATGCATCGGCAACTCAGATTAGAGCCATATGCTGTACATACAACATTTCAATATGGAGGCACTGAAGGAAAGCGCCAGCGGCTTCGAGAAGCAATGCTTTTCTATGATCCACCAGAATACTATAATCCACCTGGTAATAATTTGGGATTTCTTCCTCACTTTCTTGTAGCAATCCTTTTATCATGTATTGAGGTTTTTGAATTCCATCTGTTGTTGAAGCTAGCTTTTTCTTTGACACTTATAACTGAAAGTTGACACTTTAACCTGTTTATGCAATGTTTATTATATCTCCTTGCCTTATTTGCTGACTACAATGCGTGAGAGTATTGCAAAGCTTACTTAGTAATTCTTGCAGGGGGTTTCTTGTTGTTTAAGCCATCTATTCCTAGGAGCTTACTACTAAGTGGGAAGCATACCATTGATTCACATTTTTCTCTGGTTAATTATCAAGTATGCTTGTATTGACCTGTTCCTCTTTACTTCGGCATTGGAATGGAAATTATGTTGCATCCTGTTGATTGTGTTGTGCATGAATTTGTCCAGATAAAACAGATAAGGACAGCACTTGCTATTGCTTCTCTTCTGAGAAGAACTCTGGTGAGAACTATTTTCCAGGATTATAATTGCAAACAAATTACAAAATTTCTCATGTTAACATTTATTAATGAATTGATTAGAATACCTAATGAAGTTATTGGGCAGGACTTTTTGTTAATGTTGAAGAATAGAAAGTTTATTATTAAATTAAGTATTTATCATTATTATTATTAGGGATATTGTTTAGTATTTATTAGGGTTAGATTTGAATATTTTATCATTATGATTTGATTTGATTTACTTAGATTAGGATATATTCTTGGTTTAGGGTTAGTTTAATAGTTTGCCTATATAAAGGCCTCATTGTATTCTCTTTTACTTTTAAGAATCAATAATATTAGTATTTTCATTGTGCCTAATGTGACCCTTCAATCTCAACAATTAACAATTTATTTAAGGATTTAATTGTTGATAGAGCATAGTGGCATTGTATGATCCATTTAGCTGACCCCAACTACTGGGATAAAGCTTGTTGTTGATGGCTTTTCTAGTGCATATTCACTTTTTTATATCTATAACTATATTTCAAGCTGGGTTCTTTTTTATTCATGTTTAGGTCATGCCTCCGCTGTGGTGCAGGTTAGATAGGCTATGGTTTCCGCATTCTGGTGTTTTGGAGGGAACTATGACTAAACAACCCTTTCTTTGCCCTTTGGATCACGTATTTGAGGTATTTCCTGCTTTTTTTAGTTGACTCCTTTTGAATTTCATTTATGCTTTTGATGGTGTGGCCAATTACACAACTCATAAAAATAACGCTTTATCAAGAAAAATTTTTGTGCAGCATCTGAACCAAATTAGAAAGGTCCAAGACATTGGTAATGCTACTTGCTTTAGCTATGGAAACTGTAGCCTAAGGATTGATGTTTTTCATAATGGGGCCTCAGCTCTATGGAGGACATTTGGTCCCCGTATAAAAAATTCAGGACACTTCTTTGCTAATAAGAAACAGAATTCCATGTTATAGGGTTGATAAAGAAATTCAACTGAGTTCATACACACACATATACACACACATACTTGGTTAGTTGTTGTATAGTTGTAGAAATATAAGAAACATTAGAAAATCAATTTAGAGACAGTAAAGATTTGAGTAAGATTATATGTGATGGCAGGCTGTTGTCACAATTGTAGGCTGTAGCTAAGTAATAATAGAAACATTTGATAAAAACAGGATCAAGCTGAAATTTAGTACTTGAATATGGAAAAGCATGCATGTGTTTTCAATTTTTTTATTTGTGTTTTGACCAATTTTGAAATAATTCCTTTTTTTCCTCTTCCTTTTTTGAGTTTGGTATAACAAATTAATTCAAGACAGCCATTTGAGTGGGGTGCTAAGGGAAGGATGCCGCTAACTCAATAGTTTTAAATATTGACCACTTTTTTTTCTTCTTATTTCCTATGCACAGTAGTTTTAAAGCATTTTCTCAGCCACTGCCTTATTCTGCTAAGGAAATGAATCACCATTGCAGGTGAATGCCATGTTGAGAGAACTCCCAGAGGAAGAGTTTGGCCCTGGAATTAATATTAGAGAGTACTCAATACTTGATAATCCCTCTCTTCCTGAAGAGGTAAATTGTGGCCAGTTATATCTAATTTCTAAACCATTCAGCCTCTCTGTTGTTTTCTTTAATGTAATTTGCTTAAATTCCTTCTGTTTGCCTGGTTCTGGCGTTCAGGTAAAAAAGTCTTGGCTTGAAGTCCATCTCTGTGAAGAAGGAACAGATGGCTGTAATGTGTCAAATGATTCTGCTGTTGGAGGAGTACTTAGAATTCCAAGCAATAGCAATGAAGAAACGGTATTTCATTTGCATATTTTTTTTGCTTGAACTCTTCAAAAATCAAGCTTACAAATTGCTTTGATATAATTAACTCTGTATGGTCTAAATTGCTTTTTTTGGGTTGAAATCAATGTGTTGATATTAGCTTATCAAAATAAACTATAAGGAGATTAATTCAGCGCATCCCTTCATCTTTCCCCCAACATCTCCCTTATATTTAATCAAGATCACTTTTTTCTTAATTTTAAACAAACTGGCCCATAGTCATTTATGTTTCCACCTGAATTTGCAGTTCATCAAAGTATTCTCGTCATTCAAGGATGTCAAAGTCATCCAGTTCTCCTCCATCCAAAATGCTTTCATTGGTTTTGCCGACAAGGTAAGGCCATTTTTTTCCAAGTTAGACGAAGTATTGTAAAAAAAAGGAAAAACACAACAGAAGATGAAATGAGTGTCAAACTTTTCTGTGTCATTCTCCCGCTTGTGGTCCTGCAATACTGCTCCAAAGTACTACCTCTGGGTTATTAATATAAGATTTGCGTTACAAACTAGATCTTATGTTGAGGACTGAAAGTAGCATCTAATTTCCAATTTTTCGTTTTTCTCCGAGTAGAATCCATGGAAGATGAGAAGAAAAGAACTCACTTATAATGTGTTGATGCCATCCCAAAATTACCTTTCAGGGAAGGGAAGATAGATTCAGAAGACGTGTAAAGCGATATGTGGGCATATGGTGCTGTGTGCTTGATCACATTCCTGGACATATATATTATGATATGTACTGGGATGAGAAACCTGCATGGAGACCAATCCCTCCTCCAACTTCTGAGGATGATCATCCACCTTGGTGAGTTTTGACTCGTTAAAACATCCTATCAGATATTTGAAGAAGTTTAGTTTTTCTTTTTTCTGAAGTGAAAAATCTGTATCAATATAAAGAGGATGTAAGTTGCTGTAGAGATGAAGCAATCTGTTTATTGTTTAGCATTTGTAAGAAAGTGAAAATTTTGGCTCAGTTCCAGTTGTGCAAATTAGAAAAATGGAAGTCTACAATAGTACAATTTACCCCCGTTTCCTTTTATATTATCTCCTTTTTAATTTCAGATGTATATCAACAATCATATAAAATCTCTAAGAGCTTCATTATCCACTAGTTATAAATAGTACTCGTACAATTTAAATTTTGATTCTGTACAAATTGCTAAGGCTCACAATCTTGTTTTATTTCAAAAAAAAAAAATTACATTATTAATTACATATTAAGAAAGGGCAATAAAAGGATAATTTGTTGGTATTAATTAAATAAACTACACCATTATTAGTATTACTATGCTAAAACTAGAATAATTCAATAAATGTTTGTCTCGAATCTTCATCCGTCCAAAGAAGCGCCGCAAACTGATTTTTTTTTTTTTTTTTTTTTGGTATAAACCGCAAACTGAATTACTTGTACGGTGTCTTAGCATTGGAGCTTTGGAACCATTCCGACTTTTCAGTCTCTACTGCTTTGAATTACATATTCATGGAAATCGAAAGCTTATTGAAATTTATGTTTTGTAATGAAAGACACAAGTCTACACTACTAGCTTTGAGATGAAGCCAAAATGAGAGCATGGGCTGTTCGGCAATTCTTGCTAAAATCAACATCAAGTCCTTTCCTTGTACACATAACAGGATTGAAATTACAAAATCTAGCCTTGCTTCCACCGGCAAGACTTCCCCCGCCACACCATTTTTCTCTCCAAAACAGCTATCATGGAAACTTTAAGATCCTTCGAAAACATTTGGGTCCCCTTCCACCATATGCTCTTCCCTCGTTGTTACGTACTCGTCATTTTTTTGGAACTGCCATTCAACTGTTTGATGAAATGCCGCAGAGGCTAATAAATGATCTCATTAAATCGTCCAACGAAAAGCCCAAGCTTGTGACAGCTTCAGCTGCTCATTGTGTAGCCTTAAAGATGGGTACTCTAGCTCACCTGCCTACTGTTACATCTCTACTTACTGTTTATCATAAGTCTGAAGATTTTAGCTCTTCGAGGGATTTGTTTGATGAAATTCAAAACAGAGATGTGATCGCTTGGAATTCTATTATTGCCGCATCTGTTCAAAACAAACTCTACAAGACAGCAATGGACTTTTTCGGAAACATGATTGAAGACCAATGTGCGTTTGATTCCACCACTTTATTGCTTCTGGTATCTGCTTCATCATACATGAATAAACTTGAGCAAGGACGGGCAATTCACTGTTTGAGTGTAAAGTCTGGTATGTTTGCTGATATAAGTTTAAGTAATGCTCTAACTAATATGTATGCAAAATGTGGGGATTTAAAATCCTCTGATTGCCTTTTCTTAGAAATAAAATATAAAGATGTAGTTTCTTGGAATTCTATGATTAGAGGAAGCCTTTATAATGGTGATCCAAAGAAATCACTATATTACTTCAAGGATATGGTTTTCTCTGGAGAAGAAGCAGATAGCGTCAGTCTGTCTTGTGCTATATCAGCGTCTTCTGCTTTAGGAGAACTGGATTCTGGTCAGTCAATTCACGGGCTGGGAATCAAGCTTGGTTACCTGAATAGCTTGCATGCTTCGGTCCCCAATTCTCTCATTTCATTATATACACAATGTGGAGATATTGAAGCGGCTGAAACTGTATTCAGAGAAATTGCATGCAAAGATACTGTTTCATGGAATGCAATGATGGAAGGATATGCCTCAAATGGAAGTGTTAATGACGTGTTTGATCTTCTGCTTGAAATGCAGGCTGATGGATCATTTCAACCTGATGTAGTAACATTGACTAACATTCTAAAAGTTTGTGCAGTAGCGATGCTCTCCAGAGAAGGAAGAACCGTCCATGGATTTGCACTACGAAGACAAATGCTATCTGACCTCACTCTGCTAAACAGCTTGATAGACATGTATTCAAAATGGAAACTTGTAGAGAAATCCGAGATCATGTTCAATTCTGCCCAAGAGAGAGACTTGGTTTCTTGGAATGTAATGATATACGGATATTCCCTTAATGGATATTCCAAAGAAGCCCAAAATTTGTTCAGGCAGCTCCTCCATTTCTTCCCCACTTGCAGTGCATCAACTGTTTTGGCTGTTCTTTCATCCTGCAGTTCCACAGATAGTTTACACTTCGGAAAATCTATTCACTGCTGGCAGTTAAAATTAGGATTTTTAAACCATATTCTTTCAGTTAACTCCCTCATGCACACGTACATCAATTGTGGAGACCTAACAGCCGCTTTCCTACTTTTTCATGAGAATTCAGCTTTGGCAGTTACAGCTTCATGGAACACTCTAATTGTGGGATGTGTGAAGGGAAACCACTATCAAGAGGCTCTTGAAACTTTTAGCTCAATGCGACGAAAAGCCTGTGTCAGTTATGATTCTATAACCCTTGTAAATGTCTTGTCAGCATGTGCAAATCTTGAGTTGCTCAGGAAAGGAAGTTGTCTCCATGGGCTTGTCCTTAGATCTCCCTTGGGATCAGATACCCAGGTTCAGAATTCATTAATTACCATGTATGGAAGATGCAGGGACATCAAAAGTGCGAGATCTGTGTTTGAATTTTGTAATGTTCCCAACCTCTGTTCATGGAATTGCATGATCTCAGCTCTATCACATAACAAAGAGAGTCGAGATGCAGTGGAACTGTTTCATCGCCTTCCCTTTAAACCAAATGAGATAACTGTTGTTAGTGTTCTCACAGCTTGTACTCAAATGGGAGTATTAAGACATGGAAAACAAGTTCATGCCCACATATTTAGGTCTGGCTTTCAGGATAATTCTTTCATTTCAGCTGCTCTTGTGGACATGTACAGCAATGGGGGAAAATTGGACCTTGCTCTTCAAGTATTTACATATGCAGAGCAAAAGTCTGAAGCAGCTTGGAATTCAATGATTTCTGCTTACGGATATCATGGAAATGGCCAGAGAGCAATTAACCTGTTTCATGAAATGTGCGAGTCTGGAATTAGGGTAACCAAAAGTACTTTTGTTAGCCTTTTATCAGCTTGCAGCCATTCAAGACTTGTAAGTGAAGGTGTTGGGTATTTCAACTGTATGTGGGAGAAATATGGAGTACAGCCTGAGACTGAGCACCAAGTTTATGTAGTTGACATGCTAGGTCGATCTGGTAGGCTCAATGAGGCTTATGAGTTCATTAAAAAGTTACCCTCCAATTCTAGTGCAGGTTTGTGGGGAACCCTATTGAGTGCTTGTAATTATCATGGAGAACTCAAACTGGGGAGAAAAGTTTCTGAAATTCTGTTTGAAATGGATCCTCAAAATGTTGGATATTACATTTCATTGTCAAATATGTATGTTGCGGCAGGAAGCTGGAAGGATGCTACAGAGTTGAGGCAAACAATCCAAGACCAAGGATTAAGAAAGACTGTAGCTTATAGTCTTATTGATGTTGGTTTGGGATAAGAATTGACTATATTGATTACTGCCAGATATTGCAAGGTTGATGTCCATTATTCTTTCCAAACCATCTTATGCTGCTAGATCCTATAGGCCTCCCTGCGACAGGCAGGTAGCAGCATAAACGGATTATATGAGATCCTGATTAGTCAAATCTTGTTTGTGTTATGTGAAGGTAAAAAGCACATACATTGTATATTTCCCCTATTGAAGTTTGCTCATTAAGAAGTTTTGTAGTATCCCATTGTTGATTCAGTTGCAACATAAAGACAAAGATGCTTTGTTGCTACTGAAACTGTTTCAAAACTGTCTCCTATTGGTGCGTTGTTATAAAATTGAAATACAATAAAAAAAATGCCGGTATTTTAAAACAATAAAGTTCGATAAAATAAAATATACGGGTTGTCCTTGAAGTTTGGAAATAATATTCACCTTTACTTTTCGGGGCTAAAGTTGGCTAAAAACACCAACTTAAACAAACCTATCATATTCGTTATTTATCAGAATCTCTTCTTGTTCCAATAAAGGTGACAAAAGCAAAACAAAATTGGCATTAATCATCTCTTCGGCTATGGCAAAGAAACCAGAATTGTAAATCTATTATTTATGCCGTTCAGATTCTAGAATCCAAACTACGAACACATGGGTCATACACACAAATATTTAGCCAAGGCTATCAAATTCCAGAAAAGCAAAAAAGGGGGGGAGCCAAGCCGAGCCAAAAATTGGCTAGCTTAATTAAAAGTATGGCTTCTTTATAAAATCAAAGGCAGTAAGCATAATGTCTTGAGAGACATTAGATTACTTCCACTTCTTGAACCCGAATCCACCGTGCTTCCCGTGCTTCCCATGTTTTCCATGTTTGAACTTGCCGCCATGGTGCTTGAATTTGCCATGACCCATGTGACCACCATGCTTGAATTTTCCATGACCCATGTGACCACCATACGCAGAATGACCACCACTGTGGCCAAGGTGGTGAGCACCGTACGCAGCACCTGCAAGTGCAGCACCCCCAGCAAGCATACCTCCCATGCCATGACCATGACCATGACTATGACCTGATGATGTTATAAATCATTCAGTTGATTCCAACAAGATATGTACAGAAAGTAGAGGTCGAAAAACACATTTCAGTCACAAAACCATAACTTCAATAAGCACAAGCAAGCTGAAATTAAATTAGAGAAGATTTCACCTAATGCAATTGTTGAGGATGACAACTATTAAGGACCAAAATGATATGAGACATTCAAAAATCACAGTTACCACAGATTAAAGGCAGTCAGTATTCACATATACAACATAAGATTGAATCTTTAAGCAAAACATAAATAGAACGTTTGAGTCAGAATTCAAGGAATTAAATAAAGGATTATGCCATTCAGCAATCATATGGCGTTACTAGTTTCTATATACTTTGCAACAATACAAATCATACATGTTCAAATGCCTGTTGTGTGAAAAGAAACCATTATTCCAATTAAGTTCAGTTTATCAAAGCATCAAATACAGGCAGCATGCCAGCATCACAATTTTCCTATTTTGGGGCCATAAGAGAATCTTATTTGTTAAACCATTGCAATTATCAGTTAATCAAAGATTTGATGATGAAAAATTACACAAAGGCATCATACCAGGAGCAGATGAACCAGGATAACCAGATGGAGGGTAACCTTGCTGAGGTGGGTACCCGGCTGGGGGATAACCTTGCTGAGGCGGATACCCTGATGGGGGATAACCTTGCTGAGGCGGATACCCTGACGGGGGATAACCTTGCTGAGGAGGATAACCCTGTGGGGGGTATGCACCTGGCTGCGGAGGGTAGGCACCAGGTGGATACCCATGTCCGCCATGAGCTGCTGCATGAGCTAGGTGTGAAAAAATTCCTTTGTCAGATTCATCATGCTTGTCCTTTCCACCTCCCATCTTTCGAGCAAAGGGCTGATGATTCCTGGTAAAAAAAATTGACAACAAAATGAGATAATGTCTTCAATTTTGATCCATCACACGAGGCATATATGGAGAACAGGAATCAGTCATGCTTGTGTCGACAAGAGGGGAAGAAATGGAAACAAACACAGGATAAGAATTCTAAAATCCAAGTGATATTATGTCAAAGATGCCAAATTGCTAATGCAATATTTGAGGAAAGTAGGGAAATCCAAGTAATGGATGAAAAATGGTCTTTAAAACAACGATTTCTTCCTCATTCTGGTCAGGATAATCGAAGAGCAAACGTGCAAAAACATTATTCAAGATATCACAACTGTGATCTAACAGATAAACCGTTCTGATCCGAGGTCAAACCATCTCAAAATCACAGAACATCTCCATCGAAAGGGATCTGCATTCTAAAGAAGTTAACCTAGTGATCATGGCTCAGCACAAAGAATTCAAAGGAAAGAAATACCGTAACGATCAGGACTCGGTATCAGAAAATTTTCATTCGCTATTCAGAAATCTACAAAATTGATTCCAGGGGACAAAAAATTTGTTTTTGCAGGAACATGCAACACCATTCAAGCAAACCAGAAAGCAATAGAATTCGGAGAAATCAATTCAATGTCAAAGGCACGTCAAGAAAATCGCGAAGGATAAAACAGAAAAGAAACTTACAGATTCTGTGGTAGACACGATCAGAAATTCACAAAATTACAGCACCGGAGAGAAGAGAAACATTTGAAATGGGGGCGTTGTGTTTAGGGATATATTGATCTTGAGCGCTAAAAACGCGTCAAAAATTATCGCCGCGTCAAATTGAGACTTATCCTGGAAGGAAAAATGATATTATCCGAATTTTTTTTATAAATTATATATATTAAATTTTTTTGGTCAAATATATATAAACCCGTTCACATAAATCATATAAAACTCTTTTCATATATTTATTTTCACAATAAATTAAAATAAATAACCTTCCTCTTAAAATTTAATTGACTGTTTTAAAAAATTAAATAAATTATTTTAAAGAGATGACGGCGGCGGCCACGTGGGTGGGCCAAACAGCATTTGACAAGACAGTCGAGGATAATAAAGATGAAGATGGCAAGGGGGTTACGACAAGCAGGTGAGCGATGGATGTATCATGTTCATCTGCCTTGAAAATGAATCATTTTGGTGTTAATTAGCTTTAAAATGGTTTCATTGAGCCTGTTTGACAACGCCTAACGCATAGTGATTTTAGCTCAACGGTTTTTAATCGTTTGGAATAACAGTAGTCTCAATAGCTTATTTTAGAAAAAGTGAATTGCGGTGTGACTTTTTCTCGGTTTATGGAGAAAAATATTAGAGATAGGTGATCCAATATGCTAAAAATAATTATAATTGTACTACTAAATATACATTTATATACATTTTAATCTATCCATTAGAATATATTTAATTAAGTACTTTAGATATTTTAAATTTGTTAATAATAATTTATTTTTATCAAATATAAATATAAATTTTTATTTTCAATTATCACAATATATACAACTAATATGTTGTGTATTCAATAAGATTTATGTCATTTTAGTTATTTTTCATCTTAACTTATTTTTTAAATAATTATCCAAACAATAGCCCATTTGGCACAAAAAAAAAAAACACTTTTCCCACTATCATTCTAAATACAAATCATATTTATACTCTAACTTTTTATTTTATCTTCTGTTTCTAAAATTCATATTGCAAGTAAGTCGTTTATACCACCATATCACAAACATGCTCATTAATGGTTTGGAAAATAGTTGAGCTGGGATAGATAAAAAATAATGAACACAAAGAGGAAGATAAGAATTACTTGTTTGTTTTAGCTATTTGAAATTATATTTATACTGTTCAAGATAAATATATAAGAAAAGTTTTAACTCAACGTATGAAAACGAGTTTCTAAAAGTTTGAGTTAACAACTCATCAAACCTACACTAAAAGAATGACATTCAAGGTGTTCAAACAATATATTTTATTTTTGAAAAGCTGACAATAAAGTAGATTTTATGCATATTAAAATAATTTATATTTAAAAAGGGTAAAAGTGCTGATGAAATATTGCACTAAACTCTTAGAGTGAAAGAGGATGATTCAATATTAAAAGGAGAAATAATGTATAACAATTAAAGAATAGGGTGAAGGTGCAATTTTACCAACAAACTATTGCAGAAAGAGCATCTAACACAATTATCTATTTAGGGTACCTTAAATACCAAAAAACAATTAAAACCAGCTAAAAAACACAATCCGTTAGTTTTACTAAGTAACGGACGTTTGAGCTCAAAAACACTCATCCCAATGTGCCGCACCGTCAAGAGTGCTCCTCAAAGCATCTGGTAATATGTATCTCTTTCATTTCGATCCACTCATCAAATTAAATCTTCACTCACGCTTCTGAATCCTCAACATATGGCCCTGACTGTCCTAAGTACTTGGGCCCCTTCTCTGAACAAATCCCGTCATACCTGACCGGTGAATTCCTCAGCTACTACGAATGGGACACCGCCGGGTTGTCCGCAGACCCCGAGACCTTCGCCACAAATCGCAAGCTGGAGGTGATTCACTGCAGATGGGCGATGCTTGGCGCATTGGGATGTGTGTTCCCTGAAATCCTAGAGAAGAACGGTGTCAAGTTTGGTGAGGCGGTGTGGTTCAAGGCTGGTGCCCAAATCTTCTCTGAGGGCGGCCTTGACTATCTCGGCAACCCTAACCTCATCCACGCTCAGAGCATCCTCGCAATCTGGGCTTACCTAGTCAGACTCAGACTCATTCCCTGATTTCTTGCCGAAATATTTTATTTTATGAAGCGAGTTTCACTTGCAAGTTGTGCTGATGGGGTTCATGGAAGGGTACAGGTTGGTGGAGGGCCTCTTGGAGAGGGGCTTGACCCGATCTACCTGGGTGGGGCTGTTGATCTGCTTGGACTGGCTGACGACCCAGATGCATTTGCAGAGTTGAAGGTGAAGCAGATAAAGAATGAGCAATTGGCCATGTTCTCCATGTTCGACTTCTTCGTGCAGGCCATTGTGACCGGCAAGAGCCCTATTTAGAACCTTTTTGACCATGTCGCCGACCCTGTTGCCATCAATGCCTGGGCGTATGCCACTAACTTTGTCCCTGGACAATGAACATTTTGCAACATTTCCTCTTTCTTTTGCTGCTGCTGTTAAACTACTCATGTAATTACTGTCTTATAAATGATTGTTAATGCAGGGATTATAATCTTTTAGTCTATGATATGTCAACTTATGGCCTCTGACAGTAAATGGTGATTTCTATATGATTTTCAAAATGTTGGCGAGACAGGGGAAGATGATTCTTCTTCTTCCGAGACCGCATTTTCGCCTTTCTTTCTTCTTCTCTGCTCTCTCGACTTTTCTCAGGATCCGTCTTCGTTTCCTCCAAAATGATGATTTGGCCTTAGAATCCTCTCTTCCTCGAAGCTAAGGGCAAAAATAAGGCGAGTTAAATCTTTTTGACACCCACATCTTCATTGCACAGCCGCCATATCAGCCTCTCCTTTGAGCTCAAACGTCCATTACTTAGCAAAACTAACGGATTATGTTTTTTAGCTGGTTTTAATTGTTCTTTGGTATTTAAGGTACTCTAAATAGATAATTGTGTCAAAGCTCTTTTTGTAATAGTTTGTTGGTAAAATTGCACCTTCACCCTAAAGAATATATGATGACACGTTGCAATGGAATAACCGATCATGAATATATCGCTCCGGTCTCAAGAAACATAAAAAATACTCCCTCCGGTCCTAATTATAGGAGCAAATTTTGGAGTTGGTTTTGATCCTAATTATAAGAGCAAGTTTTAACTTTTGTCAATTTTTTCCTATAATACCCCTATCTATACTTTCTCAACAATAATTTAATAATATACCTATATATTTTATAAAGTAAATAATGTTTGCAACCCATTAATGTCATATACACCTAAATTATACTTTTTTTTTATAAAATAGTTTTGAACAATTTTTGTCATATTTTTCCCATATTACCCCTACTAATACTTCTTCCACAATAATTAATTTAATAATACGTTTATATTCTATCAAATGAGATATTCTACTTTATTTTTTATTTTTAAATAAAATAATTTTAATATGCCTTTAAAAATATTTTATTTAAAAACTGACTAAGTCAGTTTACATATAATTACTCCAGGATTATAGGAGGTGAATAGAGTCAGTTTTTAAAGCTTGTATATCACAAAGAAGAGGTGAATAGGGTGAATATTTGAATGTCATATTGATAGTACTCATTTATGGACGTGTCTAAATTTTTTTGACGATACACAAAGCAAAAGAATCTACCCAGGAATGAATCCATAGAAATAATTACTCCACCTTATCCAAAAATTAAGCATTAAACATGCTAGGATTATCTCTAATTTAACTAATTTCAGGTAAGGGTATTTTAGGAAAAAATATATAATTTAACTTCCCTCCTTAATCCCTCCAAATTCTGGTAAATAGCTCCTATTATTAGGACTGGAGGGAGTATAAAAAAAGTCTAAACTCAAAATCACATATCAAAAAAGTTTTTAGTGACTTTTTTATATTTGTTATCGACAACGGGAAATGTTATATTACAGCGAAAAGTCTTTATATTAAACAAAATTTAAAAACACGGCCATTCACAAGAAAAAACTTAATTCATACTTGAGGAAGTCTTATATTCACAACAAAATTTAAGGGATATGTTATTCTGCTCTCCTCTTTTCTTTTATCTCTTTATCACTTTTAATGCCGTTAGATCATGATGTCATCCAACGGCAGAAATTTAAGAGATAAAATAAACATTTTTCCCCTTTCCCCCTCTCTCTCACGGCCTCCCATACTTCTCAGTTGTTTTCGCCGGATTAGAACGAACAAACAAGGAACTTCCGAACTCATATGCACCGCTGCGTGAGATTGATCAGAAGGCAAGGAACGGAATTGATCTATGCGTGCGCGTTGTGTGTGATTTGTTTTGATCTGAGATAATCCGGTCTCTTCATTTGGTTTCACCATGTCATCAAAGCGGATCTTGAAGGAACTCAAGGATTTGCAGAAGGATCCGCCTACTTCTTGCAACGCCGGTATCGCATTCTGTCTCTCCTTCTTTATCTTTATTATAATGTTTCAAACTCACTTGATTTTGTAAATTTTTTTGCAGACGGTTTGATTTTGCTTCTATATATTCTATAATTTTCGGTGCCTGTTCTGTTTTGCTTCTTTAGTGGTTCGGAAGCTCGAGTCGAAGAACGCTTTAATTGTTGGGACATCTGGTTATGTGTTGTATGTAGCTGCGAACTTGAAGCCAAATTGGTAATTACAATCCATTCTTTTCTTATATTATGATTCGTCTATCATCGTTAATTGTTGAAATTAATAGTTATTTTCGGTAAGAATTGACAGTTAATGTATTCCTGTACAATATATGCCCCCAAATTAACAATCACAGTCTGGTTGAATGAAAGAAAGAAACATTGGTGGCTATTTGAACTGATCATACCCATGAAAATTCTCAACATTTCACTCACTGATGCCTCTTCTACTAGTTGTTTTCTGATATTTGTGGATTTATTTTTTGTATTTCATTATTTATGTTATTAATATCTACTGATATTGGCTCTTTTCTATCGGAGCTTCAGTTTTGCTGAACTTTAACACCATATGCTGAAAACACATTAACTAATTCCATGAGTTCTTTACTGCTGATACATTCTTCTTTCAGTACAAAGATGAAGATAGTTTCTCAAATTCCTATTGTTAATCTTCTTCAAGTCAGCCTTAATGGTACTGGACCTTCGTGATTATTGTTAATTATTAATTATTGCTGTTTTAGATTTGATGTCAGCTAGTTCAGTTTCATTGTGAAAATACTATGACTTGCATTCCTTTCTTGAAGGATGAGAGGATTGAGCATGTTTTTAGCCATTTTCAAAAGGACTTTGAAGGTGGTGTTTCTGCTAAGAATCTGGGTGAGTGTTAGAAATAATAGATTGTAGATAGAAATGAAGGAGTTGTATTTGCACATACAAATGTGATGGCATTTGATAACAAATGTGATGGCATTTGATATGAATAAATTTTTCAGGTGCAATAATTGGTGGCTATGGTTCTTTCTTCTTTGCCTATGAATGCTCTCCTTTTTGCTCTCATCCAAATACCTCTCAAAAGAACTGCATATCACCAAAATCTCCTTACAATCGCCATGTGGAGGTATTTGATTTATTTTCTTTTCACCTGACCATTTGATTGGAAAGTAATATATGTTGTTGACATATGTCAAGTTCAGAACAACTCATGTTTGCTTGATATTGTGGTTATGATATTATGCAGGTTGCATCTGACAATTTAACAACTCTTTCACAACTGTCTCCTTCTACAAGGCTTGGAACCGCCCTGTGTATAGGTGCTGAAACGTGCTCTTTGAAGAATGATAGTACTAATAATTCTGGAAAATTTTCTTTTGGTTACAGGAATCACTTGCAATTTTCCTTTAGTTCGATGTACCTATTTCGTTGTAATCATCTCGGACTTGTAACAAACCAATTGCCATATCAATAAAATTGATTATTTTCTTTCAATAATTGTATTTTTGTATTAACCATAACAAAAAATCTATAAATAAATAATAGAAACTATAACACAAATTTTATAAATAAAGAACTTAATCCACCAAAAAAAAAAAAAAAAAAAAAAGTGGAACGGTATTATAATCCACCCTTTGATTTAAATTGTATTATAATCCACACACACACACACAAAAAAAAAAATCTATAATCAATGCATATTAATTTCTTTGCAGGTGCGCTTATTATGTCCTTGTTTTTTGCAATGTCCACAAATATTGGTTTGCTTTTACGCTTCTTCAATTCCACTACGAATCCTTTTTCGACCTTTTGCCTGGAAGAGTTCTGGCTTCAAAAGGAAGTCTCGGAATCCAGAACTGTGTATACCAACATATCCCCTACAAAATAAAAAACAAAGCAAATGAGGCAGCAAGAAAAGCATCTGCACTAAGCAAGTCAGTATTTTAAAGCATAGCATCAGCAATATCAAAAGAATATAGATGATAGAGTTGCATTTAAAATGCTTTCTCAAATAGAAATAGGCAGAACATAAGATTGTTTCTTGGTCATGATAATATGCATAAATTGTGGCAATTACAGTTGCTAAGAAACAAATCAACGAAGTTATTCACAAATGAGGCAGCAAGAAAAGCATCTGCAGAATCAATTTGTCAGCTAAAAGTTTTTATAGGCAGATGTTAAAGGATCGAAAAAACTACAAAAGTCTGGATACGCTTTCCAACAAGGCCACGTGATGCTTTGTGGAAAAACGCATTTAGTCTAGCTAGTCCTTATCCTTGCTAGCCACTTACTCTGACTCGCACTCATGTCATAGTATTAGGTGGCGATTATTAGTTGAAAAGTCTGCTGCATGTTTGCCTAGCTGGTATCAAGGCTACAATAATTCATTGTCTTCAATTGATCTTTCATGGCAACCCATTTTGGCTACAAAATATATTCAGGGCATTGCGTGTTTATCATTTTCAGTCAGAATTAGCCTCATAATTGATTATGTTTTAAACAGCACGAACAACATATTTATACATATAAGAACAAGAAGAATATAAAGAGTAACAATAGGAATTTGGGAAATTATCTTCATCCTTGTACTTTCAATGGTAGTAGGAACTAGACTTCTCAGAAGCCAAAATATTAAAGCATGTAGAATATAGCATCAGCAATATCAAAAGAATATAGATGATAGAGTTGCATTTAAAATGCTTTCTCAAATAGAAATAGGCAGTACATAAGATTGTTTATTGGTCATGATAATATGCATAAAGTGTGGCAATTACATTTGCTAAGAAACAAATCAACGAAGTTATTCACAAATGAGGCAGCAAGAAAAGCTTTTATAGGCAGATGTTAAACGATCGAAACACTAATGGTGTGTTTGGTTGGGGGGGGGGGGGGAGGGGAGGGGGAGGGAAGGGAATGGGGAGGAAAATGGAGGGAAAATATTAAAAAGGGAGAAAATTTTTGTGGCCCCACCACAAATAACTTTTCTCTCTCTCCATTTTCTCTCCCCTTCCCTCCCCTCCCCCCCCCAACCAAACACACCCTAAGTGTTCTAGATGCCACAATGTGTTTTTGAATTTATTTTCCATTGCGGGTATAGAATCATAATTTTGCCTTCACCTTATTAATTTGAATCGGTTTACGGCAAACGAAGCTCAATTATGAACATTGCATTATATCTCCCTTCCATTTTATATATCTAAACGTGAACCCAAAAAAATGGTACAGTCATAGGTCACACAACTTATGATCTTTCATAAACTTAACCGTAACCCCACCACGAGAGGAACTTTCCACGAAGTCCAAAGATAACTTCAATCCAACCCAAAGTAGAAAAACAAAACCAAGGGGCGAAATTTTGATGGGGAACAAGGACAAAAAATGAGACCGACCTACAAGAAGAGTCCCCAAACTCTCCGAAACCCAAAAGAGTGCTCACTCAAATGAGCTTGACGGAAAGTTCAAACGGATTGAGAACCTTCCCATTTCTTATTTGTGCAATTTTCTTGAGCATAACGAGAGAATAGGTGGATTTTTGTTTCTCGATTTTACAAGTCGACATAGATATACAAAGGATCGGTACATATTATTTCAAATACAAACTAAAGAGAGATACATCCACCTACGTACAGAAACAGAAAGGGAAAACGTGAAAACAAATACCTAACCAAATATGATGAAGACAAATCGAGAGTAGGTGAAAGCGGCGAGGATCTTACACCGGTGAGAGACGAGTGCAACGAGGACTGGCGAGCACGAGACGACGAGGGCCGGCGAGCATAGGGATGAGCGATGAAGCGACGGCGACGAGTCAGAAACAAGACTAAAGTTTATTTTATACCTTAGATCCTCACCGTTGGATGACATGATAATCTAACGGCATTAAGAGTGGTAGGCAGAGGTAGGTAAAGTAGGAGTAGGCAGAATAACATATCCCCAAAATTTAAACACCTGGATTTTGTTTCAAACTCATGTCCCTAAGCGTACAGAGGTCATTCACAACAGAAAAAGCTAGATTCACAACATGAAAGGCTATATTCAGTATTCACAACAAAATTTAAAACATGGTCATTCACAACAGAAAAAGCTATATTCACAACAAAATTTAAACAGCTGGATTTTGTTTCAATACATCTAATATAAAAAAAGTCCCTATGAATTTTTTGATATTTTTTACTCCCTCTAGTTGTAACGCCCCAAATTCCATACTTCAAAATGTATCTGTTGACCGACTAACTAAGTCAACACACTTTATCCCAATCAGTGTCAACTATTCCCCGGAACGGTTGGCAGAGATATATATCAAAGAAATCGTACGACTCCATGGTATACCAAAGAGCATTGTTTCTGATCGTGATCCGCGATTCACATTCCAATTTTGGCAAGCGTTGCATGAAGCATTGGGTATGAAGCTGAGATTCAGTACGGCTTACCACCCTCAGACCGATGGTCAATCTGAAAGGACAATACAGACCTTGGACGATATGCTTAGAGCGTGTGTATTGGACTTTAAAGGATATTGGGATCAACACCTTCCACTGGCAGAATTCGTGTACAACAACAGTTATCATGCGAGCATACAGATGGCACCGTTTGAAGCATTGTACGGGCGAAAGTGTCAATCACCTATATGCTGGACGAAACTGTCTGAGGCGAGAATTTCTCGGACCAGATATAGTTGATAAGACTTCCGAACAAATCGCTTTGATCAAAAGGAAACTCCTAGCAGCACAAAGCAGACAGAAAAGCTACGCTGACAAAAGGAGAAGACTTCTAGAGTTCGAAGTCAGCGACCATGTGTTCCTAAAACTATCCCCAGTAACTAGTGTCGGTAGAACGCTTAAGAGGCGGAAACTAAGTCCATGTTACCTTGGACCATTCGAAATCTTGGCAAAGCGAGGACCAGTCGCTTACCAGATAACCTTACCCCCAAACTTAAGTAATCTCCACGACATCTTCCATGTTTCACAGTTGAAGAAATACCAACCGGACCCTGGTCATGTCATTGAATATGAAGACGTTGAGGTACGACATGATAATACCTTCGTAGTCGAGCCAGAGCGAATTCTCGATCATCAAGAGAAGCGGCTCAGACATAGAAGTATTCCGTTCGTGAAAGTGGTCTAGAAGGGTTTATCTCCTCGGGAGGCAACTTGAGAAACGGAGGAAGACATGAGAGAAAAATATCCGGAGTTTATGGCTCAAAGTCTAGTTAGCATAGAGTAAATTTCAAGGGTGAAATTTTATCTAACGGGGAGAAATGTAATACCCACGAAATTTATAATCCTCCTAAATGCTATATTTTGGAAAATTATACCTATTAAAACTAGGGGGATATGTTGTCTCTAATTTTGTAGTGTATTTATTTTATCTCGTGGGCAAATTTTCTTTAGGATTTAATAAGGCAAAATCCAATTCTCTAAATTCAATTGGGGATCATGAAATATCATAAAACTATCATAATTAAGCATGGTCTTAAATTAATCATAAGAGGCAATAAAATGACATAAAAATACCTAAACCAATTAGAGAAGATTACTTGCAACTAATGGGCAATTAAGTTTACATCAATTAAAATATTAACATTTAGTTCTTATATTAATTAAAGACAAGCCATAAAGGAGTGTGAAAAGGATTAAGGTAATTAAAGAATATTAAAAACAATTATTGGGCAACTAAATTGATATTGATTGAATTAATTTCATAAACATTCATAATTAATCTAGTAGCAATTAGAGGGATTTATTTAAGAGTGTTTTACCTTAATTAATAATCAAAGGCCAAAAGGAATTCAAGATTAGCATAAAGAGAAATACTAACAACATATAAACCACTATATTCGGAATACTAATGAGGATTAAAAATAGAATGCCAAGATTTAATTAATCATCATAAAGCAAGATCCAAGTGAATTAAAAAGAACCAATAAGGGAGCTCAAAACATTATCTTAAAGGCTTGAATAAAAACACAAAATGAATCATAAAAAAAAAAAAAAAAAAAAAAGATGAAGGGTGGGGGGGCGGATTTTACAAAACTTGGGGAGGAGGAAATATTTCAAAACACATGTTAAAAATAAAGTCAAGAAAGCAAGACTTGGTGACTAAGTTGGAACCTTCTAAAACTTGGTGAGCAAGAAAAGAAAATAAGAGAGAAAGAGAGAGGGGAGGGGGAAGTTCATTAGGGATGGAAGGCTAGGATGAGAGCTTTAAAATTTACCTTGATCTAATGGCTTAAAAACAAGATAAATTAGGTTTTAAAAATTTACCAAAGAGCCATAACCTTTTACTATAAATAGGCACCTTGGGTTTCATTGTTCTTCACACCAAAACAAACAAAGAAATATGATTCGTGAGAGTGGAGAGTGAGTAAGGAGAAGGTTAGAGAAGAAGTAGCAAGGTTCTTCAAGGGTAAGTTCTCAAGTTCTAGCTTTAGATTCATAGATAAATGTTGCTTTGATCTTAAATATGCTAGAGTAATTTTAATTTTATGTTTTTATGGTTAGAAATGGTTTTATTTCGAAAAAATGATGAAGGAAGTGGTAAAGCAAAATTTTTGGAAGAGAAACATTAAAGTAACAAAGTTGGCGAAATTTTCGAGTAGGCGATTTAAGTCGGTAGTAGAAACGTCATAATTTTGTGTTGAAGATGAAGTTAATTAATTCTAAAATGTTTTATGGTTAAAGTAGACATATAGACCTTTCCAAATATACCTAGAGTGTGTCATTTAGAGTTTTGTGCAAGGAGTTAAAAATTCTTGAAAATAAGCTACGAAATTCTGAAAAAAATTCTGAATTGTCCTTATGATAAATACTATATTTTGATAAATACTATATTTGGAATAAACGAAGCGAGTTGGTTGAAACAAGAACTCAGAACCAGTTGAAGAAAGCGGTGGAAATACTAATGACAGTTGACACATAATAGTAGGACTAGATATAGACGCTAATATATACTATTACTCCTTTAAAAACCCTAAGGAGATATATAGGTAAACAAAGGGTTTGTAATATATAGGCTAAGTTTTAGGATCATAAAATACACTATAGTTGTCACATTAAATCATGATTAATTCTTATATAACTAAAATAAGCAATAAAAGGTTATAAAAATGCTTAAATTAATTAAAGGAAATTAACAACAATTAGTGAGCAATTAAATTTGCACTAATTAAATGTTTAAGTAATTCTTCAAAATTCATCAAGAGGCAAATTAGAAAGCATTAAATAGAGAATGTCTTAATTTAAAAATGAAGGGCCTAAAGAGATGAAATTAAGTTTGCTAATGATGCTCTAATAGCCTTGATTAAATAGCAAATCAACTAACATATGACATTTGCAATAAAAGGAAAATTAAGCAACTTGATTAAGGAGGTAATTAAGCTTAATCAAGGCTGCCCTAAAAGTCATCAATGACATCATCAACCTGTCAAAGAAGTAGGTGAAGCCTTGTTGAGGAAGAGAGAAAACTTGTTGAAGAAGGAGAAAACTTGTTGAAGAAGTAGAGACAACTTGTAAGGTAAGTAAGGGCTTGGATTTTTCCTATAAATAGAGAAGCTCTCCTCTTCATTTCTTCACACCAAACTCAAACCAAATTGGTGAGTTTAAGAGAAGGATGAAGATCTTGGAGCAAGAGGGAGGAAGGAGTAAGAACTTCAAGAGGTAAGTTCTTGATCTCTAGCTTCTTAGTTTTTGTAGTTTTAGTAAAATTGTAGTTTAATCTAGGAAATTGTTAGAAATATTCCTTGTCATGTTTGGAAGTCTCCATTGCTTTTAAAACGCAAAGTGGAGTGGAAAACATGTTAGGGAATAAGTTTTGAAATCAATGGATCAAGATTGTGAAAATTGTAGAATTTCTAGTTTTAAGCTTTCTCTGGCAGTGAAATTAATGCTATTATTTTATATATCAAATGAAGTCATTAAACCATGAAATTTTACAAGAATAAAGTAGACATGTAGGGATTTCCAAATATATAAAACATGTAACGTTCTGATCTCTGGACAAGGAGATATGAATTTTTGAAGATAAGCCTTATTTACTGGATTTAAATCTGAACAGTGTTTGAGAACGCAAAACCTGGGAATTATTCTTGATGTTCTAGCTTCTAGGAATATTTTTTTTTATTAAAAATAGACATGTCAAGGGTCATGAGGAATTTTACGGAACCTCATTTCAATTTTTATAGAATTAACTATGATTTTTCAAAGTTACCGAAAAATCTGCCAAGAAAATCCAGTAATGCGTTTTTAAATAAATGTAAGGGAAAAATTGTCAATAAAAAATCAAAGAGAGGTAAATAGAGGTGGAAATATCTCTTAAGATATTATTCTAAGTCATATGGTGATATATTAGGATATCCGGGAAGTCCGGAGTCGGATTCAATGGTCGGGCATGTTGGTCATTACACAGTGAAAGGTACGTTCGCGTACTAGTAACTTTAACTCTGATGTGTCTTGTATGATCATATATGATTGATTGATTCATGAAGTGATGGACAAGACTAGGTCTTGGGTCATGCATTGTGACTAAGTTTATGGGGCTTAGATCACCTGTTTATACATTCAGCTTTATACGAGTTATAGTCTTGATAATGCCGTTGAGTTTTCCTAGCGCTGAGGACACGAGGGGTTGTCGTGGCACTGGTTAGTGTAAACGTGGACAACTTTACATGTGTTGTGTGCTATGTATTGTTGTTGTGTTAACATTACATCTGTTGTCTGCTTATATACTGTTGTAACCTTACATCTCATGTGTGCTTATGTCTTGGTTATTGTTGTAATGTCATGAACACATGTCATACATATACTGTTATACTTTTCACATGAGGTTAACTGTTACCTGAGGGCCGATGGGTATTGGACCTCAGATTTGTCTAGGGCCGATGGGTATTGGACCTCAAATTTGTCTAAGGTTCAGGAAAGGAACCAGGATCAGAGGAGGCACCGGTAGATGGAGCCGTGAAAAGGCACCGAAGGGAGGAGCCGATAAGAGGTACCGGTCAAGGCAAATCCGGAAGGGCGTCAACAAAGCATTCTTTTTGGCACGGATTTAACGACGTTACTCAAACAGTTTAGTGCTGAAGGCAGGGCTAGTCTATGTGGATCAGTCAATAAGTCGTCGTGAACTCGGTGAGACTCCCACGATAGACACCTACCTGGCCAAATTGTTTGACTAACAGAGTTAGGTTCTAAGCCTTTTAACTTAGAGCATATTTTGAAAATGAGTACTGATATAAATTTGGTGTAAACATTGTAGAGATGAACAGCGAAGAATCCCCTTTTATAAATTATCACGGGAGAATGAGACGTACCGCTCGGAGATCTGTAGTTCCTGAAATGGTTGGACTTAGACTAAACCCCGATCCAATCTACCCTCCACCTGAACCTGAACCTCAACTTATTACGATATACCCTGCTCCCGAATATAATGTTGAACTGCCATACAATCCAAATTACCCTGTTGAAAACCTGAATAACCCAGAACCTGAGTATCATCCGGCACCAGAATATCCTGATGATATATATAACCCCGACCCTATTCATGTTGTACCTCCCAATGTACATGCAGCTCCAGCACTGGGAAGCCCGGCGGGATCACACCACTCCTCTGTCGGAGATAATTTTGACTACATCGAGTTAAGGGATCTGGAATATGAAGACGATGACGTCGATGACCTACACTATGTCTTGGATGACAACCACATTCTGACACAGACGTTGCATGTGGACTACTTACAGGCGGTTCTGGACTCGAAGACAACTCGGGAGAAACATCTGCTGTACTTGAGCCGAGTCAGGGAGTTCTACAGTATGAATGTGCACTTTCAGACCCCTTATCCTCCCGGAGATTGGATTAGATCCACTCTACATCATTTTCCCCGCACCTGCTTCTGAAAGTGCACATTCATACTGTAGAACTCCCTGACTCGACTCAAGTACAACAGATGTTTCTCTCGAGTTGTCTCCGAGTCCAGAACCGCCTGTAAGTAGTCCACATGCAACGTCTGTGTCAGAATGTGGTTGTCATCCAAGACATAGTGTAGGTCATCGACGTCATCGTCTTCATATTCCAGATCCCTTAACTCGATGTAGTCGAAATTATCTCCGACAGAGGATTGGTGTGATCCTGCCGGGCTTCCCAGTGCTGGAGCTGCATGTACATTGGGAGGTACAGCATGAATAGGGTCGGGGTTATATATATCATCAGGATATTCTGGTGTCGGATGATACTCAGGTTCTGGGTTATTTAGGTTTTCAACAGGGTAATTTGGATTGTATGGCAGTTCAACATTATATTCGGGAGCAGGGTATATCGTAATAAGTTGAGGTTCAGGTTCAGGTGGAGGGTAGATTGGATCGGGGTTTAGTCTAAGTCCAACCATTTCAGGAACTACAGATCTCCGAGCGGTACGTCTCATTCTCCCGTGATAATTTATAAAAGGGGATTCTTCGCTGTTCATCTCTACAATGTTTACACCAAAGTTATATCAGTACTCATTTTCAAAATATGCTCTAAGTTAAAAGGCTAAGAACCTAACTCTGTTAGTCAAACAATTTACCTAGGTAGGTGTCTATCGTGGGAGTCTCACCGAGTTCACGGCGACTTATTGACTGATCCACATAGACTAGCCCTGCCTTCGGCACCAAACTGTTTAAGTAACGTCGTTAAATCCGTGCTAGAAAGAATGCTCTATTGACGCCCTTCCAGCATTTGCCTTGATCGATACCTCTTATCGGCTCCTCCCTTCGGTGCCTTTTCACGGCTCCATCTACCGGTGCCTCCTCTGATCCTGGTTCCTTTCCTGAACCTTAGACAAATCTGAGGTCCAATACCCATCGGACCTCAGGTAACAGTTAACCTCATGTGAAAAGTATAACAGTATATGTATGACATTACAGCAATAACCAACACATAAGCACACAATAGATGTAAGGTTACAACAGTACATAAGCACACAACAGATGTAATGTTAACACAACAACAGTACATAGAACACAGCACATGTAAAGTTATCCACGTTTGCACTAACCAGTTCCACGACAGCCCCTCGTGTCCTCAGCGCTAGGAAAACTCAACGGCATTATCAAGACTATAACCCGTATAAAGCTGAATGTATAAACAGGTGATCTAAGCCCCATAAACTTAGTCACAGTGCATGACCCAAGACCTAGTCTTGTCCATCACTTCATGAATCAATCAATTATATATTATCATACAAGACACATCAGAGTTAAAGTTACTAGTTCGCGAACGTACCTTTCATCGTGTAATGACCAACATGCCCGGCCATTGAATCCGACTCCGGACTTCCAGGATATCCTAACATATCACCATATCACTTAGAATAATATCCTAAGAGATATTTCCACCTATATTTACCTCTCTACCCTTGGTGGATTTGTTATTGACAATTTTGCCCTTACATTTATTTAAAAACGCATTACTGGATTTTTTAGGCAGATTTTTCGGTAACTTTGAAAAATCATAGTTAATTCTATAAAAATCGAAATGAGGTTCCGTAAAATTCATCATGACCCTTGACATGTCTATTTTTAATAAAAAAATATTCCTAAAAGCTAGAACATCAAGAATAATTCCCAGGTTTTGCGTTCTCAAACACTGTTCAGATTTAAATCCAGTAAATAAGGCTTATCTTCAAAAATTCATATCTCCTTGTCCAGAGATCAGAATGTTACATGTTTTATATATTTGGAAATCTCTACATGTCTACTTTATTCCTGTAAAATTTCATGATTTAATGACTTCAGTTGATATATAAAATAATAGCATTAATTTCGCTGCCAGTAGAAAGCTTAAAACTGGAAATTCTACAATTTTCACAATCTTGATCCATTGATTTCAAAACTTATTCCCTAACATATTTTCCACTCCACTTTGCGTTTTAAAAGCAATGGAGACTTCCAAACATGACAAGGAATATTTCTAACAATTTCCTAGATTAAACTACAATTTTACTAAAACTACAAAAACTAAAAAGCTAGAGATCAAGAACTTACCTCTTGAAGTTCTTACTCATTCCTCCCTCTTGCTCCAAGATCTTCATCCTTCTCTTAAACTCACCAATTTGGTTTGAGTTTGGTGTGAAGAAATGAAGAGGAGAGCTTCTCTATTTATAGGGAAAATCCAAGCCCTTACTTACCTTGCAATTTGTCTCTACTTCTTCAACAAGTTTTCTCCCTTCCTCAACAAGGCTTCTCCTACTTCTTTGACAACTTGATGATGTCATTGATGACTTTTAGGGCAGCCTTGATTAAGCTTACTTACCCCCTTAATCAAGTTGCTTAATTTTCCTTTTATTGCAAATGTCATAGGTTAGTTGATTTGCTATTTAATCAAGGCTATTAGAGCATTATTAGCAAACTTAATTTCATCTCTTTAGGCCCTTCATTTTTAAATTAAGACATTCTCTAATTAATGCTTTCTAATTTGTCTCTTGATGAATTTTGAAGAATTACTTAAACATTTAATTAATGCAAATTTAATTGCCCACTAATTGTTGTTAATTTCCTTTAATTAATTTAAGCATTTTTATAACCTTTTATTGCTTATTTTAGTTATATTTCCTTTGAAACTTTTTATTATCAAAACTGTTCATTAGAAATGATTTTTTTCTTCTTAGAAATTAATATGCAATATGAATAAGATGTTATATTAACAACCGAAGGTAGAAGAACAGCTTGGAGGTGATTTGCAAGGGTGACGGGAAATATTGAAATTGGGAGAATATTATTTAAGTTTTAACTAAAGGAAATAATAAATTCCGATTGACAAGTGAAAGTTATTATTAATGAATAAAAGAGTTATCACATAAATCATGCGCTGGTTAATATATTATGAATAAAATATATTGACTATCTCTTTGTTTTATTAAAATTATACAAACTTCTCATCTATTTTTAAAACGTATATAGATCTCTCATAAATTTAAAATAGATGTTATAGAAACTTCCTTTACATTTTTAAGATTCTATTTTCATCCACCCCATCGTTAGTTGACAGTTAAATTTGACTATCGCATATTTTCTTTGTCCAAAATACCTATCTTTCAACAAATAAATAAACATTTATATTTACTTAAAATTAATTTTTATACAAATAAAAAATAATTATAATACACATATGTCCAAAATTTTCAATATATCATCAAATTTATTAATTTTTATTATATTAGAATTTTTTTTAAAATTTTTATCATATTTATTGAAACTTGTTTATTTAGTATTTTTTTAAATGACTATAAAAAATATTTCATTCTTTTTTCTTTCACTACATCATGATTGAAAACATACTTGACATGCATATTTTTATTCACCATATATTTATTAATAGTATAAATTTGAGATATTATATGACTTATATTAACTTTAAATTGTAATTTCTTAAATACGATTTTATATAAACATTTATAAATACATTTATTTAAGTATACATCTATTAAAAGAATTAATTATATTTTTAATTAAGTTTTCTATGTCTATATTAATTAAGTTAATTAAACCTTTATCTCAACATAGAAAAAAAAATTAATAGATAACATTTTTGAAAAAGTAAATAAATAAATTAAGAAAAAGGAAAAAAGTCTTAAATTACTTAAACAATTTTAGTCAAAATTAGTGAATTAGTAATGATGAGCGGTAAATTAGTAAATAAAATTTATTTAAATATAAATTTTAATTAAAAAGTAAAAACCATCAACGGAATTAATGGTTTGGAGTTAAGTGTATATTTTTAAAATAGATGGGAAGTCCATGTAATTAAGGGAAGGGGATCCTCTCATAAGCTTTCTTTCTCCTCATCCCATCTTGATCGTTGATTGGGAAGATGAGAGAAAAATTAAAGTAGTATTGTGACATTTTAGATTGATTGGACGTATATGATTTGGAGATTATAAGGGATAATGAGAAAATGATAATGAGAGAAACACGACCCGTAATTAAGGTAAAACGTAAGGGATATCAAAGTATTTTACTCTAAAGGAGCACGAAACCCATAACCTATGAGCCGACCACAACCCAATGTAATGGGTCATTTTGAACCTACCCAAAAAAGACCCATAATAGGGCGGGTTCCATTTAAGACTTAAATAGGTGGGCTATGAGTATACCTATGAAATTTGCCTGCACCCACCCATTTAGTGTTTGTTTTAAAAAAATTAATTATCCATCCCATTCCGCATTGTGGCATAAGGTAAATGCGTTCCTTGACTCCTTATTCTGAATAAATTTATGTTAGGATGTTATTTATCTATATTTGTGTGAATTATGATTATTGAACTTTGAATATTTAGATTTCAGAATTTAGAATGACGAATTTGGATAGATGTTTAAGCTTATTAATGTTTTTTTTAAAAAAAAAAAAATTTAAACATGTCAAATGTAAATGGGTAACCTAAAACCTAGTGAGTCGCCCATTTATGTGTTAGTCTATTTATACGGGTTTAAATGGGTTGAGGTATAGATATGGGCTAGCCCATACCGGTTCAAAGTTTAATAGACAGGCTCATAGTTTGACCTCAGGCTACCCAACCCACCTATTGTTCTACCCTATTTTACTCACATATTATTTATCTATTTTGATTGAGACTTTGATGATATTTTATTATTAAAATATAGAAAACGTGGGGCTACCATTCATTTGTCTTTTTGCTCGCAGCGCTTTCGATCTCCTAGGAAGTTTCATTTGTCTTCCAATCAAATGAAAGCGGGGGCATCATTCATTTGTCTTCCAATCAAATAAAAGATATTAAGATGGTATACAACTTTTAATGTGTTTAATGTTTTTCCTTTTGTAGAAATTTTTTTTTTTTGTCACAGCCCACACTCACATAAAAATAAGTAGATTTCATTAATATTTTCTTCCACTTCTCTTTACAATGAGACCTACTCATTTTTATATAAGTGTGACAAAAAAAAAATTTCTAACAAAAACAGAAATATTAAACTTATTTTTAATTGAGGACATGAAAGGCAGTTTTAGGCTGAAGAATGAATCTTCACCGGTGAACCGCCCTTCATCTTGGAGGTTAAAAATGAAACGAACAGTGGTTCTATCCCTTTCGGTATAACCGGAACCACCGTGAACCTCATCAGAATCGCACCCGCCACCCTCTTCATCTGCAAGTACGCCATCTCCTTCCCCAAACAAATCCTCGGTCCTGCTTGAAACACCGGATAGCTAAACGGGTCTCTCGTAACGTACCTCCACTTCTCTGAATCTCCACTGCTTCCCTCTCTCTCTAACCACCTCTCCGGCTTATACTCTGCCCAATCGCTCCCCCACAGCTTCTCCATCCTCCCCATGGCGTACACATGATAAGTCAGTCTCATTCCTTTCTTCACGGCGGTCCCATCTGGCAAAACATCGTCGGCCACCACTTCTTTCCCGTCCAACGGCACTGGAGGGTACAATCTCATGCTCTCGCTCAACGCTGCGTGGGTGTATACCATATCTTTCACTTCGTCATACAGAGCGACTTTTGATTTCTCGCTCGCCTCCTTCACAATCTTCTTCGCCACTTGTTATATATGACAATATCACTAACAAAGTTCAGTTCAAGTTTGTAAAATTTTAAGTAATAGTAATTCATAAAGTTGTGTTCTTGTAAGGATTTGAGTAAGTATTCTTTAATGTTGAAGAATATCCTGACCAATTTTTTTTTTGGGGCCATCAAATATATCCTGACCGTTGGAGCTCAAAATGACAGTCGACTGGCTGGTGTTTTGACCTCTAACAACGGCGGTCAGATGACCAGAGCTCTGGCCACCTGAGAATAATTTCGCATCCTTCATGTATCTTGTGAATCTATTTAATTAATTCTCTTGTAAATGTTGTTATTTATATTATGAATTTCCTTATTTATTTAGTTAATGACCAAAATGTTTATGTGAACCCTCATTTGTCTCGTTAACTTGAAAAGTGTTCTTATAAGTATCCTTGTGAATCTAAAATAAGAATTGCTTGTTTATTTTAGCTCTTTGAAAGTATTTTTATGGCGTTCCAGATAAATATATAAAAAGAATTTTGTCCCTAAAAAAATTTCTGAAATTATGACTGAGCAGTTTCTTAAACACGCACTATAGGGATGACATTCAAGGTGTTCAAAAAATTACTATTATTATTATTATTTTGCCAAAAGATGACAATAAAATAATTCTATGCACATTAAAATAATTTATATTAAGAAAAACAGGTAAAAGTGGCAATGAATTATTTGTGCTCCCCACTCCATTCAGCACTAAATTCTAGAGTGAAAGAGGATGATTCAATATTAAAAGGGGAAATAATGGTGTCAATATTCACATTACTGTAACAGCTAAAGAGTATATAATATAACAAATGATAATGAATATATGTTATTTCTTATTTCCTTGTGATTGAAACTTTTTTAGAAGAATGACGTCTAAGCCGTAATAAAAGAAAATAATATATTGAAAAGTCTTATAAGTTGTTAATGATAACTTAGTTATTAATCTCCCTATTCACTTAATAATAGAGACTTTTTTTTTTTATATTATTTCTTTTAATTGAAATCTAAAAATCATTCTCTCACTTTTTTATCATTAAACCTGTTCATTTGAACAGCTTAGAGGTGAATTGTAAGGGATGATCACGAAGATTGAAATAGAGACAACATGAGTCTCAATCAAACAAAATCATAAATCTACGTTTTCACATAAAAAAAACTATTATTGACAACTTGTGACACATTATTATTATTTTTTATTCGGACGTAGATGATATTCTTCTATTAAAGTATTGAAAACGCAGGGCCATTGTTCATTTGTCTTTTTGCTGCCGCACTTTCGATCCACGAGGCAAAGCTGGTAGTCCAGGTGATATAAGATTGTGCCATCTAACACTCCACGATTAAATATATATATATATATATATATCCAATCAAATAAAAGATATTCCTCTAGTCCTAGAATAGTATTTTATTTTTTATCTTTTTTTGTCAACGTCCTAGAATAGCAGTTTAGACTGTAGTAGCATACTACTTTTAATTGCGGACATGAAAGCCACTTTCAGGCCGAAGAATGAATCTTCACCGGAAAACCGTCCTTCATCTTTGAGGTTAAGAATGAAACGAACTGTGGTTCTGTGCCTTCCATCATCGATGGAACCACCGTGAACCTCGTCAGAATGGCACCTACCACCCTCTTCATCTGCAGGTATGCCATCTCCTTCCCCAAACAAACCCTGGGTCCCGCCTGAAACACCGGATAGCTAAACGGATCTCTTGTAACGTACCTCCACTTCTCTGAATCTCCACTGCTTCCCTCTCTCTCTAACCACCTTTCCGGCTTATACTCCGCCCAATCGCTCCCCCACAGCTTCTCCATCCTCCCCATGGCGTACACATGATAAGTTAGTCTCATTCCCTTCTTCACGGTGGTCCCATCTGGCAAAACATCGTCAGCCACCACTTCTTTCCCATCCAACGGCACCGGCGGGTACAGCCTCATGCTCTCACTCAACGCCGCATGAGTGTATACCATATCTCTCACTTCATCGTACACAGGGGTTTCTGATTTTTCACTCGCCTCCTTCACAATCTTCTTCCCCACTTCTGGGTGCTTCCATATCAGCCAGAAAAACCACGTTAAAGCGGCGGATGTGGTGTCCTTACCGGCCAATATGAAGCTGATTACTATGTCTGTCACGAAATCCTCGTCGGAATGCCCTGAACTCAAGAACCTTGATAACAGGTCGGCCGATTCAAGCGAAGCCCCCTCAGTGAGCTGGCGTTTCTTATCTCTGACTATGTTCTTAGCGAAATCTCGAACTTCAGAGATTGCCAATCGTAATCTCTTTTCAGACCCAATGTCGAGAAGCTTCTGTATTCGCCAGATTAAGGGATGGATGTAAGATGCCCTTCCGCTGCTGATCTCCGTGGCAGTGTCGAAAGCCAGAGCGAACTTGCTCTGCCCCAGTGATGGCGACAAGTACTCCGGATCGAACCCGAAGGCGATTTTGCAAATGTTGTCGAACGCGAATCGCTGGAGGATGTCTTGGAAATCAAGGATTTGGTTTTGGGCCGCCGCCGTGGCCAAAATCGGAATGAGGCGATCGTTGAGCTCAGTGTCCACAACCTGTTCGACGAATTTACGTAGAGACCTGGTGTTAAAGATATGGCTTGCTACTTGCCTTTGGAATTTCCAGGTGTCACCGTCGGTGTTGAAGATTCCGTTGCCGAGAAAATCAGTGAGGGTTTCACGAGAGGATTTTCCTTTTTGGTAAACTGGGAAACGGGTCTTGAGAATGTGTTGGACGACGGCGGGATTGCCGGTCATGACAATTCGCTGCCCCAGGAAGCGGTGGAAGACGTAGGTATTGGCCGGTGATATCTGGATGACATCGGAGAGCCACTGGACCCGGCGGTCGTAGTTAGCAATAAAGTCTAAATAGGAACCAATTAGAGGGTAAGATTTTGGGAGGGCCGTCGTGGGTAGAGAACTGAGCTCCTTCTTCTTCTTCTTGAAGTTTGCAGGGGATGGAGCTTTGAAGAGGAAGAAGAAAATCGCAGGAAGAAAGAAGAGAAAAAAGAAAGCCAAAAGTTGTATGGACATATTGCAGAATGGTGAGGGGTTATGAAAGAACTCAGAACAAAAGAATAATGCAAGTGAGATTAAATATTGAAGTAGATCCAATTGAATACAAATCCTCCATATATATATTTATATATATATATAGACACACGTATGTCGTCTGCGGTTTCCCATTTCAAAAACACGAGACGTCATGCGTGAGTTAAGCCAAATGGGAACCCGCAGACGACTCTGTTGTCCACTTCGAATCTTGGATATACCTTATAAGTTAAGCCAAAGGGGTCAATGTTTATGATTTCATAACTATGGCTACTAAAATTTATAACCTAAAATGCTAACATTGACGTCATGCGTGAGCTTTGCAGATTTTGACTTATATAATTTTAAAACAAGGTTATTTAATCCTCTTTGATATAAGAGCAAGAACTTGATTAGTTTGGTATATAAAGGAAGTTAGTTATATTAGTTATTTGTGGTAAATATATGTTAATTTTCTTTAAATGACAATATTTTAGGGAAAACTTATAAATTCATGAGAAATAGATAATCTCCAACTACCTCATGTGGTACAGAAAGGAGGTAGGATAGGGATTTCATGTTTAACCAATTTCAAACAAGGCTGAAGTTGAAGGCTCATCATTATTTGAAGTTAGTTGCATGAACAAATTAAATTCTACCTCCACTATGGAGTGATGGACGAAATCAATCTTATATAGTAAGGAATGGAGGTAGTATTACTCCTACACTACTTAATATAACATATATTTTGGGAGTTGATCTTAATATTAAATATAAGATATAGTTTTAATATTTGTCAAGTATTTTTCTAATTTACCCTTATTAATACTCTTTCAACCATAATCAATGAGGAAAGGGAATAGGGGAATTAAGGAAGACGATTAGGGTGTTTTAGAAAATATATATCATATTAACTCACTTTATTAATCTAATTAAATTAGGTAAATATGTCTTATATTAAGGACCGAATGGAGTATATTATTGAACTACTTAGTGAAATCCAATTCAGAGTTTGTTGTACAGAGAGTGGTAAGCAGAAACTGGCTGCCCTACTCGTCCTCCGGACGAGCGGGGAGCTCGTCCGCACGGACGAGCTCTGGCCCGTCAGATCTAGATTTTTTTTTTTTTTTAATTTTCGTTTTTATTTTTTTCTATATGAAAAAATCATTTTTTTGAAAAAATGTTAGTTGAGAGATTATCTTTATTTTAGGTCTTCTACCCATTAAAATTATTTTTTATAAAAAATACAAAAAAAAAAATCAAATCTGGACGATACGGACAAGTACAGTAACCGGTTCCCTCTCCTTATGTGATCGGGATGATATTTTATCCAATCAAGCAAGCACCATGGCGTCAGATTTTTAAATCACATTATTTGTTGGTCCAATTGCCAGTTAAGAAGACAACAAAGAATTATCATCGGGAAGAAAATTTAGAAACTTCTTACATTTTTCTTTCTTGTAATTTTTTTTTTTCCTAAAAAAAAAAAAAAAAAAAAAAACTGTCAAAACTTCCTCAGAAGAATTATTTTTGTAAAGGTATCCAAAGGCCAAAATCTTTGAACAGGTGTTGGTATCTTTTTTTTTTTTTTTTTTTTTTTTTTATACACATAATAGGGGAGGGGGTAAGGTTCAAACCCTGAACATGAGGGAGGGGAGTCAAGCTCCCATGCCTGATGCCACTACACTACTAATAAGGCATTGGTAGGTGTTGGTATCTTTTTTTTTTTTTTTTTTTTTTTTTTTTTTTTTTTTTTTTGTGAAATATAGGCAAGCCGAGCTTGAAAAGTGCAAAGACACGGGGATTAGACCATGAAAGTGTAATCCCAAATACATCAAACTAGAAAAAAGACTAGTAACTACAAGCCATTTGATCCTTCAAAGCCATATGGAGGCATCCTGCTGGAATCGTGGGCATTAGAGCTAAGTCAGTTGAGCTGGTAACACCATGTCCTTGCTTAGCTATATAGTCGGCACAAGCTATGTTGTCTCTTGGAGTATAACGGATCTCCACACTCCAGTCCTGGTAAAGGAGGTCTCGAATCTCTCCGATGATGTCTCTGAGCGGATGTGTATTCGCCTTGGAACAAGAACTTGCATCTGGTGGTCCAAAGGATCCAACATCCCAAGCTAAAGACTCTTGACCAAGAGAAATTTTGGAATCTTGCTTTGCCCGGGGTGTGATTAATGTTCCAATTAAGCCAAACCTGCAAATTACCTGCAAAAAACTGAGAAAAATAGTTAGGTTGTATAATCTGTTTCCACAAGTTTTTTGCTCTCTCACAGTCCCGAACAACATGAATCACACTTTCCTCTCTATTACAAGAAAAAGGGCAAAGGCCATTGTCAATGAGCCCTCTCTTGGCTCTAAGGGAGTTAGTGACAAGTCTTTCGTGTCCAAGTTGCCACACGAAGTATTTAACTTTCTCGGGGAAGGTGCCACTTCCACATCGGGGCCCAAAAGCTGTTTACTTGCGCTCCTCCATGCTCGGACAAATAACGATAAGCAGATTTAACTGAGAAGCACCCATCTCTCGCAGCTCTCCACGTAAAGGCGTCTGAGGAACTATTAGAGGGGGGTGCACTCTTGAGATAGTATTAATGATTGAAGAAGGAAGAATGCCCCGCCACCTACTAATAGCCCATCTACCATTGGAAAAAACATGATCTTTCACCATCTCCTCTTCATTTACTAAGGACGGGCTCGGAACAAAGGCTATGAGCGGTCGGTCAAGGGGAAGCCAAAGGTCATGCCAGAACTTGGTTTCCGCCCCATTGTTAACCTTCCTCCCAACCCCTGCAAGAAACTTATCCCAAACATCAACAATCGCTTTCCAAGCACAAGATGAGTTTCTTTTCCTAGAGATAGAGGGCACGAAAGAATTGCCACAATTATACTTAGACCAAAGGCATTTGACCCATAGGGCTTGTTTATTAGTCAAGAGGTTCCAACAGAGCTTCATAATAAAGGCCCTATTTTGGCGTCAAAGATTTTTAATACCCAGACCTCCTTGCTTCTTAGCTTGGGTGATTTTATCCCAAGCAATGAGGTGCATTTTTTTCCCCTCCTCTTCTTGGGACCAAAGGAATCTCCTCGAGATCTTATCTAACTCATTGATAGTACAAATAGGGAGGAGAGTCAACTGCATGCAGTAGCTAGGGAGAGAGGATAACACCGATTTAATCAAGACCGAGCGACGGCAAAGAATAGTCAAGAACTTGCTCTTCCACATGGATAATTTTTTCTGAGCTTTTTTACAATAGGGTGATAAGTTGCTCTAGTAACTCTGTTATGAATAATTGGCACACCCAAGTATTTTCCAAGATCAGGGGTAATTCCAATCCCAAGCAGCTGACTTAACTCAAGAGCTCTATTGAAGTTTACATTTCTGGAGCAAAACATTCAAGATTTGTTAAGATTGATTCTGGGCCCCGAGACCTCACAAAAGCTTTGCATAACTTTTTGAACTACAGCCATTTGGTTATCGGATGCTTCAGTGAAGAGAATAAGATCATCCGCAAAGAAGAGATGAGAGATGTAAGGGCCTCCTCTTTTGAAATAAAACGGTTTCCAACATCGGGCCTCACATTCAGCTTTAATCAGATGGCCCAAACGTTCCATACAGAGAATGAACAAATACGGGCTCAGGGGATCCCCTTGTCTAACTCCTCTAGAAGGGTTAAAGGTAGGACTTTCGTCACCATTCCAGAGAATAGACATGGAATTTGTAGATATACAAGCCATAATAAGGTTGACGAGATTCCCATTCAGCTTCAAGCGAGTGAGAGTATTCTTAATGAATCCCCAATCAAGTCTGTCAAAAGCCTTTTCCATATCAATTTTAACAAAGCAACAAATCCTTTCTTAGGCCCTTCATTCTCATAGAGTGAATGATTTCTGGGCAATCAAGACATTATCACAGCTGGATCTATTAGCAATAAAGCTGCATTGTTCAGGACTTATGAGATGATTCATTACATTTCTAAACCTGTTCGCCAAGATCTTCGTAATGATTTTGAAGCTCACATTACACAAGGAGATAGGGCGAAAGTCTTTCAGCGTGGAAGGATTGTCGACTTTAGGAATAAGAACCACCTTAGATTTGTTAACTCTTGCCATGCTAGAGGGGTTGTTGAAGCATTCCTCAATAAAATCACAAATTTTGGGGCCCACGATATTCCATTGGGTCTGAAAAAAGTGGGCTTGAAGACCATCAGGACCTGGGGCTTTAAAAGCACCTATAGCAAACATTGCATTTTTAATTTCGAGGTTGGTGACTTTTCTCAACAGCATTTCCAGGTTATGATCATCAATGTCCAGGAAATTTGAGCACCACTCGTCAGGGTCCGTCACCGAAGTATCACGAGTATAGAGGTTTAAAAAGAAGTCATGCACCATCATTTTCGCCGTATCATGCTCATCAATCCACTCCCCAGCGTCATTCTGAATGGCCCCAATCCTCTGTTTTTTTCTTTTGATCATGGTAGAAGCGTGAAAGAATCTTGTATTTCTGTCTCCCCCCTGAAGCCACTTACATCTAGATTTTTGGAATCAAGTGATTTCCTCTTGGGTAATCACTTTATGATATTCTTCCCATAATTTTTTCTCAAGCCTGAAGAGACTAGTCTGCAAATTCATTCTTCTGCATCTATCAATTCCTTCCAGGCGACGGATTAGCTCTTTTTTCCTCTTGCCGAAGTTACCCACCCGGTTGTCATTCCAATCACGAGCGTAGTTTTGAAAATCCTGCAAACCTTCAATCCAACTTTTGCCACGCCATGCTTCCTCGGTGATGTCCTTAAAATCATCTTCTAGAGACCAAGCAATTTGGTAAGAGAAGGGTTTGTTGAAGTTATTCCTTCTAGTTTGAGGGTTAGAGTTGACCACCACAATTCTGTGATCAGATTTGTATTTAAGCTCATGGCGAACAGAAAAGTTGGGAAAAGAGTTAAGCCAGATGAAATTGCTGAAGACCCAGTCTAATCGTTCTTTGAGACCATAGCGCTCCCAAGTGAATTTGTCCCCCTGAATCCTGGCCTCAATGAGGTTAGAGTCTTCAATGCACTCTCTAAAGTGCAGCATTGAGGCCCAAGGAGGATCAGGTCCTCCAAGCTTGTCATTTGGGGTCAAATAAGCATTAAAATCGCCGAGAACAAGCCAAGGTAAATTAATATTAGGAGCGATCGTCCGAAGAGAATTCCATAAAGGGGATCTACCAGCCGGAGTAGTTTCGCCATAAATTATAGTCACAATGGTTATAGTGTTGCTATATATCATGCTCTTTGACTTGGCAATGAAGGAGTTGAGTGGAAGAGGTAAGGTAGGTAACATCAAAATTATCATTATTCCACAAAAGCCAGATACCTTTAGAGAAACCACTAGCTTTCACCCGGATCCAACGACTAAGCCCAAGTTTACGACAGACTTTATTAGCTCTATCACCACTAATACGGGGCTCCAAAAGACAAAGAATATCAATGCAATATTTATTAACAATATCTTTAATAGTAAGATGGAAAGACCGGCTATCAGCTCCCCTACAATTCCAAGAAGCTATAATCATTAAAATAATATAACAAAATGGGATAGGGATACTTACCTGGGGCATGTAGCCACCTCCTCATGCTGTTGCTCAAGTTGTGTCTCAGCCACAAAAGATCCATTGGCTTCCATGAATTCTGGAGCAACATCTTCATTCGGGTCCCAATTATCAGGTGTCCTTGGATTATTGAACCGGGGTATAAGTTGGTTTTGCTCCTCGGGTGGGTGAAAGGATTGCTCCTTAGGGACAAAAGAATTAGCAGGAGAGATGTCATTTTCTTATTGAGGCAAATTATCCAAACTCCCCTGGACCACATTGTGTGTACGCTGGCCCTTAGTTTTTTTTTTCCAGTGGATTTTTTGTGGTCTTTGTGGAGGACCAATTCATTATTTGCGACTGGGCCCCCTGAAGAAACTTGGATCAGCGTATGGTTAGCCTCAGCAATGCCCAGGGAAGCCACCGAAATTTGAGGCCCAACGCCACAATTTGATTTACTTGATAAAACATTACCCTCCAATGGAGGATCTTTCATCATAGCCCAATTTCGCAGGCAGTTGTACTCGGCCCACTAGAGGAAGCATTTTTTGTTTCTTTCGGCCTATACTGAACTTTTGGCCTTTGACTTGGTCCAAGGCTTAGAGACTTTCTAGCAACTTCTTTCCTCTTATCTTGCGTCATCAACCTGCCCCCTGGAGACTTTTCTCTTCTTTTTTCATCGTGCTTGACTGGAATTAAATCCGCCACCACTACGGAGCGTACGCGAGTGATCTGATCTTGTCTGCCGAAAATCGTCCGTCCCCATCCCTTCAATCACCGCAAAACGTGATTTACGGCCAAGAGGAGGTACCTTCATCGTCTTCACTCCAGACCCCGAGACCTGCCGCCCATCCTTCCTGAAATCCGACCGTTGAGGCATACGGGTTCTGTTCGCCCTTCGGTTCACCAACATCCAGGGACCAAATGCTTCATCGGAGCTTGTTACCGGCGTGTTTACAGACATGCGATTCAAGGGCTGTTGCGGTGGATGGTTCGGTGAGCTTGCTTCATTTTGGGATTCCAATGATGGAGCACACTTGAAAGGGAAATTTTCTCTTCTATGTCCGAAACGCCCACAGGAAAAACAGATAAGAGTCAGCCCTTCATATTCAACGTTGAAGACAGACCTAGCTGCCATCACTTTCGGGACAAGCTTCTTCTGAAGATCTAACTCAACACAAATTCTCACGAACTTGCCCCTTTGGATTTTCGGTGGTGAAGCTTGACAGTCTTGAAGGGTATTCATATCAATTTTGATGGTTCATCCAATTCTATCCCCCAATCGAGAGATGCAATGCTGATTATAGCAATGCATTGGCACATCTGGGATGCGAATCCAAGTTGCAACTCTGCCAAGCGGATTCTGGTAAGGGTTAAAATATGGAGTCCAACGTTGAATTATAACACAATGTTGTTTGATGACCCAGGGACCTTCATATAATACTTTCTTGTAATGAGACCTCCAAAGTTCTTGATCTTGAAACTTGACAACAAAATAGTTATTTGGCAAATCAATAAGCTCAAAACTTGAGAATCCCCAAAGATTGATCAGTAGGTCTTTTAGAACATATAGATTAATTTTTTTTCCAAGAACTGTGAGAATCAGAGCATAATTCCATGGCTCACATCATTCATTATATTCTTATCTGTGCAAGGAGCCACCGGATACAATTCCGTAAGTTTTTTCATTTCATCTGACGCCTCAGGAATTTTCCAGTAGATTTCTTTGTCATCTGTGAATAGGTCTTCCTCTTCCATTATGTGATTGCTGTGGGCTACTCCATTAAATCCCAATAATGAGGCATGATATGATGGGAACTTTGGAGTGTTTACTTCATTTGTGTCTTTTGTTTCTTTGTTTTTAGAATTCTTTACTTGCTCGGTGGATTTTGCTGTATCCTCTTCTTGCATAATGTTATCCATGATGACTTGGGGAGCTTCTTCCAGTTTTGTCTTTTTCTTCCGGTCGTCCTGCCCCTCAGCTAGTGGCCGGTCCGGAGGGATTTTGCATTGTCCATTATCTGCTAAAGCGAGAGCGTTGGCTGAGTCCGACATAGCGTTTACTTCTTCTCTAGATCTCTTTAAAGATAACTTGTTTCTGTGATCATGTTTTAGGTGTTGGTATCTTTAGTTATGTATAAACGTCTTCTATTTTCACGTAGTGAAAGATAGGAAAAGCTGCATATGTGTCTCTAAAAAAAATTCTAAACATATTTAAGCAATTTTGTTTTCCTTAATCAGGGACTTTTGACATTTTTTGCTCTAAAAACGCACATGCTCCGTTAATGAACAAATAAGGTTTGACTTTGTCAATGGAGCCACTTGAAGCTTTTGAATTTAATGATATCTTTCCTCATTTGATGGAACTACATGAATAACAAATAATTTAAGAAAAAACATAACAGTGTGTTACTGAAACGAGCTTTGCTCGCTGATACTTTTGTTCTTGCCCGAAGAAGCAATAAAACCCGTATTTATTACCCCCAAAAGAAAAAAAGAGAGAGATTATAGCACCACTTATTGCAGACTTAAAAGCCAGTTTCAAGCCAAAGAATGAATAGTCACCGGAAAGCCGTCCTTCATCTTAGACGTTAAGAATGAAATCAGTTGCGGTTCTGTCCCTTCCGGCATCGCCGGAACCACCGTGAACCTCGTCAAAATCGCACCCACCACTCTCTTCATCTGTAAATACGCCATCTGCTTCCCTAAACAAGTCCGGGGCCCCGCCTGAAACACCGGATAGCTAAACGGATCCCTCGCTACAAACCTCCACTTCTCCGATTCTCCACCGCTTCCCTCTCTCTCTAACCACCTCTCCGGCCTATACTCCTCCCAATCCCTCCCCCACAGCTTCTCCATCCTCCCCATGGCATACACATGATACGTCACCCTCATCCCCTTCTTCACGACAGTCCCATCCGGCAAAACATCGTCGGCCGCGACTTCTTTTGTGTCCAACGGCACCGGCGGGTACAACCTCATGCTCTCACTCAACGCTGCGTGGGTGTATACCATATCTTTCACTTCGTCGTAAACAGGGACCTCTGATTTTTCACTCGTCTCCTTCACTATCTTCTTCCTCACTTCTGGGTTCTTCGAGAGAAGCCAGAAAAACCACGTTAACGCTGCCGAAGTCGTGTCCTTACCAGCCAATACAAAGCTGATTATTATATCTGTCATGAGGTCCTCGTCAGAATGCCCTGAACTCAAGAACCTTGATAACATGTCTGCTGACTCAAGCGAAGCCTTCTTTGCCAGCTGGTTTTTCTTATCTCTAACTATGTTCTTAGCAAATTCGCGAACTTCAGAGATTGCTAATCGTAATTTCTTTTCAGATCCGACGTCAAGAAGCTTCTTGATTCGCCAGAACAGGGGATGCAAGTAAGCAGCCCTTCTGCAGCTGATTTCCGTGGCAGTGTCAAAAGCGAGAGCGAACTTGTTCTCTCCGAGTGAGGGCGACAAGCACTCCGGATCGAACCCAAATGCAATTTTGCAAATGTTGTCGAACGCAAATCGTTGGAGGATGTCTTGGAAATCAAGGACTCTGTTTTGAGCTGCGGCGGTGGACAGAATTGGGATGAGACGGTCGTTGATCTCGGTGTCAACGACCTGTTCGACGAATTTACGCAGAGAGGTGGTGTTGAATATGTGGCTTGCGACTTGTCTTTGGAATTTCCAGGTGTCACCGTCGGTGTTGAAGATTCCGTTGCCGAGGAAGTCAGTGAGGGTTTGGCGAAAGGCTTGGCCTTTTTGGTAAACTGGGAAATGGGTCTTGAGAATGTGTTGTAGGACGGCGGGATTGCCGGTCAGGACAAATCGCTGCCCCAGGCGGTGGAAGATGTAGGTATTGGCCGGTGATATGTGGACAACATCGGAGAGCCACTGGATACGACGGTCGAAGTTGGCAAGATAGTCTAAATAGGAACCAATTACAGGGTATTGTTTTGGAAGTGCCGGTGCCTTCTTCTTCTTGTTGTTGCGGTTTGCATGGGAAGGAGCTTTGAAGAGGAAGAAGAAAATGGCAGCAAGAAAGAAGAAGAGAAAGAAGAAATCCAAGAGTTGGATGTGCATGTTGCAGAGAGAACTCAGAACAAGAGGGAATAATAATAAATGAGAAAGATCTCCAATTTAGTACTTAATCGGTACTCTTAATTTGCTTTTGGTACGTGAATGAAAGAACCATGCATTGCCATGTATTTATACATGACCCTGCATGAAGTTGATCCATGATGGGACAGCCTGGGAGGGATAGATGGCTTTGAATATGCATGTGAAAGCACAAAGAAAAGATTTTGCTGTCCACTCCGCTAGTAAACTTAACGTGTTTATTAGTTGTCTACGATTTCTAGAGTATAGTTACGGTAAAAACATAGAATATATTTCTCTCCGAAAACCTATTAAAGCTTACTCCTACATATTTATTTAATTTGAGTAAATTAAGAAAGTTAGTTAAGTTAGTTAATTTGACATGTATTTTCTAAAACAATATAGTCATCTTTCTTAATTTCCATATTCCCTTTCTTACTTTATTATTATTGAGGGAGCATCAATAAGAGTAAATTAAGGAAAAAAATTAATAAATACGTAAATTATATGTCTTATATTTAAGATAAGATTAACTCTCCTAATATGTTTTATATTAAAGATGAGAAGAAGTACGTAAGTGAGCCTTGTAGATTATTAGTCAAACTTGAGTTATACTCCCTTCCGGTCCTAATTATAGGATAACATTTGAGAGTTGGTTTTGGTCGTAATTATAAGATAACATTATAATTTTTGTCAATTTCTTCATAAAATATCCCTATTTTATTCTCTCAAGTGTGTTTAGTTTTTGATAGGTATACGTATGTGGGTGCGTAGATTCTTCCAATCAGTGAAACTTTTAGATATATATAAGTGTGTGTGTATTTATATATGTATATATGTGTGTGTCTACACACAAATCTACACACACACATATATATAGACACACACATAAATGTGGGTGTGTAGATATATATGTATATTTGTGTCTGTGTCTATCAATACATGTATGTGTGTGTGCGTGTATGTACAAATATAAACACATACATGTATATATACATATATATCTTTGTGTGTATGTGTTTACATGTGTGGGTGCGTGTGCATATATATGTGTGTAGAAATATCATATATATACATATACGCATATATGTGTGTTTGTGTGTGTGTGTGTGTAGTAAGACCATTATTTCAATTAGATAGTGTGTGAAAAAGAAAATTTTAGGGTGGAGAGGTATGTGGTAGGAGCTATTGATTCACTTTTATTTATATCATTTTAAATTTATATAAAGGCATTTTGGGAAAATGAGTAAAATTAACTAATTTAACTTCTTTCATTAATCTCCACAAAATCGATTAAATATGTCTTATAATTAGGACCGGAGGGAGGGAGTATATATATGTTTATTCTATATGATAATATCACTAACAAAGCTCAGTTCAAGTTTGTAAAATTTTAAATAATAGTAATTCATAAAGTTGTGTTCAAATTCTGTTGCCATTACCATGATCTTGTAAGGATTTTTGTAAGTATTCTTTAATATTGAAGAATATCCTGACCAATTGTTTTTTTTGGGCCTTCAAATATCCTGACCATGATATGCCGCGATCTTTTCTTTTATCTGGGACCTGGATATGCCGCGATCCAACTCATTAAAACATAATAAAGTGTCAATATTAATGAAGGCGTGAAACATGTTTGAAATAAATGTATTATAAAGAGAAAATTCAAGTTAAGGACCATTCTGAACAATTAATATCAAGTGGCTCCAAAGATGTTTGTATGCTTGATTTTTTATACAAAATGAGGGGGGGGGGGGGGGACATTGCAGGCCGCTGGAGCTCAAAATGACAGGCGACTGGCTGGTGCTTTGACCTCCAGATGACCAGAGCTCCGGCCACCTGAGAATAATTTTACATCCCTCATATATCTTGTGTGAATCTATTTAATTCTCTTCTGAATGCTCTTATTTATATTATGAATTTCCTTATTGTCTAGTTAATGACCAAAATATTCATGTTAACCCTCATTTGTCTTGTTAACTTGGAAAGTGTTCTTGTAAGTATCCTTATTAGTTTTGTGAATAGACAAAATGTATTACTAATTAGCAAATAAAGGCTTCCACAAAATGAATAGAGACATTCACAAGAATTTTCAAATTAATGAAACAAACGAGGGAGTTACGTGAACACTTTAGTTATTAACAAGATGTGTAAAAGCATTTACAAGAGAAATAGAGATGTAAAATTATTCTCCAACCGGCTGCAATGTTTAACACCACCCCCCAAAAAAAAAGTTAAGGGCACAAAGTCTTTTTACTCACAAAATTCATTTTCATTTTGGTCTGTGGGCTACAGTGAAATTTCAAAATACTTTTGGGGCCATTGGATATTAATTGTCTACTTTGGTCCTGAAATGAAATTGTCCCACATGCAATATACTAACAATTATGCATGGTTTAATAAGATGGGAAAAAACGCATGGTTCATTTGTTTATCCAAAAACGCCGGTCAACGGAAGATTTGTGCGTATACAAAACGGGAAAAGAACATGTAACTGACTTTTTTTATCGGGACCAGTGAACAGATTTGGTCTGATTTTAATGGGGGTTGCACGTGAATGATTCCCATCATTAAGGAAAGAAATATAATAATGGAAGATTAACACATGGTGCATGGTTTGGGGATAGATATTCATGTCTTTTGATATTGTACACATTCACGATGGTTATGGAGGAAGGTGGCATCCTTGGAGAGGTGATGATTATTTTGTAGCATGTCCCTGTCAGATTGCCAGAAAGAAGCAAGTAAGGATTGTGCATTCAGATTCATCATTTTATATATATTGGTGGATATGAAGACGGGGAATTTTTTGTGTTTGGAAAGAAACACACCTTGAACAACAGCATTCTTGCCAATACAAGTGCAATGATGACTGCTTGACTTCGACTAACAACCGTCTAGTTGGGACAAGACTTAAAGGGATTGTTTTGGCCTCTAGTCAAGAGCTTGGGCGACCATCAAAAGAGGGGTGGGTGAAGGTGAATGTTGATGACACTTATTCTAGAGTTGCGAATAGGTGTGCATGCAAGGGGATTATTTGGAACTCTTATGGAACGTTTGTCAAAGGTTTCATTCATCCCATTACAGATGGGGACAAGCTGCTTGCAAAAATTTGGGCTTGCCTTTTGGGGCTTAAAATGACATAGACGACGGGGTTTAGGAAAGTATGGTTGGAAACAGACTCTACTAAGTGCCTTGGATTGTTTACGAGGAACACGGTACTAATCACCGAAACTTCAACATCCTTACAGAAGTTAAGGCTGCTCTATATGGATTGGCTAACAAATGTTACATGTGTGACTCACTAGCTTTTGTAGCTCCGCGGTGGACTACCTTGTGAAGAGAGGCCTTGAGCTGGGATGGGGGTTTCGGGACCTTTATCAACCTTCTGATGAACTAGCAACGCTTATCTATCAGGATTGTAATAGATGTAATAGTACAATAGGTGGTAGTTGAGGTGTTTCCAATTTTTATCAAAAAAGAAAGAAAGAAATCTTTCATTCATAATATAAGTGACTTAATAAATAATTTATAAGAAGCAATTATTATGCATACCTTATTCTTATTTATAAGAATATTTAGAGAGTATTAAAAAATTTCTTTGTTAGTCTACCATTTTGCTTCCATTTATTTGCTCATATTAATATCAATACATTTATTATCACAATCTCCAAAACATTAATTTTGGTTATCATAATAATTTTCTTATTGCATCTCCTCCACAATCCTATTTATTATATTTCCCCGTATCTTAGTATAAATTTAAATACCGATTTGAGCTAATTCAGACAACAATTAAAATTAGTTAGGTTTAATAAATATATAATTTTTTCCAATTATGTCAAATATATAATTTTTTCCAATTATGTCCTTGTGTGTGAATATGATAAGTAAGAGAAAATAAATGTAATAATTATAATCAATAAGGGATAAATTTGTAAAAAATGCAATAAATGCTTATAAAACCTAAAATGAAGTTTGTATTTTTGAGACATACACATTCACAATTTTGAATCTTATAATAAAAAACGGAAGGAGTAATAATTTCCTTGTTCTCTCTCCCATCCTCATCTCTCCATAAATTGAGAAAAATGTTACAATTTTTACCTATTTATTGTTTAAAACAAACTTCTTAAGGTAAAGTGTTTCTTAAAAAAAGGGAATGAAGATATTATCTCCAGTATTTGATATAAAATATCATTCATGCATAATATAGGAACATGTGTATTATTTGTCAATTTTCTCATTGTAATTAACGTTTACGAATGACTCCTTTGTTTTCTCTCTCATTCAAGACTTCCTTTAATATACTTCATTCGTCTCTAAATATAAGAGTTTTTTTAGAAAAAAAAAAAATTGCCTCTAAATATAAGATTATTTTGAGTTTATTTCAACAACAAATACCCTTTTTTTCATTTTGTCCTTAATTAGTTATTATACTACATATATAGATTCTCTTTCATTATATTCTCATTACTCCATCTAGTTCTTTTTATATGCAACTTTTTTTCTTATTGCACAAAATGAACTGGGATTAAGATTAGTTAAAAATAATAAATATGTCAAAAATGTTATGTCTTTTCCAAATACACCTTTATTTATAAAAAGAGTATAAGAAAGAGAATAAGAAAAAAATATTAGAGAGAATAAGTAATATATGATTGAATAAAAGAGAATTAGTGATTCAATAAAATATATTTATATATTTAATAGGAGTATAAAAAGGAAAAAGTAGTTTAAAGTTTGAGGCATAAAACAAAAGTTGCTTACATAAAAAACCCGCTCTATGAGAAAGAAATTTGCTTATAAATAAGAATGGAGGGGTATTACTCTCTCTTACTTATTCATAAATTAGGACTTTAAGAACAAAAAAGGGTTAAAGTTCATATATAATTATTACATTTAATTGTTTTCAAAATCTCACAATTCTGTTGATAGGTACTTATATACAGAGACATAGGGAGTATAAATAAAGTTAGATATTTTTTTTTAAAAAATTGAAAACATATTTAATGAATAAACTATGATAGCTTTTTTGAAAAATAAAATAAAATCACATGAGATGCCAAATCAGCAAAATAAACGGTGTCCATGATGCCTCAGTAAATTTAATACCATTAATTTTAGGTACTAGTATTTAGAGTAAAATACTTTAACCATCTTTCGAGGGTTTTTTGCCTTAATTATACTTTTTTGAAAACCTTCCTTCTATTTTAAAAATATACATTAATTTTTTATATCCAAATCATTAACACCGTTAAAGAATATTCTAAAAAGATTCTTCAAATATATTTTTAAATTAAAAATCATATTAAAATAACTTTTGTTTACTAATTTACCCCTCATTATACTAATTCCCTAATTTATCTTTTAATATTAATGTTAATTAATTATCTAATTAATATTTTTAATAAATTTAGTTTAGAACAAGTTTTAGTAATCTGTTTATATGGTAAATATTAATAACTTATTCAAAATTTGAGTAATTATTTTTAAGAATATATGTTTAATGAAATATTCTTTAAAATTTTAAATTATAAGATATTAATATGCGAATATCATAATAATAACATTTTATAATTATATAAATTAATTGAATATATGTATGTATATATTATTGCAAAACATCATCATGCTATTTAAAATTTACATGATAAGTTTAATAAATAAAAGAGATTAAAATTTGAATTTTATCAAATAATTAAAATTTATAATGATAAAATTAATTAACTTTATAATTTGATAAATTTAAAAGTATGAAAAAAATATAAAAATATATACTAAATTTTTTTAAAAAGTTTGAATAAATATTTGTGATTAGATGATTATTTTTTTGTCCAAGATTACATGACAAGTAGTAATATTTGTTTTAGGGTGAGGCATTTTGGTCAAAATAATGAGTCAATGTTGTGATTTAACGGCCAACTAACAGTTTGATGGATGGAAATTAAATATCAAAACTAGAAAGGAAGTTTATGCAATATATATTTTCTTTTGAAGGAGGTTCATATAGGCTTTTAAAATAGAAGGGATGTATCGTAATTTAGAGTAAATAGAGGGGGAGATTGATGTATTTTACTCTAGTATTTATTAAATTCTTGGGACTAACCTTATAAACCGAGTAAAAGTTGAAGGACTAAAACCTAAAGTTTGAAATTATAGGGATCAAAATAAAAAAAAAATATAGCAACTAAACATTATATGAAATCATTTTACTATTTTACTAGTATGAATTCCTTCCGTTCAACAAAATCCATGAAAATACAAGGGTAAATGAGTAAAAATACACATGTGTTTTATCCTCCCGAGCCTTACTTATACTTTTTGGGACCATATAGTTGCTTTTTTTTTAGAGAAAAATACACATGAACTTTCAAAAGTGAATCAAAGATACCATCACCGTTAAAAGAGGGTAACTGCTGTTATTTTTTTAGTGGTCCCCACCTTATTAAAAAAAAAACAAAAAATCTTAAGCTTTTTGAATTTCCCTTACTACCCCTTCTCTTCCATCCTTCTCAGATCACCCTCCACTAGGAATTTTCTTTTTAGATACTGGTGTTCTTACTCCCTGTTTTCTTGCCACTGCTTTTCTTGGATTTCTTTGCACTTGCACCTCTTCTTTTCAAATCAATGCGTTTTACTGTCATAGAATTTATACTTTCTTGGGATTTCACGTTCCAACGTAACATATCTGGATCCTCTGCTTCAATCACCGTCACCTCTGAAATTTGGTCATCGCAAGCTTCTGCTTGATCTGAGCAAATGCTCTGAAAATTCCTTTTTCTCGAGAGATTTTCAGACCTCTCTTCCGGAAAGCTATCAGGATTCATGCACACGTCCATATATTCCTCACTCCTGGTAACAAGAACTTGTTCATCGGGGTTTTCCCTCTGAAATAAACAAATTTCCTCAGGTTTTATCCTGAATGGATTGTTGTCAGGAACCTTTAACGGAATTTCATCAGGAATATTTTCTTTTTCTGCGTTTCCACAAGTTACCAACGGTCTAACAAGTTTCTGAAGTGCCCACGCTTCACCAGAATACTTGTCCTTGTTCGCGATCAGATCGACGTTGTCGCTGTAGGCATGAAAAATGATCCACGCCATTAGACATAATGAAAAGAATGCATGACATTGACAATTGTGGATAAAAGCACTGACGCATTTAAAGAAATTCATTAGACTGCCCAATAAAATCAACTTCGAATTTAATAAAGATCTTTCTACAAACCACATGACTTGCCTGTACTGTTTTCTCTGGCATTATGGGAGTCATATGTTGGATATATTAAAATTCCATTAATTCTATTAATTGGCCCACATTAATTCCTGTTTTGTAACCGTCCATTAATTCAGTAACGGCCCAATCAATACGCAATAATTGCTAATTGATACACATAAATGCCTTTATCTCCGTGATGGCCGAGGGTAATTCGAACGTGTAAACTTTTGGTCCCCCGATCGCTCCGAGATTGAGACAAGCACATCATCCGCAGATTGAGAGAGAAGGACTAGCAGGATCGAAACTCGGAGTTCGTCCCCCGCTTGCTTCCGGGAAACAAATCAATGGCGGGAGGTATTTATGATCTCTATTTCATTTTTCCGCATTGATCTAAATGTTAATCTGTGTTTAACATGTTTAGATCGCTTAATTTTCCCACATCAAAGACTTTTTTTTTTTGCTCAGAACAGATAATGATATTACCAAATAAGAGAGTTCCACAAACAAGTACTACAACATCGAAGATACAATGCACGTACCAACATAATCAAAACAATAAATAGAAAAGCAACAACAAAGGACAACAAAAGACTTAGTAGATCCCTGTATCAGCAACGTGGGAGGCAGAATCATCCACAATCGAATTTATCTCTTGCACATCCAAGGCTAGAACAGACAACAAGGAAGGTGATGGTCGGAAGACCCACCCGATCGGGCACACCTCCTTATAAGCATTCGCCGCCAATAGATCGCAGACTCTATTACCCCTTCGAGGAACAAAGGATAACTTAAACCCAGCCTTGTTTGTAAAGAAACAGATTATATCATGAAGAATGCTTCTACACTTCCATTCACATAACACTATTGATCTAGCATTCACAAAAGTTACCAAAGTAAGACAATCAGACTCAAACACCACCTTGTCATGTCCCAAATCCAATGCCAACATAAGCGCCTTCTTGAGAGCTAGAGCCTCCGTCATAAAAGCTGAAATGGATTTGAGTTTATCCACATATCCCCACTTAAATGAGCCATAATTATCTCGCAAATCACTCCTACTGACCCGCCGATTCCCGCCCGCCACAAAGGCTCCATCGATATTATATTTCAGCCACCCACAAACCGGAGGAGCCCAACGATCGGGTCCAAGGTCGGCCCACTCGGGGATGTTTTCGCCGAGGACGTCGATCCCATTGAACCCTTAAATCAATATTATACCGTTAGCACAAGCAATTACAAAGAACGGATCGGGATCCACATGGTTGAATACCTTCTCATTTCGCTTCCATATTAACCATAATAGCCCTTGCAAATATGAGAAATATCTTTATCGCAAGAATAGGAGATTAGTAATCATCAACCACCATGCATTAAAATTATGAACATTAGAACAATCTAATCTAGCCCCCAAGCTACACCCAAACCACACACATCTAGTCCAATAACGGTGAAATAATAAATGCTCTATGCTTTCATCACCGCCCTCAGATTGGACACAATTTAATTCTCGGAATGTTTTTCGCTATACGAGCATTGTTAGTGGCAACAGCGTTATTTAGGAGGCGCCATATAAATTGCTGGACCCGTGGGATGGTTTTGATGCTCCAAATTGATGTCCAACAAGAAGAGGGGATCACAACCGAAGAGCTAGCCTTCTGCTTTTTGACCACGACCCTTTCCTTGTTTGTGTGGTATCCACCTTTGACACTATATTCTCCATTAACAAGACTCATCCACACTAACTGTCTTCCAAATCATTCTCGGAATGCAAATTGCCCTAATAGCCTCTATAGCCTCTCGGTGGAACAATATCAATAATGGGAGCCAAGGACCACCGCCATCTACTATGAGATCACACACTCTTCCTTTTGTAATAATATATTCGTACTATCCGGAGGTTTCACAAATGGCTCAAATCCCGGAATCCATGGATCCCCCAAACCCGAATGTCGTGACCAGCCCCAACTTCCCACCGACTCTTTCTTCAAGAAATCCCTACCATCAAGCAAACTTGACCAACACCATGATGCCTTGTGACCTTTACCAACATCAAGGAATTCATCCTTAGGAAAATAAACACTTTTAATTACTCTAGAACAGAGATCTTGAGGACGAGTCATAAGACGCCATGCTGTTTTTGCTAATAAGGCCTCATTCATGATTGACAAATCACGGAAGCCCATACCTCCTTGCTTTTTTCCCAACGTAAGATAGTCCCAAGCTTTCCAATGCGTACGACCACTAGAAGCATTTCCCCCACCAAAAATTAGCAATAAGTCCATGAATTTCCCGCAAGTCATGAGGGGAAATTTGAAGCGATTCATGGGATAGATAGGTATAGCTTGAATTACGGCTTTAATCAACACTTCTCTCGTCGCCGATGAAAGGAATTTATAACTCCAACTCGAAGTTTAAGCGTACCCTTTCTCGAATATAGGCTAAAGCTTGATTCTTCGTCTTCCCCATATGCTAGGGATACCCAAGTATTTACCAGGGTCTTCGGATATGGGAATCGTAGTTTGTGCCCACGCCCATACGAACCTCGGTTGGAGTATTGGATGAAAAAAATAAGCTGGATTTCTCAAGGTTTAGAGCCTGGCCAGATGCATCACAATACAACTTCAGAATCTTCGCCAACTGACCACAGTAGTAACGGTTAGCCCTCATATAAACAAGAGCGTCATCCGCAAAAAAACTATGGGTTAGAACCGGACAGCTGAGACTCAATTTAATGCCTTTAATTAATCCTGCATCCTGACTTTTAGAAATCATCAATGATAGAACTTCTGCAACTAGAATAAACATATACGGTGATAGAGGGTCCCCCTGGCGTAAACCCCTACGAGGAGAGAAAGAGCTTACTTGTTCACCGGATAGACACACATTTAACTTCACCGATCTCACACACTTCATTACCAGAGAAACCCAAGCCCTATCAAAACCAAAACAGATAAGCACATTTTCTAGAAAATCCCATTCTACTCTGTCGTAGGCCTTGCTCATGTCCATCTTAAGGGCAAATTCATACTTACCACTGATTCTTTTCCTCTTCAAGTAGTGATAAACCTCATGAGCGATAATTATATTATCATGGATGCACCGCCCTAAGACAAATGCCCCTTGGTTAGGGGAAATACAGCAATCAAGTAAAGGCCTCATTCGATTAGCCATAAGTTTCGAAATGATTTTATATGAAAAATTACACAGACCAATGGGTCGAAATTGAGACACATGCTCCGGCTTACTCACTTTAGGGATCAGAATTAAATTAGTCTCATTGATAGGGTCCAAAATAGAGTTTCCAGCAAAAAATTCCAGAACCATGGTATAGATAGATTCACTTACCTCCGGCCAAGCGTTTTGGTAGAACATGCCAGAAAATCCATCCGAGCCCGGAGCCTTTGAACCACCAAGACTAAACGCTGCCTCCTTGATGTCCTCCCTAGTAATCGGCTTCAAAAGGGACTGATTCATCTCATCAGTTATTTTTTTATCAATGAAGGAGAGAACAGGTTCCATGCGGTCAGGTTCTGATGAAGAAAACAGGTGCTGAAAGTAGTTTGCAATATTTTCCTCCACCTCATTCTTCTCTAAAAGCCATTGCCCCGTATCATCTTTAATGCTAGTTATCTTGTTTTTCCGCCTTCTTCGACCGTTTGTTGATAAGTGGAAAAAATGAGAGTTTTTGTCTCCCGCCGTAAGCCAGCTCACCCTTGACCTTTGCCACCAAAACTTCTCCTCCAGCTCAAGCAGCCTCTCTATTGCCGACTTCACATCACACACAGCCTTGGTATCCTCCCTTGAACGGTTACCACGAGAAAGGACATCCAGTTGCTTTTTCAATTTCTCCAAAAGGATTGCATTATTAGGGAACTCAACTTTACTCCACTCCTCCAACACCATTCTGCAACTCTTCAGGTGGCCCGTAAAAGAGCCAATTGCTGATTCACTATCGCCCACAGGCCGTTGCCAACTACTGTTTACTATTTGCTGAAAATTCGAATGGTAAACCCAGCTTTCTTCAAATCGGAATTCCTTCTTTCTGCACTTGTGCGATGGTTGGCATATAACATGTAATAAATGATGATCCGACCCAGCAGGCGTCACATTGAAGACTTGGATATTAGGAAAGAGTAGTCGAAGGTGACAATTACCAAACGCTCTATCAATGCGTTCCCAGATAATATCCATGTCCTCCCTGTTATTGCACCATGTGAAACGGTAGCCGATGAATCCCAGATCCTCTAAATCACACTCTGCCACAAAACACTGAAAATTCAGAATCTGCCTCCAAGCTCTTGGACGTCCACCCATCTTCTCTGTCTGAGACAGTAAGTCATTAAAGTCACCTAGGCAAAGCCAGGGTTCCGAAATACTCCTACTTATCCTAGTTATTTCTTGCCAACATATCATTCTATGTTCTTCAGAAGTAGGCCCATACACAAAAGAGATGTACTTCGGGGAGGCAAATTCACCAGCTTCTATCCATGTGTGAATTAAGTGGGGAGAAGAGAAAAGAACATTAACCTTGATCTGGTCAGACCACCAAAGTGCTAGTCCTCCACCTATACCCAAAGGTTCCACCAACCACTCCTCTGAAAAGCCACACCTCCTACGAATCTTCCTAACATAACTTGCCTTTTGCTTTGTTTCCGATAAAAACACAATCAGGGGCTTTTTGCGGAAGCACTCTTCCTTTAAGTTCCTGGCTGTCAAGGCAGTCCCCAGGCCTTGACAGTTCCAGGCTAAAACATTCATGATGAACCGGTGGTTGGTCCCATCCAACCACCGGCGTTTTGTTCAAAAGAAGAAGACTGTACCTCTGAAATTTCAATACCTCCGGAGACCCAATCTGCTGGGAAGTCAATTTCAGGAACCATCGCTGATTCCACGCTTGCATGATGCCCCTCATTTTTCCTGTTCCGAATTGAGGCTTTAACAGATCTGAAACTCTTCCGACGGGCTCTCGATGCGGGAACGCTCCCAGAGGGAGACTCAGGAATAATAATTGGCACCTCAAAGTTGAGTTTATGATGACGCTTTACCTCAGCTGGGCCCAATTCAGTTTCATATTGTCTTTTAATGTGAAAGCTACGCAGCGACACGGCCACTGCAGAAATGGGAGAAAGCCCAGCGTTTTGTTTACCACGGTCCACCTTAACATCTCTTTCTGAGTGGACCACATTAATAACTGACTCAATGGGAAAATCCACATGGTAAGAAGGCTGCATAGTCGAATCCACTGGGCTCTTTAGTTTCAAATCATTCGACCAACCACAAGGGCTTCTCTTCTCACTTTGGCCCACATCGCCTTTCCCCGGTCAGGCCCAGCCAAAGAAGAAGGATCCACAAAAAACTCTTTGGTCAACTCAGGCTCACGTGATCCTCCATCATCAAATGCATTAAATTTCACCAAACCCTTTTCTGAGTCCCCTGAGACCTTAATATTCGAGCCCCTCTCCACCCCTATCTGATTAGACGCAAACCTCTGACAGCCCACAATCCCTTGGACAGCTTGTCCGATCCTCTGACAGGTCTCCGACCTCGGACTCGAATTGCCATCTCCCACCTTCTCCTTTTCCGGCGATCCACTCCGGCGAGGCTTGCTGGGTTGTTCATGCTTTCCGAAAAACTGAGCTTCATTCCAATCCTCTCTACAAATTTCCAGAGAATCTTCTAATGTCCAAACAGCTGGAGTACTCAGCCAACTTCCAAACTCCGGTGAGTCATCGTCCCTAGGCGAGCAATCCGATGAAAATTTACAACCCCTACCATCGTGACCGATGCGGCCACAGGAGTAACAGAATATCTGTAACCTCTCGTATTTTACCGACACCCATGCCGGCTCTTTATGCTCTCGTGGAACCCAGAATCCAGAGGTCAGAGGTTTATCAATAGGGATAAGAGATCTCACCCTTACATAACCACGCCCCAGTCTACCCTCTTTGAAAGGCCTCTCATACATAACAGCTTCCCCCACCGAGTCTCCAAGGATTCGGGCATTATTACTATTAAATGTCTCTAAAGGGAGTCCATGGAACTGGACCCAAAAAGGAACCACATCGAAGTTAACATCCTTAATAACCATGCAATCCTCCCAGACTTGGAGGCTTAACAAGTGCCCTAGAATCGACCATGGTCGACCCCTCAATACACGACTGAAGTCTTTGGTTTCCTTAAATCTGAAGAGAAACGTAAGATCGCTTCGGTCCAGATCATGAACTTCCAATCCATCCTCCATTTGCCATCCCTTCTTAATCATCGAAATAACAGTAGGGATGTGTAGATTTTTGCTAGATAGAATTTTACCAGCGAGCGTATGGCCATGGCTAACCTCCTTCCGGTCAATAGATAAACACACTTGCTTCTTCTTGCCGGAATGAGAGCTCTGACCCAACTCCATCTTTTCGAACTCACCCAACCACGCACCCACGCCTCAAGAGAAAAAACACACAAACAGGAAAAGGAAGAAAGGGGTTACAAAGATCTCCGATCAGGGACCGACGATCTGAAAGAGACCCCAAGAGTCCCACCAACCCTCACAGAGAAGAGAGAAACACCCACGAGGAGAGAGAAAAGCGTACGCATATTAAATCATAAATGAAGAATAGATCCACATCACATCAAAGACTTTGAACAAGCGTTTCTGTGTAGATGCTGCAGAAACTTGGACTTTCCGGTGTTGGCGATTGCTCTTGAGGACAATCGGACGCACAGGGAGTCCGGAACATTCGAGTTTAGAAAAGGCTTTCTTAGTTGAAGGATTTAAGTTTCCTTCTGCTATTGTGGTAACTATTTCTGGAGGGATTTGTCTAATTACATTTCAGTCCCAAAAATGCTGGGAGAGAAGTTGATAACTTTGCTGGGTGTGAGGAATTATAAAAGATCCAAAATAGGCAGAGAAGAATACATGAAGAATTTGAGGATACGATCCCAAAAAATCAAGATTTTCCATCGAAGGACTGAAGAAGGTTTTGCAGAAGCGGCGTGAGGTGCTTGAGCTCCTTTGCAGTGGGATCATATCTGCAGAAAATGGAGTGAAGGGACGAAGGAGATGAGAGATGGAAGTTGTAGTAAGGGAAATTCAAAAAACTTAGGATTTTTGGTTTTTTTAATAGGGTGGGGCCCACTAAAAAAAATAACAACAGTTACACTCTTTTAATGGTGATGGTATATTTGCTCCACTTTTGAAAGTTCATGTGTATTTTTGCTCCAAAAAAAAAAACATATGGTGTTGGACGCTTCTGAGAGTAAAACACATGTGTATTTTTGCTCCTTTACTCAAAATACAAAGTTGATTAAAAATACGACTTTCTCTGGGCTTCTTATATTATATAGAGTAAATACCATTTCTGGTCCCTAAAAAAAACACGGACCCCATTTTCGTCCTTAGGGACTAAAATAAGACATTTTTATAGATTAAAAAGAGGTTTTTGGAAATTTTCAAGGGATCAAAATGTTCACCAATCAGCCCTTATTCATCCTTTTCATGAACTAAAAAGGGATTTTCTTTATGTGAGGGATCAAAATAGGGTCAGCATTTTTTTTTCAGGGACCAAAGGGTATTTACTCTATTATATATAGATGGGCTAATTGCTAATGCCAAAGTACATCTGAAAAAAAAAGTACTGAGAAAATATAGTCACATGAGGCTGACAAAAATTACAGGCAGAAGATATAAAAGTTTAAAAACCTTCTTAATATCACTATAAAGTACAGGGAAAATAAGAAACAGGTGGGACGACAAGTTTTTTTTTAGTTGCTCATCCTATATCTAAAGCTTTGCCTTAACTAATTTGGATCTAACTTGTGTCGTGCACCTGACTATGGTGGGTGAGTCTCCAAACGGAGCTTTTCTGTATTCAAAAGATTTGAACTCGAGTCCTTACTTAAGCAACACAAGCCGCTTATCACTTGTGTTAATCTAAGTTAACCTCACTACTTTTGTCTTAACAAGCAGAAGTATTATTACTTTTTAGGGCCGACAAACACATGAAGTATTACAGACTCAGGTCATGTTCAAATCCGTTAGAAAAAGAATCTTGCATGCCAATAAGGTCAAACAAGTCATTCCCTCTCATTCCAACAAGCCCAATAATGGAAGCCCAAATTTCCCTAATCCCCTTTCTCTCTCTAACTACGTTAAGCAATAATAGCGGGAGACAGCGTCAATAATGGATTCAACAATAAATTTTAAGTCACTTGATAAGGATATTGACTTGTAATTATAAGGTTACATTTTTAAATCTCACTGATGTGAAAATTTTATTAGTGGGTGACTTGTAAGCACCTATATAGGCGCTCTTTCAAGCAATAGATATGTTCTGACCTTGATTAGCCCTCTAATCCAACTCATTTAAATTTTTTTATAACCCAAAAAAAAAAAAAAAAATATACATTAAAACAAGGGTTAAAGGGCTAGTTTGCTATGGAAGTTTTGCTAAAGGGAGCGTCTAGCACCCGAAAGTTTTTTGGGTACCAAATTTGTCCTGGAAGTATGAATGTAACACCCCAAATTTCTAACAATTATAATGACATAAAATTTCAATGATTTTATAAATAACTACTGGAATTCAAAATAACTAAAATTTGGGGAAGTGTTCGCCGCACTTGTATCGGGACAAGTGCAAGGCTACTTATTACATTAATCATAAATCAACTTAAATAGGTGTATTTTATTCAAAATAAAGAAAATAAAATAAGAAAACTAGCTAGAATCCCGAATGATCTTTCTCACTTCTCACTTCTAGCCCCAACTCTTGACACTGTTTCAACGAAATTTGTTCCCCAGAAGGATCATCGCAGCCCATGAACACACACATCAAAGAAAAAGCCGGTAATCCTAATAAACACAATTTATATGGCTCGATATATTAATAAAATCAAATACGTAATCACATAGTGATTTAATCAAATAACAAATCCAATATTCGCCATATATATACATATATTCACACCGAATCAAATATCATTCTTTATCTTTATTAAATTCGTATAGACCCTAAACCGCATACCTATTTAGTTTAGTGGGAAGAGAACCATGGTAGATCCGGAAACTCGCGTCTACCCCGTGACCTTAAACCCGCCAGTCACAATCATCAATTGGCCATAAACATATCAACATTTCTTCCTAGTGTGACACCTCTTCCCAAAGTTGCTACTAGTGTCCTAAACCCCGCGAGACACCACTTTGGGAAGAACGGATACTATCTTTTCACATCGGTGGCATAAAGCCCAAAAGTTGTGTTCACCATATTGGGAGGTACCATCCCAAAGCTATCCTCCCATGGTTAAATTGTTTTAAAACACACATAAAATAAAATCCTAAATTATCTTTATTATTTAATTATCTTATATATATATATATATATCTTTATATTTTTATTTTTATTTTAATTAAATATAAATGTAAAGATATTTTGACCTAAAATCTGTTCATGACTTATCTTATTGCGTATGAGGTATTATATAAAGAAAAGAAAATCAAACAATAAGTAAGTAAATGAATAAAAGAGACATAAGTAATTATATTAAATTTCGAAGAGAATATGACGCAGGATCAGGTATAACTTGTAATTGTCGTACGCAAGCCGAAGCAAATTGAATCCATTGTATTGAATTTGATTAGAAAACAAATAAAACAAAACAACAACAAAAACGCACAGGCAAAGGACGCACGCAAGCCGAGGAAGCAAATTCCACCGTATTCAATTGATTAGCAAGAAAACGCACGGGAAGTTTGGGCGCACGTAAGCCGAGGAAGCAAATTGAATTTTCAAACACAAAGAAAAACGCACAGGAAGGAAATTGGAATCAATGATTTAATTGATTCACGCAGACCGAGGCAAAATCAATTGCAATCAATTCATGAGGGAAAAACGCACAGGCACAAATTACACAACAAATTGGTTTCTATGACCTAGGGATCAAGATCACCTATCAAGATATTAAACTAACCTAAAATTCATGGGGATTAGGATTACCTGGTCTCCGTGTTGCTAACCTCCTAAGAGAACAATTGACGAGAGTACGGAACGAGGGTGTAGTAGCATAGGAAAGTTTAGCGGCGAATAAAATATTGGGTCTTTCTAGGTTTAAGCGGCTAGACCTAATTTTATAATTAAAACTAGGATTTTAGCTATTGGGTTGGGCTATTTACTTATTCCCGATAAAATAAATTAAAACAAATTGTAGAGTTTTATTATTAGATATATTTTGAGTCTGATGATGAATTCAAAAATTTAAAATATAATTTGATCTAACTAACTCCTAGATTCTCGGATCTAATCTTGACTAATCTAATAATACTATTTATAAAATAATATGATTACTACAGAAACAATACAACCTTATTAATTTTTTTTTTTTTCTATTATTAATCATTATTATTTTATTAGTATTATTTTAATCTATTAATATCATTACTATTTCTATTATTACTCGGGGTATTACAATGAAAAAGGTACCAAATTTGCCCTGGAAGTATGAAAAAGGTAGCAAATTTGACCGTTTAGTTTAATCGAGAGTGTACACGTGGCATGCCACCTCATCAACCTAATAAGAGTTAAGTATCATTTTTGCCCGGAAGTTTTCACTAAGAGCAAGTTTGCCCCCGGAAGTTTTCACTAAGGAGCAATTTTTACCGGAAGTTTACAAAACGTATCAATTTTGCCCTTCTTTTTCGCATATTAAATTTGACTATTAAATTAGTCAAAGACCACGCATGTCATGCCTTGAAAAGGTCAAACTTGAGTCGAGAAGAAGGAGATCCTGAGATGTTGAGTTCAAGGCGCCCGAGAATTTGTGAAGCCGAACTAGTCACAGGAAGCATCACTTATGATCTAAGCAAATGGTTAGTCTATACAAACGGTGGCCCGGCCGATTAAGCCCGAGGCCCTCCATGGCCAATTTCAAATTTTTGGCTTATTTTTCAAGCCCGAGCCCCCCAGTGCCCGAGGCGGGGCTTAAACGGCCCGCCCGATTTCCCGACTCTAGTCCCTGTGACCAGTTTAGCTTCACAAATTCTGGCCGCCTTGAGCTCAACATGTCAAGGATCTCATTCTTTGACTTCAAGTTCGACCTTTTTAAGGCATGACATGTGTGGTCTTTGACTGATCTAATAGTCAAATTTAATATTGGGAGAAAGAAGGGCAAAATTGCTACTTTTGTAAACTAAGGGCAAAATTGCTCCTCAATGAAAACTTCCGGCAAAATTGCTCCTCAATGAAAACTTCCAGGGCAAAAATGATACTTTTGATTGATGAGGTAGCATGCCACGTTTGATGAGGTGGCATGCCACATGTGTACTCAGTTAAACGTAACGGTTAAAATTAACGAAGGGGCAAATTTGCTACTTTTTTCATACTTCCGGGGCAAATTTGATACCCTAAAAACTTAGGTCTTGGCGGGCCCAGAAGAAACTTCCGCAGCAAAAGAAACTTTGGCAAATTAGATATTTAACCCTTAAAACAAATGTCTATTATAAATAAATGTCCAGCTCATCATATATTTGTAAGGTCATCTTTCCAAATCACATTGCCATATGAGCCAAGTTAATGGCCTTAGTGCCACATAGGATAAATTTACGCTGTCAAGTGTAGCTCCAAATTCTTTTCAAAGTTTAGGGACCGGCAATTATAAACATAATGAGTAAACTTGAAGGATTAAAATCACCTATTTTAAACTTTAGGGGTAAAATTAAAATTAGGTGAAACTTTAAAGACTAAAAACTAAAAGTGATATTAATCCATTATTTAATTTTGTGCCACATATTTTTATTTTAATCATTTCTTTTTACTTTTTGGGAAACTTGCTGCTTGTTGCCCAGGTTGTCACATGGAAAAACGAAGCTTCCTAATTTTGTTTCGAGCGTTGACTACAAACCGCACAGCCGCCGTTAAGAACAAATAAGGTTTGACTCTAATGATATGACATCACTCCCCATTTGACTGGACAACCAGATAATTAAATTAAGAATATTTTCAAAGATATATTAATACATTTTCTATAAATAATAATAATAATAATAAAAAGCAAACAAATATTAGAAAAATTTGCGAAGCTTCCTGCAACGTTAAGAAAAAAGCTTTAAAAAAAATTAGGAATAAAAAATCTGAACTGCATTTAGTGCAAGATTCTGTGATGCTGTATACACGAAGCTTTTCTATTTTTATAATTCAAAATATAATAGTTTCTGAACGAAAGAACGTGACCACAACTCCACAAGTTTCATAATGGAAGGAGATCTTCTCCTTATCTTATTTATTATTTTTTCTCCTTAGCTTCATCTGGGCTCTTGATTGGAAAAGTGAAAGAAAAATTAAAGTAGTATTGTATTGATTGGATGAATGTGATTTAGAGGTTATGAGGGATAATGAGAAAATGATGATGAGAGAAACCCAACCCATAATTCACCCAGTATTAAAAATCTGACCAACCAATAAACCGGGTAATGGGACAATTCTCAAGTTAGACTGATAATAATTAAAAAATTATATATTTAAACTAGAATATAAAGAAGTATCTACTAACAACTCATATATAGGATATTGTCATTACCGTTTTTTACACCGTTAGATCATAATTTTAATATGAGAGAAAAATGATAAAGGTAGATGAAATTCGATCTAACGATGGTAGTGATAAGAAATTGGTAGTAATAATATCCTATCCTATGTACTATATGTTACAATAATATATTTATATATGAACAATTTAAAAGGCATCAAACTAATTTAAAAATCTGAATCTTATTAGAAGGACTAGAGAAAAGGCATTTTTTTTATTTTTTTTTTTTTTTCATTTCCTTTTTCTATTTTCCTTTTTTTCTCTCATGGATTATTTTCTAAGTAAACATATTTTTTTTTTTTTTTATAGTTCTTACTCTTAATGTATTTTTGAGCAATTTTTTTTAATAAAAAAAAGTGAGGTGAACCGCTAACCCAGCCAATTTAACTGAGGGAGGTCACACCATATCACTTTCCTCCCGGTTTCCATGCTCGTCAGGACTAGTGATGGGTCACCTTTTGCCGAGTCTTATATATAAGACAAGAGGGAGTGATTTTTATATCTAACTATCTATAATATTTTTTATTCAATTTCTAGCACAAATAATAGCTAAGATAATTAATTTTTTTATTTACATGATTGATTTATGGGGAAAAGATAAAAAAATATCATTAAACTTTAAAATCTCAAATCGGTATTGTTGTCTATAAGAATATATGTATTAATTATAAAAGTAAAGTAATTGATAACTCATTTAAATAAGAAATCACTAATTTAGGATTTTGAAGTTTAATAGATTTTTTTTCCACTTTCCTTGATTTTTATTCTCATGATACAAAAGTATATATCTAATCAAATAAAAGGCCCTTTTTTTCACTGCAAACTAGAAAGCCAGGTTTTAGGCCAAAGAGTGAATCGTGACCGGAAAACCGCCCTTCATCCTAGTGGTCAAGATGGAGATGAACTGGGGTTCCATCCCTTCCGGCATCGCCGGAACCACCGTGAACCTCGTCAGAATTGCCCCCGCCACCCTCTTCATCTGCAGGTATGCCATCTCCTTCCCCAGACAAATCCTAGGTCCCGCCTGAAACACCGGATAGCTAAACGGATCTCTCGCCACATACCTCCACTTCTCTGATTCTTCATCGCTTCCCTCTCTCTCTAACCATCTCTCTGGCTTATACTCTGCCCAATCACTTCCCCAAAGCTTCTCCATCCTTCCCATGGCGTACACATGATACGTCACTCTCATCCCCTTCTTCACGGCGGTCCCATCTGGCAACACATCGTCGGCGACTACTTCTTTTGAGTTCAACGGCTCCGGCGGGTACAGCCTCATGCTCTCGCTCAACGCTGCGTGGGTGTATACCATATCTTTCACTTCATCATACACAGTGACTTCTGATTTCTCGCTCGCCTCCTTCACAATCTTCTTCGCTACTTCAGGGTGCTTCGAGAGAAGCCAAAAAAACCATGTTAATGCGGCAGAAGTGGTGTCCTTACCGGCCAAGATGAAGCTGATTACAATGTCTGTCACGAAATCCTCGTCGGAATGCCCCGAACTCAAGAACCTTGATAACATGTCAGTTGATTCAAGCGAAGACCCATTGGGGAGCTGGCGTTTCTTATTTCTAACTATGTTCTTAGCGAATTCGCGAACTTCAGAGATTGCTAATCGTAATTTCTTTTCAGATCCTATGTCGAGAAGCTTCTTTATTTGCCAGATTAAGGGATGGATGTAAGAAGACCTTCTGCCGCTGATCTCAACGGCAGCGTCGAAAGCCAGAGCAAACTTGCTTTGCCCCAGTGATGGAGACAGGTACTCTAGGTCGAATCCAAAAGCAATTTTGCAAATGTTGTCAAACGCGAATCGTTGAAGGATGTCTTGTAAATCAAGGATTTGGTTTTGGGCCGCCGCAGTGGCCAGAATCGGAATAAGGCGGTCGTTGAGCTCGGTGTCCACAACCTGTTCGACGAATTTACGCAGAGACCTAGTGTTGAACACATGACTTGCGACTTGCCTTTGGAATTTCCAGGTGTCTCCGTCAGTATTGAAGATTCCGTTGCCAAGAAAGTCAGTGAGGGTTTCGCGGAAAGCCTGGCCTTTTTGGTATACTGGGAAACGGGTCTTGAGAATGTGTTGGACGACGGCAGGATTGCCGGTCTCGACAATTCTCTGCCCCAGGAAGAGGTGGAGGACGTAGGTATTGGCTGGTGATATCTGGATGACATCAGAGAGCCACTAGATCCTGTTGTCGAAGTTGGCAATAAGGTCTAAATAGGAACCAATTAGAGGGTATTGTTTTGGGAGTGCGTCCTCCTTCTTCTTGTTATTGTTTGAATGGGAAGAAGCTTTGAAGAGGAAGAAGAAAATCACAGGAAGAAAGAAGAGGAGAAAGAAGAAAGCCACGAGTTGGACGGTCATATTGCAGAGAACTCAGATGAAGAAGGGACTAATGAAAGTGAGACTATTATGACAAAGGTGTAATTTACTACTAACAGTTTACTTTTGGTGCGTGAATGAAGGAATCCTGCATTGGTTTTTATTTATGGACGGCCCCTTCGCTAAGTCAACCTAACGTGTTTATGACTTTATGTTTACATATGATTTCGAGAATATGAGTATTAAAACTTAACACGCTAGCTTCATGCGTGGGCCCTGTTGATTAACCAAACTTGAGTTATATATGTTGTAATATATCACAATATTTTGTTCAAGTTGATATATATATATATATATAAGATTTTTACGAATAGTAATTCATGAAGATTTCACTAGTACAAAAAAGAGCTTTAAGACCGTCTCATTTAGATCGGATTATAAAGAATCAGGTCTTAAAAGTATGACTGGTGACCGTTTCGTAGATATAAAAAAAATTTTGGACCGGATTATAAAGGACCCGGTCTTAAAAATATGACCGGTGGCAGTTTCATAAATATATAGAACACTTTTAAGACCGGATTATAAAAAATCCGGTCTTAAAAGTATGGTCGGTGACAATTTCGTAAATATATAGAACACTTTTAAGACCGGACTATAAAATATCTCGTCTTAAAAGTATAACCGGTGGCAATTTCGTAAATATTGTGAGAAGACGCCGATCAGAGATGAGTCCGAGAATGCGAAGATTTATTCCTTCGTTTAATTGGAATTATATACAGATGCTAATAAGTAAATAATCTTCTGACCTAGGCAGTTCTTATAATCTAGGGATTACAATCAGGAATATAATTACGAAGTTCAAAAAACCATGATCTGCTAACTTAATTCCTAAAATCTCTCTAACAACTTAATTAAGATGATTACAATCAGGAATATAATTACGAAATTCAAAAAATCATGATCTGCTAACTTAATTCGTAAAATCTCTCTAACAATTAATTAAGATTATTATAATCAGGAATATAATAACGAAATTCAAAAAACTATGATCTGTTAACTTAATTCCTAAAATCTCTTTAACAACTTAATTAAGATAACTGCACAATATAATCGTATATACTAACTAATTAAATCTGAACTTCCAACAAATATATAGAACACTTTTAAGACCGGATTATAAAAGATTCGGTCTTAAAAGTATGACCGGTGGCAATTTCGTAAATATATAGAGACTTTTAAGACTGAATTATAAAAGATCCGGTCTTAAAAGTATGACCGTAGCAATTTCATAAATATATAGAACACTTTTAAGACCGGATTATAAAGGATCCGATCTTAAAAATATACTTTTAACACCGGTTTTTACAAACAACCGGTCTTACAAGTGTTAAAAAAAAAAAAAGAAGCTAATTTCGCTAAACTCGTTAAGTCCGTGAGCGTGCTTGTCTTCTTGGTGATATAACATTTGCTTAGTTATAAATTCAACGAGTGTCCCAATAGTCTCACGGGTCAAATCCTCAGCAAGAATGACATCCTCTTCCTCTAACCTACTCGCAATCTTTGTAAGTCATCCTAAGAGCCACACAATCAAATCCTTGACAACGTTGGCAGTGAGATGCTTCGAGGGTTTTGCGATGACATCAACTCCAATTCTCAGCAACGGCGCAAGCATACTGCTTCGATGATTCTGGACGACAGCGGCTCCTTCCTCTTCGATCTATGGCTCCTCTCACGCCGCCTTCGCACAGATCTGGCTTAAAATCAAACCCAGATCTCTTCTTGCTTAAGTCTGTTTGCTTCTACCTTGACCGCTCCTACTCAAATCTGGAGTTGCTTGAAGTTTTGCCAGCATCGACAAGAGGATCCTGCTCATATTTGGTTGCTTTAAGCTTGTGATTTTTTTATAGATCTAGACTTCAATTTCACCTCTGATTTTATATTGATTCAAATTCGATTTCCATAGTGAATGATTTCTATTTCTCGGTTATGTTTTCTTATTTCGGACTTTGTATTCATCTTTTTTGTTTTTCTTGTTGGTGTTGCTTCCAATCTTCTCTTCTTTTTTGTTTTTCTTGTTAGTGTTGCTTCCAATCTTCTATTGGTTCTCTATCGATGATGACGGAGGGACATTCAAAATGTTGTCAGATCTGGTGATTTGGGACCGGTTGTTTCATTTGGGTTTTTTCTTTCTTTTTTATTTTTATTTTTATTTTGAAACACTTTTAAGACCGGATATTTCAAAAGTTCAGTCTAAATTTTTAAGACCGGTCGTTCATCCGGTCTTAAAAGTTAGACTTTTAAGACCACTTGGAACATGACCGGTCGCAGATCCAGTCTACGATACTTTTTTCGCCCGGTCTTAAAAATGTTTTTTGTACTAGTGTTTGTTCAAATTATGTTGTCAATACCATGTAATTATTCTTTAATTCTTGAAGACCCATCCTGACCCGATATTTGGAGATCCAACTCATTAAAACATTATAAAAAGTGTCAATATTAATGAAGGCGTACATTAAAACATCTTAGTCATAAATATATAAATTACATATGGTTAATTTGTTTGTCCAAAATGCCGGTCAAAGGAAAATTTGTAGTCTAGAAACAAAAATATTAGGAAAAATCAAGCAAGGTCTCAATTAAGAAATAATAATATGAGAAAAGTCTCATAACTTGTCAATGATAAATGAAGGAGTGATCATTGACAAGTTATAAGACTTTTTTTCATATCATTTTTTAATTGGAACCTTGTTATCATTTTCCTAAATTTTTTGAAATCCACGAACAGAGGGTGGATCCACTTGAATAGAAATATAATAATGGAAGACACATTTTTTTTGCTACAAATGGAAGACACATTTAATAAACGAACATGTTGAATAGGGAGCTTTTACATATTGATATGTTGTTGAACGGGGAGCTTTTACGTTTTTTTCCCTTTATTTAATATTTTCTTAATAATACTATTTTTTATGCACTATTATTTGAACCACAAATAATTATAGCTACATCATAATTACTATTAGAATCGACAAATTCTTCTTCATAAAATTTTGTAATTAGTACAACTGAATAAGATATGCATCAAAATTTCTGAATAACTCTTTATATTATAAATAATATTTTTGTGCTTCCCGGGAGATTGTAAATTTGGAGTCAATTCATTTTAATTTCAATAAAAAAAACAACTCACAGCTATCTTACTGAACAAATATATCAAAATAAAAGATATTTTAAGAAACCACCATACCATCCCAATTACACATCCTTGCTTGCATGCTTATCCTCACATGATACACTAAAATTTCATGATTAATACCTAATTCTTAGACCCACCTTAAGAAGCATTTTATTAGTACCCTAACTTATAATTAAGTTCTTCCCCAAGAACATAAAGTCTCAAAATCAATAATGTTTTATTGATGATGATGATCATAATTCACTCCTCAACATTGTGTGGATATTTGATAAAAAAAATACAAATTGAAATACTTGACATTATATATGGATAATTGATATTTTGTTTTGTTTTTTGAACTCATATTGTTTTGTGAGGTTAAGTTAAATCTATTTATTCCCCCAAAATGTATTCATATTTAAAAATATTACTCAATCTTTGAAAATGGATCATGATCTTTTTAAAATATGCAAAACAAAAAAACTACAATGATTCTGTAGTGATTTATTTGTTTACATCATACAATATCTTTACCAGCAAAATTATGAACCTTGAAGGCAAACAATCCGTGTGAATCTACTATAACATGACAACAATGATCCTTACATGCTTTCTCTTACTTGATACATTAAAATTGCATATGGTATTTAAACTGAATTCAAAACATGGAAATTAAACAATCACCCCATAACCTATGAAACTGTTGCGCCAACATTATAACATGATCCAATGCTTTATCAAGATATGTTAAGTTCTGGTTTGGCTAAATCGTCATAAATGAAGTTCTTTTTCTTTTATGAATATATACTGATATCCATTAAAATGGATGCAACTCAAACTGTTTTAACAAAAATACTGTTTTGAACAATTTATTGATCTAACGGTAGATGAGATTCTGATCTAACGGCGAAAAAAAATGGTAGTGATCAAAATTCGTAGTGACAATATCATATCCCATATACTATATGTTATAATAATATATTTATATATGAACAATTTAAAAAGCATCAAACTAATTTAAAAATCTGAATCTTTTTAGAAGGACTAGAGAAAAGGCATATATATTTTTTATTATATATTATCAAATTTTTTTCATTTCTTTTTTCCTTTTTTTCTCTCATTTATTATTTTCTAAGTAAACATATTTTTTTATTGTAGTTCTTACTCTTTATGTATTTCTGAGCAATTTTTTTTAATAAAAAAAGTGACGTGAACCCCCAATCCAGCCAATTTAACTCAGTGAGGTCACACCATATCACTTTCCTCCCGGTTTCCTTGCTCATCAGGACTAGTGATGGGTCACCTTTTGCTAGAGCCGGGAAATCGGAACGGCCCGTTTAAGCCCTGGTCTTGTAGGCTCGGGCTTGAAAAATAGGCTTGAAATTTGAAATTGGCCTTGTAGGGCATCGGGTTTAATCGGGCCGGCCCGTTAGACCTTGTTTCCGTAGCATTTTCATTTTTTTTAAAAGAAAAACATTAGTCAAAGAGTGAAGCCTTTGACGCCGCTCAAAGTGAAGACAATAAAATATCTATGAAATTGATGATAGTGATAAAGAAGGTGACAATTGATAATGATAGTGGTATGCTTTTATATTTTATGAGTTATTTAATGTTCTTAGTTTAATGCTTTTACGTTTTATGTGAGGCAATTGTGGACAATTGTTTGTTTTTTATTACTTAATTAATGAATGTGTTTATTTGTTGGATGATTTGTATGGTTTAGATATTAATGTTGATAATATTTATTTGATAGATTAGAACTTTAATGGTTGCAATTTACTAATTATATTTCTTTGGAAAAAACCCAGGAAAAAAAAAGTTAAAATTTGGAATAGTAATTTTCAGGCCTTGTAGGGCCGGCCCTGGCCCTGGCGCTATCGGGCCGGGCTTTAAAAAACAGATGTTTTCCTTATCTCAGGCCCTGTAGAGCCGGCCTGGCTCTGATTCCCAGCTCTACCTTTTGCCGAGTCTTATATAGAAGACAAGAGGGAGTGATTTTTATATCTAACTATCTATAATATTTTTTATTCCATTTCTAGCACAAATAATAGCTAAGATAATAATTTTTTTCATTTACATGATTGATTTATGGGGAAAAGATAAAAAAGATAATTAAAATTTAAAATCTCAAATTGGTATTGTTGCCTACAAGAATATATGTATTAGTTATAAGAGTAAAGTAATTAATAACTCATTTAAATAAGAAATTACTAATTAATTTAGGATTGAAAAGTGGTAGTAACATTGGTAGTAACAAAAAATGGTAGTAACAATATCATTCTTTTGTACTTTGCAAAACAACATAGAGGATGAGTTGGCACAAGAAGTGAACTGCTACAACCAATTGGAAATAGAAATGTTGATGCATCAACGGGTGTAGTACAGGGCCTAAACTATTTGCGTCCTTTTCCTAAGATATAGCTTTGGATCTACATATTGTGGTTACTTTATTTTTCCCCATAAGATAAAGCCTAGGGTCCAATGCTTTCAAAGATCAAAAATCACGAAGTGCATAATCTTTTTTCTCTCCTCTATGCGTTCATCTTTTGTGGAAAGCTGTGTTGCAGAAACAGTAATAGAAGAAATGTAGCTTTTGGCAAGTGCAGCTATAGGAACTTGAGCATTCACAAATAATTAAAATTGGACGATAAAAATAAGAAAGTAATGAAATATTTATGGTCATTTATTTCTTTTTGGTTTTCTTACAGCAAGTTAAGTTTCTCAAAGTTTTCTACTTAACAATATTGGATGAGTAAATCAAATAATGGCGCAAAGATATTTAAGTACCTTTTTAAAGTTGGAGTTGAACTAATGTATTGTCACTTTTTCGTTATCCATTTCAAGTTATCAAAATTTCTACACAAGTTAATAGCTCTAGCCTTTAATTAATTAGTCTTTTCCTTTTTCTTTTGGAATGATAATGATTTTACCTTTCATTATTATTTAATTAATTTAATTAAAATCAACAAAACTTTCCCCACATCATCCTACTAACAATCCTAGGCTGCATATTTATCTTAATTCAAAAAATTTGTTGTATGAGTGTCAATCAAGTAGAATAACACGGAATATGAAAATAAGTAGATGCCTCTCGCGCAACATGTTTTTTTTTTTTTTTTTTCCAAGGGGGTTTGTGCTTGACATATTCGAATGAATTTTAGTTGGACAATCGTATGTAAGAATAAACTATTTGACTGGTAAAATATATTAATGTAAATTCACATGACACCATCTCTTGCATTGATAGACATTATTTTCAACTAAAGGCTAATAATATGTATCAACTACTTGGCACCGATGAATTAAGTCATGATTTTTTTGGTATAACCAATTATATATCAAATTACGTTAGGTCACAAATTAAAGTACTAAAGAGTATGGCTTTGTTTTACGAAACCATACAAAATATGATTTGAAAGCCCGAAGTTGCATATTTAGAGTCATTCAAAACGCATGTCTGGAGAAGGTGAAGAGAAATGCAAGGAATGAAATATGAAATAAAGTAAATGCATCCCACGGAATGCATGGGGAGTGCATGGTTGAATGCTTTTGAGGGAGGCCATGCTTTTGAATGCGTCGGGGGTGTCAAGGAGGTACCCAATTGATAAGATACTTAAAAATGTTTAGCAACAAATTTGAGATGTTGTCAATTCATGTTACATATAGGAATGTTTATGTACCATGATGGCTAGCATTTTGATGTAATTGGTTTTTTTTTTTTTTTTTGCTTTTGAGTTGAGGCAGAAGTTGCTAAACATATAAGAATATAACTACCAATGTAGTTGCGGTTGTGGTTCATGTTGTGTTTTTGGGTAGTGGCTATTTTTTGTTAGTTGATTTGAAACCCAAATATGTTCTTTATTTTCCTGTGTTTTATTCAATTTTTTAATAATTTGGATGAGTGAAAGGTTAGAATGTACTTTCATGTTGTGAAACTGTTGTAAAGACATCGCGCGGGGGAGTTTTTGCTTGTTAGTTATAAGAGTAAAGTAATTAATAACTCATTTAAATAAGAAATTACTAATTAATTTAGGATTGAAAAGTGGTAGTAACAAAAAATGGTAGTAACAATATCATTTTTTTTTTTTTTTTTTTTAACCTCTATCCTTGATTTTTATTCTCATGATACAAAAGTATATATCTAATCAAATAAAAGGCCCTTTTTTTAACTGTAGACAAGAAAGCCAAGTTTTAAGCCAACGAATGAATCCTGACCGGAAAACCGCCCTTCATCTTAGAGGTCAAGATGGAGATAAACTGGGGTTCCATCCCTTCCGGCATGGCCGGAACCACTATGAACCTCGTTAGAATCGCCCCTACCACCCTCTTCATCTGCAGGTAAGCCATCTCCTTCCCCAGACAAATCCTGGGTCCCGCATGAAACACCGGATAACTAAACGGATCTCTCGCCACATACCTCCACTTCTCTGATTCTTCACCGCTTCCCCCTCTCTCTAACCATCTCTCGGGCTTATACTCTGCCCAATCGCTTCCCCAAAGCTTCTCCATCCTTCCCATGGCGTACACATGATATGTCACTATCATCCCCTTCTTCACGGCGGTCCCATCTGGCAACACATCGTCGGCGACTACTTCTTTTGAGTTCAACGGCACCGGCGGGTACAGCCTCATGCTCTCGCTCAACGCTGCGTGGGTGTAGACCATATCTTTCACTTCATCATACACAGTGACGTCTGATTTCTCGCTTGCCTCCTTCACAATCTTCTTCACTACTTCAGGGTGCTTCGAGAGAAGCCAGAAAAACCACGTTAATGCGGCAGAAGTGGTGTCCTTACCGGCCAAGATGAAGCTAATTACAATGTCTGTCACGAATTCCTCGTCGGAATGCCCCGAACTCAAGAACCTTGATAACATGTCGGCTGATTCAAGCGAAGCCCCATCGGGGAGCTGGCGTTTCTTCTCTCTCACTATGTTCTTAGCGAATTCGCGAACTTCAGAGATTGCTAATCGTAATTTCTTTTCAGATCCGATGTTGAGAAGCTTCTTTATTCGCCAGATTAAGGGATGGATGTGAGAAGACCTTTCGCGATCTCGACGGCATTGGTCGAAAGCCGAGCGAACTTGCTCGCCCGGTGATGGCGACGAATGTACTGGTCGAATCCGAAAGCAATTTTGCAAATGTTGTCAAACGCGAATCGCTGGAGGATGTCTTGTAAATCAAGGATTTGGTTTTGGGCCGCCGCAGTGGCCAAAATCGGAATAAGGCGGTCATTGAGCTCGATGTCCACAACCTGTTCGACGAATTTACGCAGAGACCTAGTGTTGAACACATGACTTGCGACTTGCCTTTGGAATTTCCAGGTGTCTCCGTCAGTGTTGAAGATTCCGTTGCCAAGAAAGTCAGTGAGGGTTTCGCGGAAAGCCTGGCCTTTTTGGTATACTGGGAAATGGGTCTTGAGAATGTGTTGGACGATGGCAGGATTGCCGGTCTCGACAAGTCTTTCCCCCAAGAAGAGGTGGAGGACGTAGGTATTGGCTGGTGATATCTGTATGACATCAGAGAGCCACTGGATCCTGTTGTCGAAGTTGGCAATAAGGTCTAAATAGGAACCAATTAGAGGGTATTGTTTTGGGAGTGCCTCCTCCTCCTTCTTGTTATTGTTTGAATGGGAAGAAGCTTTGAAGAGGAAGAAGAAAATCGCGGGGAAGAAAGAAGAGGAGAAAGAAGAAAGCCACGAGTTGGACGGTCATATTGCAGAGAACTCAGATGAAGAAGGGACTAATGAAAGTCAGACTATTATGACAAAGATGTATGTAGTTTATTACTAACAATTTGCTTTTGGTGCGTGAATGAAGGAATCCTGCATTGGTTTTTATTCATGGACGGCCCCTTCGCTAAGTAAACCTAACGTGTTTATGACTTTATGTTTATATATGATTTATATATATGATTTCGAGAATATGAGTATTAAAACTTAACACGCTAGCTTTATGCGTGGGCCCTGTAGATTAGTCAAACTTGAGTTATATATGTTGTAATATATCAAAATACTTTGTTCAAGTTTATATATATAAAAGATTTTTACGAATAGTAATTCATGAAGATTTGTTCAAATTATGTTGTCAATACCATGATTTGTAATTATTCTTTAATTCTTGAAGACCCATCCTGACCCGGTATTTGGAGATCCAACTCATTAAAACATTATAAAAAGTGTCAATATTAATGAAGGCATAAATTAAAACATCTTAGTCATAAATATATAAATTACATATGGTTAATTTGTTTGTCCAAAATGCCGGTCAAAGGAAAATTTGTAGTCTAGAAACAAAAATATCAGGAAAAATCAAGCAAGGTCTAAATAAAAAATAAAAAAAAAACAATATGAGAAAAGTCTCATAACTTATTAATAATAAGTGAAAGAAGCGATCATTGACAAGTTATGAAACTTTTCTCATATCATTTTTTAATTGGAACCTTATTATGATTTTCCTAAATTTTTTGGAATCCACAAACAGATAAGGTTCGACACTACGGGTGTATCCACTTGAATAGAAATATAATAATGGAAGACACATTTAATAAACGAACATGTTGAATAGGGAGCTTTTACATATTGATATGTTGTTGAACGGGGAGCTTTTACGTTTTTTTCCCTTTATTTAATATTTCTTAATAATACTATTTTTTATGCACTATTATTTGAACCATAAATAATTATAGCTACATGATAATTATTATTAGAATCGACAAATTCTTCTTCATAAAATTTTGTAATTAGTACAACGGAATAAGATATGCATCAAGATTTCTGAATAACTCTTTATATTATAAATAATATTTGTGTGCTTCCCGGGAGATTGTGAATTTGGAGTCAATTCATTTTAATTTCGATAAAAAAAAAAAAAAAACAACAACTCACAGCTATCTTACTGAACAAATATATCAAAATAAAAGATATTTTAAGAAACCACCATACCATCCCAATTACACATTCTTGCTTGCATGCTTATCCTCACATGATACACTAAAATTTCATGATTAATACCTAATTCTTAGACCCACCTTAAGAAGCATTTTATTAGTACCCTAACTTATAATTAAGTTCTTCCCCAAGAACATAAAGTCTCAAAATCAATAATGTTTTATTGATGATGATGATCATAATTCACTCCTCAACATTGTGTGGATATTTGATAAAAAAAATACAAATTGAAATACTTGACATTATATATGGATAATTGATATTTTGTTTTGTTTTTTGAACTCATATTGTTCTGTGAGGTTAAGTTAAATCTATTTATTCTCCCAAAATGTATTCATATTTACAAATATTACTCAATCTTTGAATTAAAGTGGATCATGATCTTTTTTAAAAATGCAAAACAAAAAACTACAATGATACTATAGTGATTTATTTGTTTACATCGTCATACAATATCTTTACCAGCAAAATTATGAACCTTGAAGGCAAACAATCCGTGTGAATCTACTACAACATGACAACAATGATCCTTATATGCTTTCTCTTACTTGATACATTAATGACAACAAATGATCCTTATATGCTTTCTCTTAACTTATTTTTAGTTTATATTATACTTATAAGTAAAAGCTAGGTCAAACGGAATTTTAAATAAGCTCTTATATTATAAGAGTTTATTTTACAATGAAGAAATAAGCTCTTATAAAAAAGGTGGTGACAAGAGCTTATTTTAAGCTCTCTCTTTTTTTTTTTTTAAGACAACCCTACCGTAAAAATCGCGATTGTCTCGACTCGTCTCCTGCGTCACACTCATCGCTCATCGCCTCTGTGAGCACTCATCTTCAAAGAAGAAGGTGGACGAAGGATCGAAGGGATCATCGCCTCTGTAAGATTTCAGTCATCTCCTTTGCTCGGTTAGTTTCTTGTCTTGACTCTTCTTCTTTTTCTTCTTCTTCCTCTGGATTTAGAGATTGATTTCTGCGCTTTATGGGTCACGGTTTTATTGGTTCGATTTTCATTCTTGTTTTCGAAGAAGAAGGATTAGAAATTTGCTTGCTATTTTTAATGGGGTCAATAGACAGCCTACCTCATTTGGATTAGAGGATCTTCCTTTTGCAATATGTGTGTTAGTTGCTTGCTTTTTGTGATTTTAGTGCCTCCTTGTCCGTCTCTAATATATGTAAACTCAAGCTTATTGGAGTAGTTCTATTCTTGTTGAGCTTTGTCATTGTTATTTGACCTCAAAATCACGTTGTTATCATGGATCGGTTCAAGGGGGAGGCTACATGAAGAGGGAGAAAAGGACATCATATGTACTGCTGCTATTCTTGATCACCTATGCTCTGCATAGCTTCTATTTTCTTTATCTTTCGATTTTGTTGGGGTTGAATGAAAACATGGTTGGGTTGAATTTCATCACCCGCTTCTACAAATAGATGTTTGTGGTGAATTTGTGGATATCCTTAATTTGGATTATTATTTCAGATAACTGAGGGATTGTCTGACTGTTTGTGATTAAAGTCTGTAGAGGCCTCTAGTTTGTCATGTTTATTGACCTGCTGTTGGTAGTTCTTTGTGATACCATGTTCAGTTTTTGCATATTATACAGTCTCAGCAGCATTCATTGCTAGGTGTATCGTTTGTTCATTCATGTGAGGTTTTAGTTTTGATTTGAGGTTGATAGTTTGGTGACTCTTATTTTTGTATGTTGTGTATGAGAATAGTACATGATATGGGATATTCGTGGCTGCCAAATCAAGATGTGACTTTTGGGAAGGTAATTCAAAATCTTTAATTTGATAGCAGCATTGATTGATGGTCTGTAAAAAGGAATTTACATGCATATCAGAGAGAGAGAGAAGCTTATGATATTTATATGGAAGAAAGTAAATGAAGCTAATAAGGGAAACCGATGTTTATAGGAGATGAAACTCATAGGGTAGATTATATCCCAAAAGCTCAACCACCTTGTCGAAAACCTCAATACAGAATCCTCTATTTTTATTCTGATCTGGACTTTTTCCATATTCAACCTTGATAGACTTTGAAAATGAAGTTCTTCCGGAACTGCAATTTTCATTGGGTTTCTATTGTACATTGTGCAATATCCTTATTCTCTGTTCTGTTTGGTGCAAATCTCATCCACAGCTGTGAAATTGTTTGGTGCAAATCTCATCCACAGCTGTTCTAGGGAGGGTTATGAAAACCAAAATAGTGACACAGAGATAATGAGTAATTGGAAAAACCAATATGCACATTCACCAGTGGGCATTGTATTGAGTGAGTGAGGTTTGTTTTGGTGGTGGAGATGAGAGATGTTGCTTGTTGTAATTGTGTTGATTGCTTCCACTTAATGCCGAAATGCATTTCCTCAGGAATTCCGTTTAAACTTGACTTCAGTGACAAGTATGGTTTGGAGTTGAAACCGGAATGAAAAGGAAACATGCAACATGGCAACATGACTATGTGACTACTGGCTTCAAATTTGAACAAGAAAGCAATGTGAATATTTCTGGTCCTTGCTTGGGTTGATTCTGTTTGATTTGTAAGCACTTTATTTAGGCTGTGGATGGTGTTGGGAGTAGGAGGGAAAAAGCAATCTTTGATTTGAGTGTTTGTGTGGCCAAGGCGGGGAGGTGTCTGGTCCAACGCACTTTGAGATGTATGCCCCCAAAATCAACCTTCCCAACACAATTTACCTATTGGCTAACAGACCTTGATATATACATATGCAAGATGCATGGGCCAATCTCTTTACCCAATGAATTTCTCTATTCTATTACTTGTCCTTCCCTTCACATGTAGACTCGGTTTTTTTAAAATATTTTTCTTTTCACTCCAATAATGCATTACAGTTTATGGCTAGCAAAGAAAAACATAGTGCAAGGTGGGATCGATACACTACTAAGAACTTACTTGAAATTTGTGTAAAGGAGATTCAAACTAGTGGAAAACTAGGAATTGGTTTTAAAGCTAGGAGATGAGAAGATGTAGTTGATGAATTTAATAAACGTGCTAATAAAAACTATAACCAAAAGCAATTGAAAAATAGGTTAGATTTTTTAAGGTTTGATTGGACTGCATGGAAACAATTATTGGGCAAAGAAACAAGATTGGGATGGAACCATGAGACAGGAACTATTGTAGCTGATGGTGTGGTGGGAAGCCAAGATAAAAGTAAGCATTATAATTTTTAAGTTTTTAGTTATTTTATGTTTATTTAAAAATTTGGGTTTGTCTAAAGTTTGCTTCTCTTTTATGATTGAGTAGGATAATAGTAAATATGCAAGATTTCGATATCAAGGACTAGAATTTCGTGAGGAATTGGAAATCATCTTTGGGGAAACAGTGGCAACAAGTCAACGTTCATGGACCCCAGCAATTCAACTATTCCAGAGGAAATTGCTGAATATGATGAAGAAGAAACCAATCCTGATGAAGATACTAACCCTATGGTAAATAACCAACTCAAGAGGAAAAAAATGACATCAGAAGCAATGAGTAAAAAAATGGCCAAGGGTAAGAAAAAGAGTGGGATTGCAACAAGCATGCTTAAAACATTAGACCAAATGGCCAATGCAAACAGAGAGTCATAATGCAGTTGAAGCGGTTGAAATACTGAGAAATTTGAAGGCTGAAGGGAAATTGGATGCCAAACAATTTTTCTATGCGTAGATTTGATTAGAGTGCAACAAGAAAGGATTATTATTATGTCATTCGAGTCAATTGATGAACTCGTAGGGTGGATTTTGTACAAATATGAGTTAGATAAAAAGTCTAGTTATTAGGTTTGAATTTGATTTTATATTTCCTATTCTTATGTTTCTTGTTGGATTGATTTCATACCTTTTATTCTCATGTTAATTGTTGGATTGATTTCATACCTTTTATTCTTATGTTGAACTATTGTGGTTGATATTTGAATGACATTATATTTATGTTTTTGGACTATTGTTTACTTATGTTTATGGTCTCTATCATTTTTTAGGTAAGAAGTTATTAGAAGATAATACATGGCATCTAGACAAATGGAATCATCATCAAGAATTGTTAAGAGAAGAAAATGTGCAAAGTTTTATCGAGAAATGAATGGAGCAAAGCAACAATTGCATATTTACATATTTATAATATACCTCTTAAGTTAATTTTTATTAGAAAAAGTGCTTATGACAAAAATTTTGCCTAACAGTTTATTTTTAATTTCAGCTTTTAAATAACTTTTAAGCTGAAAAATTTAAATAATCACCAAACAATTTTTAGCTTTTTTAAAAAGGCTTTTTTTTAGCTTTGGCTTAAAAGTAGCTTAAAAGTTGAAATTAAGATGATCCAAACAGGCTCTAAAATTGCATGGCATATAAACTGAATTCAAAATATGGAAATTAAACAATCACCCCATAACCTATGAAACTGTTGCGCCAACATTATAACATGATCCAATGCTTTATCAAGATATGTTAAGTTCTGGTTTGGCTAAATCGTCATAAATGAAGTTCTTTTTCTTTTTTTGAACATATACTGATATCCATTAAAATGGATGCAACTGAAACTGTTTTAACAAAAAAACTGTTTTGGTAATGATAAGCAGTTAAAATAATGAACAAGGGACTAATGAAAGTGAGACTATTATGACAAAGATGTAATTTATTACTAACAATTTGCTTTTGGTGCGTGAATGAAGGAATCCTGCATCGGCATTTATTTATGCATGGCTCTGCGTGAACTTGATCTTTGGTTTTGAAGTGTGAAAGCACGAGAAGGTATTGTTATCCCCTTCGCCAAGTAAACATAACGTGTTTATGTCTACATATGATTTCTAGAATATGACTTAATAAAACTTAACACGCTAGCGTCATGCATGAGCCCAGCAGATCAGTCAAACTTGAGTTATATATATTGTAATATATCACAATATTACCGACAAAACTTTGTTCAAGTTGATATATAATTAAGTTCTTCCCCAAGAACATAAAGTCCTAAAATTAATAATGTTTTATTGATGATGATGATGGATGATGGTGGAAAAGGACCTATGAAATCGATACCCCAAACATCAAAGACCTCACAAAAGAGCATGGGTTGTTGTGGCATCTCATGCCGTTTACCTAACCCCCGAACCTTTGGCATTTATCACATGCCTTACAATACAAATATGCATCCTTAAAAAGGGTGGGCCAGTAAAACCCAGAATCTAACACTTTCCTAGAGGTCTTATGAGCACTAAAGTGTTCACCACAAATCATTGAATGGCAGGCAGAAAGTATGTCCTTGGACTCGGTCTCTGAAATGCACCTCCTGATTACTTGGTCATTGCATAGTCTCCATAAATAGGGCTCATCCCAAATGTAGTGTTCAACTTCTCGTTTAAGTTTTTGAGCACGAAAAGAAGACATATGCTCGGGTATGAGACCGGTCACAATATAATTCACTAGATTAGCAAACCAAGGAAGAGAGAGATAGACATAAGGGACGCATCGGGGAAATCATCACAAATAAAGTCGAATCAAGTACTCCCCTTGTACCATCCGGTAGTCTACTCGTGGTCTCGCTACAAGGTTAGCGGTTCTAGGCCTATCCTTTATGCTTATATCAAACTCCCGTAGCAAAAGCATCCACCTAATAAGCCTTGGTTTGGATTGAGGCTTAGTGAAGAGAAACTTCACCGCCGCATGATCTCGTGTACACCACCACTTGAGAATTGATTAGATATTGTCGAAACTTATCTAATGCAAATATGACAGCAAAAAATTCTTTTTCGGTGGTTGTGTAATTTTTTTGTGCACTATCCAAAGTTCTTGATGCATAAGCAATCACATGAGATAACTTGCTATGCTTTTGTCCTAACATGACCCCCACAGCAGAATTGGAGGCATCACATGCTAGTTCAAAAGGCAAAGTCCAATCGGTGCATGCAAAATAGGAGGAGATATCAAGTGTGCTTTTAATTCATCAAATGCTTGTTTGCAAGAAGTATCAAAGACAAAATCAACATCTTTTTGCAATAGTTTGGATAAGGGTAGAGCTATCTTACTAAAATCTTTTATGAATCTCCGGTAAAATCCCACATGCCCTAAGAAAGAATGAAGTGTTTTAATATTAGTGGGGTAGGGCAATGAGGAAATCACCTCAATTTTAGCTCTATCAACTTCAATGCCCTTGCTAGATATCAAATGACCAAGTACTATCCCATGATCAACCATGAAATGACACTTCTCATAATTCAAAACCAAATTTTTCTCAATGTATCTAGCAAGAACATGGTCCAAACTATGTAAACAAGCATCAAATGAATTACCATACAACGTAAAATCATCCATAAAAACTTCCATGCAATTTTCAAGAAAATCAAAGAATAGTGACATCATGCAACGTTGGAAAGTGCTAGCTGCATTGCACAATCCGAATGGCATTCTCCTATAAGCATAGGTACCAAATGGACAAGTAAAAGTGGTCTTTTCTGATCTTCGGGGGCTAGTGGAATCTGGAAATACCCGAATAGCCATCTAGGAAACAATAGTGACTCTTACCCGCCAACCTTTCAAGCATCGATCTATGAAGGGCAAGGGAAAATGATATTTCCTAGATGCTTCATTCAATTTCCTATAGTCTATGCACACTCTCCAAGCATTTTGCACCCTAGTAGGTATCAACTCATCATTTTCATTCTTGACCACAGTTATCCCACTCTTCTTAGGCACTACATGCAGGACTAACCCACTCACTATCTGAAATTGGGTAGATGATACCCGCACTCAATAACTTGGTTACTTCTTTCTTAACCACATCTAGAATTAGGGGGTTTAGTCGCCTTTGGGGTTGCCTAAGAGGTTTGGATTCCTCATGCAAAAGGATCCTATGGGTACAAATAGCCGGACTAATCCCAGGGATGTCAGCTAAAGTCCAACCAAGAGCCTTTCTATTTCTACTCAAAACATCAAGCAATCTCTCCTCCTCACTCCTTGAGACAAAGAATTTGAAATAATAACAGGCAATTTTCCATCGGCGGCAAGGAAAGCATATTTCAAATTAGAGGGGAGAGGCTTAAGCTCTAAATCAGGAGGTTGGACAATAGAAGGAATTAGTCTTGGAAGATCAAGGGTACCCGAAATACTCCCCTTTGCAAGCTTAGGAGGTACATGGCTTGTACTAAGCTCCATAGACTTTACCACCTTTTCATTGGTCTTCCCAAGCATTGAACCAACACTAGGTTGGCTTACAGCAGCAACAGGCTTAGGGAAAGTAGTCTCCTTAATACCTACTTCACAAGGAGTGATTAGCTCATTTAAAAATCTCAAGGTATGAGGAGTGATCTTAGTTCTATGATTAAACAATGAGTTAGAAGATGGCCCTTTAACCACATTGTGTTGAGGTCCAAAGTGAGTCACATGAGAGGATGTCTTAGTCGGTGTGAGGGCTATCCCCTTTGAGAACAAATCATCTAAGTCTTGGCCACCGACCTCAAACTCAGCCCTTGTAGCCATCTCAATGCCTTACATGTAGCTTGCTCAAATATGAAGCCTGTTGGAGCTCGCCTAGATGATGTGAAGTTAAAGGTGTTCTATTTTACTTTAGAGGGGAAGGCTCAGGAATGGTACATGATGTTACCTAGGCATGTTAATGATGCTCTTCACTCATGGGCTAATTTGAAGAAAGCCTTCTTGGAAAAATACTTACGATGCAAGGATTGGGGAGCTTAAAAGGAGATTTACGCTATCAAACAAGACCCTTTGGAGTCCTTCTATGAATATTGGTGTCGCTTTCGGGAGCTTTTAGCTAAGTGTCCACACCATCAAATTGTTGATGAATAGTTGATTACATACTTTCGTGAAGGTCTTCTCGCCTAATGAGAAAGGCATTATAGATCTGCGGTTTGGAGGTTCTTTGGAAGATTGCACAAAGAGAAGAGGATGGGCTCAAATCAGAATACGAGCAAGAAATACTCAACAATACAATGTGAGAGATATAAGAGGAGTTTCGATATCGGATCCAATGAGAGAATGGTCTCACTTGAGTCTAAGATGGATACGATCGTCACTTCACAACTTTCTCTAATCACATCGAACTTCATAATCTCGAGTATTCAACGAGGACCTCCTTCCCCTACTTCACAAGCTATTGTTGCACCTAGTTGTGATAGTTGTGGTTCAATGATGCACATTACAAGTTTATGCCCTAATCACCATGAGGAAGTGAATGCCATGTACCAGGGAAGGCCCAATCAACAACAGCAAAGGTGGGATTCTAACACAACCACCTACAATGAAGGTAGAAGACCTAATTCTAATTTTGGTTGGAGAAACCAAGAAGGTTCATCATATCAAGTCCAACCATATGGGTCAAACCGTGGGCAAATGGTGCCTATTCAAGAGTCTAAGGGTGATGAGAACACTCAATTGTTGAAGAGTGTGGTTTCTCAACTTACTAGTATGAACAATAGGATGATGGAAGATAAAGCTGTGAATGATGGTCAATTCTCTTCTATTTCCAATACCCTACAAAAGCTACAAAGTGATGTGGCAAGTGATAGCAATCAAATGGCTTATGTGTGCAAGAAGTTGGAAGAATTGGAGTTGAAGCATAACAATGTGCAATCCCACTTGACTCAACTCTCTAATTACGTGAGTGATGTGCATGCTAAGACAAGTGGTTCTATTCCTTCAAATCTGTCATCAATCCTAAGTCACTCAATGCTATTGAGTTAAGGAGTGGTAACAAGGTACGTTTCCCGAAGAGGTTGACAATGATGTGGATGAAGAAATAGAGGTTGAAAGTCCACCTTTGAGCCCAATAAAGCTACCGAATCGAAAGCTTCAAAGAGAAGGCTATCCTTGAGAAGAAGAATAGCAAAGCAATTGAGCAACCTCAAGTGGAACAACAACCACCACGAGAGAGGTTGGCTCCAAGGAAAGAAGCACTTTTGAGAAAGGTGAGTCAAGCAAGCAAGGCACCTTATCCAATACCAATGGTAAGGAGGTAAAAATTTCTCAACTCCCTTTTCCTAAAGCTTACTTTCAAGGCAAGAAAATACATGAGGAACAAAATGAGAAAGAAATGTATGATTTGTTTAGCAAGTTACATATCAATGTTCCTTTCTTTCAATTGGTTAAGTCTATGCCTAGTTATTGCAAATTCTTGAAAGAGCTTTGTACTAACAAGAGGAAGTTTAGGCCTAATGAGAGAGTGCAAATTAGCTCTAATGTGTCTGCCCTTTTCAAACCCCAACTCCCTGTTCCAATCACAAGCAATAAGTAAACAAAAGTATTTCAACACCTCTCTTGTCCAAGTGATCTTCTCATGAATCAAGAAAGCAGACATCATGGCAATTTACTTGACAAAGGTGAACCTAAGCTAGAAATCCCTTACCAAGGATAATGTGTATGTCGCTCATAACTCAAAAGTGTATAGGTTTGTGTTTACGCTCAAATTCATCCCTATCCAACACTCTTTCCATAGGCTTGACAAGAATCTAAATTCTCCACCACTAATAAAGCAAATGTATGCATAAATCCAAAGGACTTTTATTAGGTTGTAATGGGGTTAAGGTTAAGAAAGAAAGGGTACGGTGTTTGGGAAAACAAAATTGAATATCTTAAAAAATGAAGAGAATGAGATAATAGAGAATATAGGATGCAAGAAACCAAACTAAATCAAGCTGGGTTATCATTTTTTTCTTCTTTTTTTTTTCCAATTTTTTTCTTTCATTTTTTTTTTTTCAATTTTTTCTTCTTCTTATTCTTCTTCTTTTTTTTTTTCTTCTTCACTTTTTCCTTTTTTTTTTTTTTTCAAAATAACATACCATACTTTTCACAATGACCCAATTCCTAATTTCATGCATGTTCTTTCATCCAAAATAGAAATAATACGATGCTCTTCAACTCTCAAGATATTCCAAAGGGTAGTTTTTTTTTTTTTTTTTTTTTTTTTTTTTTTTTTTTTTTTTTTTGGCCATGGGTGTAGACAAAATGGAAAGAAAATAAATAAATAAATAGGCTCAAAGGGCTAAACAAAGGAGATATGCATGAAAATGGTAGGCTTTTCGGCTTATCGGCTAAAATGAAATGAATGCCTTTATCATTTTTATGAATACTCATGCATAAAATGCAGCCTCAAATAAGATTCAAGTCAAGTTCTAGATCAAGTAAAGAGATAGGGGTACACACTAAAAAGAAAATATGTATTAGGCTCAAAATCTCACTAGGAATATGATCACTAGCCTAAATTTGCCAAAGTCAAATTCATTGCCACTAGGTTCACCAACTCAAAACACGATCAATCACTTTTCAAATCAAGAATGCATCATACTAAAGTCACTTAAAACTTGCGGTTTAACATTTTTTTCTCTTTCTTTTCTTGAAAACAAGGAACAAAAACCAAAGTAAAAACCAAAATATTTTTATTTTTCTCATTTTGAAAACAAAAAACAAAAACCAAAAGTAAGAACAAAATCCCTCCCCCACACTTAAATCATGCACTTTGTCCTCAATGCAAAATATAAGTCTAACCAATAACAACTTGACAATGCAAGTGAAAGAGTAAGGAAGGAATACGACCGGACTATTAAAAGCTTGGAGGCTCAAATGAAGCAAACATAATTGGCTTCTCTCCTTTGTCTGGTTGTAAGTCACACGAAAGCAGGTGATGTCCTCTTTTGACGTTCGGCAAACATACCATATTTTAAGCTCGCAGATAACATTTCAGCTCAAGTATAGAAGGTGTTTGGATGGGAGGAATCAATCGATGTACCTGCATAAAATCATAATACCAAGCGTATCTCGTCCCACATAAATATAATCAATAAAACTCGATTGATCAAGAATAAAGGAAGATCCCAAAAGAAATTGACCAACGAAAGTATTGGAACTTCCGAGATATTTTGAACAACCCACAAAGTCAATATGACTCTCCGGTAAGAGTCAAATTTTCTAAAGAATGAACTAAGTGATCACTCAAAGTGGTCTCACCATGCTTGCTCAAATCATCACACAAGACGAGTTCTACCTGTGAAACATCATGATTCAATATGGTTTTACCCTCTAAATGCATATCTAAATCAAGGCCTCCCCCACACTTATCTTTAATAGTATCCCCACTAATAATAGTCATGCCAATATTATGAGTAGTATCAATAAAATCAATAGAGATATTACTTCCTTCATTTAAAGCATAATCATGATTAGTGTTAAGCTGGGTGTCTTTGAAATCAATAGTGTCAGGGGAGTCAACAACAACTTCTTCATCAACTTCCTCATCAGAATCAATAGAATTTATAAGATCAGAGGTATGAGAAGAAGTATCAATGCATGCACTACAAGATTTAGTATAACTCAAGTCAATAGAACTAGTCAATTCATAAACAGCCTCAGTGCATGCATACTCAGCTAATGTACCAGTCATCACATCATTTGAAATGGTAGAAGAGAAAAGGGATGAATCATTAGAGGATGAAAGTACATTACCATATGAAAATTCACTTTGAACTTCTAAATCTTCACTCTGCAGATTGTTAGTTGCATTTAACAACTCCTTCATTTTAGTGTCTAAAGCTTGAATCTGTCTACCTTGCACTTCCCCTTCTTGAATGATTGTCATCATAACATCCATCATATTTTCTAACCTTGAGTACTGGTCATCAGTTGGAACAGTTTGGTTGATATATCCAACATTGGATTGATCATGCCATCCAGGGTCATATGCACTCGAATATGGATCATAGTTTTGGCCACCTTGAGTCATGGGTCTAGAAAGATATATTGCATTGCAAGATTCAGCTCCATCATTCGGGTAGGGGCAGAGTCGTAGCATGAGTGGCTAGAGAGCAAATAGGACAAAGTGACCCTATTAAAGCAGAAGATGTAGGTTGTGGGGTAAAAGAAGTAGAGGGCTCCATAGGATTGACCATATTAGAAGAGTTTGGCATATAGGACATAGCCATTTTTTCCATAGAGATGCAATCCTATCAATTTTGCTCTCAGGCGAGACTCATAATTAGAAGAAGGTAATCCCACCTCATATACCCGCTTAACACCATAGTCATAATGATAAGGCATAGAAGTATAATAGTTATTTCCATAAACTGAAGCATGCCAAGCCATAATAGGAGGGATCAAGTTCAATTTTTCAAGAGTGGATTGGGTCCAATAAACAACTACCTAACAAATCACCTAGAACTCAAACCTAAAGCCTAACCATTGCTCCCCGGCAACGGCGCCAAAATTGATGAAGCCTGCTTTCGTCGCTAAAGCAGTCAATTAAACTAGGTCCTAATTAATTATGCGGTTTAGGGTCAACCTAGGTCATTCTCCCAAGGAGCAATATGTGGGTTTTTCTTTAAGTTGAATTTAGGTGATGAAAAATGCAAAGAAATGAAATTAAACTAACTAAATGCAAGATGAAAATTGAGTCTAAAACCTAAATGGGAATGAAACTAATCTATATGAATTTAAATGCAATTTTTGGGGGGGTTTTGTTGTGAGAAAAATAATCAAAATCCTAAGAAGAGTATTAAATAAAAGCAAATCAACCAAGTTATGATGATGAAGGGGACAACTTAGGAATCGCATGGAGTTGACTTTCTTAGCCTAAATCAATTAATTAGACCAAAAGGAGATTAATGAATTTAATTACCCAATTGAACATGGGAAACTCTCTAGCTCAATAACACATATTCCATTAGAAAACTCATAATGAAATAAGTGGTGGCTAATCAAACCCATTAAAAACCAATCACAAAATAATCTTGGAAATCTTGTTTACAATTATCTAATTAAACAACTAGATAACTTATCAACCCAATTAAACAATTAAGGTGATAAACCAAATCAACAATTAAATCAATAACGAAAACTCAATTACTAATTTAATCGACAATCCAAAGGTTGCAACCAAGAATCCAGCAATAAACATAAAAACTTTAAATCAGTCTAATCCAAAAGAAATAAGTTTACAATCTAAAACTAGATTGTTCTCAATTAATACAACTCGAAATTCTTTAAAACTAAATAATCTCAAGTTTGAATTAAAAAGATAAAAAGAAAAACACTCCCTTATGGTCTTCAAGTGTAAAACCCTAGGCTCTAGCTTTCTCCATGTTCCTCCCAAATTGCCTCCTAAAAGAATTTAAGCTTCCATGATGTTGTTTCCTCCTTCACGCCCCAAGCAGTAATTCACAACCAGCATATTAAATCATGAAGTAGTGGTTGATGGTTGTTTGATGACCGTGGGACCCTATGGAGAATTAGCAATAATTGAATGATCTCAAATCTTCAATCTGGTGGTGTTCCTTATGTGTGCGGCTGCGTCTTTTGTGCGGCTCTCTAAGAGAGCGTAAATCTCCTTTTGATGGCTAGGTTAATTTAATAGAAAGAAAAGGGCTTTTATGGTATCGATTTGTCCCATTAAAATACGGAAAGCCCAATAAAATTCCATCATTGGATTTCCTTTTGAAACTTCCCTAAAAAATTCTACACCATAGGATCTTCTAATATGATAAAATCATGATCCATTATTTATTAAGAGATATTATTTAATAACAAGATATCAATCAAAATTTTAATAATTTAAGCCCAATATCTCATAATTAATTCAAATTTATATTATCTCCTAAAATTGACTAACAATTCAAATATTATCTACTATACCCAAATTAGCCTAAAATAATCCTCAAACTAACTGAATAAAGCGGGAAAAAATATATAAAATTAGGGTTTATCAATGATCATAATTCACACCTTAACATTGTGTGGATATTTGATTAAAAAAAATACAAATTGAAATACTTGACACTATATATGGATGATTGATATTTATTTTTATTTTTTTGAACTCATTTTGTTTTGTGAGGTGAAGTTAAATATACCCCCCCCCCAAAAAAAAAATATTCATATTTAAAAATCTGATGAAATTTTAAATTAAAAAATGCAAAACAAAAAACTAGAATGATACTGTAGTGATTTATTTTTTTTACACCATACAATATCTTTACCACAAAATTATGGACGTTGAAGGCAAACAATCCGTGTAAATCTACTACAACATGACAACAATGATCCTTACATCCTTTCTCTTACTTAATATGTTAAATTTTCATGGTATATAAACTAAATTCAATCCAACCTCATTTTCAAAATATAAACTGAATTCAAAACATGGAAATTAAACAGTCACCACAAAGCCTATGAAACTGTTGCGCCAACATTATAATATGATCCGATGCTTTATCAAGATAGTTTGGCTAAATATATCATCATAAATGAAGTTCTTTTTCTTTTTTGAATATATACTGATATCCATTAAAATGGATGCAACTGAAACTGTTTTAACAAAAAATAATGTTTTGGTAATGATAAGCAGTTAAAACACACTTGTACAGAAAACAAAAAATGACCAAATAATTCAAGCTCCCAACAAAACACAAAAGTGGCTAAATAGCTTCACACAGCAATGCCAAAGTGGACTCTGTTACAAAGAACAAACCTGTAGATATTTAGTGTACTTCGGAAGGGAATAATATGAGAGCATAAATGAGTCATTTATATAGTATTTATTTATCGCAGTAGCATACATATAACCACACACTAAATAACCACACACTAAATGAGCAGTTCATAGATTTCATATTGCATGAATATGATTTAAACTTTCGATGCCATGTTGTTCTCTCTTTTCTCTTTCTTTCCTTTGTATAACTTCTTGTCCACATATGTGTCACTTTTTCTAAATATGGAAATGGTGTACTGATATATTTTCCTTTTTTTGACCAAAGTCTGTCTCTCAAGTATCCATGCTACACTCACGCTACCAACTTTACAAATTACAACCTCCAAGTCTCCAACACTTTTGGCATACACCTAGGTTGAGTAAGCTTCCTATTATTTCAATTGACTCCCTTAATTTCTGCAAGATGACACAATAAAAGCTGAGACCTAATCATAAAAAAGTAATGAAATCATCATGCATAGGTTCAAACTCGTCGGCTTGCTTAAAGGCGAATAAATAAAACCTGCCTTAACAATGAAAATTGTAGGGATACCTAGTAAAATGTGATTTTTCAGAAGCCTTTTTTTATAGATTGAGATATAAAATTTATACTTAACTAATTTAACTTCTTTCCTTAATCTCCACAAAATCGGTTAAATATGTCCTATAATTAGGACCGGAGGAAGTAAGTCGTAAAAATTATTTTTAAGAAACTAATCCAAACACGCCTTATCAAAGGAGGGAAAAAAAAAATCCAACGGAATCGCACACACCTTTATAATCTAATAAGGTTTGACTTTAATGATATATGACATCAATCCCCATTTGACTGGACGACAAGAGTGATTAAATTAAGAATTTTTTCAAAGATATGTTAATACATTTTCTATAAAAAGATACTCTATCAAGTCCTTATTATAAGACACTAATTAATAAGTACTTTTATTTTTTTTATATATAAGATATTTACAAATTTTCAAGGTGCATTAATTTATTTTTATATGTCTGCTCATATTTAATAAGAGTAGTGCAAGAAAGTAATAATTAATATAATGTTTGAGTTTAGTGTAGTTAATAAGGGCAATATTAGAAATCATATGAATCTTTGGACAACTCAATGCTTTTAACTATTTTAATTGGTTTGTGGGAATCGATAGTTAATGCCTTATAATAAGAACAAAAGAGAGTATCAAACAAATATTAGAAAAATTTGCGAACCTTCCTGTAACATTAAGGAAAAAAAACTTGCACACTTTACAAAATTAAGTATTCTATTAAAATTGCTTTTTAAGAAAATTAAAATAATGAAAAATCTGAACTGCACTTTGTGCAAAATTTTGTGATGCTGTATTTATTAAGCTTTTGTATTTTTATAAAGGTTAAGGTGCAAAAATACACGTGCTTTGGTTAGAGGAGCATTCAAATAGTAAGTACTTTTTTGAGGTGCAAAAGTGACTATGTAGTTACAAATTAGGTGCAAAAATACCGTTTGATCGTCAAATTTGACTTTGATAGTTAAGTTTGACTTCTTTTTTTGTTGACTGGATGATGACGTGGTTTTCAAAGGTGCAAAAATACACATTTGGTTTGTCCAAAAGGGAATCTAACACCAAGTAAATTTTCTAGGTGTAAAAATACATTTGACCATTAGTTTGACTTTTTTTTTTGTTGCGGGCCGATGTTGTAGCTTTCTTTTGTTTCTTTTCTTTGTTTGAATTTTTTTATTAACAATATGTATTATTATTATAATATAATATAATTAATATAAATAGAATATAATTATATAATTATTTTTTATTTCTTTTTCATTTTTGAAATATTGAAACAGAGTATAAATATTGATTTCTAATTTATTTTTATTTCATTTTTATTTATAAATATTTAATATATTTCTATATTGAATTTAATAAATTTAGAAATATATTTCTAATTTATAAAAGTTAAAATTGAAAGATGAAAATGGATAATAAGAATATTTCAAAATCAAGCACAAGCAAAGAAAACAAGGGAATAAAAAAATATAATTTTTTATTCTTCACATCCCATATTATATCCTGTATCGTTAGATAAGAATCCGAAGATGAAAATGGAAACAAATAATATTACTACCGTGTAAATAAAAAGTACACATGAGAAGATTCACGCTCTAAAACTTATCTGATCTTATAAATCAAAATTATTAAAATGTTCAAATCTTTAAATAAATTATGAATTTTTGGGGACGGTATTAATATTCAAGATAAGGATATCATTGAAAACTTAAGCGGCTTGCCAAACAAAAGCTAAGAAAAAAGAGTACAGTATAAGGTATTATTGGCATAATATCTACAATTAGGATTAATTTTATATTTTATGTTTATATTATTAGTATTATTATTATTACTAATATTAATAAAATAAAAAATAATTAATTTTTTATTTAATTAATATTAATAAGTTAATAAGAAATCAAAAAAAAAAAAAAAAGTACTTAGTGTTAGGTGCTCTTTTGGCAAAACCACATGTATATTTTTCGCCTTGAAAGCCACGTCATCTCTAGTTAGCAATCAAAGTCAAACTTAACGGTCAAATGATATTTTTGCACCTAATTTATACTCATATAATCACTTTTGCACATCAAAAAAGCACTTACTACTAGACACTCCTTTAATCAAAACATATGTGTATTTTTACACTTTAACCCCATTTATAATTCAAAATAAAATAGTTTCGAAGGAAAGAACGTGACCAAAACGTGACATAATTCACCCCATTCTTCTAAATTTTAAGGTATTAAAAATCTGACTAATCATTAAATGGGATGAGACAGTAATTTAAATGTTAAATATATTTAAAATAAAATATATAGAATATCAAACTTGCAAGTTGACTTTTAGACTCTAGCGTTTTTACGTTTTTAGCTAACGAAATCGAGTTAAATAGTTAGTAAATTTGTGATCATTATAAACTCGGCTAAACCCATTTAGCCGAGTTTATATATCGTTGTTACCGTTTTTACGTTTTCGGTTTACAAAATCGTGTTAATCATCCTTAAACTCGTGTTAACCTCTTCTATTTAATTTTTCAACTGCTTTAAATATATATTTTATAAAAATTTCTTTGTTAAATATGATAAGTTATGAATATTAATGGATTTAATTTTAATTATTTGAATTTAAAAAATATTTAAACTAAATTGTTATTGTTTTTTATATTTCAATTATTTAATTATACACTATTAATATCTATTTAATGGTAAAAATAAACTCATACTAGTTTCTTGTTAGGAAATATATGTTTTCGTCTTCCATCGCAAAGACGCCAACCGGATGGGTCAAGGCTTGTTGGAGGCTAGTGGGAATTGTGAGAGAGTCTAAGGATACTATGAAGGAACATGATGGAGGAGACAAATGATTATAGGAAACAAAGGAAGAAATAGGATAGGTGCAAGTACGCTTACCTTTACGTAAGGCAATAGGCAAATCATCGGGAGGATCAAACACTATGTCGATTCGGTGGTAGAAAGGGAAGGATCGGGAGTATCAAGGATAGCAAAGCCTTGCCGCCGGCTCGAAGTAGGAGCGGGAAGAACTAATCGGATCGGACGTCGAAGCGGTCATCGGTGGGTCATGAACCTGGTCGACAACATTACTTGCCCTAGCAGGGCCAAGTCGATGCTTGCACTTTGGTGGGAACCGAACCTTATAAACCAAGAGATCATCGGGACTATCGGAAGTGGCATACGTAGAGACAAGAGATGGGGTGGAGTAGAGACGGGAAAAACGAAGTTGACTCGTGGAACGTGACATCGGTGGACACAAGGTAACGCCGAAGAGTGGGAGAATAGCACCGATAACCCTTCGAACCCTAGAATACCCAAGGAAGACACACCTAAGAGACTTGGGATCAAGTTTGGTAACAAGTGGGCCGAACATCGCGAACAAAAGACACAACCAAAGATTTTAGGGTCAACAGAAACGAGGGGTTTGGAAGGAAACAAGGTAGTGTATGGAGTGGCACCATTGAGGACAAGAGGGGACATACGATTAATAAGGAAGCATGCGAGACACGGCGTCGCCCAAAAAGGTTTAGGAACATTCATTTGAAACATGAGAGCCCGAGCGACTTCTAATAAGTGTCGGTTCTTACGTTCGCAACACCATTTTGAGCGGTGTATCGGGACGGGAGGACCGATGAAGCATGCCATCTTTGGAGCATATAGGTTTGAAATTGGGCAGAAAAGTATTCTTTAGCATTGTCACTCCGTAAGGTTTTGATGGACACACCAAACCGAGTTTTGATTTCAAAGACAAAAATTACAAAAGTGAGAAAACAACTCGAACGAGTTTTCATCAAATAAAGCCAGTGGTACGAGAGAAATCATCGACAAAAGTAACAAAGTACCTAAAACCAGGTTTAGACTCGACGGGACATGGACCCCAAACGTCGAATGGACTAAATCAAATGGAGATGCAGCTCGTTTATGAACCCGAGGTGCTAAGTGAACACGATGATGCTTAGCAAACTGACATGACTCACATTCTAAAGAAGACACATTACGGAATTGAGGATACATCCTCTTCAAAGAAGACAAAGACACATGACCTAAACGACAATGAATATCAAAGAGGGAGGAACCACTGAGCAAGCAAGCGAGCACGCACTGATCCTCAAGAAAGTAATGGCCACCAGATTCATAGCCCCTACCAATAACTCTCTTCGTCGTAAGATCCGAATCAAACAATGGTCGGAAATAAAGTAATGAAACAATTTGATTGGCGCGTAAGCTTACTAGGAGACAAAAGATTAAATGTAAGGTCGGGGACATTGAGGACATGGGATAAGGGAACAGACGGGGTAGGTTCAACCGTGCGAGCCAATAACACGAGAATAAGAGCCGTTGGCAATTGTTTATCTTGGAGGGATTGGCATAAGGCGCATACGAGGAAAACAAATGGTGGTTACTTGTCATATGATCGAGCACCGGAATCGATGATCCACTTCAAGGAAGAAGTAGCAAGACTAGAAGCAAGATTACGTACCAAGAGCACCGGAAGAACTAGACGTAGATGCGGCCATCAAGCCGTACCGAAGTAGGTTGAGTTCCACAACAAATAATAGGTGAAGTTCCAAACAACAAATATCAAGAGTGAAGAAAAGAAAGACCAATGAACCGTGAAACAACTCAAAGGAAGCCAAATACTAACTCCTTCACCTCGAGAAAAAAATCTCACAGAACCAAGGGACACCTTGAACCTTTCAAATCACCTTCGGTCTGTTGACCAAACAAAGAACTAGAGCCCAAATACCAACTAAAGGCAAATCAGATTGGAAGACGACCAAAAACACAAATCTTAGTAGCCCCTTTCGGCTACCAAACAGCAGAAACAAGGCAAAGCAACTCCACCAACCACCAAACGGCGAAATAACGATCACCGGAGGTCAAGCAAGACGAAAAACAGCGGAAGAACGCCACAAATACCTCCTCGTCAATCCTTAACCGGAGAGACCCACACCACGAAACCGTAGGAAGATGCCAAGGAAAGCAAGTCGACGCCGGAAAAGTGAGAAAACACCGAGAACTCGCCGGAAATTTGACTCATGCGCCGGCGCGTGAAAACACGGCCAAATTGTCGACGGCGCGTGAGGACCACGCGTGTAGTCGAAACTGATCGGACCACCGGGGAAATGCCGATCGGAGGGAGGAGACACCGTTGGTATGGCGCGTGTATCTAGGAGACACCAAACACAGAAGCCGTATGTTCACTCTCTCTCTCACTGTAACGTGAATCGAGAGGCGGTGCGGCGAAAATAAAAACGGAACTGTTTTGCTCGATGCCATGTAGAATTAGAAAGAGAAAGGAGAAATATAATCTGAATTGCTTGTCTATTCATGTACATAGTATAGGGTATTTATACACAAGAGAGGGAATAAGAGAGTTAATGAGACATAATGACTCATTATGTAGATTGATTCCCTAATTACTATAATCCCGATTGTCTCTATAATATCTTTCCTAATATAATATACTTCCTAATATAATATACTTCCTAAAATATATATTGACGAAATGGTGGCCCTTGATAAGGCTGGTACCTGGAATCTCGTTGATTTGCCTCTTGGCAAGAAGGCTATCGGATGTAAGTGGGTGTTCACGATCAAAACGAAAGTGGATGGCTCCTTGGAACGTTTGAAAGCTCGATTTGTTGCCAAGGGTTATGCTCGAACCTATGGTGTTGACTATTCGGAAACCTTCTCTCCCGTGGCAAAACCGTCCTCTGTTCGCCTCTTCATTTCTATGGCAGCCAATTATGGTTGGGATCTTCATCGTTGGATGTTAAGAATGCGTTCTTGAATGGCGATCTTCTTGAGGAAGTATACATGGAGCAACCACCTGGTTTTGTTGCTCGGGGGAGCGTGCGAAGGTATGTCATCTTCAAAAGTCTTTGTATGGCGAAGCAAAGCCCTCGTGCTTGGTTTGACGGGTTTAGCTCGTGGTTAAGAAGTTTGGTCCGAGTCAAAGTAAGTGTGACCATTCTCGTGTTTTATCGCAGACAGATCTTTGGAATGATTTTGTTAGTGGTATATGTTGATGATATTGTTATTACGGGTAGCAATGCTTTGGGAATCTCATCACTTAAGGCCTTCCTCAATTCTCATTTCCAAACAAAGGATTTGGGTCCTTTGAAGTACTTTCTTGGGATAGAAGTTATGAGAAGTAAGAAAGGCATCCTTTTGACACGGAGGAAGTATGTTCTTGATCTCGTTAAAAGAAACCGGGAAACTCGGAGCAGACCGAGTAGCGTTCCCATGATTCCTAATCCCTTCTTGGACATGGATGACCGCATACCGTTTGATGAGCTACCACGAGGATGTACGAAAGAAAGTTGATCCGAAAAGATCAAGCCGTTTGCCTATCCCGAGAGATATCGTAGGCTAGTTGGGAAATTGAACTATCTTACGGTAACCCGCCCGATGTGACCTTTCCGTTAGTGTGCTTAGTCAATTCATGACCGCACCAACCGTTGCTCGGTGGGAAGCTTTGGAACATGTCTTATATTATTTGAAAGGCTCACCGGGTCGTGGTATTCTCTATACGAATCATGGCCACAACAAGATTGAGTGTTTCGTGATGCAGATCATGCGGTGGTCACAAAGCTACCGGAGAAGATCCACCACAGGATATTGTGTGTTTGTTGGTGGAAATTTAGTATCGTGGAAGAGTAAGAAGCAAGATGTGGTTTCAAAGTCGAGTGCAGAAGCTGAGTATAGAGCCATGTCTCAATCTACACAAGAGATTGTGTGGCTTCACCAGTTAATGAAGGAGGTTGGTCTTGCCACGTCGTTACCCGCGAAGTTGTGGTGTGATAATAAAGCTGCTCTACACATAGCCTCCAACTCCGTGTTTCATGAACGTACGAAACACATTGAGATTGATTGTCACTTTGTACGCGATAAGATCAAGGAGAACTTTGTGTCCACCGGGCATGTGCGATCTAGTGACCAATTGGGTGACCTTCTAACGAAAGCTTTAAGTGGGACTCGGGTTGAATATCTTTGTAACAAGTTGGGCTTGATTAATATCTATGCTCCAACTTGAGGGGGGGAGTGTTAGGAAATATATGTTTTAGGAAATATATATTTTAGGAAGTATATTATATTAGGAAAGATATTATAGAGACAATCAGGATTATAGTAATTAGGGAATCAATCTACATAATGAGTCATTATGTCTCATTAACTCTCTTATTCCCTCTCTTGTGTATAAATACCCTATACTATGTACATGAATAGACAAGCAATTCAGATTATATTTCTCCTTTCTCTTTCTAATTCTACATTTACTATTCGAGTTCACGATACGAGTTTACCTCACTATCATGAGTTTGTTTAAACTCATGAGTTTGACAACATTAGAATTACCTACCAACAACCCATATTATGTGTTTGTTTGGATTATTGGTAGAAACTGTTTTTCCAATATGATTTACCATATACAAAATGAATTTGTGAAAAGAGTTTTGTTTCAACTTGCGCGAACGTGTTTTTAAACCACCAATCCAAACATACACTATATGTTACGATTATATATTTATATATGAACAAATTAAAAAGGATCAAACTAATTTAAAAATCTAAATCTTATAAAAGAGACTAAAGAAAATGCATTTTTTTATTTCCTTTTTATTCTCTCATTTATTATTTTTCTTAGTAAACATATTTCTGCTTAAAGTTCTTGCACGTCATTCATTTTTGAGCAATTTTTTAATAAAAGGTTGATTTATGAAAAAAAAAAAAAAACACACACACACTTAAACTTTAAAATTTTAAATTAGTGTTATTATATAAAAGAACACAGACATTAATTATAAGAGTAAAACAATTCATTTAAATAAATAAAAAATAATTGATCTAAAATTTTAAAGTTAAAGTTGAGTTTTTTCTTGATATTTATTCTCATGATAAAAAAATTATATAATTAATCAAATAAAAGGCCAAATTTTTACTGCAGACAAGAAAGCCAATTTTTAGGCCAAAGATTGAATCCTGACCGGAAAACCGCCCTTCATTCTGGAGGTCAAGAAGACGACCAACTGTGGTTCCATCCCTTCCGGCATCGCAGGAACCACCGTGAACCTCGTCAGAATCGCCCCCACCACCCTCTTCATCTGCAAGTACGCCATCTCCTTCCCCAGACAAATCCTGGGTCCCGCCTGAAACACCGGATAGCTAAACGGATCTCTCGCCACATACCTCCACTTCTCTGTTTCTTCACCGCTTTCCTCTCTCTCTAACCATCTCTCCGGCTTATACTCCGCCCAATCGCTTCCCCAAAGCTTCTCCATCCTTCCCATGGCGTACACATGATACATCACTCTCATCCCCTTCTTCACGGCGGTCCCATCCGGTAACACATCGTCGGCGACTACTTCTTTTGAGTCCAACGGCACCGGCGGGTACAGCCTCATGCTCTCGCTCAACGCTGCGTGGGTGTATACCATATCTTTCACTTCGTCATACACAGCGACCTCTGATTTCTCGCTCGCCTCCTTCTCAATCTTCTTCGCCACTTCAGGGTGCTTCGAAAGAAGCCAGAAAAACCAGGTTAACGCGGCAGAAGTGGTGTCCTTACCGGCCAAGATGAAGCTGATTACTATGTCCGTCACGAAGTCCTCGTCGGAATGCCCAGAACTTAAGAAACGTGATAACATGTCGGCTGATTCAAGCGAAGCCCCATCGGCGAGCTGGCGTTTTTTCTCTCTGACTATGTTCTTAGCGAATCCGCGAACTTCAGATATTGCTAATCGTAATTTCTTTTCAGATCCAATGTCGAGAAGCTTCTTTACTCGCCAGATTAAGGGATGGATGTAAGATGCCCTTGTGCTGCTGATCTCGGTGGCAGCGTCGAAAGCTTGAGCGAACTTGCTCTGCCCCAGTGATGGCGACAGGTACTCTGGGTCGAATCCGAAAGCGATTTTGCAAATGTTGTCGAACGCAAATCGCTGGAGGATGTCTTGTAAATCAAGGATTTGGTTTTGGGCCGCCGCGGTGGCCAGAATCGGAATGAGGCGGTCGTTGAGCTCGGTGTCCACAACCTGTTCGACGAATTTACGCAGAGACCTAGTGTTGAACACATGACTTGCGACTTGCCTTTGGAATTTCCAGTTGTCACCGTCGGTATTGAAGATTCCGTTGCCGAGAAAGTCAGTGAGGGTTTCACGGAAGGCCTGGCCTTTTTGGTATACTGGGAAACGGGTCTTGAGAATGTGTTGGACGACGGCGGGATTGCCGGTCAGGACAATTTGCATCCCCAGGCGCTGGAAGAGGTAGGTATTTGCCGGAGATATGTGGACGACATCGGAGAACCACTGGATCCGGCGGTCGAAGTTGGCAATAAGTTCTAAATAGGAACCAATTAGAGGGTATTGTTTTGGGAGTGCCTTCTCCTTCTTCTTGTCATTGTTTGAATGGGAAGAAGCTTTGAAGAGGAAGAAGAAAATCGCAGGAAGAAAGAAGAGGAGAAAGAAGAAAGCCAAGAGTTGGATGGCCATATTGCAGAGATCTCAGATGAAGAAGGGACTAATGAAAGTCAGACTATGATGACAAAGATGTAATTTAGTACTAACAATTTGCTTTTGGTACTTGAATCTATTTATGCATGGCTCTGCGTGAAGTTGATCTCTGGTTTTTTTTCCTTGGTCAAAGAAGTTGATTATGGTTTTGAAGTGTGAAAGCACAACTGCACAAGAAGGTATTGTTGTCCCCTTCGCCAAGTAAACCTCACGTGTTTATGACTTCATGTCTATATATGACTATTAAAACTGAACACGCTAGCGTCATGCATGAGCCCAGTAGATTAGTCGAACTTGAGTTATATATATTGTAATATATCACAATATTACTAACAAAACTTTGTTCAAGTTGATATACAAGATTGTTACCAATAATAATTCATGAAGTTGCGTTCAAATTCTGTTGTCAATACTCAATACCATGATTTGTAATTATTCTATAATTATTGAAGACCTGACCCTGGTATTTGGAGATCCCACTCATTAAAACATTATAAAATGTGTCAATATTAATGAAGGCATAGAACGCCTTAGTAATAAATATATAAATTACAAATGGTTAATTTGTTTGTCCAAACGAGCTCTAATCATATTTATAAGTTTATTTTTTTAAGAAAGTGAAAGTGAACTTATAAATAGAACTAAAGTGATATGTAAGTGACTTTTATTGGGATCTGTGAATAGGACTAACACTACAGGTTAATCTTTTTTTTTTTTTTTTCTCGGGACCACTACAGGTTAATCCATTTGAAAAGAAATATAATATATTGGGATCTGTGAATCGGTTTGACACCACTGGTGGATCCATTTGAAAAGAAATATAATAATGGAAGACACATTTAACAAACGAGCATGTTGCAAGGGGAGCTTTTATATAATGAGATATTTGTACTGGGAGCTTTTACGTATTGAAATGTTTTTTTACTTTGTTAATAATACTATTTTATTTATGCACTATTATTTGAACCATAAATAATTATAGCTACATCATAATTACTAATTAGAATGACAAATTTTTCTTCATAAAATTTTGTAATTAGTACAACTCAATAAGATATGCATCATGATTTCTTAATAACTCTCTATATTATAAATAATATTTGTGTACTTCCCCACCCTCTACTCTATGGGAGATTATAAATTTGGAGTCAATTCATTTTAATTCCAATAAAAAAAAAAAAACTCATACCTAGTGTTATCAAAATAAAAGATATTTCACCCCTCGTCCTTGGGTTTAACTGGCGTGGGGGTCGGTCTTCCTCACCATTAGGTAGGGGGTTCGATCCCCGCGTTGGTCAATGCCCTGGGGGATGCATCCTAGGGGTCTAGGTAGGTTTGTGGTACGCCGTAATTTGGTATTCGTCCAGTATGCCCTGCAAATATTGGGCTCCAAGCGCCGTGCCCTTGGATTGTGGGTGGCCCAACCCCTTTCCTAAAATTTCTTTATAAAAAAAAATAATAATAAAAGATATTTCAAGAAACCACTATACCATCCCAACAAGATATCCTTACTTGCATGCTTACCCTCACATGATACATTAAAATTTCATGACTGATACAGATTTCTTAGACTCACCTTGAGAAGCATTTTATTAGAAAATAAAAATCTCAAGCTTCTTATAGAGTATTAATTTGTAATTTTTAGACATACATAGAACTAGATATGAATTTTTGAAGTCTATCAGATTTTCAATAAACACAAAACCGGTCAAACCAGCTAATCCGGTTCAGTCTTGATAATCATGGTTCTTACTGTAGTTCAAGTGACCTGTTATGTTGTAATGATCATGAGGTATAACCGTATAAGAGTAAGAAACGGTTAGGGGTCTACTTGGTCAAACCAGCCGCAAAATGCTTTCATCTGTTGATATTTCAAAAAATGAGCACTTTCCATGGTTTCATAGTTAACTTCACTACCCTCGTCAAGGTATATGAAGTATTCCAGTGACACATTCCACCATTTATGGACGGAGAGCTGAAATCCATTAGAAAATGAATCATGCAGTCCAATAAGGTGAATCAAGCCATTCAATCTCATTCCAATAAGCCCAAGAACAGCAGCCCAAATTGCACTAATCCCCTTTCTCTTTCTAGCTATAGTAAGCAATAGTAGTTAACGGATTCCACTGTACATTAAAGCAAATACCCATTAACAAGGACATAACAGGTAGAGTATTACAAGGCTAATATAAATTGAAGGACATATATTTTTATAACTTAAATGGGTAAGCATATTGATGATGCAAAGGAATGGAAATGAAACATAAAATACCATTTTACCCATATAATATAAAACATTATTTAAAACCACCACTCCCAGTGCACACTCAATTTATGCATATTAATTGAATTGAGTGTGCATTCTCCTCCCTCGTTTCTTTTTTGTTCTTTAGTCCGCCATTTTTTTAAACAATTGGCGACCTAAGAAAAAGACCAGAGTTGGAGTCGCAAGACAGGGAGATCAGATCAAAAGGAAATTGAAAACAAGAGGTGGAGAGCACCATCGAACTCCTTCTTCTTCCTTCAACGAGTTTAAGAACTGGAGATTAGCGAGATGTGTCGCGGATTGAAGACGCACTAAAAGCTCGTAAAGGGTACCAAAATTGATGGGAACCCATTTTCTCATTTATAAGGGAAAATTGCCCCACTGCCGGAAAACATTTTGCTGGGAAAATACGAACCAAACAGCCGTGCGCGATGGAAAATACCTATTTTCCTTTTCATTCCCCCAATTTTTTTTTAATCCAAACGGGGCCTAAAAATTATAAAAGGTGTCAATTTTAATGAAGGCATAAAACATCTTAGTCATAAATATATAAATTACATATGGTTAATTTATTTGTCCAAAATGCCGGTCAAAGGAAAATTTGTAGTCTAGAAACAAAAAAAGTTAGGGAAAATCAAACTTAGGTTTGGATTAAAAATAATAATATCAGAAAAGTCTCATAACTTGTCAATGATAAATGAACAAGAGATCATTGACAAGTTATGAGAGTTTTCTCATATTATTTTTTCAATTGGGACTTTATTGTCATTTTCTCAAAATTTTTGGAATCCATGAACAGATAAGGTTCGACTCTAGGGTGGATCCAATTTAAAAGAAATATGATAATGGAAGACACATTTAATAAACGAGCATGTTGAACAGGGAGTTTTAGATATTGACATGTTGTTGCTGGGGGAAGCTTTTACAATTTTTCCCTTTATTTCATATTTTGTTTATAATACTATTTTTTATGCACTATTATTTGAACCATAAATAAGTATAATACATCATAATTACTAATTAGAAACGACAAATTCTGCCTCATAAAATTAAATTTTGTAATTAGTAGAACTGAATGAGATACGCATCAATATTTCTGAATAACTCTTTATATTATAAATAATATTTGTGTGCTTCGTGGGAGATTGTAAATTTGGAGTCAATTGATTTTAATTCCAATAAAAAAAAACAACTCACAGCTATCTTACTGAACAAATATATCAAAATAAAAGATATTTTAAGAAACCACTATGCCATCCCAACTACATATCCTTGCTTGCATGCGTACCCTATACATTAAAATTTCATGATTGATATATATTTCTTAGACCCACCTTAACATTTTATTAGTACCCTAACTTATAATTAAGTTCTTCCCCAAGAACATAACATAAATTCTTAAAATTAATAATTTTTTATTGATGATGATGATCATAATTCACTCCTCAACATTGTATGGATATTTGATAAAAAAAAAAATACAAATTGAAATACTTGACATTATATATGGATAATTAATATTTTGTTTTGTTTTTTGAACTCATATTGTTTTGTGAGGTTAAGTTAAATCTATTTAGTCCCCCAAAATGTATTCTATTTTAAATATTACTCAATATTTGAAAATGTATCATAATCTTTTTAAAAAATGCAAAACAAAAAACTACAATGATACTCATGTGATACCGGTGAGAAAAATGACTTATAGTCAATCTGACTTATGGAAAAGTGAGATTGGATAAAAGTGATATTGTAAAATGTGATTTATGTTTGAATTTGCAATAGCATAAGTAGCTTTTCATATTTAAACTTATAGTCAATTTGAAATATTTTTAAGGGTAGTGATTGATACTAAAATTATATTCCGGGATATTGAACGGTACTAAAAAAGTACTTAATGATCTTGACAAATTATTTTAGGATCTTGAAAAAATTATTTTTAGTACTAGTCAGTATCATAAGATATTTTTTAGGGTACTGAATGATACTAAAAATATGCCTTAGGATACTAAAAAAATGCTTCATAATTTTGGAGCTTGAAGGCAAACAATCCGTGTGAATCTACAACAACATGACAACTGTTACGGACCGCTAATAAGGCCCAACGCCACAAAGGCCCAACGGTAGGTATATCCAGTATAACCGTGCGCCTAGTATTCAGAAGATGGGTGATCCGGACTTATCGCTTACGGGCGCACTCATGTGGCCGTTACTATACGTGCGCCCCCTCCAAGTCGGCATGACGATCGTGATCAACATCACAGTGGCCTCTATAAATACAGAGACAAGTTAATCAGGTTCTACGTTCTAACTCAGACCTATTACTTTCAGTTACACTGTGCACACACCTCACCCCCAATATTATGTACAGTGATCCCAACCTCCTCTGGATATCTCCACATTAGATATCTGGAGCGAGACCTTTGATCCCAACATCAAAGTACCGGTCCCCAGATCGGGACGGTGACGTTCTATACCGAGAACATTGGCGCCGACCGTGGGGATCTATAAATTACGATTCCCGTGACTACCGATGGCTCACACCCGGAAACAGCGGTCGGAGTATTCAGCCTAATCAACCACAGGCTGAGGCAAGCAACCCAAATGATCGAAGTATGTCCCTCCCGGGGAGCTCCTGAGGGTCACATGTCCGATACGGCCTCCTCTCCCCCCGAGGCCAACAAAGCGCAAGGCGAGACGGCCACGGACACCTCGGCTCCAAACCGGATGTCCGCATTGCAAAAAGCTCGGGAATCGATCCTTAGAAAATTCGAGACTAAGGAAAGGCGGGACGAGCTCCAACGTGAAGAGGATTTTAGAGTGATCCAACAGATGATGGACGATCAGCTCGAAAGAATCCAGGATTGGATGCACCAAGGCGGCCGAGAAGGGTCACGCCGAAAAAAGAGACCGACGCGGGATGGCAGCAGTTCGTCCAGCAGCTCAGAGTCGGTATCCGCAACGAGAAGCCGGGGCCGAAAGGAGAAGACGAAAGTGCGCCCAGGACGAAAGGCGGAAGACGAAAGCCGAGGTAGGGAGAGGAGATCCCGGTCTCGGACGTCGGAAGGAGGAGACAAAGAAGTCGCCAGGATTCCACGGTCTCGACGATCGCCCCGAGTATACAGGATGAAGCCGACGGCCGATGCGAGCCCATTCTCTCGAGAGGCCGCCACGGCGCCTACCCAAAGCACTTCGATCTTACGCATCTTCCGAAGTATGACGGAACACGGGATCCGCGGATCACCTCGAAACATTCGAGTTACTCATGTGGGTCCGCTTGATCAAAGGAGGTCATCCTACGCTTGTTCGCGGCAACTCTAACCGGACCGGCACAGAAGTGGCTCCATTCCTTGCCAAATAATTCCGTGCGCGACTTCGAAGACCTGGCACGGAAATTCGAGCTGAATTTCGCAACCAGTAAAAAGCAGCCAAAGTCCCATTACACACTGAGCCGAATAAAGCAAAAGAAGGGTGAGACATTGCAAAAATACCTTAACCGTTTCAAGGAGGTGGCTTTGCAAGTGCGCTCGCTTCCTGAGGAAGTACACGTCCATTGCCTCGTGGATGGCCTGGATCCAGCGTCGCGACTGGCCAAGAACATATGTAAGAACCGGGTCTACACCATCACCGAGTTTTACACCCGGGCGCAGCAATATCTGGACGTCGAGCAAATGGAACTGGCCAATACCGTGGAACCCGAAAGGATAAGCAAGACATCTCCTGACTCCGGAAATAAACGAAGAGAGGAGTCCAGAAAACGCAGCCGAGACGGTCGGACTAGGGGGGAAAGGCCGGAAGGAAAATCGAAATACGACAACTACACCCCGCTGAACGTCCCTCGGGCGCAGCTCTGGAAGGAGGTGGCTCAGACCGAGATGAGAAGAGTCGGGAAGCCGAAGCCGCTCCGAAACCGACCCACCACGGACCAGTCAAAGTATTGTTCGTTTCATGACGGGACGGGACACACGACGGAACAATGCTATGAGCTCCGAGATGCAATTGAGAAGTTTATCAGGGAAGGCAAATTGCGCCAATACGTGATTAAAACTCAGGGCAAAAGAAACGGCACGCGCAATCAGGGAGGCCGGAGTAGGAGCCCGGTAACGGAGCCGAGAAAGGAGGAAAAAAGAAGAAGGTCCAACTCCCGTGACGCCTACCCAGAAACCGATTTCCGTTGTAATGGGATCAGCGGAGGATTCGGAGGTGGCGGAGACACAATGAGCCAGCGTAAGAAATACTTGAGAGAAGTCCAGACAGTTAGAGACCTCCCAAAGGTCAAGGACGAACGAAGGAGGCCGGCACCGCCGCCCTTAACTTTTACCATTGACGAATTGAAGGATGTTGTACCAGGGCATCAAGACGGACTAGTAATCACCGGAACCCCGGCTAACCGCCCGGTCAAAAGGATATTCGTGGATGCAGTAGCTCACCCGATATTATCACCGGATGCATATAAAAGGATGCGGATGGATGCTGAAGACTTAAAGCCGTGCAAAACGACCCTGATAGGGTTCAACGGAGAGCGCTCGCTTCCCAAGGGTTACATAGACCTCAGGTTGACGCTAGGTACGAGGGAGGCATTCAAGTCGGAACGTGTCAGGTTTATAGTGGCCGACTTTCCGTCATCTTACAATATCATATTAGGTAGGCCGACCATTCACGACCAGGATATGATGATATCTACTAAGCATCAAAAACTTAAGATGCTTAACAAGAAAGAACACGGGTGGTGGTGGTCACGGGAGATCGAAGGAATCCCGGCAATGCTATTTCGAAACACTCCAAATCGGGAAGGACGGCCCTCGTCTCCACCTCGGCTCGGGAAAAGGGAAAACTCACCCGAACCCGAAAGACGTCAACGGGCCCGACGCTCGTGAACATGGTAGAGCTTGACCTCAGGGACAAGCCCGAGATACCACGGCCGGAACCGGAAGGAGAGTTGGATGAGCTGGTACTTGGGGCGGATCCGTCAAAAACTACCAAGATTGGAGGGGCGCTGGATGACGACCTCAGAGCCCGGCTGATTCAATTCCTAAGAAACAACCAGGACGTGTTCGCTTGGATCTCGTCTGAGGTACCCGGTATCGACCCAAGGTTCTGTTGCCACAGACTAGCCGTGCGGCCGGGTCTACCCGGTAGCCCAAAAGAAAAGAAACATCGGGCGGAAAGACAAAAGGCCCGGACAGCACGTGACCGAACTTCTGGAGGCCGGGTTCATCAGAGAGATACAATACACCACTTGGCTTTCCAATGTAGTGATGGTGTTAAAGCCAAATGGCAAGTGGAAGGTGTGTACGGATTACACCAACTTGAATAAGGCTTGCCCGAAGGACTCCTACCCCATGCCAAACATTGATAAATTGGTTGATAGCTCGGCCGGTTTTCAGCTACTATCATTCATGGACGCATACTCTGGTTATAATCAGATAGCCATGCATCCTGACGACCAGGAGAGGACGGCCTTCATGACCGATAGGGCCAATTACTGCTATAAGGTCATGCCTTTCGGATTGAAGAACGCCGGAGCTACTTACCAGAGAATGATGAACAGAGTATTCGAAGACCAGATCGGGCAAAACATAGAAGTATACATTGACGACATGATCGTAAAGTCGAAGCGCCCAGACGACCACATCCGAGACCTGGAACAAACATTCGAAAAGTTAAGAAGGCATCGGATAAGGTTAAACCCGGCCAAGTGTGCGTTCGGGGTCCCGGCAGGGAAATTTTTAGGATTTATGCTAACCAACCGTGGAATAGGGGCGAATCCGGATAAATGCAAGGCTGTGTTGGACATGCAAGCCCCGAAGACGAAGAAGGAAGTTCAGCAGTTGATTGGCCGACTTGCCGCCCGACCGCATTCCTACCGAGTCGTCGAGAAAGCCCTCCCTTTCTTCGGGCTCTTAAAAAGAAAACCCGGGGGGTTGGAGTACGGAGTGCGAAATAGCGTTCGAGAAAATCAAGCAATGCTTGGCAACGCCTCCGGTCCTGACAAAACCCGAGCCGGGGGAGACCTTATTCCTCTACCTGTCAGTTGGAGAAGAGGCAGTAAGCGCCGCTTTAGTAAAGGAAGCCGAGTCCGGACAGGCACCGATCTACTTTGTGAGTAAAGCCCTGCAGAGCTCGGAACTCCGATATCAGAAGTTGGAGAAAATGGCTTTCGCCTTATTAACAACGGCAAGAAGATTGAGGCCGTATTTTCAAGGACATCAGATAGTGGTCCGAACTAGTCAACCGATCCGCCAAGTACTACACAAGCCGGACCTCGCCGGAAGAATGACTGGGTGGGCGATCGAGTTGTCCGAGTTTGATATCTCGTACGAAGCTCGACGCGCAATTAAGTCGCAAGCACCGGCGGACTTCATCATGGAACTCACCCCGCAGAGACGACCGAGGGAAATCACGGAGGTATATGGAAGGTGTACGTTGACGGATCATCCAACGAAGGGGAGCGGAGCGAGGAATCATAGTCGAGAGCCCGGAGGGCGTTTCTTTGTGGAGCGCAGTCCCTCCAATTAAAGTTCCCGACCTCAAACAACCAAGCCGAATATGAGGCTCTCCTTGCCGGACCTGCTATGAGGCCAAGGAAAATGGAGCAGAGAAGGTCAAGGTTTTCACCGACTCACAGCTCGTAGCCGCGCAAATCGAAGGAACCTACCAGAGGAAAGGTCCACTCTTGGCCAAGTACCTCAACAAAGCTAAAGAGATGATCTCGAATTTCAAGAAGTAATCGTCACCCATATCCCACGGGAAGAAAACTCCGTGGCGGATATCCCGTCAAACCGGCAAGCACGAAAGAAGCCGGTAATCATAGAACGGTGATACAAAGAAAACTTGACGAGCCAAGTTGTATTATGACCATCTCGGCAGCCACAGATTGGAGGAAACCCATAGAAGATTACCTAGAGAGAGGTATTATTCCGACCGACTCAACCGACGCCAAGAAGCTAATGCGGGAGGCCGCCATCCATACCATGGTCGACGACCAGCTGTATCGAAAAGGCTTACACTCTCCGATGATGAGATGCCTGGGCGAAGCGGAAGCAAAATATGTACTTGCCGAAATACATGAAGGCATTAATGGCCACCACATGGGGGGCAAGGCACTCACAAGGAAGGCACTGCGCGCAGGGTATTATTGGCCGACCATGACGGAGGACGCCAAGGAGGCCGTGAGAAGATGCGATAGTTGTCAGAAGCACGCCAAACTCATTTGGCCACCTCCGCCGGAACCGAAAACCATCTCGGCCTCTTGGCCTTTCTTTAAATGGGGCATGGACATCCTCGGACCTTTCAAAGCCGCCCGGACAGTTCGATGGCTCATCGTGGCGGTCGATTATTTCACCAAGTGGATCGAAGCCGAACCATTGACGACAATTACTTCGGCACGCATACAAAGATTCTTCAGACACAACATCGTATCCCGCTTTGGGGTGCCAGCCGAGGTGATCACGGACAACGGTACGCAGTTTACAGACCAAAGGTTCAAAACGTTGATGTCGACCTCGACGTCGGATTGCATTATGCCTCGGTTGAGCATCCGCATCTAACGAGACAGCCGAGTCGGCCAACAAAATAATCCTTGACGGGTTAAAAAGCGAATGCAAGACGCGGAATCCGATCGGGTCGAGCGGTATGCAGAAAGATCTTATGGGGATACGGGGCAACCGTCAGTCCTCTACCCAAGAGACCCTTTTCGAATGACGTACGGATGCGAAGCCATGATCCCGGTTGAAATAGGACAACCATCATGGAGAAGGATTAGAGCCCGCCAGAGGGAGAGGCGTCAAATGACGATGCGCGATGACGGACTTGGGAGCGATCGACGAGGTCGAGTAGTGGCGCATCGCGAGAGCTCGCCGCTAAGCAACTTCTAGCCGCCAAGTATAATCGGAAGGTTCGACCCGGTCCTTCAACCGAGGTAACCTTGTTCTCCGACGAGCCGACATAGGCAACAAGAACGCCAGAGATGGCAAGTTGGCGGCAAATTGGGAAGGTCCCTACCGGGTTAAAGAGAAATTGGGCAATGGAGCCTATATACTTGAAACCTTGGCTAGGAAACCCATCAAAAGAACTTGGAACGCAGACAAGTTGAAGATCTACCACAGTTAGACATCGGCCTCGGATGTTGGAGACGCCGAACACGTCCAGCTCGGAGATCAGTTATCATTTGCTTTCAGTATTTTATCTTTCTGTTTTAAGTTTTCACTGAATTATGTGTTAGCTCTTTGGAGCGTTTTCATGTTAGCTCTTTGGAGCGTTTTCATTTTAATGAAGGATTCCTCAGTGGATTTTCGCCAACGTGCACAATTGATTGCTTAAGCATTACACCGAGGTACATATAAACCCGGTCACAAATACGACACATCTAGATGATTTAACAGGGGCAGACTAGCCCAGTCGAGAGCTCGGCGAAATGGCCTTTTATTGGCCTTCGTGAAATTGACATGTCAACGCTCGCCCGATTTAAGCATTCGAGTTGTCATTCCGACCCCGATCAGTCAAAATGTTTAAGTTGTGCGTTACGGACACCTCGTTTAAACAAGTGACAATTCGCCCTTACCTCGGTTAAATTCCCGCCAACGGCTCCGGAACACGGTAGCGGTTAGGTTAATACCACATACGGTTAAAACTGACAACCCTACCATTCATTCCCAGACTTCACATCTGGTAGAATGCATAGCTCGGCACCCCATGCGCCGACGAATCTCTAACTATGTTTAGAATTCACACAACAACAGATACGAAAAATTTACTTTGTCATTAAAATATTTATAACCGGCACAGACGCCGGGAAAATTCATGTTTACAAAGGCAAAAACGCCTCAAGGAAAAGAGACTAGGCGCAAAGCATTGCTCGAAGGTCCCGGCTCGACGGATGGAGTCACTTCAATAGGTCCTGAACCGGCCTCGGGGTTTGATATCGCGCCCTCTACTTGTTCCTCACCCACTCTATCTCCACAGTCCTCACCTTCAATGGATGTGGATTCGTCTTCCGGGAAGGGATTCGGGAGGAGGAGCCGGATAAAACACGCCGTCCCTCACATAAGCTCGGTAGTGATAACCGTCGACGTTGAAGGATAATTTGGGGTTCAAGACCTGGAGTTGATCCAAGGCCATTTTGAAGCATTCTCTTGCCGACTCATGGAGGGTCTCGATAGACTCCAGGTTAGCTTGTCGCTCTAAGCAGCAAGCTCCTCTTTTTCCGACCCGAGTTCGGCGGCGAGATCACCTCGTTGCCTCTAGACAATCTTCACGGCATCCGGGCTTTCGTCCGGGGCCTTCGAAGACGGTGACATTCCGAGGTCTCGTTTATCCAATGCCTCTTTCGTCATCGAAGTTCCTCGGTCACCTTTCCACATGAAGCTTTGGCAACTAGCTCGTCCTCCAAAGCGTCACTCGATCGACCTTAGCATTGGCGGCGGCTACCTCCTCCTCCAAAGTTTTCAATTGTCCGACCGGGGCTCGCGCATTAGCCGCCTCCTCTTCCACAGCTTTGGCTCTCGACAAGGCCTCTTCCTCGGCACGTTTCAGCCGCCGAATGTCTACCTCGGCTGTCACGTGCTTCTGTTTCAGCATAAGTAGCGCTTGGTGAAGACCGATGGACTTGCAGAGGAACCTTTGAGCCTCACTAATGACGGATTCATCCACGGCGGACAAAGGGACTCCATTCATAAATTTGGTCGGCGGAAGAAAAGCGACACTAAGCTCCTCAGTCACCCCTCTCTCCCACGAAAGTCCTCGGGAATCGGTGGCGGCGATGCGCAACCGGCGCGAGTTTCGGAAGGGAGGAGCAGCCGCCACGGGAGAAGTAGACGTAACGGGTCCCTTAGCCTTCGCGGATGCTAAGTCCGGAGCCGGAGAAGATCCAGAGGGGACAGTGGTGCCGGTCAAGGATGGAACAGAACCTTCAGGAGCTGTAGCGTCCGGGGCAGGATCGGTCCCCTCAGGGGCAGTAGTCCGGGGCACGGTTGGTTCGGGTCGGGGCACATCCGGAGGAAGTGCAGAACGCCTAGAGCCAGGAGTGTCCGAGGCCTTGGTTTTCCTGGTCCTTGACGACCCGGATGCCGCCCGAGACTTATCTCTTTCTGAACCCGAGGAAGGGCGTTTACGGGTCGGCGCGGCTACCGTCGGATTCACAAGCGCCAGATAGCGGGGAAGTTCCGACATATCTTGAGCTGCAAAAGAAAGAACAAGGGGGTTAAGATACATGCGATGAAGGTTAGGACAACGGAAAATCAAAAAGCATGATAATTAGCAATCCGTGGAACCATACAATCAACAAATTGTGGCGTCGCCCCAGCCCCGTTAATAAAGAAGGCGGCACTTCGGATCCCGTATCTCTCAACATATGCGGTAAACCGAGGTATACAGGCGGCCTCTTCAGGCGAAAGGTCCTCAATTTGAATCTGATATGAAGAAGGGTTCAGATCATAATGGGTTTCGTTCCAAGTAAAGAGGAAACTCCCACTCCACGTCCTCTCCTTCGGGACCTTTCAAAAACCGGGGCCATTTGTCCGGGCTTAGCCTCGACTTTAAAGAAACCCGTTTTGAAGTGTTTAAAGGAATCGGAGAATGCACTCATTATCTTTTTATCCGGGTCCACACGTAGAGACACCAATCCTTTCAATCTCTCGTCCTCCTTAGATGTCCGGGAAGTGAAAGGGCCGAAATAATGGAAGAACAACGGGGTGGTGCAAGGAATGGGGACCGGAAAGGAGGAGCATAGACGCTCGAAGGCCACTAAGTAGGCCCATCCGTTGGGGTGGGAGCGAGAAGGTGCCACTGTAGAGCCATCAACGCCGACATTTGAAATGGGCTAAACGGGAATTGAACCTTGACCCGGGTCGGGTAATCTCGGTAGAAGAAGAAGAAGTTGGGCGCCCGACCGCCGAGTAGAGCAGATAGGCTCACCCTCATCCGGAGGAATGACAAGACTGCCTTCCATTTCGGGAAGGTTAAGACGTGCAATGTCGGCCTTGGACATCGATGTGACCGAGTCTTTAGGATATCGTGGGATACCCGGGAATACCGCCTACACGGCGCCTCGGGAGGACTCGAAGAGTTCGACTCCGGCGTCGGGCCTGATCTTTGTGTGGAGAAGACTGTGAAGCCATTCACCTATAAGCAAAGTAAAAAATGCCTAGTATCGCAAAAGAAAAAAGATAAATACCCGAATGAATTGTATCGTCGGGCGGGAAAACAAAGCGGACCGGGGGACGGAGATTGCCGAAGAAGGATTGGAAGGGGTCGGATGACGACAAGACCCTAAAATCGAGAGGCACAGGAATCTTCGCCTGGCCGATGAGGAAGGAGCTCTCGGCGAGACAATCCCGCAGGGGCGAGATACCCGGCGGATGGACGTTCGAATCCGGAGCTTAGGATGAACGATAGAAGTTAAGGGGTTGGGCGGACAAAGCACGTCGTCCTCGGACGAGCCATATTACTCGGCCCGGCGGGTTCCGGTGGACGCTGAAGATCGAGAACCGGATCCGCTCCGTTGACCGGGTCCTCCTCGTAGCACGGACGCCAACTTCTCCTCTTCGGAAAGTTCAGAACCGAAGATCCAATAGGAGGTACGGGGATAACGGATACGTAAGGCTTCTTCCTCGGGGTTAATGGTGGATTAGAAGGGGGGTAAGCGATTACTCCCGACCATCGCCAAAGAACAAAAACCTATAAAGGCACAAAAGGATACGTGAAGAAGGGGAAATAAGGGGAAGGTTCGCTAAAGAAATGCTGTGGTTACAAGATAGTTTGAAGGGGATTTCGACAAGAGAAACAGTAAAACTACCAAGAAAGTCTACCCGGAAAAATCGCCACCGCGACGGAAAATTAACCGGTCAAATTAAACGACGGTCATCACGTTACACCTCGGATATCTAATGATACTTACATGCTTTCTCTTACTTTGTACATTAAAATTTCATGGTATATAAACTGAATTCAATCGAACCTTATTTTCAAAATATAAACTGAATTCAAAACATGGAAATTAAAACCTATGAAACTGTTGCGGCAACATTATGACATGATCCAATGCTTTATCAAGATAAGTTAAGTTCTGGTTTGGCGAAATCGTCATAAATGAAGTTCTTTTTATTTTTTTGAATATATACTGATATCCATTAAAATGGATGCAACTGAAACTGTTTTAACAAAAATAAGGTTTTGCTAATGATAAGCAGCTAAAACACACTTGTAAAAAAAAAAAAAAAAAAGGACCAAATAATTCAGAGTTAAGTGGCAAATTTATCCTGGAAGTTTTTGTTGAAGAGCAATGTTGTCCTAGAAGTTTTTTTGGTTTCAATGTTGCCATTGAAGTTTCCAAACATTGTCCATTTTCGTTAAAAAGTTAAGGGTCAACATCAATTTTTTAACGATCAAAGTTAGTTTTTTAATGGAATAAGGCAATAATTGCTACGTTTTGAAACTTTTGGGGCAACATTGAGATAATTTTTTTTTTAAAAGCAACATTGCTCTTGGGCTGATACTTTCAAAGTGGATTTGTTACTTAACCCAATAATTCAAGCTCCCAACAAAATACAAAAGTGGCTAAATAGTTTTATAGCAATGCTAGCAAATTTGATACTCTTCCGATCTTAAATATAAGACATAGTTTATAGTGCAAATTACACTACAATCTATATTCTATATTTCAGAGGTAGGTAGTACCTTAGTAGGCTTTAAATGGCACCATGCCAAAGTTGACTCAGTTACAAAGGACAAATCAGTCGATATTTAGTATACTTTGGAAGGAAATAATATGAGAGCATAAATAAGTCATTTATATAGTACCACTCTGGTCTTATAAGTTCACTTTAACCAAATCTCACATACCAAAAAAGTTAGTTGACATAATGATTATGGGGTAAATTTTCAACTTTGCCCTCATTTATGAATGGGTACTTTTATTTGTTTCTTCTCTCTCTATCTTTATGGTGCAATTAATATAGGTAAAATTATCACAATCTCATTTATTTCCGAAACTGGACTTATAAATAGGACCAAATTTTTTTGGTCAAACTGGACTTATAAATAAGATCAGAGTGGTATTTATTCATCACAGTCGCATACATGTAAGTATGTAACCACACACTAAATGAGCATAAGCATGATTTAAACTTTAGATGCTATGTTCTTTCTTATTTCCTCTTGTATAACTTCTTGTCCCCATAGGGGTCACTTTCTCTAAATATGGAAATCGTGTAGTGCTATTTTTCTTTTTTGACCAAAGTCTCTCTCTCAAGTATCCATGCTGTACTCACACCACCAACTGTACAACCTCCAAGTCTCCAACACTTTTGGCATATAGCTAGGATGAGTACTTTAATTGACTCACTGTATTTCTGAACGACGACACAATAAAAGCTTAGACCCATTCACAAAATAAGTAATGAAACCACCATGTATAGGTTCAAACTTGTCAGCTTTCTTAAAGGTGGATAAATAAACTTACCTGCACAACGAAACTTGTGGGGATGCCCAGTAAAACGTGAACTTTTGACATGTGGATGTGTGATGGGTGCTTAACCTGCCAATTTTTTTCGGTTCACATTAGGTGCTATTCCCTTATGTACTTCTTAGGTGCTACTAATTAGAGGGATTAGGAATTTTATTTTATTTTTTAATTTTTTTATATATTCCATTTATTTAGATTAGATTATATGCATTTTGAAATTTTTTTTACACCCAATATCTCAAATTAATTAATTTCCAAAATATTGGGGACGGGAGAAATATTTATGAATGATGAAAAAAATTAATTAATTTGAGATATCGGGTACAAAAAAATTTCAAGATACAAGATATAATCTAATCTAAATAAATAGAATATATAAAAAAATTTAAAAAAATAAAATAAAATTCCTAATCCCCTAATTAGAAGGAATAGCACCACATAAGGGAATTTGTGAACTCATTTTTTACTGGAGACTAGAAAGCCAGTTTTTAGGCCAAGGAATGAATCCTGACCGGAAAACCGCCCTTCATCCTAGAGGTCAAGAAGGAGACCAACTGTGGCTCCATCCCTTCCGGCATCGCCGGAACCACCGTGAACCTCGTCACAATCGCCCCCACCACCCTCTTCATCTGCAAGTACGCCATTTCCTTCCCCAGACAAATCCTGGGTCCTGCCTGAAACACCGGATAGCTAAACGGATCTCTTGCAACATACCTCCACTTCTCTCTTTCTTCACCGCTTTCCTCTCTCTCTAACCATCTCTCCGGCTTATACTCCGCCCAATCGCTTCCCCAAAGCTTCTCCATCCTTCCCATGGCGTACACATGATACATCACTCTCATCCCCTTCTTCACGGCGGTCCCATCCGGTAACACATCGTCGGCGACTACTTCTTTTGAGCCCAACGGCACCGGCGGGTACAGCCTCATGCTCTCGCTCAACGCTGCCTGGGTGTATACCATATCTTTCACTTCGTCATACACAGCGCCCTCTGATTTCTCGCTCGCCTCCTTCACAATCTTCTTCGCCGCTTCAGGGTGCTTCGAAAGAAGCCAGAAAAACCACGTTAACGCGGCAGAAGTGGTGTCCTTACCGGCCAAGATGAAGCTGATTACTATGTCCGTCACGAAGTCCTCGTCGGAATGCCCAGAACTTAAGAAACGTGATAACATGTCGGCTGATTCAAGCGAAGCCCCATCGGCGAGCTGGCGTTTCTTCTCTCTGACTATGTTCTTAGCAAATTCGCGAACTTCAGAGATTGCTAATCGTAATTTCTTTTCAGATCCGATGTCGAGAAGCTTCTTTACTCGCCAGATTAAGGGATGGATGTAAGAAGCCCTTCTGCTGCTGATCTCGGTGGCAGCGTCGAAAGCCTGAGCGAACTTGCTCTGCCCCAGTGATGGCGACAGGTACTCTGGGTCGAATCCGAAAGCGATTTTGCAAATGTTGTCGAACGCAAATCGCTGGAGGATGTCTTGTAAATCTAGGATTTGGTTTTGCGCCGCCGCCGTGGCCAGAATCGGAATGAGGCGGTCGTTGAGCTCGGTGTCCACAACCTGTTCGACGAATCTACGCAGGGACCTGGTGTTGAACGCATGACTTGCGACTTGCCTTTGGAATTTCCAGTTGTCACCGTCGGTGTTGAAGATTCCGTTGCCGAGAAAGTCAGTGAGGGTTACGCGGAAGGCCTGACCTTTTTGGTATACTGGGAAGCGGGTCTTGAGAATGTGTTGGACGACGGCGGGATTGCCGGTCAGGACAATTTGCATCCCCAGGCGCTGGAAGAGGTAGGTATTTGCCGGCGATATGTGGACGACATCGGAGAGCCACTGGATCCGGCGGTCATAGTTGGCAATGAGTTCAAAATAGGAACCGATTAGAGGGTATTGTTTTGGGAGTGCCTCCTCCTTCTTCTTGTTATTGTTTGAATGAGAAGAAGCTTTGAAGAGGAAGAAGAAAACCACAGGAAGAAAGAAGAGGAGAAAGAAGAAACCCAAGAGTTGGATGGCCATATTGCAGAGAACTCAGATGAAGTACAAGGGACTGATGAAAGTCAGACTATTATGACAAAGATGTAATTTATTACTAACAATTTGCTTTTGGGACGTGAATGAATGAATCCTTCATTGACATTTATTTATACATGGCTCTGCGTGAAGTTGATCCATGTTTTTTTTTCCCCTCGGTCAAAGAAGTTGATCTTGGTTTTGACGTTATTGTTAACCCTTTCGCCAAGTAAATCTAAGGCTTTTTTTTTTAAAATGACCCTAATTAAATAACTATTTACCAAAATGCCCCTGTTTCTAAACTATTTCCCACTTTGCCCCTGTTTAATCGACTAAAACATGATTTAGTCGATTAAATCATGATTTAGTCTTCCCCATAGGCTAGAGTCACTTCGCTAGAAGAGAGAAGTCGAAAGAATCCGTCTCGTCTCGTAGTAACCAATTAAATTCTGGCTTTCCTACTGTCTTTGTCTATAAAGTAAATTTAGTCGACTAAATCATGTTTTAGTCGACTAAAACACGAGGTTCCCTTTTTTTTTTTTTACTTCCCCGAGATTTAGTCGACTAAGCATCGTAGCTTAGTCGACTAAATCTCGGACGAGGGCATTTTTAACTTAAACTCGAGATTTAGTTCTCAAATTGAACCATTGGGATTGTAATCCCAATTGTCGATTTCCTCCCATATTCATTTGAGAACTAACCATTTTGTTAGATGCCACCGTCAAGCTCGCCAACACAAAAGCAAATTTCATCCATGGAGGAGGTATGATTTCTTCTTTTGATTCGGGGAGAAAGAAGGCATTGCGGCAAAGGAGTAGGGTTTCGATAAGGAAGGGCGAGCATTTGATTCAAAAGTGGGAGTTTAATATACAATAAATCTAACATTGCACAACAAAGCAATCGAAAGCATGAAAGTTGCTAGTGATCAAAATGAAAAGGGTAGAAGTATAATATGCAAAAATTGGTTTTTTTTTTTTAATAAAAAAATCTCAATCTTCACATGAACAGATTGAAAGCCAAATTGAAATGATACAAGTGAGTGGATCAATGCGTTATATATACAAATTAGTTACTCACTAATCTAATCATATAATACACCGATCCGCCCACTTGCCAAAGATGGATTCCTAAAATCGCCTATTAGCATTTTCGTTATGTTTTGTTTCTTTCTTTCTCATCGGGATGATTTTGAAGATCACGACTACATGTGCACACCAGTCGCTCCTCTCGCAAAGAAAATATTATATTCGTCGGGGGGTTTTTGGAATGTTCGCCGTTTACCTAAATCTCGGGGGATTTTTAAAAATCCCTATTCATTTAGTCGACTAAGCAACAATGCTTTAGTCGACTATTAGGGTTCCATTATGACACGAATGAGGGTTTTAAAAAGCCCCGTCTCGAGATTTAGTCGACTAAGCATTGTAGTTTAGTCAATTAAATCTCGGAGATTTAGTCGACTAAGCTACGTGCTATTAGTCGACTAAATCTCGTGGAAATTAAAAAAAAAAAGGAGCCCAGCGTTTTAGTCGACTAAATCATGATTTAGTCGACTAAACATGGGCAAACAGTAGGGTAAAGTGAGAAATAGTTTGGAAACAAGGGCATTTTGATAAATAGTTATTTAATTATGGGCATTTTGGAAAAAAAAAAGCCTAAATCTAACGTGTTTTTTACTTTATCTCTCTATATATGCTTTCTAGAATATGACTATTTTTTTTTTTTTTTTTTTGATATATTAGAATACGACTATTAGTAAAACTTAACACGCTAGCGTCATGCGTGAACCCTGTAGATTAGTTAAGCTTGAGTTATATATGTTGTAATATATCACAATATTACTAACCAAACTTGGTTCAAGTTGATATATAAGATTGTCACCAATAGTAATTCATGAAGTTGTGTTCAAATTCTGTTGTCAATACCATGATTTGTAATTATTCTTTAATTTTTGAAGACCCATCCTGACCCGGTATTTGGAGATCCAACTCATTAAAACATTATAAAAAATGTCAATATTAATGAAAGCATAGAACACTTTAGTAATAAATATATAAATTACATATGTTTAATTTGTTTGTCCAAAATCCCCGGTCAAAGGAAAATTTGTATGTCAAGAAATAAAAATATTATTATTTTGTTCCTATTTATAAGTCTACTTTTCAAGATAGTGAAAGTTGATTTATAAATAAGACCAAAGTTTTCTTAGGATCCGTGAATAGGTTTGACACTAATGGTGGATCCATTTGAAAAGAAATATAATAATAGAAGACACATTTAAAAAACGAGCATGTTGTACGGGGAGCTTTTATATAATGAGATGTTCAACTAGGAGCTTTTACATATTGAAATGTTTTTTTATTTTGTCAATAGTACTATTTTCTTTATGCACTATTATTTGAACCATAAATAATTATAGCTACATCATAATTACTAATTAGAATGAAAAAAAAATTCTTCATAAAATTTTGTAATTAGTACAACTCAATAAAGACATGCATCATGATTTCTTAGTAACTCTTTATATTATAAATAATATTTGTGTACTTCCCCAATCTCTACTTGATGGGAGATTGTAAATTTGGAGTCAATTCATTTTAATTCCAATAAAAAATAATTCATACCTAGTGTTATCAAAATAAAAGATATTTCAAGAAATCACTGTACCATCCCAACAAAATATCCTTACTTGCATGCTTACCCTCACATGATCATTAAAATTTCATGACTCATACAGATTTCTTAGACTCACCTTAAGAAGCATTTTACTAGAAAATAAAAATCTCAATCTTTCTATAGAGTATTAATTTGTAATTTTTAGAAATACGTAAAACTAGATATGAATTTTTAAAGTCTATCAGATTCTGAATAAACATTAAACCGGTCAAACCAGGCCAGTCCAGTCTTGATAATCATGGTTCTTACTGTAGTTCAAGTGACATGTTATGTTGTGATGATCATGAGGTATAACCGTACAAGAGAAAGAAACGGTTAGGTGACTATTTGGTGGAGGGCAGCCGCAAAAATGCTATCATCTGTTAATATTTAAAAAAAATGAGCACTTTCCATTGTTTCATACATTCCAAAAAAAGACAAGTCAACTTCACTACCCTCGTCTAAATATATGAAGTATTCCAGTAACACATCATGCATGATCCACCATTTATGGACGGAAAGTTGAGATCCATTAGAAAAAGAATCATGCGTTCCAATAAGGTCAAGCAAGCCATTCCATCTCATTCCAATAAGCCCAAGAATAGCAGCCCAAATTGCACTAATCCCCTTTTTCTTTCTAAACTATACATTAAAGCAAATACCCATTAACAAGGACATAACAGGCAGAGTATTACAAGGCTAATATAAATTGAAGGGCATATATTTTTATAACTAAAATGGGTAAGCGCATCGATAATTTTTATCATTTAAACCATGCCCACGATAAAACCTCCACCATCATAAAGCAGATCAACATGGGAATCAGCAAAACCTCAAAGTAGCTTCAAGCTCCTTCTCATCAGCACAGTTATATCCCAGCAAATAAGCTCGTGCTGTGTCGAAAACACAAACCATAATGAGTTGCAGGTACAGATCCATGCAGGAGACCAGCAAGAGAATGAATGTAAAAGAGATGGGTTTACCAAAACGACCAGATCCCATAAATGGTTCTGCCTCATCAGCCGCACCTCCTTGTTGCTGCTCCTGTGTTTCCAAAGGAACAAGGCTAAGCATTAGGTGAAAAAGCTGTACCTCATTAAGAGTTTCTAGAATTAATTAAGATAAATGAGGTAAATCGTCAAATTTCTAATAAAAGCTTTAATCTATTTCTCGGTTTCATGACACTAACAAACTAAACCCTGAAGCAAATGTAGTTACATAACTCATTGGATTCTGTAGGCAGTTCATTTCACATGACAGTAAAGTCAAAGCCCACAACCTCAATATGATATATTTGGATGGATAAATTACTAGGAAATGTCACGCAAAAGCTTAATAAAAAATACACATGTAAGCCAGAGGACCTGTTAACTTACAGCATCAGGCTCCATTTCGGATGGAGACAGTAATCTATCAAAACAGTGCCCCGATATTGTACAGACCAAAAGCTCATTGGTTGGATCCATAATAACTTCTCTGCATGTATCATCACATACTGGGAAAAAGAAAATAAATTATAAAGCTCAAGTCCAGACACAAATTTTTTAAATAAATGAAATAATGGAAAACTGTTGTGCATCATATAAATACTAGAGAGATTACGTGCCCCACCATGAACATGTCCAGTCTTCTCACAGATAAACACATCTCCAATATGATAGTAAGAGCAAGTTTCACCAGAGCAAGCATGATCAGTCACCACTGTATCACTGAGGCCTCTGCTTTTTTTCCATGATGACACTTGATCAGCTACTGTTTTGTCAAGAATCATCTGATCATCTTTCAACTTTACATATGAAACAGAAAATTATCTAAACGGTTAAGTAATGTCCCTTGAATGAAAAGATAAAGTAATTAAACAAAACATAAAAGAATTCAGATATACATGCGAAAGGTCAATGTTCGAGTGCCATGCTGGTTGGTTGAGAGGAATACAATCCTCGCCTACATGGTCACAGGTTCAAACAACACGACAGTGGAGAGTGAGCAAAGATATACATGCGAAAGACCAAGAATTTGATCAGATTCAGTCTACAAAATTTTACTGTCTTCCTCAGGTAGCAAGGGCTCAGACGCAAAGGATAAACAGGTATCATACTCATGCACAACATATACACATGATGGCATCAGACCCTCCATACAGGTATAAAGGGCTCATACGCAAAGGATAAATAGGTATCATATTCTCATGCACAACACATACACAAGATGGCATCAGACCCTCCATAAAGGTTCTTTCTCTTCTCCAACTTCCACCAAAACTGATCACAGCATTCAAGACCGAGTAACATTATATAACAGCATAGCATTATTTCAGAATCAACCAGTTAAGGCACCACACAAGAAGCAAACACTTTGAGTGATACAAGACAATCTTTGGACAAATACTCTAAAATGTCATGTGAAACTGCTAAGCAAGAGAGCAGATAGAGAGATAAGAAAATCACAGATGGTTAAGTATCATTATGCCACATCAACTACTTTGACTAGTCATATTACCCACTTCCCCACTATTGGATGTATTTTAGGCTTAATGGTTGCTTCCACTCTATTGTAAACTTCTTAGTTATAAATAGATTATTAAAACCTAGCTTTGTTTTACCTTTCATGAAATTACCTTTCCAATTGGGAGTTTGGTCCTCTCCATTCGGACTACATTGTTGAAGGAATGGGGTTCAAGATTCTTACTCCATTTTATTATTTTCAATATTACTGAAAGAATCTTAAGACCATACAAAGCAGTACTAATAACAATATCGGTCAAGACAAGTCAGACTATGGAATTCCATATTACAGCATATACTCTCATTACCTGTGAAGGAAGAGGTGCTTGGCTTCGTTTAGCTGTTTGCATTTGTATGTAATACTCCTTAAATTCATTTGGGCAGTTTCTTACGAATTCAACCATGTCCTCTTCATCACGCTACATAAAAGTAGGATAAATGACAAGATTCACACAAAATACAAATAACAGATGCATGAGTTACTCAAATATTAGTTTCCAAGACAACAAAGATGAAATATGGTAAGTCTGGCAGTTCAAAATTATTCAAGGCAATGCCTTCAAATTGATGAACTCCGGCACATCAATAAATGGATAAGTACACAAATATGAATAGTCAACACGTACCCAGCCACAAACTAGTAATATATTATGCAATGCATGCAGCCGTTGATAGACAGGAGAATCATGATATGCACTCTCATGTACAAGCTAGAGAATGACTTTTGTCTGTGGATGCAATAATATTCGAACTGGTAAACCATTAGGTAAACTAGAAGGGAAAGACAGATTGTTGTAGGGATTGTTGATTTACTACATGATGCTATCATTGGTTGTAGTACCTCAATGTATAACTTTTTCCATGGACATTCCCTTAACTTCCTTGTAGGGGGAAGCAGACCCCAGCGCATACAGTACCTGCATGAATGTAACACTGTTTAAGCAGACAATAGGTATATGCATGGCTCACACAAATTAACAGCGCGCATATGTCCCAAAGCTAAAAATATCAAAATATATCAAAATCAGTTCATTATGTTATATGGAGCCAAATCCCAAACAACTCAACATTTGGACGGACACCAAGTCCAGCAAAGTAATATACTTACAAGCGACGCCACAATGCTTCATCAGATGCGGCAAAATTTAGAAATCTACATACTAATGCACAAGAAACAAGGTCCTGCAAGCATAGAAACAAACTAATGTCAACAAAATATAACGAGGAAAACAATCCATGTACTAAGCATATAAAGAGTCATAAGTCATAACTAACAGGCTTTTAGTTTTCACTTAAAAATACCTCGGAGGAGAGAAATTTAAGGATATGGTGAAAAAGTTCAGGCGGGATTTTGCTGAAAAAACCGGTTTCAATAGTCTTTGGCACTACGCTTTTATTGCTATTATCGTTCGTAGAGTTCAACGATGGACTACGATTTTGTTCAGTTTCTTCCTCGTCAGCCTCCTCCACTCGCTTTCTCTTTGCTTTGGGCTCCTCCGAATTTTCCTCTTCCTGCCACCAACAATCACTTATTATTTACCAAACGATTTTCCTTCCATATCACCATGAATTAGTTTCGAGTACAATTACAAGGAAAAAATCCGAATACCAATTTAAACCCCTAATCTATCGTCTATCCACGTCAAATTATAAATTTCGAAAACAAAAAGCATAACAAATCGGTGAACCTGATCAGAGATCTCGGAGAGAACCTCCGATTCCAGAAAGTAAGCCAGGTTCTCATCCTCTTCGTCTGAAAAAGTCATGAAGCCCCAAAAACCCTAGGAAGGGGGGAATGGTAGGAAAGCAATTTGTGGGAAACGAATTGCAACGAAAGAGCTATAGGATTTGGAAATCGGAAGGATAACCGGGATTCTGGAAATAGCCACCGGCGGCAGCCGGATTTAAGGATCGGAATTTTCGCCACCAAACGCAGGGGATGAAGCGGCCAAATTGAATTGATCAAGATGACCTGATGGAGGATGGACGGTTGGATGTTTTCCGGGTCATCCTGGCCCGTTTTTCGAAAATTGGGCTTCTCGGATTATGAAGGCCCGCTTGTTTGCCCATTGAAAAGCCGGTTTGCAGGTCATTGGATTGAAACCAGAATCCGTCCTACAAATAAATTGAGACAGAAACTTCTTATAAAATAATTCCCACTATTTTATGGAAGGCAAATTGTCTTTCTACAGCGAGTAGAATCACCTTGGCGAAATCAGTTTTGAGCACCATTCCCCTCTATCTGATGCAAGTTGCTAAGATTCCTAGGAGTGTGTGCCTTGCTGTGGAAAGAATTCAGAGGAATTTCATTTGGGGTCATGATAGTGAACATCGCAGGTTCCATCCGGTGGGTTGGGATCAAATTACTAGACCTAAGGAGTTTGGTGGCCTTGGGTTTAAAAAGCTGTCATCCATGAATAGGGCTTGTGGGGCCAAGCTAGCTTGGAAATTGGTGATAGGTAGTAAGGAGTTATGGGCAGATGTCCTCCTACACAGATATATGCATCGGGATGAAGACTCTCTTTTAGTTGCTCGGCCAGGAGATTCTGAATTGTGGCGCTTCATTTGTGCCCAGAAGGACCTGATTGATTTAGGGTTTAAATGGCAAGTCAGGAATGCGGATTTGGTGAAATTCTTTCAGGATTGCTGGCTGGTGGATGGTGAGAGAATTAAAGATTCTTGCATAAGGCCTCTCACTCATGAGGAATCTCAATCCCTGTGTTGTGGACTGGTTGGTTGGTGGTTTGTGGGATTTGGAGAGGCTTGCGGATTGTGTGTACCAATTATTTTACAACGCCTTGTTCAGTTCTTCCCGGACCGGAGAAGGGAAATGACATTTTGGTCTGGGGCGCTTCTAGTGATGGTATGTTCTCTATTAAGAGTGCTTATTTCTTAATTGAGAAAAACCAGCTTAACTCTAGAAATAAGCTTTTTAAAGGTATTTGGAAGTGGGGAGGGGTGGAAAGAGTCAAAGTCTTTATGTGGAGGACTGCCTTAAACAAGCTCCCAACTAAAGAATGGAGGAGCTTTTGGTCATCTGAATCTCCATTCTGTGATCTTTGCAACACGGAGATGGAAAGCGTGCTCCATATTCTACGTGATTGCTTTTATGCCAGGCGCATGTGGTTATCTCTGGTTCCTTCTCATCTTTCTTCTGCTTTCTTCTCTGCCCATCTTGGTGATTGGCTATCCCTAAACATTTCTGGTAGGGTTGCTAGGGAAGTGGGAAAGAACTGGAATATTATTTTCGGTGTGGCTATTTGGAAGTTATGGGAGTGGAGGAACTCTTCTCTATTTGAGCCAAACTTCAAGAGACCCGAGAGGCCGGCTTGGGTGATTCTTCATATTTGGAGGAAGTTTCTTGCCCTCCGGGATCCCGATCCGGATTCGACAGTGCTAGCTCAGGGTGATTTTAGTGCCACATTTTGGAAAAAAACCTCCTATGGGCTGGGTCAAATTAAATGTCGATGGAGCGTCTACATTGAGGTCTTCGATGGCTGCTGCTGGTGGGGTGCTCCGTGACAGCCAGGGTCAATGGTTAGCTGGTTTCTTGAAGAAAATAGGAGTGTGTAATGCCCAGACTGCTGAGGAGTGGGCAATTTTTGAGGGGCTCAAGTTAGCATAGGATCTTGGTTACAAACATGTTATTCTGGAGTCGATGCTCAAGAGGTTATTTCTCTTCTCTTGGATTGATTTTCGATCGGGAGCTTGGTGTTGGCTCGATTAAAGAATTGATGCATGGGGATTGGGTACTGGCTGTAGGTCATATTCCGAGGGCCTGTAATCGAATAGCGGATGCGTTAGCAAAGTTGGGTTTTTCCAATTCATTGGTTTTATCTCGATCGCCTGTCAGTGAAATTTGAGGGTGGGTGGTGCAAGAGAGTTTGGGAGTCGTCTCCCCGGTGTCTCTATTTTCTCGATCTTTGTAATTGGTCGTTGCCTTCTTTAATATCAAAAAAAAAAAAACCTTCTTATTTTTTTTTTTTTTTTAATAAAAAGACCATAGTTTCATATAAAAAAAAAAAAAAAAAGACCATAGTTGATTTAACATTGTAAAGTCATGCTAAATTCCTCTTAATATTTATTTTTGGATAATTAATTCTAAATTTCTAATATTTAAATTTTCAACCACTAGCATGGTTAAAAATAAGAAAAAATTTCAACCACCAGCAATATAATATTGACGTAGCTTAATACAAGAAGAGAAGAGCCTGGTTTCTCTCCTTAGCACATCCCTCATCATCGCCCATCTACACCGTTCATTTCACCAATTATTAATCTTGACTATCCATTTCATCTTACAATGAATGACCAAAAATAACATTATGAATTCAATGGTGTAGATGAGGGATAGGGAGAGAAATGATAATGAGACGAACCACTTCCAAGAAGATGATGTGGGCTTAATGGGGTTAAAGTGATATAACACTTTTATTTTCTTTTTCTTTTTTCCAGGAAAACCATATCATTAATGCGAAATCAAGAATAAAACCGATGAGGCTTGTGCCAGAATGCTTAGCAAGAAAAACCTCACGATCAAGAATAAAACCATTGGAGTCATGCATGACAAAAGCAGTAGCTGCTATGTTACAATTGCTTGAAAAGGAGCAATCCGTCTTTAATATATAAGATAATTTTAAAAAAATTAGTTGAGTTGGTTAATATGACATTTATTTTCTAAATTGCTCTAGTTATATTCCTCGATGATTCAGACTCTTGCATGCATGTTTTACAGCAATCCTCCTCTATACAACTTCCTTCTTTTCAGATGAGAAAGAGTAGTAGGAATGGCATTGGATAGGATCGGAATGGCATTGGATAGGATCCTCCACATAAAAAACCTAATCTTTTATGGAACCTTCAGTTTCCAAACATGATTCAATACGTCGAACGGGGTCTAGAAGAGGAAAGCCCTTGCATCATTCCTTTTTTTTACCTCATTTATGCTGTTTTAGAGATTTAACGTTCATTTGTGACCCTCCTTTGATTTAAATATGCCTCAATGCTCTTTACTTGTTTTCATCGGTATGTGGTACTAAGCCTTCCAAATCTAACTATGAGTTTTCATTTTTTAATATTTCCTATGCTAAAAAATAAATGAAACTGATTTTTTTGGATTTATCGCTGCAATCCACATATTTGATTCGTGAGAATGTAGGCCTCCAATGCAGAAACCTCACTGCCCCCAAGTAATGATCGCGATTGTATACTTAGGTCTCAAAGATGGAACGACTTATAGTATGTTGATCCAAGGTTCAGTGGTTAAATAAAACCTATTTTTCATATATGACAGTTCAACTATGATCAAGTGAAATAAACCTTGAACCAAATATTCCATTCCATGAGCTACACATGTAGGGTCTAAATCACTATCATTATTGATTTGACGTGAACAGATCAATAATAAGAACACTCTTTGAACTGTGATGAGATATGAATTCTACTTTCTAGTCTTCTTCTTCTACCTCGCTCTGTGTAGTGCCATATAAGCAACCAGTCGATAACCCAGTAACATAAGAGCCATCATGAGCACATCAACCCACAAATGATTCAAACCCATCGATTTGATTGGAGGGAAATCCTCAACTCTGCACAAAACCCCATTATTATTGGAACACTCATAGTAATCATCTTCATCGTACTGAACACCCAGAAGCAGCCTGTAACAGTAATAGCTATAGCTTAAGTACTTAAGCCACACTATAAATGGTGGAATCTGCTGAACATAGTAGCCTCCAGCAATGAGGAACACAAGGGTTGTCACAGAAGCTAAAGTTGTGGCCTTTTTAACGTCCATGAGAATAGCTCCAAGTGCCAAGCCTAGGCTCTGAGAAACAAGAACACTGTACAGAACAGCGAGGAGTGAGAGAAAGAAGGTGACAGGATTAGGTTTGAGGCCTCCCATGAAATAGATGATGAAGACAAATGCAGTGGGAAGTGCAAGCTCTAATGGCAGATCTCCTATTGTTCTTGCCAGAAAGTAGGAAGAGAGACGATACATTCCCGAAGATCTCTCTTTTATCAGCATTCTTCTTTCTTGAGGGAATGTAAAAACTGCATTGTACAGAGGGTAGAATCCCCAGAAAACAGAGAAGAAAAACAACAATGCTACCTGTATTATCAGTACAGAAACACCATTAAAGTTCTCTTTAGTGATCTCATGAACAAAAAAGAAGAAAAGAGATACACACACGCACTACCTCAGTCGTTTTTTATTGATACAAGACCTAGTTAACTATTTTTGGGAAGAGGGAGGAATTTTAATAAATTATTTAATCCATCATCATGTATCAGTTTATAAGTTTATAAGATAAATAAATTAGTTCGGAGAAAAACGATAAATATAAATACTTTAATGTATCTTATTTAATTTCTAATCTCTCCCAAAAAAAATTCAAAAGATCTGATGGAGTATATAAATATACACATACCCTGTCTTGAATGTGAGATTCTGGGGTGTGCCACCACAAGAGACCACCAAGAAAAGCAACACTTATGACTTGGAATATTCTCAGTCTATTGAAGGCTTCATATCTGCGTTCTCTGATCCCTCTTTGTAATAAAACCTTGAACTGATACCACCAGCTAGTGCACCATTGCTCTCTTTTTGTTATGTCATTTCCTGAACAGAGTCCAGTGAAAAAGGTGATTAATTGATTATTTAGGTGCTGTAACACTGACAATCGTGAAAATAAAAATTGAAACAAGAATAAAGAAGACCTACTAGATGAAGCATATTGTTTCGTGAAGTTGTGGTTGTCCTTTTCTGAGTTGGAAATCTCATGTTTCAACTTAGGAGCAATGTTCTTTTCATAAGCAGAAAATAAAGTTTCTCTGGTTAGCTTCCTTTCTTGTTCCAAGCTCTCACTCTGTTCACTTGCATGCTTGGAGTCAGGGGCAATCCCTGTAAATAAATTCCAACCATATATATATTACTTTTTCAAAAAAGGCAGGGGCAATCCCTGTAAACAAATTCCAACCATATATATTGTCATCATATTACTTTTTAAAAAAAAAAACAAAAAACAAAATAATAGTTTGTACTCCCTCCCATCTTTAATATAGGATATATAGAGTTGATCTTAATCCTAAATATAAGATATAATTTTTATATATATTTGTCAATCTTTTTCTATTGATTTTCTCTCAATAATAATCAAAGAGGATATAGAAATGAGGCAATTAAGAAAAATGATTAGAGTGTATTAGAAAATATATATCTTAACTAACTCAACTAATTTATTTGATCTAATCAGTAAATATGCCGAATATTAAGAAATTGGCAAAGTATTAAATAATTACCGTTAGCAAGATCAAGCAAGATGTCGGAAGGATTGAGAGCGATGGATGAGGAGAAGCCAATAGAAGAAAAATACTCCATAGCTTCATAAGCTGATCCATTATATATACTTCGTCCTTCTGACAGAACCAGAACCTTGTCAAACATATCATACAGACGGCTCGACGGTTGGTGAATGGTGGTGACCACCGTCCTGCCGCCACTAGCCACCGCCTTGATGGTGGTCATAATCCTCTGAGCCGTCGTGGAGTCCAAACCAGAAGTGGGTTCATCAAGCAGCAACAAACTTGGATTTATGAGCATTTCTTGACCAATACTCACTCTCTTCTTTTCTCCTCCTGAAATTCCTCTCACTAATGCTCCTCCAATGATACTGTTTCTGCAACGTGTAAGGCCAAGCTCTGAGATAACTCTCTCGACGTGATCTATCTTCTCTTTGTTGGTGAGGCTATTGGGAAGCCTGAGAAGTGCAGTGAACATTAGGGTTTCTGAAACAGAGAGGTGTGGGTACAGAACATCGTCCTGAGACACAAAACCCGTTCTTCTTTTTATGGAGCCAGAGCAAGGTTGGTTGTTGTATGTGATTTTGCCTGATAATGATGATCCGCCATTAAAACGACCTCCAAGAGCTGTAAGAAGTGACGTTTTGCCACTCCCAGAAGGGCCCAACATGGCCAGAATCTCACCTGGTAAAACCATGCCTGTGATTCCATTTAATATCGTCTTCTCTCTGCAACTCGATGAAGAACTTCCCCAACAACAGAGTCTGTTATGCTCTGTTTTCACTTTGTACACCACCTCCTCAAACTGCAAAAAATACAGAGAAACCAGATAAGTGATGTGTATAATGATGCTGTGAAATGTGCATTAATGAATAATGAATTTATTTACCTTCAAAGTTATGGGGTAGAAAGTGAGTTTTGGTAGCGATGGTTGACAGAGGACAGTAGCAGAGTGAAGGGAATCAGAAGTCATATTAATGAAAGAGAGATTTGCAGTGTTTCTGGAGGATGATGATTCAGTAATAATCTCCTTTTAACTAAACTTCCATGAAAGAACACTTACACCCACAATCGTATATATACGTGTGCACGCGCTCTAGTATCTTCCTTTGTGCGGTAGGGGAATTGGATCCCTTGAGACAAATTCAAGGGAAAAGAGAAAGATTAACACACAAAAAATGTTGGTTTTCAGAGATAATGAGTTAGATCTCTCGATGATGTTGTGTGGTGTGCTGCGATTTGTGAATATGGGAATTTATAGGCTATAAAATGATGCATTAGAGTATTGCTTTTTGAAAAAACACATATTCAATTAAAAGTTATAACTATTTATTCTTATTCCATTGTTTAATCTTGAGCTTGCTTTCTTTTATTCTCTTTTTTCTCTTTTTCTTCTCATAATCTAATATCTATCGTTAGATTAAAATAATAAATAATTCAATTTCAATCTTTTATAAAATTATTTCTATAAACATAAATGAATAAATTTAAACTCTTAAAATCTTATTTATATCATTTATAATTGCAATCAATAAAAAATAAATAAATTTTAATTTATTTAATATTATAAACATAATTTTATAAAATAATAAATATAAATCATCCATTTTAAAATTTAAGGGTGGAGATTAGATAATGAGAATATCATCTTCCGTTAATCTCAAATGTTGATTTATGAATAAATATATAAAGAGTTATGCATTCATAGGATGCAAAGTTTTTTTTTTAGGGAAAAAAAGAGAAGAAACAACACGATCTTTCACCCAACACTTTTAGTTTTAACATTTCATATGTGTTTTTAGGAATTAAAGAGATCTGTCATTAATAATTTGGACCTGACTTTGGTTCTTTTCTTGCCCGCATTTGTTGCCCTACTTTGTAGCGTAAAGGTGGGTAGTTGTGCCTTTTTTTATGAAAAAAATATTTCAGGATATTACTTGATACTAAAAATATACTTCAAATTCTACCTTGAAAAAACTTTTTATGATCTTGAAAAATTATTTCGGGATCCCGAAAAAATATCCTAGGATATATTTTTAGTATCGATTAGTACCCTAAAATATTTTTTCAAGATTATGAAGTATTTTTTTAGTACCAAGTAATAGCCTGAAGTATCCTTTTAGACCGATCGAGCACCCTAGAATATTTTTTAAATATCCTAAAATAATTTTTTAAGATCATGAAGTATTTTTTTTAGTAGGTTAGTATCCTCAAGTATCTTTTTAGTACCCATCGATCTGCGAATATTTTTTCGAATCCTAAAGTAATTTTTTAAGATCATGAAGTATTCTTTTAGTATCATTCAACATCTTAAAGTATCTTTTTTAATACCATTCAATACCCTAAAATAATTTTATTTTATTTTTTAAAAAAGGGCACAGCTGCCCTCCTTTGCGCCAAAACGACGTCGTTTTGATGCAAAGGAGAGCAATGGACGAGAGTAGAAAAGGAACAAAGCCAGGTCATTAATTTCAAAAAGATGTCACTAATAATTTTTAGGGATTGAAGAGATATGTCACATGTGTTTTAGGAATTAAAGTGATATGTCATTAATAATTTTTAGTGTTATAACTCCTTACGCAACCTTATTAAAATCATACATTAGATATTGGGGTGATATTGGAAAAATATTTTAGGGTGTTAAATGTACAAAAAATTTCTTTAGGATAATAGTTACTACTGAAAAAAAAAATACTTCGATGTATACTAAAAATTACTTTAAATTAATAGGTGCTGCTGGAAAAAAAATTTAGGGCATTAGATTTTTTTTTTTTTTTTTTTTTTTTTTTTTTTTTTTTTTTTTTTTTTTTTTTTTTTTTGGAAAGTGTTCCCCCCTACTTGTTTTAACCCAAAACGATGTAGTTTTGGAAGAAAAGGAAGGCAGCGGACAGAGTTGGAAAAAGAGAGAAGCTAGATTCCATCAGACCACCGCATAACGAATTAGGGTTTGATTCCGCATCCTCTCCCATTCAAAGAGGGTGTAAATGTCACTTGACTCTTGACCGTCACTTTATACGTAAATTGTTTAAAAGTTCAAATTATGGGAAATGAAATAGACTATTTTATCTATAAGTATTTCAAAAGACAATCAATCATAACTATAATGTTTTAAAAGTTGTGAACCATATACTTTAATTTAGATTTTCATTTTACTTTGACTTAGAAATTATAATTACAACTAGGTGACTCTGGATAATTTGAGGTTTATCTAAACCTAACAATCACAATCGCATAATTTTACTAAGGGTTTTGAAGCCCCTAATCTTTCAATTGATATTGGAAAAGAACACCAAATGATGACAACAAAGAAGCAGACAAACAAAAGAGAGTGAGTGTTGCAATTTGCAAAGACACAAGCACAAAAACAATAAAGGTCAATAATAGGGGAGCACTACATCTTGTTTTCCATTACTAGTGATATAAGTGATAATGCAAGGGTTGTTGTTATTATTAATTTGTACTACTATGGACCATAGTCATGTATGTATGTACGTATGTATCTGTGTGTGTCCTATGTTTGTGCATTATCACTGTCGCTTGTAAAATTTATATTTTTTTTGTCATAACTCACATTCATTATATCTTTTATAGAAATTTTGAACACAAATTTTACACGCTCTTAAGAAAACTTTAAGTAAATGTGCTTGGCGTCATTTGGAATGCAAGGTCTTGAAAAATGTAATATTTCTATAAAGCAAAAAATAAACTCTTCTTAATGCGACTTTGCGCCCACTGTATATACTTCATTCTGTTTATTTTTCTTGATTTTTTTTTTTAACATATTTCAGTAAGAGTTTAAATATTTGAAAGATAAATATAATATATATATATATTATATTTTTCAGTGTATAAGACCCTTAAAAAAGATGTTAATTGTTGCAAAAATTGAAGGGTTAAGGTGTAGATTTGCCAACAAACTATTACCCGATGAGCATCTGGCACAAAAAATAATTGAGGGTACTAAAATTACCAATCAACAATTAAAAAGTGAAAAAAAAAACATAATTAAGGTACAAATCGGCCAACGAACTATTACCCTATCATTGTTACCCCGTCACTGTCTTGGTGTCTCCGTCTTTCATTGATGTCGGCTCTTATCAAGGTCCGTATGCAGCTTCAGAGTGAGAATCACGCACCGAAACCAAATCTAGCAGTCCACAGTTTTCGACCGGCACGCGCCTTGCACCTCTTGCACCTTGGTTCCATCGCTCCGATGCCATAAGCGACGGCCGCCTTAAAGTTCTGCTTGCATGGGTCCCATCTCTGTTGGTGTTTGTCTTATCCAACAAGAAGGCTTAATCGCTCTTTTCTCCAGCGTCTCTGCCAATGTCCTATGCAAGTGCCTCATATTTTAATGTAATTATGATAGTTGTTTTTTTAATAGTTATTTGGTACTTTTTTTTCACTTTTTAATTGTTTATTGGTAATTTTGGTATCCTCAATTGTTTTTTATGCCAGATGCTCTTCAGGTAATAGTTCGTTGGCAAATTAGCACCTTAACCCAAAATTGAATAAAGAAAATATGGTAGTAGCTTGGTATAGTGACAATAACAAAGTGCGGTGCAGAACTAGTGACCATATTTGAAGCTATAATTTGTAAGTGGATCTCTCCTGGGATATGCCCTTTGAGATTTTTCGTTATCTGTTGCATATGCTTTTTATTCTGCATTATCATGTCCTTTTATGCTTTTAGAGAAAATGATTTTGGTGCCATCCACGCTATATCTAGTACAATCAAATCAATTCTCCAATCCAATCTCAATAATTAAATAGTTAAAAATAATGAAAAGTCATACATATATATTTGATTCCTTATAATAAGCAGTTATAAGTTGATTAATATTAGGGTTAAGGTGTAAATTGGCCAACAAACTTTTATTCCAGGAGCACCCAATACAAAAAACTTTTAGATGGACCAAATCTACCAACAAACTTTTAAAAAGGTAAAAGTAGCACAAATCTGTTAGATGCAAATTAACTCCGTTAGTTACTCTTTGACTGGAATTCCCAAAAAAATCATGTCTTCCTCTTCCTAGCATGTTGTATTGTTATTTTCAAAAACCCTTACCGGCTCTAGTCATATCCTTCTGCCTTCGTCTTCCCGGTTAAAACTCTTACCAGGATTGTGTTGGGGCAGAGAGACAGAATCAAAGCACTCACCAGTATCACCACCCTCAAGCCGTGTATTTCTCACCATGGCTCCCAACCTTGAATGTCGGATGTACGAGACAAGTATCCAAAGGTGGACATGGCCGTCATGATATAGGTTAAGAACATTGCCGACATGGGCGCATACATCTCACTTCTCGAGTACAACAACATCGAGGGCATGATCTTGTTCTCCAAGCTCTCTCGCCGCCGGATTCATAATGTCAGCAGTCTTATCAAAGTCAGCCGCATCGAGCCGGTCATGGTTCTTAGGGTCGACAAGGAAAAGGGTTACATCGATTTGAGCAAGAGAAGGGTATCTGAGGAGGATATCCAGGCTTGTGAGGAGAGGTTCAACAAGAGCAAGCTTGTTCACTCCATTATGTGTCACGTTGCTGAGACTAAAAACATCGATTTAGAGGTATTTTGCTCTGTCCGCCGTTTCTTTTGCTCATATCGATTTTTTTTGGAATTCCAGTCAAAGAGTAACTAACGGAGTTAATTTGCATCTAACAGATTTGTGCTACTTTTACATTTTTAAAAGTTTGTTGGTAGATTTGGTCCACCTAAAATTTTTTTTGTGTTGTGTGCTCTTGGAGTAAAAGTTTGTTGGCCAATTTGCACCTTAACCCTTAATATTATTCAACATATTCAAGATGTACTTGCAAAAATAATGTATGAAATATATATTTTTGTATGATTTTTTATATATGTCTTTTAATTTGGTTAGAAATCAAAATAGAGAGTAGGGACTAATCCTAGCTTTTGAAACAAGACATTATGTTTAAAAGACTTAACTATCTACCAATTGTGACGAGCTTCGTTGGTGAGTTAATTTGTATAAATACTGCTTATAAACTTAAGATTTCCAAAATTATTATCAGAGGTTATATGTAAATGGAGGGCACTAAATTATTTAGATACTGTGGATTAATTGGAGATGATAACTTTAATTTGATGGTTTTTCCTCTATTTCATCAAATTCGCTCCTCTTCTAATTAACCTGTTGCAAATCAACCAACCAATCACATTGAAACATACTATGACTTTCGATGTTAAAATTTTAATTATCATGAAGACTGTTATTTTCATCCTTGATAAGCTTAACTGCCTCTGAGAAATCACTTCTTAAATAAACTCGTCAATATGATTATCATCTCATGCCCTTTTAAGCCAAACAAGGCATGCCCAAAGTTTTGTCATCAAAGGATCTTCATTTTTTAAATTCAGCATGAAAGCTTCGATCGGATTATTTCCTCTATGATTTTTGATAATTTCTCAACATCTTGCCTTGTCCTCCTCATGAAAGCAAGTTCCATCAACATTAATAATCATCCCATCTCCATTCCGGTACGATCCTCTTTCATCCCTGTAATATCGCAAAGTTTGGCTAATATAGATCCAACTATAGCTATATGAATGAAAATATTTCCTAACGAATTGTTTTCTTTTTTCATGCACAAAACTCAAACCCGAAACCTTAATTAAAGAAGGATAAGTGTCAAAATAGCTATTTGAAACACTATTAGTGACATGTCTAAGAATATAATTTTTTTTTTTTTTTGAAAAAAAAACACATTTATGTCATTTCCATGGACTTTAATTTATATTCACCTTTTTGAAGCAGCATGCTTCGTTTAAAAAAAATAAAAAAATAAAAATGTTCTTCGATTGACATCTATGGTTGGTGTGTCATTTCTTAACAAAAGAAGGGGGGATGGAAATAGCATAATGAATAGTAAGAGAATTAAAAATCTTTTTTTTTTTTTTTTTTTTTTTTTTTTTTTTTTTTGCTGTATGAATGGATGAGAAATTTGGTTATTATTGCATTTGAGGGGGACATTAAAAGTTTAGTACAATAACATGATATTGTCTCCTCCATGTGATTATGTTTTGGTTATCGTAGCAAAAGAACCCTCAAAATCACACCCAAAAGAGTGCCTATATATTCTCCATATGATTTAACTGATTATAGCCGTCCATTATTTAAGAAAATGAATTCTACAGAAACAATTATTCAAAGGGTCAATTATTCCCCATATTTTTCCAATGCACTGCATGTAATTTCTGGCCCCCAATAAGTTTGGCTGCATAATTGAGACGTTTGGTTTGTAAGCTAAGTACCCGATTGCATGTATTCGAACTTAATTAGGATTGAAAAAAAAAAAATCCATTCTTTTTACTTGGAATTGTAATAAGATTATGATAGATTGATCGTAATATAACAGCTAAAAATATGCTTTTGTTTTGTGTGTGTGTGTGTGTGTGTTCGTAATATAACAGCTAAAAATATGCTTTGGTTTTGTGTGTGTGTGTGTTTTGGGGGGGGGGGGGGGGGGGGGGGGGGTGGGGTTTGTTTAAAGATAGCGAGTTAATGAATGTGTGAAGTTCCACGTTGAATAAAGTGAAACTCTCTTACATGCAGTCAAAAGTCTAAATGAAAATGGTATTTGTCACCAACACCAAGACAAAACGTCTTTGAAAAAAAAAAAATTATTATTAATCTAATTTGATTGAATTTTGGTTTTATTTCCAATAATTTTAAATCGTTAGTTTTAGTCCATTTAATTTTATAAAAAATTTGGTCTAACTAACGTCAGATCTCTATATGCTTTTAATGAATTAATGTTTTAATCCCTATAAAACTCAGACCAGGACTTTATAAGATTTTATGGATTAAAATTAATGATTTAAAACTATATAGGGATTAGAACCAAAATTAAATTAAACTATAGGGTATGATTTCGTTTGGTGTCATTAAAATCTGGCAATGAGATTATGGGGAGATCTTCCACTTCTAGTGGGTCACGAAACAATCTACTAGTACTTGCTAGCTAGTGATTTAGCATGGTAGCCAAGGTTGGTACTAGGCTTTTGGAACTAAGATCACCATTAAGTGACCAATCTAAATTTAGTATAATGGAAGAAGTTAGTCCCTTATAACGTGATAAACCAAAATTTGAATTATCGTTGAGAGATATCTTCATATTCAATGGTATTTGACAATGCCTCGAATAGGAGAAGTGAAACATTTCATCCAAATAATTTTAAATAAAAGGGGTTTGGTTTTAGCAGGTGTATGATGTATGGGGTAGCTGACGGATGAAGCTTAAGGCATAATGAGGAAGATAGTTATTAGAAGGCAAGTATTGAGTAGAACCATGTAATGTGGGATGTGAAGGAATAATGTGATGCTTTTACATCACACACTGTTGCTCTTTGGATTATTGATAAGATTCCTACGACAAGTGTCTTTCATTTGTACCTTTTGTCTCTTAACACTCTTGAATTGCCTCCATCATTCATTTCTTTTTTCTTTTTATATATTATTATTCTCTTATCTCTTTTTCACAATGCTTAACTTTGCAATTTGATTATTATGACCATTTTAGATTGATTTTCTTTCATATTTGAACTGATAGCACGATTCTTTGAGAATGTTGAGATAGTTCTTAGTATAACAACACTCATTTTTTTTTAGATTAAAAAAACTAAATAACTAACTTAATCATAATCTATGTTGTATACATCATATTACTAATTTGCTTAACTTATAAACTGATATATAATATAATAATACATAATATATGTTATGATTAAGTCATTTATTTATCTTTTTTATTCTCTTCCAAAAAAAGTTAACAAACTCTTATATTAAAGATCGAAGGAGTAGTTAATAAATATTCCCTCCGTTTATGGACGCGGCTTTCGTCCGATACTCGATTTCATCATTGCGCTCCTTTTCACTCAAAACGTCATCGTTTTGCGTCAAATGATTTCTTGTTGCTTCCCTTTTTTTTTTTTTTTTTTCCCTTTTTAATTAATATTTACCATTTTGTAGTATTTTTTTAAGTTTGATCGTAAGCATCGAAATATTTTTTTAGTACCACTTAATATCCTCAAGTATTTTCTTAGTACCAGTTAGTACCCTAAAATATATTTTCAAGATCCTTTTAGGATGTTAAAAAATATTTTAAGGTACTAATTGGTACTAAAAAGATACTTCACGATACTGAATGATACTTCATGATCTTTAAAAATTATTTAACCATCTTGAAAAATAACATTAACCATCTTATAGTATTTTTTTAAGTACTATTCAGTACCTTAAACTTTTTTTCAATGTCAGTCAGCATCCTATAGTATTTTTTTAAGTTTCGGTCAATACTCTGAAATATTTTTTCAAGATCCTAAATATATATTTTTTCAAGATCCTAAAATATTTAGGATTTTGAAAAAATATTTCAAACTAAACTGGAACTTAAAAAATACTACAAGATGGTTAATGTTATTTAAAAAAGGAAAAAAAAAAAAAAAAAAAAGATGCAACAGTGTGATTTTTGGCACAAAACGGTGACGTTTTGAGTGAAAAGGAGCGCGGTGGATGAAAACAAGATATCGGATTTAAAGCCGTCGTCGTTTATAATATAAGACATATTTAGGGAGTTGGTTTTGATCTTAAATATAAAACAAAATTTTCATATTTTTCAATCTTTTCCTAATTTAATCCTATTGATGCTCCATCAACAATAATCAATGAAGAGAAAAAGCAATTAAATGACTATGAATTTTAGAAAAAAATTTTTTTTTTGCATTATCTCTAAATCATACGTCCAATATTTGACCCAAAAAAAATATATGTCCAATCAATTAGTTTCGGTCCTATTTATTTCCTAATCTATTTATTCTATTTTATCTCATATTAATTGTATCATCAATCTAAATCATACTATCCAATTTCAATCATAATACTATTTTAACCTCTCTCTTCTCTTCCCAATCGATGGCCTAGATGAGCTAATGAGAGAAAATAAGAAAAAAAATAAGGAGAAGATCCTCTTCCGAAAATACATGTCATATTAAGTAATTTAATCAACTTCCTTAATCTAATTAAATTAGATAAATATACCTTATATTAAAGACTAGAAGGAGTATATACTCCTTTCGTTTTCTCATTCAGAGATTCACCATTTATGTGTGTGTATTCATATATTTAATTTGCCGACAATTTGGTATTTTATATGCTGTCAATTATAACTTTTTTTGGATTTAAATAATGCCAAATTTCACATATAAATTAGCATATTTTTTTGCTAATTTAAAATTTAATTTCCTACAATTTGGTACTTCTTTATTTTAGCATATTTCTTCATCCACAAGACTCGGATTGGAGCTGTTATTTAAAAGAAACAAGTTTACTCTACTTAAATTTAGTTTATGGAAAACTTATTTATACATCTCTCTTTTTTTTACATTTCTTTTTGTTTTTTTTTTTTTTAGAAAAACTCAACTTGGTTAATTTTCCTTTTTTTCCCCTATATTCCAACTCACATTCCCTGTATTAAGGGTTTTTCTCTTATCATAATGAAGTTGAAGTATCCACCATTTTTATGGTTCAGGAGTTAAACTACTCTCAATCTTATAATTTGAGAGTCAATATAATATTACAAGTCCACAACTAAGAAAAGTGAATTTATAAATCTAAGAGGCTCTTTCTTTGAACACGTTTTTCTTTTGAAATGGACTTATATATAAAAATCAATTTATATAGATTTCATTTAGTTCATACACACACACACTTATGTTTTCAATGTTGAAGATACAAAAGTGATGAGTGCATGAATGGCCTGTAAAGTTGGATTCCCTGTCTCGTCTCACTCCTGTATTAATGTTCCCTCCTGCCTTTTTCTTTTGCACTCTGATTGAGATTGAGATTGGGAATACACACACACATTTGTTATATATATATATAATTTTAAGAGCCAATTTTAAGATTTGAAATCACACGATTTTTATATATTTGTTACCTTGTGCAATAACAAATCCATCTTAAGGGCCAAACGGTAGTTGGTTTAAATGAGAAATATAGTCAATTAATGATAATTACTTTAAAATGTTGATTTTTTTAACTTTATTAGGAACTTGGTAATTTTTAACTGGAAATAAAATAAATATACATATCAAAGGAATTAAAGCAGCAAAAAAAAAAAAAAAAAAAAGGAAATGTGAATGCATGTTTACAATCGCCATCACTTCAAATACACACAGCCATGCGCGCACACACTTTTTATCAAGACAAAAAATCGTTATGGATGGCTTTTATAGTCATCACGCCAAGTTCAACTTTGAACAGTGTACTCTTCTCCATTATCCATTTGCCATGACATTGATCCCCCAAAAAAACTTCCAAATAATTTACCACTTTTATCGTAATGAATAGTGCTGTTATATTCTAGCAAAAAAAATAGTGCTGTTATATCATTTTCGAACCTGCACAGAGAGGGAGCTTTCAGCAATCACAACTGGGTTTCTTTTCTTAATTTAATTAAATAATTAGTCAAGTAATAACAATCGTGTATCATTTGCACACCACTTTAATTTAACTCATCAGCCATTTTTTTTATTACATAACAACTAAAATGTACACATTCATTCACTAACCCACACATACCACGGATTAAACTAATCATTATTGTTTTGTCAGACCAGATTTCATGCCATTAAGGTAAAATGTCATTAGCAAATCAAGACGGGTTTACATTATTAAACTAACCAGCCTTTGTTTGTCAAACAAGATTTCAAAACGGCTTTTTATTACTACGAGGAGTAGTCAAAGAAAGAACTTAATTACTAGAAGTCTTAATAATAGTGCAGTAACATGCAAATTCCATATAATAAATGATATCATCTCAATTGATATTAGGATTTCTTGATAATTAAGTATCTTCCTTGAGGCCTAATAGTAATTTCCCCATATATAAATTGGAATTAATTACTGTATAAGTATATGATACTTGATAAGATACATGTATTTTAATAATGACGGATAAAATGCTATGTATTGGACCTGGGAAGGTGGGCAGAATATTAATCAGATGCAAAGTGAAAACAAAAACATTTATACTTTTTAATAACTTTTGAAATGCTGAAATTGATTGATATAGGACAAGGACTTGATAATTATACAGATTGTGTGGTGAAAAATAGTTGAAGAGTTATGAGTTGAAGCCACCATATTATGGGAACAGAAAATTAAAGGAACACAGATCCCTCAAAGTCAAAAGATTGTTGGATTCTTTGTTTATTAATTTGTTGTTTTAATTTCTCCATGTTAATCATTGATTTATATAAAAACTATCATTATAACCACTTAACATCAAGTGGATTTTTCTGTGACGAAGGCTCTGATATAGATGGATTGATTTAGACTTGCTCTTTATCTTCTTTTTATAAATAAAAATAAAGAAACTCAAACACACACACACATATGGGCTAAGTACTACCAATCATGAGAGATATAACACACAAAAACACAATCTTAATAACACACAGAGACATATAATTGACTTCAATATCTTCATGATCATGACCACAATCATATGTATATCACACTCATTTAGTCTCATTCACTTTTTTCAATTTTCCAAAACAAAGATATGCATGCATGGTCTTATAATTGGTTAGGTGCGTGCATATGTACGTCTCACATGTATATTTGACTTGCGAGAGAATACAAGTTGGGAGTGTTTTATTCAACCTTTAACTCGATCTTGTCACTTCTTCTTATTGTCAATCCTTATCTAGTCTTCATCCAATGTATACGGTTGTCTCTTTTTTTATATATACATATGATTGATTTAGAACTGCTTCTGAATCGTTAGATGTGATGTGTTGTGTTGTGTGTGTGTATATCTTTGTATATATGATCGAAAGGGGAAATACAATCACTTCTTAATTTTCATTGGCCAAAAAAAGAGAGAGAACATGATATATACATTAGTCGATAGTGCAGCTAATTAATAAATACTCCTTCATGGTTAACTCATTCTGATAGATAATTATGAGCTACTTTAAGAATTAATCAAATGGTGAAGATCAGAATATATATAACTTTTATTATATTAATATCATTCATCAGCATGATGTAGTTCCTTTGGCATAATGGTTATAAGCGAGGTGAAACGATAAAGGGAAATTAATTAATCACTACGAGCCTTAAAAATGTAATGTAATAATAAAAAGTCCGATAGCAATGCAGAGCAGTATGCAATGACAACGCGTAGATGGTAAGGGAGCAGTATGCAATGACATGTAAGTCCCCGTAAGTGCTCATAAAGCCCAGGGGCCGTGCCTTGGCCTTGGTTTTTCGAACCCTCCAAAACTTTCTTTTACCAAAAAAAAAAAAAAAAGACATGTTTTTGAAAAAAAAATGACAATAAATTTATATTACTTACTTATTATTAGAATTTTCTGATAATTACATTCATTTATTGAATCTTATTAGATTGAGTTATAATGGTTGATATTTAACACTATGTAAAAATATTATTATAAAATTAAATATAATAAAAACTTAGCATGATAAATAGAATAAATCTCAACCATTAAAATTTGATATAATGGTGGATACACTAAATGGAGAGAGTGATCTTAGGGCCCGTTTGGTACAAGGAAAATTTGAGGGGGAAAAATAATTTAGAGAAACGAAAGGGAAAATATTGAAAAATGGGGGAAGATGGTTTGAGGGAAGATAGGTTGTTTGGTAGGAATAAAATGAAGGGTCGGTAGTTAGTAAAGAATCAAAAAATGTTTATTTTGTTCTAAAAAGTAATTAATTCAAAATAAAAAAGAAAAATAATTTTTTTGCTAAAATATATATATCAAGTTTGAACTTGTGTAAAACAAATTTCCGCCAAGTTCGAACTTAAATTTGAATATTCCGGCTAAGTTTGAACTTAAATTTGAATGTTCCGGCCAAGTTGAACGTCTGTCAAATTTAAATTTGAGGGGTAAATTTATCAAAAAATGTAAACAATGACGTGAGAACTTGAGATCCCACCAATTTTGGTGGAATTTGATTTTTTCACATATAAGGAAAAAATTGGTGGGCTCAGAAAGATTTATCCAATTTGCGTATCAAATGGAGGAAGTTTCTAATTTTTCTTTCCCATCGATTCCATGTATCAAACGGGCTTGATAATTAAATAGTAGCCCTCCAATTGCCACTCGACACATCACAATGCAAGATGTGAACCTATCTATATATGTCCATGCGAATTATGAGGAAAAGTACATTGTGATAAGCAAGACTTTCTTACTCAAGTGGCGTTTAAATCACGTTTAGTTCTTATAATTAAGGTTAAAGTATACATTTGGTCCTTTATGTTTGCTTAATATATCATTTTAGTCCTTAAGTTTGTAAAGTGGCGTTTGATCCTTAATGCTAACACCGTTAATCGACTTAACGGAAAATATAGACTCAATAATTTTAAGCGATGATATGTAATTAAATCTTGACTAAACATGCTTTTATGTTAGTATTTTAATAAATTAATATTTTAAATCCTATTAATTGAAAAATATTTAATTTTCTTCAACAAAAAAATATTTAATCTTCACAAATTGTGAAAAACCACAAAACTTGATCTGTAAAGATTTTTTTTCAATTAATAGGATTTAAAATAGTAATTTATTAAAATAATAACATATAAGCATGTTTAGTCAGCATTTAATTGCGATCATCACTTAAAACTGTTGAGTCAAAGCATTTTCCGTTAAGTCAGATTAACGGTGTTAACATTAAAAGACCAAACGTGCACTTTACAAACTTAAGGGACTAAAATGATACAAAGGCAAGCAAAAAAGACTAAATGTATACTTTAGCCTATAATTATAGATGAATCTTAGGCCCCATAAATTTTTTATTAAAGGATGAGTTATAAATATTGATTTTTGGACATTGTTTTTAGAAATATTAAAGTTTTGGTGCAAGCTACTCCCATTCATATATGCAACTACTACTCTCATATTCATAACTGTCTCAATCACTAGTTGCTACTGATCATCGTTAGTTAATAGTGCCCTATATGTCTAGTGTTGTGGACATATGAGAGAACAGCATTTTGTGTTCAATAATAATGATGGAGATAACGAAGTGAAAACGTAGTTTTTACGTAAAAGCGGAAGGAGAATGAAAAATCATAAAACGTAAAATCGTAAAATAAAACGGAGTTTTTACCTGCATATGTATATAAAAAAATTCGAGAAAAGTAAGGTACTGTCATCATACACACATATACTGATCAATGCAATATCAATCAAAATGTCCAACATTGTCATTGATCAAACCATATTTTTTATATGATTTTACATGATTAAATTGGGATTTTTAATGCATTTTCTGGGACATTATTGTATGATTAAGTACTAAGTTGAGTTAGGAACATTTGTATTGAATTAAGTGTAATTAGGGGTAAAATGATGTTTATTTATTAATTACAGAAAAGGAGCCAGATATTTTTGAAATTTCAGTTCTGCCCCAAAATAGTTTGAAAATTCTCACGTTAGTCCCTCTCCAGAACTTTTAAAACTTCCACTTAAGTCCCTTAGTAAAAACTGCGTTTTTTGGAAAAACTCGCCGTTTTTACGCTTTTACGTTTTTTCGCGGCGTTTTTTACGTTTTTACTCTGAAACCGTTTTTTCCACAACGAAACGCGTTTAACCCAAAATAAAACGTAAAAACGGCGTTTTTTACGTTTTAAAACGACGTTTTTACTACCATGGACCCAACTGATGATACCACCACCACCTTCTGCTCCACCAAGTTTAATTTAATGCCAAGTACTATCATCAAACGATTATACTCCCTCTTAAGGAGTTCAAGAAATCTAGGTAAGTTGCTTTAAAAAAAATTTATTTTTATTTTGTTCAAACTATAGGCTAATATATAATTTAATCATATACGTAAATATTTCAAGAGGATCGTAGCATATCCAATAATTAAGTAATTTATTTAGTTTATTTAATCTCTTCAAACTAGTCAAGTGACTCTTAGATTATAAAGTAAAATATTATAACATTCCTTGTGTTTTGCCTTATAAGATCCTTTTAAGCAAGCCGTAAGATTCTAAAAGATAGTTAAAATTAGTTAAATGTAATAATTATGTAGAAAATGTAATTTTTTTTTTAAAAAAAAAACAAAACAAAAATTGCCCCTATTTATGAATGGATGAGAAAGAAAGTAGTAATGAGAAAAATGATGAAAGAGATTGTACATATGTAGTATAATAATTAATTAAGGGAAAAGAAAAATACATTTATTATTGAGACAAACTCAAAAGCGATTATACATTTAAGGACAACCCCATTAAAAAAAGGCTCTTATATATAGAGATGAAGGAAGTATACATTTAAATTCAAACCATTAACTCCATTAGGGATTTTTACTTTTTAATTAAAATTTATATTAAAATAAAATAAATTTATTATTTTGCATTCCATCATTACTAATTCTTTTGGCTAAAATTGTTTTAAGTAATTTAAGAGCTTTTATTTTTTTTTTTTTTTACCTTTGCAAATAGTTATCTATTAAATTTTTTTCATATTGAGATAAAGACTTAATTAATTTAATTAAAGCTAACATATAAACTTTAATTAAAAATATGATTACTTATTTTAATAGATAAATACTTAAATAAACGTGTTTATTAATTTTTTTGAATAATTGTATTTAGACAATTAAAATTTATACAAGTTATATAATGTCTCAAATTTACATTATTAATAACATATAGTGAACCAATCATGGTTCATGGCAAAAAATGAAAGAAATATGTTTTTAGTCATTTAAAATAATGCTAAATAAATAATTTTCAATAAATATAATAAAAATTTAAAAATTTATAATGTAGTAAAACTTAATAAATTTTATATTATATTGGAAATTTTGAACATGTATATTAGAATTATTTTTGTTTGTATAAAAATTATTCTTAGGCAAATATAAATGTTTATTTATTTGTTGGGTATTTTGGTCAAAACAAATATTTAATAGTCAAACTTAACTGAGTTAACTAACGGTTGGATGAATGAAAATTGAATCTCAAATATGTAAGCCAGGTTTTGTAACACGCACTTTAATTTTAAGGAAGATTTATATATGTTTTCAAAATAGAAGGATGTTTGTATAATTTAGATAAAATAAAGGGGTAATCAATGCATTTTACTTTAGATTATATTAAGGAATAGAGGTACCATACTGTCCATTATATAGGTAATTGAGTGAAGTTGGAGGACTTGATATCTCTAAAACAATATTGATCTTATGAAAAAGGTTATACGAGTAATAATTAAAAGAGAGCTGCGTCTTATTTGAATTCAGTAATTCTCGAATACCAAGTAATAGTTGAAACATCTTTTAGTTTTAAGTGAATCTTTACCTCCACTACTTCTCGTGAATGTCCTGATCAATTATAATTAAGCAATATCCTTGTTACTTCCTATTCGATGGGTCACATTCGAATATACATATTTTCGTTTTTCAATGCATATACATCGCTATATTAAATTGACCGTGGATCATATGAGTTGAATATTCTTTGCGACGCTGAATGAAATTAACAGCAGTTGATAATGATATGTTAAACAAATGTTTGGCTGATGCAGAGTGTGAGAAAGAATCGAAGTTGTAGAGTGGGTTACATTCAATTGTTCGACAGCATGAAAGGTTACAACAAGTAGTTCAATAGGTTTCATGTAATCCAGTCGCTGGATGCATGAAGCATTGCCAGAAATCTAAAAGCAAATCTTCTAATTTCCCAATACATTAACAGAAACAACATCATTATCAAAATCTCAAAATCTAACACCATCCCGATAGACTCGATTTGTTGGAGAGTAACAAATTACAAAAATGAATGAAGAGAATATTTACGGGACTTGCAAAAGCATAATGGTTGGAGGAAGTCATATTCCCAATATAGTCCTGATCTGATCAGGAGGATGCCTTGCCAATGACCTGGGGTCTGGATACTCATTCTTGGGATCCATAATTGCAGTATAAATAAGCTCATAAGCTTCAGCCAGTGACCTAGCCACACCAACACAAGCCTCAGAGCGCAATTGTGGAACTAGCATCTGCTCAAATTCCGGCAATGAGCTCTCGCTTCCCAAGATAAGACCAAACAGAGCTTTTAAACACTCTGAAAGATTGGCTGGACTTGTGTCTTCCATCTCTGCCAATGGGACTCCAACCATTTCATTGTCACCTTGCTTGTTGTGTATTGAGTTGTGGAAGTGGGTCATCTTTTGTGACAATCCACATCTGTTTAATATGGCGTCGACTTCTTTGTCCACAAGTACCTGCAGGTGGTTATCGATCATCTTTCTGAGCCTTCTCACGTAGTCAGCGGCCACATCATATCTCTCTAGAGGTTGTTTAATAGCACACAGGCAGTTGATGAGAAATATCTTGGATGGGGTCTCAGTAGTCTGCCAAAAGAACACATCAGACCCTTAATGAAACTTCTAAATATCACACTAATCACTAAGTCCACGCTGAGAGTTTCACTATGTTTCAATCAAGCTCCTCCATTAATTTCCTCCACCTTATTTATTCGTCAAAACCATATCATTAATTTCACATTAGAGCACGGTAGCTTTATTTGTTGGTACATGTTAATTTACAATTGAGAAATGACAGGCAACTTCAAGGGACACTTCTACCAAAATTGCAGAATAATTACATTTTGGTTTCAATTCTCCTGATAAAATTTAAAGGACAGTACGCAATCAAATAATGGAAGCATACATGTACATGGCACCTATAAAAGTTCATCAGTGAAGAGCACAAAGTGGAGAAAATCGTGAAACCTAGAAGTAGCAATAATTGGTGAGGGCCAAAAGTGAAGGAAAAAGACAAAAAGGTTAAGAGTGAGGCACCTGAGAGGATGGAGCAGAGCTGCTTGTTGACAAGATTGCATCAACTGAAGATTTGCTAATTTGACTGGAGTCAGAACTCATCCTACTCCTTCTTGATGAATGCCCAACACCCTTGGACTTGTGTGCCTCTGCTGCTTGCTCACACATCTGCAATAGACAGGAAGGTATGATATTCTATGATTTCATTAAAATTAAAGCCAGTTCAAGGTTTCTCTAGATGGACCAGGGCCAAGACAGGCCCACGGCTAAGTGTCCTTACAGAAAAAACAGGGTAAAATTTAATGTATGTGTCAAAAGGTGAGTACATTCTCAAAAAGCAAGAAAATCTTGGGATGTTTTAAATTATAGGAATATCTAGGAATCAAAGGCAAAGGTTACATACAAAATCTTTACTATCTTACAAAAATCTTCAAAGACAATCAACATTACAAAGGAAGCTACTAAAATCATTTTGGTTCACGCCTGCTAACAGATACTAACAAATCCAGGTGTCAGATTGACAGATAGAAATATGCACCTGAATTATTGGATCCAGTATCGCAGATATAACTGGATCAAAAGGAGGCTTTTTGCCAGAAGCAGGAACCATCATGCTGTTATAGTTATCAATAATTTCAAGGAGGACAGATACTCCTTCCCTTACAGCTGCAGGAGGGGAAAGATCAACGGCAACAAGAGGAGGATATCGCAAAAGCTTTTCTCCACGACCTTTCAAAATATCAAAAAATGTTTTCTGAGCAGCATCCTTCAGCAACCATAGTGTATTACAAAGTGCAGTTTCTCGCCCAAGCAGATCTGAAATCTGTATGATCATATGAAGCTAAGACAAAAAAAATATGTATGGGACCAGTACCAAAGGAGGAGGAAAAATTTGATGACCACTCACAGTGTAGCAGTAAAATTCAAGTGTGTTGCTCAGTTTATAAGAGACAATCAGATTTGGTTGGGACTGTAAAACTTGTTCAACTCTCACTTTAAATGGCCGGCAAACTCCCTCAAAAATCCTATCCAGAACAAATGTCAAGTCAGATTCCGTCTTCCCAGAGCCATTCTCATAGCTCTTGGAGAACTGATCCACTGTTGGTCCAGAATCCACCTGTGTGTCTGGATCAAGTAACATAAGTAAAAGTTCGCGTTCAGAAGCCAAGGCCTGCATGTAGGTGCAATAAAATAAAATTAATAAACATGAACAATGAATACTGTAGTAAAAATCCAGTAACAGGAGTGGCTTTAAGCATTCACCCGCCAGATTGTCATGACTCATGACTCATGACAGACTCATACCTGATGTAACCACCCAAGCATATCGCCCACATATCGTAATGGGTCATGAGCATGAACCTCAATAGGTCGAGGCATTCCACCAGGTCCTCCACGGGTAAGAGCACTTATGAATCTTCTAAATAATGCATTATGTCTCATATTGGCCACCTACAAAACCAGAAATTGGTATCTTATTCACAAACAAAGATAAAAGCAAATTGAGTTTCAATTTGAACAAAATATTCTTTAAACAACATTAACAACATTAGGTTCGAATGCAAGATTTGATCTGTGAACATCAATAGGCAGTGGAGGTGATAACTTTCCAAATATCACAATTTCAGTTCCAAGTTGGAATAATGCAGGATTCAAATCCCAACAAAAATTAGACTTGACAAGTGTAAAATGAATTGATCAGTTTCATAATGGAATCACCTCTTCTGCACAATACTTGAAAAGGACAGGCCTTTCTCTGAGGCAGGACACAGCTGTTTTTAGGAGCTCACTAATTTCTGGATTGTCAGTGTCACCCAACTTTCTACATTCTGCCTGAACCCACCTATAGGCAAAATTTACAAATAGTTGTATATCATCAAGTTAGCCAATCTCCATAAGAAAACAACTTTCAAAAGTCAATAACATGAGGGTAAAAAGTTGGCAAAGAAAAACATGGGGGTAAAAGTCCGGAAGGAACTTTATCTTTGACAGCCATTTAATATCACATGCAGTAATCTCTTTTCTGCCTGGCCAAACATGTGCAGATGTAAAATCTTATTTCTAAAGATTCTACTTACCACATATTAATTAAATTTGAGCTTGGCCAAACATGTTAACAAGTTATCTCAACACATATATTAGGGGAAATTTGAGCTTTTTAGTTCATTAGCTGCCCCATTTAAAACAAATTAGACTCTTTTCCCATCAAATCTTTGCAGTTTTAACAAAGCTCTTATTTATTCTCTTTCTGACTATTCTTATGATTACCTCTTCTATAGTATCCAAATAAATATTCTTAACAAAGATTTTGCCAACAAACCACTGAAACATGGGATTATGGACTGCTTGCAATGCCAAGTTATCATGGATTAGATTTTTTTTTTTTTTTTAGTGAAGATTAGATGGTTGTTATTAAAGTAGAGGAATCTTAACCTGCACAAGCGCTCATAAGCTCCTTCTTGGTACACAGCCATCATATCCATCAGTTCTAAACCAGCACGCTGGAATGAAATTCTTGAAGTCAATAAAAAATGAAATATTATTTTTAAACACAAAGTGGCAGGAAAATAATAGAGAAAAGTTCCTGAAAAAGATCAGCACAAACTGAAAATTGCAGAAGTAGGGAAAATATAACAAATATAGACAAAAAAAGAAACGGAAGGGCACAGTTTTGTTCCTTTAGTTCATTGGCAATTAGACTTTCTTTTATCAAAACAAGAAATGGAACAACATAACTCATCCAACCCAAAAGAATAGCCCATGACGCAGAAATTAAAATATCTGTATCACATTAAAAGCATTGAATTTCAGCACATATTTCAGGTGAAAAGTATAATATCAAAGTTCTTGATAAAAATATAAAGTGAAGACTGACGACCATAAAGGTATTTAGAATTAAGAAAAGATAAATTTCAGATATTTACTCTGTTTTGGCCCGAAAACAATATAAAATGTGCATTTGATTACAAATTGTGTTGAATTTTGCATGCAGCTCAGAGCAAAAATGGAAGGTGGCAGAGATGGAAACAAAAAAATTACCTGATGATGTGTCCTAAGCAACACTTTGCAGTTGGCATGAATTTCTTGGACATGAGAGAGTGCTTTGAAAAAATTTTCATTAAGTTCTTCATCTCTAAGTGCACTTATCTGAAGATGTTCAACAGTTTATTGTAAGCATGAAGGTGGTACGAGCATGTCATATTTGAATTACAAAATGAAAGTTCAGTCTGTGCAAATACGAAACAATAACATAAACCTCTTCTGGGGAGAGCTGATAATCACGTAGGAAACATGACACAATCTCTTGCCTTTGCGTAGTAGTTTCAAGTTCTTGTTTGAGCCTCTCAGTGGTACTGATAATGTCACCAGTGGTAGCACTACAACTATTCAAGGCCTTCGATATCCTGAAAAAGGTTTAAACCTTAATCATGTTTCATAAAAATATCCTAAAGAGAATATTCTGACCCAATAATGAATTTATTCAAATTGAAGAATAATATAATAGGAGTTTGAAGGTAAGCTTAGTATCGTAAGAGGATAATAGCATCGTCAAAGTGATGAACAGGGGCATCACTCAAAAGTCAAAACCTAATGTTCCGGAAGTGTCAAGCCTCAAACAAAATAGCCTACCAATTATTGAATCACTTTGAAATGAAGATTTACGATGAGTTCAGAGGTAAAATTGATATGGTATGAGGAAATTCTAAAACGTTAATGACATCATTAGAATGAGTAGCACTGATAACCGAAATTGCAGATTCAAAACATATCATTTCACTCTAAACACAGAAATTGAATCCCTTGTCCAAACTGTAATTAACTATCTGATACACTTGCTATCATGGAAACCACGAGTCCAAAGGTAAATTTTAATAAGGTAAGAGGAAAATTGTAATTTCCTAACAGCTTCATCAGAGTAATGAACAAAGCGTCAATCATAAATTTATATTCCTGGAGTTGGACTGCCAAGCAAAATATTTCTCGCATGCATTAGCTACAGAATCCAAATTTATCTCTCGCATCATTTAGTCCCAAAAATCATGTATTAAAATAGTGAATTACAGCAAGGGTAGCCTCTCTCAACTAACCATTAGCTAATATAATCAAAGATGTCAAAGTGATAGAAAATTCACACCTGTCACAGCATTCAGCAACGGCATTGGCTTCTTCCTCCACGCGATCCAAGGCCTAAAAATGCAATCAAGAAAGAGAAGCACAAAGGAAGTTAGATCAGAACAATGCAAGCAAGTGAAAGGCAGAAGTTGTAGCATCAGCAAACTGTTTATCACCAGTTGGACGACATCGGAAGCAGCGAGGAATTCGAGGTTGATAGAGAGAGAACGCTTTTCGATGGTGGATCGGAGGTTGCGGCGGGATTGAGGAGTGTTGTCAGTGTAGAAGGAAGAGAGGGTGTTGAGGGAGGACAAGAGATCAGGCGAGTCAGTCCTGGATTCCAAGACCTTCTTCAGCTTCCGAGAAAGTCCCGGCGCCAATCCCGTCACCGTCGTACCCATTTCTTAAACTTCGTCTCCTTCTCCTCTGAACTCTTTGGTCTTAGATCGTTGATCTACTTCTCATCATCTTTCTGACAACCGCATTTCTGGTTCATTTGCAGTTTTGTTAGTCTGTAGGCAAAAATAAAACCCAGGCCTGTCGGAGGCGGTTCGCGCAATCCGACCCCACGAATATGGATACCCGCGTTGGACGGATGTCATTTTACATTTAAGTCCCAAAACAATGAATTAAGTCAGATTATTTTTTTAAAAAAAAATGTTACAAATTTCAATTTAAAATAGGGAAGAGGACAATAAAATACTACTTGAACTCCAAAATTCCAAATCAATAATTTTTTACTAAAATGAGTTATCAATTGTTATACACTTATACTCTTATAGTTAACTAGCCTAGGCCCCACACGAAGCACAAGTGAGACGCCATGTATTTATGAATGTGTTGGTATGAAAAAAATCATTTAGAGCTCTAAGGGAATAATTAAAATATTAAATTAAATATTTACTAAATATTCTGTATCTACCTCCCTCAATATTAATTTACAAAATATTCTGTAACTACTTTCCTTATTATTTATCTTTCATAATCGCCTCACCTTTTTTAGTATTTTGATCCTGCCATTTTGCTGATTTTGTCAGCCAAAGAGACGCTTACTGCTATGCTTTTATATAGTTAAGATACATAAAATCTTGTACTTCCTTTAATCCTAATATAAGGCACCGACTAGCAATTGTATTTAGTCTTTTTTATAAGGCACTTGCTTGTTTCTAAAGCGCATGTATGCCCGTAATTAATAAGGGTAATGGGTGAGAGTAATAATTAACTTAATATGAGTAATATTAGGAGTTACTTAAATTGTCAAACAACTTTATTAATTTTAACTGTTTTTATTGATTTGTGAAAACTGTTAGTTAGTGCCTTATAATAAGAATAAGGAGTAAAAAAGTAGGCAATAAGAATAATTTGAAATTTTAAAATTCTTATTTCCTTATCAATTTCCCTTTAAAATATAGGAAATTGTAATTTGTGGGCCTCATGTGGGGTGAAGTAGGAAATTGTGACACTTGGACAAAGATTTCTTTATATGTAAAAACAAGGGGAAATCCCTATAAAATACCTTGTGAACTTTAAAATTTCCAAATGATCATGTCAATAGAGAAAGGGATAGATTGGTAAAAACGGACACTTTCATTGGCACTTCTCTCCTTATCCTCCTTATCACCTTTTGGACCAGTCGATTTTTGATCCAACGATCGGATGGATTTTCCCAAATGTTTTTGGGAAAATCCATCCGGATCGTTGGATCAAAAATGGACGGTCTAGATAGGTGATGAGGAGGGATAAGGAGAGATCTGATAATAAGACAAACCGGACTCGGTAAAAACTAGGAATCTAAGATATCAAAGTTTGATTGAAAAGACTTAAATACCATTTACATTTCTCCTCACTCTCGTCTTCCCCTCTTCTTCACCGTCTTTCCATCTATATTCCTTTCACAAACCACTTCGCCAGTCAAATTCCGACCACCACGCCTTTCTCTTTCTCCTATTTAATCCCTTTCTTCTCCATCGTGTCTTTTCCCATAAGAGTCTAATGCAAATCCCTTCACGCCCTCTCTCAACTCCCTTCTTCATCCTTCTTCTTCTTTTTCTTCACTCTTTTCATCATTTTGCCAAATCCAAATTTGACTATAATGCTTGTTTGAGAGGTGCCATCACTGCTATGGTAAATTGTTGTGACGGAAAACGAGGAGCGACTGTGTTACTCCTTGCTTCCAACATCATATGTAAATTTTACCCATTGTCTACACCTTTTCTTCGGCCAGTACGGTTCTCGTCCTTCTTTAGAATAACGATTGAAGTCTTTTAAAAAAACTTTTCAATCGTAATTTACAGTAGAAAAAGTAAATATGTTAAAGAAGTTTTATCTCAATATACGTAAATAAACAATTGTAGGATCACAAACATGATTACAAACAAGTACAAAGTTTTAAGTGATTATTATAATATGGGGGAATTTAGCAAAATAACGTTTTTTTTTAAAATAATTATCAGATTGGAGCGTGTCAGAAAGTAATTACCGATATAAGGCAGTCAATGGCGTCCTTTGACCGACGCCACTGAATCTGTCAGACGGCAGACGCCACGTGGCAGTGGCGTCTGTGACTAGACGCCACCTTGCAGGGGTGGCGTCCACTGACTGACGCCACTATGGCGGCGTCGTCGACGCCATTAAGGCGTCGGCCCACCCGTGACCCTCCAACCCGGTCCCGCAAGGTGACATCCGGAAGGCAAGGTGGCGTCTAGCAACAGACGCCACTGCCACGTGGCGTCTGGAATCTGACAAAGTCAATGGCGTCAGTCAAAGGACGCCATGGACTGCCTTATATCGGTAAATACTTTCTGACATGCTCCAATCTGATAATTATTTTTAAAAAAAACATTATTTTGTTAAATTTCCCTTATAATATGTATATTTACTTTACTTGAGATTTGGGTCCAAGCTGCTAATTTTATCTATCTCGTAGGATTGCATAATTCTTTAGAGATGAAAGATGAGAGTAACAACCTTGTAGTGTTAAGAGAAGCTTGCTTATGATCTCTCAGCAGTAAGCATGAACTCCGTCAAAGACTACCAAGCGCCTCGCAAATAGTAAATTTCTCACAACCTCACCCGATAAGTTCCCCCAAGTGTGGGAGTTGTTAAAACATTTCCAAAATCACACTATTTCTTCCCGCAAAAATATCAGTAAGAGAAACAACCAAAGGACTTGCTTCTTGAAGGTCAGACTTGATGACCTTATAAAGTATCACTTAAAAGGGATGAATAGGTGATTTGAACCAAAATACTTTGAAACTTTGTGGTTCACAGAGAATGATATTGGCAAATTCAAAGCCGAATCAAAAGGAATAGAAGGTGGGTGGATAGGAGAGGAGCTGGTGCGGGTTATCCTCAATATGACGAAAACAAAAAAAAAACAAAATTGAAGTATCGTGAAGCTCATCTTCGATATGAGGATTAAAGTCGGCATATTTTCATGCTTTTTTCCCGCTCTAATTCTTGGCTCTTGGGTATCGAGGAGGAGGAGGAGAAGGGAGGTGAGATTTTTTGGGCTTTGATTATTGGCTCTTGGGCATGGAAGGGAAGAAGAAGATTGAAGAAGGGCGGTGAAGGAAGATGCGAAAAAGGAGAGGATTAGGTCGATTTTTGAAAAACTCTCATGGGCATTTTTGTCTTTTTAGTTAAATTTTACTATTCCAGATTCCTATTCTATCACCAATCTATCCTCTCACGTATTGACATCCCCTTTTTAGAAATTTAGAGTTGTTGTGGTATTTTTAGAGGGATTTTCCCTAAAAACAACCCCGTTTGGTATGTGAGTACTAGGTTTTTATTGCGTGATTTACAGTTTACTACTCTAATTCTTTTATAAGTCTAGCTCATTCTCATATACCAAGAAAAGTTAGTTAACTCAATAAATATATCGTAAATTAATGCATTTTCTTAATTTGACCCTTATTTATGAATGATATTCCCAACTCTCAGAGCTCTCTCAACCTTTTTTCTTTCCAATATGAGTTAATTCATTTTTTCATTACATTGAATAGCAATAAAATTATAACACTATCATTAATTATTCTTTAGTGGACTTATAATAAGGATAAAAAAAAAAAATCAAATTGAACTTACAAAAGAACCAAAGTGGTACAAAATAAGCATGTGGGAGAAATTTTACCTTGACAAACATATTTATGGACTATGATTCTAAACAGACACATGGATTTCATAAAAGGGAAAGGATAGGCACCATAAGCTCGTCACATATGGGCAGTCTATGTTTAATATTTTTTACATTTTATTTTTCTAAAATATATTTTAACGGGTAGATAAAAAAAATCATTAGTAAAAAATATTAAATTTGGACTATTCAAATCTCACCTAAACAATTTAGATGAGGTGAGTTCATTGGATAGGCACCAATTGCTCACAAAAGTCACCCAATTAATCCTCATTCCACTTTTATAAAGAGGAGAGAGGATGAATTATTCCACCCTTTTTAGTTGTTAGTCAATACACACGCGCGCGAGCGCATACACAGATATATAGCACAATCAATCAATTCAACCTCTTTTGCTCTTACATTTTTTTCCCTCTTCTCTTTTTTCCTTGGTCACTCTTGTTCACATATATCTTTAATGATACAATTTTATTTAATTAATTGTAATATTTTAATTACTGCTTTTGAGAATATTAAATTCATCAAGTAGCTAGCCTATATAATTCGATTTAAATAGTTAAAAATTCTGCACCAGAGAACAGCAGTAAAAGATGCAGGAGGACGAAAGGTGTTGTACATGATAACAATCAATCAATTAATTAATATGTCCACAAATGACTTTTTTTAAAAAAAAAAAAAAATATTATTAATATCTTTATGTAAGTACTTAAAGTGTAATTGTGATTTTCCCAAACAATTAATATGAATTAAAAGGAAGTGACTTATCAACAAATGATACCTCAATGAAATCTGCTCATAGACCACCAAAGTCATTATTTAAATATAAAATCAGTCCAAGAACATATGCACGGATTTGGGATGTCTGTTGCCCCTTCTCTGCTGTCTCATAATTTTCTTCACCTTCTCAAATGTTTTTCTTATTTTTTTTATCATTAGATTCTAAATAAAATAAATGATATTTTAGGGGAAAAATGGTGCAGTTTTCAAATTTTTATCTATAATATTTGAAAAAAATATCAAAACGTTCACCATTTTTATCCGTAAGACATTAAAATGTCATTTATTTTTTGTAGAGTTTAATACTCTCTCCTATCCTAAATATATGATAAAGTTTGTAGTGCAAAATATTTAGGACCGGAGGTAGTAATAAAAAGAGACAAGAAAAAACATTTGAGAAGATATAGCAGAGAGGGCAGCAGACACCGCAAATCCCCCATATGCAGATGGTTGTAGGTATTAGTTACTACATGATGGAGCAAATAGTAGGGTAAGGATCAGAATCGATCACGTAGGTGATGGGGGATGGTGGAGGAGGAAACTGACAGCAGTTATTACAGTTGCAGGGACAACACGGAGACGTCTCTTCTTCTTTATTGCCGCCATCATCACCGCCGCCGCCTTCTTCATTAGGGCTCTCGTGTTGCAAGCTCAAGAGTTTGGCATAACCAAACTTCTTCCTCATAGAGTTGGTCAGGCAAACGGCATCCACTTCATCTCCGGTCACTATCACTCCATCTTCCCCGTTCAATAATGCCACTGATTCCACTCCTGCTTTCTTGCATCACCATCACCATCAATCACCATACACTTCACACATATGCATTATTATATATGCACTATAACTATTAAAGTAAAATATTTAAAAGCAGGAAAAAGAATTAATATACTAAATCCATGTTCATAATATAATTACAAATGAGATCTCATACTAAGGACGGGTGGTGTGTGTATATGAAGCACCTTGTGCCGCAGCAGCAAGTTTCAGGGCCTTTCTTTTCCTTTTAGCATCGCTCACTTCCACCTTTATTGCTATTATTTGCTGCGCCAATAATAGAATCGGGAGTTTAGCTAGCTACAGCTTAATCATCAAGACTTTCCCAGCAATTTATAAAATCATATTATTATCATCATCATAATTATGATTCATTCAAACACATCATGCAAGTGACTAGCTATATATATATATATATATAACCAAGTGAGCTCAGCACCATGGTGTTTGGTGTTCTGAATTTTGAACAGAATGCTGCAGCAGCTTGCTTTGTGATTCTTGTGATTGCTAAAACCCGGCCTTGTGCCTGTGTTGTAGCCAGGCAATATATTGAGAAGAGAGAGCACTAATAATATAGGTTGGAGAGAGAGAGAGGGGCCCGAGGGGATATTTTAATATCTATTTATATTATATTTATAGTTGACTTGTCGTCAACATTCTGAGTAGGGAACTAGGGGATAGGGTGGCCCTCACCTTCTAAAATTATAGAATATAAGTTCGATGTTCAAAAATTATATTTCAGCTTTATCAAAATTTTAGTATATTCCTTTTAGTCCTCATTAAAAGTTTTGTTGAGGGATTAAAATTAATATTTTGAAATTTTATAGGGTTTAAATGTAATTTCATAAAACTATGGGTTTATTCTGTAATTTCCCCCCTAATTACCATTCCGGCTCCACCTCTATTCTGAGTATAGACTATCCACAATGGCACGCATGTAACTATACGTCATAATTATTTTCTGTCTTTTTAAGGCTCTTTAGGATAACTATGATAAAAGTGGCTTTTGTTTCTGATGGATTTTTTTTATGGACTTTTTTTCCTGATGTGATTTGTAATTTGGGATAGGGGTGGGAGATGTTGCTTCAAGGTCTGAAGTAAGGAGATATTGCTTCACAAAAAAAGTGGTTTCAAGGTCTGAAGCCCATAAAAGTCTGAAGCTATACCAAACAGTTAATAATCTAGTTTCTACTTTCGCTAGGCTTCTGATAGACTTATTTGAACTTTTGAAACTATTCCAAATAGGCCTATAATTCATTTGTGTGCATATATATGCATGCATGCACATCCAGGCACTTTTTTTTAGTGATTAAAAAAATCTACGTTCATTCACTAATCAAGATAATAAACGAATTATTACTACTTTTGTTGAGATCTCTTTTGAAAAAATCATATGAGAGACGCAGCGGGATCAAACTAGCTAGCCGGCCTCCTCATACTTATAGATAATTTTTCATGTCATCACTAGACAATAACTATTATTATTTTTAAATATAAGATTTGGTTAACTCTTTTAAGGAGATCAAGGAAGTTAATTATATCACTTTAAAGTATTTATATTATTTTATCATTTTGTTCACCAAACTAATTTATCTTACTTATAAATATTATTTAATCTTACATGATATTATCTCCGGTCTTAAATATAAGATAAAGTTTGTAATACAATTTTTACTATAAATTTTGTCCTATATTATGATGGAGGAAGTATATGATATGAATAATTAAGTAACTTATTTAATTTAATTTAAAAAAAAAAAAAAAAAAATTAGGCATTATACTTAGAATATGCAGAGGTGTGGTGATACTTCACATTCAAGTAAAAAGACATACACTCATGATTACGGACTTGAATTTCCACTAGCTTAAAGCGACTTGGCTACTTTATGTTCGTTGGCCAATAAAAAATGAAGCTACTTTATGCTCATTTCTATGTAATTTCTCGTTTGGCTTAAGAGTTTGGAGTATGTATATGTGGCAGTCAAGGGAGCTTCTTGACTCTATATAGCCCGCACATCCTTATGTTTTAGGTTAATTTTGAAGTGAATTAATTAGGTCACTACTATTTATAAAATAAAAAAAAAAAAAAATTAATGGCCTGACTTATATAAGTAGAACAAAATAATGTTATAAACAGAACTAGCTAGAGGAGTATATGCAAAGATAATGAATGATACAGAAAACATGGGGGTAAATATCCTATGCTTTGAGTATATATATACCAAAACTATTATCGTTAATTATATTCATGTGTTTTCCAAGTGATAACATGGATTGGTCACCAGCTGGAGTTGATTTGACATAATATCTGATATACATTGAAAGTGAAAGTTTTGGAGATTATCTGCGGGCACGAACTCATACTTATCATGATCGATCATTATATTTTATCGAAAAAGTAGTTAAAGAAAGATTCAACATGCATGTGGGTCATTAATTTGCATTGGGATTAGGTTTTACTGGACGTGCTTAATTAATCCATTTAGATTTGGTAGGAAATTTCAGGGTCTTTCCACGGAGACTTGCATGTAGGAGTATATGGGTAATAATTATATGATAGCATTTGGAAGTTCATCTTGGTCCTAATTATAGACAAAGTTATAATTTTTGTCAATTTCTTTTCAAAATACTCCTATTGATATTTGCTTAATAATAATTTAATAATACACCTATATATTCTATAAAGTGAGTAATACTTGCAACTCATTAATGCCACATACAACTCAATTCAATTGTGATTTAATTTTTTAACAAAAAAAATTTGAGTGATTTTTGGCATATTTAATAATGATATTACTATTAAATTACACTTCAAATCTCCAAGAGTATACCAGAAGTTGTTGAGGGAGGTCAACGTAACATTGGACTATGTAAGAGCTCGGAGAAGTCATGTGTGAGATAGGAGAAGTCCCAACAAAGAACAGAGAATCAGAGTAACTGGATGCCATTTTAAATTTTAAATAAGGACATTTTAAGAAAACAAATATAATTAACTAATTTAACTATTATCCTTAACATCTCCAAAATTAGGTAAATGTGTCTTATAATTATAATTAGTACATGAAGGAGTATATGGGTAATACATTCTCCCCATCTGTATGTCGACTTTTACAAGTTTTATATTCATCCTATTCAAACTTTGTTTGGTTCATGAATGATGTGCGTCTAGGTAAGAAAAATATTACTTTATCCTTCAAGCTTATAATTTTTTTTTCTTAAACTACTATTCCTATTATTGACTACGGGGGTTTCATTAATAAAGATAGTTTTTATTGTAAATAATTTGATATGATATTTTGAAAACTTTAACACATTTTTTCCCAAACAACTAGCTGAACTAATTTTCTTAAAATTTATAAATCAATTATTTAGTTTTACTTAATATCGATCGATTAATACCAATACATCATAGAATTTGATAAATTCATTGTTGACAACTTCTAGATTTTACAGGACTTTAATCTTTTTTTCTCACATTAGCCTCATTAATTTCACATTTTTTCATCTTTCTTTTGCCTCCCATATTTAGTATGTTCATTACGAGGAGGAAAGCCATTGTTTTAAAGTTTTACAAATTAATTAACTATAACTTATATTCTGACTATGCAACATAGATTCACTGACCTAAACTCGTAACTTCACAAGCTTTTAATTACGTCTATGTAATACTACAATATGACGAAATCTGTTAGTAACGAACGTGCGAATACTCAAGTTATGTAATGAAAGAATAATTCTCAAAATATTCATATATTAATGTTTCTTAATTAATTATTGATCATTGTCAACAATTATAAAAATTAGTGACAATGTACTTCCAACAAGTATAGATAGAGTAACTAGAACTATCAATCAATATATGAATGAAATCAGGCCACCGAAATCACTGTTCACAAGCCGTTTCTAAAACTAAAACGAATAAATTATCTATGGTGGACACATGCAAGGAATTGTTTAGTGTGTGGTCATCTGTCGAATCTCTAGATGGAAACAAAGCAAGAACGTAACTCCTCTAATAACATTCAAATATGGTATGTGTCAGGATCATCATCCATTTGCAATTCAAATGTTTTGTGCTTCTTCTTCCTCCTCTCTTACTTTCACATCCCTCTGCCTCATTTCATTCTTCTTGCATGTCTGTTGGTTTTGTTCTCCATTCTTCCTGCTTCACTTCATTACAGAGAGTCATGTCATTTATTATGTTAATTTCAACCCATTCTCTCCTAGCTTTTACATGTTATCTAATCACGCTTCTGGCTTTTCTTTTATATTGTTGATTTCATATTTTAAGGAAGATAACAGAGAGAGACTCTACTGGATATATCTGGCGAACTCGAGATCAAACTGTATCCTCAGCTTAATTCCTCATTTTTTTAGTTTAGTTTCTTCTTCATCCTTCAGGTTTCACCATGGCTACTCCGTTTGTTTTTTTTTATTTTGTCTTTGTTAGTTGAGGGTATTTTAGTAAATGTGTATTTAGAATCTGATATAAATAGCAGGTCATGTGTTGTGATGACCACAATATATACTATAAGCTTGTAAACATTTTCTTATTCAATATAATTGTTACAGAGCTTTCATTATTTCTCTCCCTGTATATGGTCTGGGTTCAATGCTCATCATGGTACCAGAGTCGTAGGCCTTATCAAGAAGCCCGAGATCCAACCCCCAGACCCAAGATCCGGGTCCAGCTCCACATCGTTAATTCAAGACTCCGATTATCCGTTTCTCTTCAAGCTCGGACGCGTCCGTCTCCTCGTTTTTTTTTCATCACCGTCGCCTCCTCTCGATCTCGCCGTTTGCTGCTATGGCCATCGCATGGTGGTCGAATTTTGCCTTCCTCAGCCATTGCCGCTTTGTGATTCATCAGTCTTGAGTTCTCGTTCTTCATCGCGGCTCGGCTCCTGCGACCATTCTTCGCCACAGCATTTTTAGGGCTTTGCCGACGACGAGACGGCTCCAAGGACGACGGCGACCGGCGGCGCTCTCCGTCTGTGTGTTTGTCTGCACCTTTTCTGATCCGCAATATTCTGATCTGTTCGGTTGATGGCGCCTACCACCTCTGCCTTGATCTGTATTTCGAAGCACTCATCCAGACGGTTCTTTCTTGATGGCTCTTCTTGCTTTGCAATTGTTCAAATGATTTTCGGGTGATCCTATTCCTTTCTTTTAGTCTTTCGGTGCCAACATTTTTTAGGGTCTTGCTTCCGCTCATTTGCATCCTTATGGCTGGAGAAAAGGCTACTGCGAGTGAAAAGGTCACTGCTGCTAAAATCACTGCCGAATCATTACCGTTTACCCATCCTCTTTTTCTGCATCCCTCAGATATGCAAGGCTCTACTATTGTGCATCACATGCTTTCCGGAGTTGATAATTACACGGTGTGGAGCCGTGCAATGAAGATCGCTCTCCGAGGTAAGCACAAACTTGGTTTTGTTGATGGCACATGTCTGAAGGAGAGCTACATCCCGAGTTGCAAGAACAATGGGAGCGATGTAATCTTTGTGGTCCTCCTGGATTCTCAACTCCATTTCCAAGGAGTTGGCTAATGGAGTTATATTTTTTCATAATGCTCATGAAGCCTGGACTGACCTCAGAGACCGGTTTGATAAGAAGATTGGTTCACGAGTATTTGCCCTGTATCGAGAACTGTCCTCTCATCGCCAGGGTTCTGTTTCTGTCACCACCTATTTTTCTAAGCTCAAGGAGCTTTGGGAAGAGCAATCTGCTCTTATAGCTATTCCTACGTGTAGCTGTGCGTCCTCTAAGGCTCATGCAGAATCTTCTGAGCACCAGAAGCTTTTTCAGTTCTTAATGGGGTTGAACGAGTCATATGCTCAGGCACGTAGTCAAATTCTCCTCATGTTGCCTCTTCCTTCTGTTAATGAGGCCTATGGGATGATCATTCAAGATGAGACTCAAAAATTCATTGCTGTTAATGATCGAAACCTTGGTTCTGAAGGAATTGCCATGGCAGCCAAGGGTAAAGGTCGTGGTAGGGGCAAGGTTCGAGGGGAGAATGCCCCTGAGTGTTCCCACTGCCATAAAAGGGGCCATACCCGAGATAGCTGCTATCAGCTCATTAGCTATCCACCTTCTTCGAAGGCTGGTCGGCCGAACAAGGACCTCCAGCAAGGAATTGAAGATTCCTTTCAAGCTACTGAAGGTTCCAACAGCAATGTTACCATAGCTGCACCTACTTTTACCCAAGTACAATATCGCTGACTTTTGGATTTACTCAAGAAAGATGCAGAACCCACTGTACATACTCTCACCGGTATAGGTTTGGCTGTTCCTAGTTCTTATTCTAATGATTTTACACGTTGGATTCTCGATTCTGGGGCCACTACTCATATGATAGGAAGTTTAAATTTACTTACTAATTCTTGTAGATATGATGGTCCTATTAAATCTATTAGGATTCCTAATGGTGAGAGTATCCCTGTTACACATGTTGGCAGTATTCGGTTAACTAAGGACATAACTATTACTAATGTTCTTTATGCCCCTCAGTTGAAATTTAATTTGCTTTCTGTGGCTCGGTTGACGAAGGAGCATCGTTGCCTAGCATCTTTTTTCTCTGATTTTTTCTTCCGGGACCTTCGGGATGGGAGGATCTCAATCGGGTAAACTCATTTGGAGGGCTTTACATGTTTAAATTTTTTCCTCAATGTAATACCGCCTGTGTTGTTAAGGGTCCCTCAAATGAATCATTAGCCACCATTTGTATCCTTGTGGCATAGACGATTAGGACACGCACTGTTTCCATTATGAGACATATCGGTGGTGTTCTTGTTGATAGCACCGATTTGAATAATTTCGTGATGTTTGTGTGCAAGCCAAGCAAACAAAATTTCCTTTTAACTCTAGTTGTATTAAAACTCGTGGTATCTTTGAATTAATACATGCTGATGTTTGGGGGCCTTATAAGACTCCCACGCATCGTGGTTTTCAATATTTCCTTACTTTGGTTGATGATTATTCAAGAGCCACTTGGGTTTTTCTTATGCGATCTAAATCTGAAACTGTTATGCATCTCAAGCATTTTGTTGCACATGTTTCTACTCAATTTTCAGCTATTGTTAAGAGAATTAGGAGTGGTAATGGGGCGAGTTTGTGAACAATGACTCTAGGGATTTTTTCCTCCAAAAGGGCATTGTTCATGAGACTTCTTGTCCCTACACTCCGGAGCAGAACGGGGTGGTTGAACGTAAGCATCGGACTATTATTCAAATTACTCGTAGTTTGATGTTGGATTCTTGTATTCCAATTGAATTTTGGGGAGAAAGTGTTAAGATGGTTGTATATTTAGTCAATAGACTTCCTTCTAAAATATTAGGTTACAAGAGTCCCTATGACATAGTTTATGGTGTTGCCCCTGATCTCACTTGTTTACGAAGTTTTGGGTGTATGGCTTATGCTACAGATTTGCGAATTCATGACAAGTTTCAGTCTAGGTCTATTCCTAGTGTATTTTTAGGATATCCTGATAATCAAAAGGGGTATTTGTTGCTAAACTCTAAGGATAAAACTGTGTTTGTAAGTAGACATGTACGTTTTGTTGAAGATAATTACCCTTTTAAACAAGTTTCAGCTTCTTGTCCAAAGGGAGTTCATACGGACCTTATGGATATGTTTTGGTATGATTTGGTTGATCCGGTTGTACCTAATAGGATTGCACATCCTCTGAGTGGCATTACTAATCCAAATGTTGATATGCATGAAGTTGGTCCCACACATTGTGAAACAGAACAAGTAAGTGTTAGATCTACAAGGGAGCGACGACCTCCAATATGGTCTAATGACTATGTGTGTTCTTTGCTGTTATCTGAAACTGAACAAAAGAATAATGAGAAGTGCTTATATCCTATTACAAATTATTTAGATTATACGCATGTCTCTGCACAACATATGGGTTTTCTTTGTTCTATTGATGCCATTGCAGAGCCAGCCTCTTATGCAGAGGCAGCAAAGAGCCCCCAATGGATTAAAGCTATGGAGGCTGAAATGGATGCATTGGCTGCAAACAATACATGGGATTTAGTTCCCTTGCCTAATGGTAAGAGACCCATAGGGTGTAAATGGGTTTATAAGGTAAAATTCAAATCTGATGGTAGTGTGGATAAATACAAAGCACGTTTAGTTGCTAAAGGATATAGTCAGCAGGAAGGGATAGATTATCATGAGACTTTTTCCCCGGTAGTAAAAATGATCATTGTTAGGACTGTTTTAAAGTTAGCTGCATTGCATAACTGGAAATTACATCAAATGGATGTGTATAATGCTTTCTTGCAGGGTGACCTTGATGAGGAAGTGTATATGCACATTCCTCAAGGGTTCAATGGTAAGGGGGAGCACTTGGTGTGCAAACTAAATAAGTCCCTCTATGGCCTTAAACAAGCCTCACGGCAATAGAATCAGAAGCTTACTGACGCACTACTGAAAGGAGGTTTTAAGCAGAGTAAACATGATTATTCATTATTTACCCTAAATAGGCGATGGTGTAGTGCTTATTCTCGGTTTATGTTGATGATTTGCTTGTAAATGGTAGTTGAACAAGGAATTGCGTAAACGAAGCAATTTCGCATAATAATTTTAAGATTAAAGATCTTGGCATGATGAAATATTTCTTAGGAATAGAGGTTGCAAGATCGATAAGGGTATTACATTGTGCCAAAGAAAATATACTCTTGATCTCTTATGCAAACAGGTTTAAGTGGATGTAAACCATTAAGTGTGCTATGGCACTGAGAACTTAAAATTGTTGCCTTATCGAGAAGGGAAGGACAAGCGACATTTTGCTCAAGAATCCGGATAGATATAGACGACTTGTGGGTAAGTTGTTGTATTTAACAATGACGAGGGTGACATATCTTTTTCTGTGCAGAACTTATCTCAATTTATGCAACTACCTACAAAGGCGCATATGGCAGCGGCTCTCAAAGTGGTTCGTTACCTTAAGGGAGTCCCGGCTTGGGGATATTGATCAGCTCAGAAGGTCCACTTCGGTTGGAGTGTTTCTGTGACTCTGATTGGGCATCTTGTGCTGTAACAAGGAGGTCAATAACCGGATATGTGCTCAAGCTTGGAGGATCTCTCATAATGTGGAAGAGCAAGAAACAACACACTGTGTCAAAGTCATCTGCAGAAGCTGAATACAGAGCTTTAAGCATGGCTGTATCTGAGATCGTATGGGTTTGCGGTCTGTTGAAAGATTTGAAGGTAGAGCATCGTGCTCCGGTAAATGTATTTTGTGATAGTCAAGCAGCAATTCACATTGCGGCTAACCCTGTATTTCATGAGCGAACGAAACATATTGAGATAGATTGTCACTTTATTATAGAGAAGTGGCAAAGCAAAAGTTGATTGATTTAAAGCATATTCGTTTCTCGGATCAGCAAGCCGATATGTTCACAAAAGTCATTCTTGTAGGAGATGCACAAAGAAAGTTCCTTCGCAAGTTGGGCACCATAGATTTGTTTAGTTGCCAACTTGAGGGGGAGTGTTAGTTGAGGGTATTTTAGTAAATGTGTATTTAGAATCTGATATAAATAGCAGGTCATGTGTTGTGATGACCACAATATATACTATAAGCTTGTAAACATTTTCTTATTCAATATAATTGTTACAGAGCATTCATTATTTCTCTCCCTGTATATGGTCTGGGTTCAATGCTCATCAGTCTTCTCTAGCTATCATTGTATTTGCTTAAAGGTTTGCTTTCTTCATTTAAGTTTTCAGGTTGTAATGAACGAAGAAGACAATGCCTATCCAATGTTCTCATCCGTGAAACTGCTTTCGTCATTGATGCATACAATAGATTTAGTGGAAAATCAAATCTTTTCCACGTTTGGATGTAGAGAATGTGATGACGGCAATGAAGGGTAGAAGAAGATGATGACGTTGAAGGATGAAGTAGAGAGGGTTTTTGTTTCTGTGAATATTGGCCATCAGACTAAACTTTGATCTTTGTGGATAGTTTGTGACGTGTTGAGGTCTGGTAATGGCTAATCTCATTTTGTTGTTATGCATGGCCTACAATATAAGTCTATACTATACATATGCACCTCAACAATTTGTTTGGTTTGAGGAGAGAGAGGACTTTTAGCAAATTATTATTAATGAGAAGATTTTTTTTTTTTTTTTTTTTTTTTTTTTGGTTGAGAGTGTAATTATATAATATTGAAAAATTTTCATAGGCAATTTGGTCAAAATAAGGTAAAAAATTTATCTCTCTCCCCTCCTCAAATCAAACACATATACAACACTGCAGATTAAGATATTTTGAAACAAAACCCATTTTGTGACTTGATAGAGCAAAAAAGAAAAGTAGTTTGTCTTCATGGCCTCCTAAAGTCTATTTACTTTTCAACAAGGCTTTACTCTATTTCTTATCCTCTGTTTCTATCACGTACTTTAGTATGGTAATCAATTTATCATTTTATTTTTTAAACAGACAGACATCAAGTGCATTTAGAGAGCTTAGTTGAGTCATAAACCAAGCATATAATTCATCAAAGTTAGAATATTTGATTTAGTTGGGGATGATAGTTTTAACTTTAATTTGAACTGAAAAGGTAGTGAATGTGCAGGGAGGGTAAGACAATGAGAATGGAGTTAATGAAAGTGACAGATTCTCATATGAAAATTGGTTTCACACAAAAAGTACTCCAAATTAATATAATGAAAATATCAAGGTTAAAAAGGGTTATTGTCCTGCTAAACTATATGAAAAAATGACTGAATATATTTGTATGGAATGAAAAGAAGGGTGCATTTATTAGGTAGCTAGAGTTATCCTTTTGAATGAATTTACTTTGGGAATTGTACATATAAACAGATACACAGGACAATGTCCTTTGCGACAACTCCAATCCAGAACAAACCATATTAAACATAATAAAAAAAAAAGCTTATAATTGTTATTGCCACAGCATAATAGCATGTAATGTTAGACTATTTCTTGGAGGCCTCCATGCATATGTCATAATCAACTACAAAATTGAAATTTCATGTTTAACACACAAGGAATAGGATCACTAGAAAAGTTGTTCTGTCACCTACCCATTAAAACAATCAAGCAGTTGAAGTCTATGGAGCACGGACATTCATATTTTTTTAAAATATGCGTGTTGGATGAGTTTTGGACTCTGACAAATCTCGACACTCCTATTCTTAAAAAATATGTGTGGCTTTGAATATTACTGAATTGATGATGAATTTTCCTTTTGTATTTTTTTTTCCCTTAAAAAGAGGCATGACTTTTATGACGAGTCAGGGCTGAAAGCCAGGATTTTACAGAATGAAGATGGAAATAATTGAACTTGAATGTAAATTATAAAATATATATATATAACATCAAAACATGTCGAAATTTTAGATTTTTTAGGATTAACGTGTCGGAGTGTTGAGTCGTGTTGTATCTCGTGTCGGTGTCGGTACAACATAGGTTGAAGTTTCATGAGCGTTTGTCATTGTGTTTTATTTACTAAAATCCGCATTGACCCATTCTATTAGGATGAGATTGCTATATCACTACAAAAAAAAAAATGCGGATTACCCACGGAATTATCAACGGAAAAAATTCCATTGGAAATTATCCACGGAATTCTGTGGGTAAAAATTACCGATAGAATTACCCACGAAATTCCATCGGAATCGAAATTACCAACCGAATTCCGTCGGTAATTAAAATTTCCATCGGAAAATTGCCGTCGTAAAATAAGCCGTGGCAGAATAAAATTGATTTTTCCCACGGCTTTTTTTGCGAGGGAAATTTTAATTACCTACGGAATTACCCACAGAATTCTGTGGATAATTTCCGACGGAATTTTTGTTGTTGGTAATTTCGTGGGTAATCCGTGTTTTTTTTATAGTGTATATCACCAATGCGCAGAAAGAAGGGTGAGATAACTATTATGAATACACTTCAATCTTTCAATGATTTGATCTTCAATTTTATTATTTCAAGTCATTTTTGGTCAGTCTTAGTTTTCTATTAACATATATTAGCAATATTCCTCTGATATTAGTATATGAGGATTAAAGTCGGCATGTTTTCAAGCTTTTTTTCTTGGCTCTAATTAATCATTTTCCTTAATTCCTCTTGTTCACTCGATTTTTTTTTTTTAATTATTGTTGAAAGAATACTAAAGTACTTATTATTCTCCTTCTGATGCAAGCTAGCCAACCGACAAACTCTCATATTAGAGCTACTTATTATTCTCCTTCTGATGCTGAAAACATCATTTTCATGCCCATTTCCTTATCCAATCAATCGGGTAGACAATCTTATTTGGAATGAACACTCATCTAGTGCTTACATAGTGAGAGAAGGCTTCAAGTATATACTAGCTACCATCTGTCTTAATTATAAAATTTAGTTGACTTTTTTTTTGGAAAAAATTAAGGAATCTAAATAAGTTATTTAATCATTTCATATGTTGTGTATTTTTAGATTATATATTAGTTTATTAGTCAAACTAATTAGCTTGAAGAATAAAATAAAAATACTCTAAAATAATTTAATTAGCTTCATTAATCTCTATAAAAAAGTTAACTAAGTCTTATAATTGATAGAAGGAGTATTATCTTGCATCTGTCTGTGACACCTCGGTTCCTAATGAATAAAAAAAATCTACTGACCAAGATAATGAACGAATTACTACTTTTGTTGAGATTTTTTTTTTTTTTTTTAATCCTAGGAGAGACGCAGCGGGATCAAACTAGCTTAGCCACCTCGATTATACTTCTAGATAATTTTTCATGCCATCACTAGACAATACTTCCTTGGCTCTTAATTATAAAATCTAGTTGACTTTTTTAGAGAGATTAAAGAAAGTAATTAAATTACTTTAGGGTATTTTTATTTTTTCTTCAAACTAATTAGTTTAACTAATAAATGAATATATAATTCAAGGACACACAATACATGATTAAGTAACTTATTTAGCTTCTTTAATCTCTTCAAAGAAAGTCAACTAGGTCTTATAATTAGGACCGGAGGTAGTAACTTTTACTACTTCCACTCCTAAGCACTCCCTCCGGTTCTAATTATAAGACCTAGTTGAATTTTTTTGAAGATATTAAGGAAGCTAATTAAATTATTTTAGAGTATTTTTATTTTTTCTTCAAACTAATTAGTTTAACTAATAAACTAATATATAATTTAAAGATACACAACATATAAAATGATTAAGTAACTTATTTAGCTTCCTTAATCTCTCCAAAAAAAATCAATTAAGTCTTATAATTAGGACCGGAGATAGTATAAGATTTGATTGACTTTTATTACGAGATTAAAGAAGCTAATTATATTACTTTAAAGTATTTATATTATTTATCATTTTTTTCAAACCAATTTATCTTATTTATAAACTGGTATATTATTTAATCTTGTATATATAATATATGATATGAATAAAATTAAATATTTTATTTAATTTCTTTAATCTCTTTAAAAAAATCAACTAAGTCTTATACTTAAAATCAAAACAATGGTAGCTACTTCGCGAATCCATGACGATCAAGCTAAAGGACATACACTCATGATTACGGACTTGAATTTCCACTAGCTTAAAGCGACTTGGCGACTTTATGCTTGTTCGGCAATTAAAAATAAAGCCACTTTATGCTCATTTCTATGTAATTTCTCGTTTGGCTCAAGAGTTTGGAGTATGTATCTGCGGCATTCAAGGGAGGTCCTTGACTCTATATAGCCCGCACATCCTTATATTTTAGGTTAATTTTGAAGTGAATTAATTAGGTAACTACTATTTATACATTTACATAAACAAAACATAAAATTAATGGCGTGACTTATATAAACAGAACAAAATAATCCTATAAACAGAACATGCTAGAGGAGTATATGCAAAGACAAAGAATGATATAGAAAATTTGTGTTGGGTCTTTTAGGTTATGCTTTATTATCACTTAATTTAAGTTTAATTTGTGTTCAAACGTATTAAACTCACAACGAACATTTTCTCTCCACATTTTTTATGGGGATGACGACGAAAATTGATTTAAAAAAGGGTTAAGGAGTGAAAATACACACGAGCTTTTTTTTTTTTCCCAAGAGCGCCACACAACTTTTTTCTGGAGTAAAAGTACAAAAGTGGTTACGTTTTGGGAGCAAAAATACCATGGGTCGTTAGTTGACCAGACGTTAACCGTTAACTTGGATGAAACGCTGACGTGGCGCTGATTTAGACTGACAAGCGGATTTGGACGCTGATGGAAAGTAAATTAAAAAAACAAAACTAAAATACCCCCTCCTGCCAGTGGGCCCAACCAGCTACCTAGCCTGCCGGCAACCGGCGGACAATCGCCTGCGGGCGGCTAGTGGGGCCCACCCGGCGGGGGGGGTATTTTAGTTTTTGTTTTTATTTACTTTCCATCGGGTCCCATCATCACTTGTCGATACCCAAATCGGCGCCACGTCGTAGAGTTCCATCCAAGTTAAAGGTCAATATCACGGTCAACTAACGGCCGTTGTATTTTTGCTCCCAAAACGTAACCACATGTGTATTTTTACTTCACAAAAAAGCTCGTGTCTATTTTCGCTCTTTAACCCTTTATTATGCTTGTCTTATTGTAATTCTCTATGTTTTTTTTATATAAAAAAAAAAACCAGCGCTTTTTTTATCTTGGTTTTAAAATTGCTACAAACATCGTCACCTCAACTACTACAAGTTTTACGCAGATATCCCTATAAATATCACCACCACACCTTATTTCACACACTCCTTCATTTCTTCCTCCCCACCTTCTCTCTCGTTATCTCTCACCCGTCAACGTCTTCTAAAGAGGTGTAGTGCTAAGTAAGCTTATTGAATATGGTCAATATTTTTTTCTATCTTTGATTTTAATTTTCTTTCTTCGATACTAATTATTATTTTTTATCCGAATGTTAAGGACATTCCCTCAACATTCTTTCTATAATCATCAACAGTCATTTCATAATCAAATATCATCTAGTGGACATGCAACATAATAAGTTTATATTATCTACATATTCTCGTATTATACCTATATCATATTCATGATCAAATATCATCTACTAGTATTTTTATATATATTAAATTTTATCATATAAATTGTCATCTAAATAAAAAATGACTCTTACCACTGATTTTTTTTTTTTTAAAAAAAAATTGTATTAGTTTTGTGGCGGAATTTTGATAAAAAAGTTGGCACAATTTTTCAAATTTCACCTAAAATTTAAAGCAATTTTTCAAGCGCTACAAACTTTTCATATTTTGTAGCGGTAAATTTTACCGTCATTTTTAAAATTTCATCAAATAGTGTAGTTGTTTTATTACTCCTACAAACTTGTCCTGTCAATTGTTAAAAATTTGTGGATGTTACGTAGCGGTTAAAAAACCGCTACAAAATACTAACACAATATTGCATCTTAATATCATCCAGTAGCAATGATTATGAACTATTATAGTAATTGTAGCGGTTTATAAAAACCGCTACAAAAAAATTTACAATGGTACATTTTGTAATGTTGTTTGTAGCGGCTAAAACCGCTATAAATACATAATTTTAACAGCTAAAAAATGTTATTTTTTTTGTAGTGATATCCCTTTCACACTCTTTCTCCTATATTTAATCCCTCTCCTTTTACATGGTGTCCTTTCGCATAAGAGCCTAATGCAGATCCCTTTGCACCCTCTCTCATCTCCTTTCTTCAACCACCTTCTTCTTCTTCCTTTTCTTCACTCTTTCTCTCTCTTCATCATTCTAAATTGTTGTGATGGAAAATAAGGAGCGACAGTGTTGTTCCCTGCCTGCAGCATCAGATATAAATTCAACCCATTGTTCAATTCTACGCCTTTTTCTTTGGCCAGTGGTTCACGTCCTTCAGGTAAATGGAAAAATTAAAGAAGACATACATTTCTTAGTCTCAGTCGTTTTAAGTGATTATTATTATATGTATATTTACTTTACTTGAGATTTGGGTCAAAGCTGCTAACTTTTCCTCTCTTGTGGAATTGCATAATTCTTCAGAAATGAATAGATTAGAGTAACAGCCTTGTAGTGTTAAGAAAAAATTGCTTATAATCTCTCAGTAGTTAGCATGAACTCCATTAAAGACTACCAAGAGCCTCGCAAATAGTAAATTTCTCACAACCTCACCCAATAAGTTCCCCTAAGTGTGGGAGTTGTTAAAATATTACTAAAATCACATTATCTCTTCCCGCAAATATATCAGTAGCAGAAACCACAGGACTTGCTTGTTTAAGGTCAGACTTGATCGCGCCCGCCCCCGCCCCCGAGGAGTTACCGAGGCGAAGATAAAAAATGCTACATCATACTCAACATACAAAAAATTGAAAGAAATGTATTTTCAATGATGCAGGATCAATTTTTTTAACTATCTATTTATTTTCAATTCTAAGAGATTTTGAAGAAGAAGTCTCATTATTTGATAATTCAATATTAGGGGTAGACGAGGACAAAGACTCATTATTCTTTCTCTTAAAATAAATATCAATGGTAGCACTCTTCCCATAATAATCATCTATAAACAGGGACGGAGCCACGAATGAAAATTAGGGGGGCGAAAATTACAGAATTAGACCCAATATTTTAGAAAATTATGCTTTAGCCTCATAAATATTTCAATATTTTCTTTTTAGTCTCTTTATGAGACTTTTAAATAGGGACTAAAATGAAAAGACTGAAATTTTTATAAGGCTAAAGAATAATTTCTAAAATTTTTGGGTCCAATTATGTAATTTTAGGGGGCCACCCCTAGCCCCCCTAAATCCTAGAGCCGGAGCCCTGGCCCTTTAAGGGTTGAGCTTGAAAATTGGAGGTGAGAAGTGAAGTTAGACTTGCAGGCCACCGCCACTCGGAGGGCTACGGGGACGGCCCTTTAGGCCCTTCAATTTTTTATTTTTTTATTTGCTTAAAAAAGTTGAAGACTCAAGTTGAAGTTGGGGTCAAGTAAAGTTTTTTTCCCACATGTTCTAATAAAATAGAAGTTCCAGTCTTTTATCTAATGTTCAAGCTCTTATTTGTACTCACAATTGGATGCATGGATTCACATATGATGATAATTTATTAATTTATATGTATTTTGTATTTGTTATAGAGTTATTTATCTATTTAAGTACAGATACATAATAACTATACTCTAATTTTATAATTTGGTTTATTATTATTTGTTGCAAATAAAAATTATCGATGTGTTCATGATGTGGGAAAAAAATTCATGATATTTTTACTCTTGAACCGTAGACTACTACTCAAAATGATGAAGAATAAAATGTGTTTGAATTGAAATTGATGATAGTGGAAAAGATGACGACAATAATAGTCATCGTATTAATGTCACTTAGTGATATGCTTCTTATATTTAGGATATGTGAGTTATTTGTGAACATAGTTTGCTTTAAATTATGAATTAGTGATTGTGCTTATTTGTTGGATGATTCGTGTTGTAATTTACTAATTATATTCCTTTGAAAAAAATGGAGAAAAAAATAATTAAAATTTGGAATAGTAACTTCCAAGCCCATCGGATCGCCGCCCGCCCGGTGCTCTCGGGGTAGGACTTTAAAAAAAGATGTTTTTCTTACCTCAAGTCCTGGAGGCCGGCCCCGATTGCCAACAAAATCCGCCCCGCCTATAAAGAGCATGAATTATTTCATGACTAATATGATTTTAAAAATATTATTAATAACAAAATAAAACCGCTTAAAATTAATTATTATTCATCATCTATATTCTCATAGCTATCTTCTAACAAAACTCAAAACTTACCCAAAATTTTAATCCTAAAATATTCTCTAATCGGTATAAAAGTAGTATCGTGAGGAAGATATCGTGAGGAAGATAACATCATGTATAATAAATTTCATAAAAGAAATTTAATAAAAAGAGGTGATTTTGAGTATCTTATTTATTCTCAAAATTTGTCATAAACCATTGAAAAAATGGTGGAAGATGGGACAAGACACATTGGAGAGGAAGAAAAGATGAAAGATTTCAGAAATGCAAACAATTGAGGTTGGAGATAATTAAAGGTTGTGGGGCCCATCTTTTATTATTATATTCTTTTTTTTTAAAAAAAAAAAATGTATATGAAAGCAAACCAAAGATATAATTTTGGGAAAATTAAAATAAAGGACCTAGAAAAAATAATATTTATTATAAAGGACCATAAAAATTGTAATTATTTAGAAGGACCAAACATCATATTATAAATTTAAAATTACTAAATAATTCCATTTTAATTAAATTTTTTGTTGATTTAAAAAATAAAATAATTTTTATGAATTGAAGAATGTGTAATTTATTTTCATAGATATATATTCAAGTTGTGAAAAATGAAAATTGAGAAAAATATTATTTAATTTGATGAAACTTAAAATTTTGTATAGTTTTAAAAAATAGATCAATGGGGAAGAAAATGTAGGAGGGAATAAAGAAGATTTTGTTAGGGGTACTTTAGTACTTTTAATTTTATATTTTTTTATTTCGTCCTTCTAAATAATTACAATTTTTATGGTCCTTCTCCATAAATTTTTTTCTTATAGGTCCTTCATTCTAATATTTCCTATAATGTTTCATCTTCCTTTGAGGGGGTGACACACGAGTGATCAATTTTCTCTATTTCTTTATCTCCCCGTGAATCATATGTTTGCAACAAAATTTTCGCAATTCCAATCGACTAGGCGTATTGTGTTGATTCTTTTGAGGGAAGATATTAGCCCAAATGGGGGATTTCATTGTGGGCCCCACCTTTCATTTGTGTATATATATTTTTTTAAAAAATTTAAAGGGACCACCCCTAGCCCACCCCTGGACTTAATGACCTTGTAAAAGTATCACCCAAAGGGGGTGAATAGGTGGTTTAAAAAAAAAAATACTTTGAACCCTTGTACGTCATAGATAATGACAATGGCGAATTCAAAACCAAATCAAAAGGAATAGAAGTTGGGAGGACAAGAGAGGAGCTGGTGCGGGTTATCTTGATGTGTTGAAAAAACCTAAAATTGAAGTATCACGAAGCTTTTCTTCTGTATGAGGATTAAATTCGGCATCTTTTTGTGTTTTTTTATGGAGGAGGCCGGAGCTCGTTCTGTAAAAAACTCTCATGGGCATTTCTATCTTTTCAGTTAAATTTTGCTATCCTTGGTTCCTCCTCTATCACTATTGGAAATTATACCCTAGAGTCCAATCATTGTACTTTAAACATTATTATTATTTAAAGTATTTCTCCATTTTGTTATCATATCATTTGCATGTTTATTATGATGACTGTATCTTTGGATATATCATAACGATTGTCCTAAATGTCCGGTTGGTCATCTATGCGGGAGCGAAGATGAAATAATAAGATCAATATGACTTTGATAAGGTATGGAGATACAAATCAAAGTCTTAGACATTTGTAAGAGTACAAGGTGCTAGATCGACCCACTATAAAAAAGCTGCATGGATTAAGTCATAAGCTTATCTTATGTATAACCATGTCACAATACCCTTTGACTTGAGATCATCATGGATTCCTACATGAGAGTCGCTAATCTTTAACCTAGTCAAAAGTCACCTTTGACCCGATGATGATAAAGCCTTCGGTCGGGATTAGTGGTTTTCATGCAGAGGAATATGAATGATCAAGATCAGATTTGTCCCTTACATTTGTAGAGAGATATTATTGGGCTCCTCGATGAGTAAGTCTGAGAAAAGTATGGTCATACTACGATGTGAAGGAGTTTCCATTTCAATTATTAGACTACTCAAGAATCGAGAAAGTAATGGTCAAGAACAGAAGGATGACACTATCCATGCTTCATCCTTGACCAAATTATCGCGTGACAAAAGGGACGTAGTATGGTTGTATGATAGGTTGCATCGTATCATCGATCCTCATATGAATTGGGTAGTCGTAATGTCTTGCTAGAGGCCGCTTTGACTTGTGGGCTGATTCAATAAATACTAGGGAGGATGGTTGGATAATAATAATATTATGTAGTATTTGATTTGTATTTAATTTATTTGATAAATTAAATTCTCAATTTCATGATTTAATTTTTGGGATATCATATCTATTTAATTTAGGGTTAAGGAGCACCCTGACTGATGTGGTCGCACACAAGAATAGCCCAATACGAGCTATAATATTCAGATTCATTGAATCTACGATATGTCTAAGATTCAATAAATACAACGTTTAATCTAGGGAGGATGGATATATATATATATATATATATATATATATAAATATATTCGAGATAATAATAATATTATGTAGTATTTGATTTGTATTTAATTTATTTGATAAATTAAATAACTTAAACTAATAGAGATATCGTATCTCAGATTTAATTTTTAAAGATAGATATCATATCTCGGACTCGGAAAAGCTTTAATTTATAAAGATAAATTAAATTAGCTGGCTTTTAATTTGGATTTAATAAATAAATTAGATTAAATCTGTTGGACAGATTTAATTGATATTATTTTAATCCAATTCAAATTTTAAAATAATTAAGTTTAATTTTGAATATATATAATACGGCCCATTAGGGTTTAAAAAAACCCTAAGACAATGAGTAAGACGTATTTTAAAAAGGCCACAAGAGAAACCCTAAAGGATACGGAGAAAAACATTAGAGGCTAGCACGCTACCTTTGTTGGGGTCCTATTCGTGTGGATACCAGTAGAGGGAGCTGGTTCGTTCAGTTGGCTCCTAGTGATCGAACAAGACACATACGGAAGAAAGGTACAATTCTGACTACTCGAATTAAACACCATTGATAGATCCTCGATTGGGATTCGATGTTTCTTTTGGTAAAATTCATCCGCTGCTTGTACGAATCCCAACAATCACCAATTTCTCCTTTAATTTCACATATTGACATCCCTTTTTTGAAATTTAGAATGGGATGGTATTTTAAAAGAATTTTCCCTAAAAGCAACCTCGTTTGGCATAAGAGCACTAGGTGCACTTATTGCATGATTTACAATTTACTACTATAATCATTTTTATAAGTCTATTTTGACTAATTATATTATCATATACTAAGGAAAGTTAGTTAACTCATTAAACATGTTATAAATTAATACATTTGCTTAATTTTACCCTCATTTATTAATGATATTCTCAACCCTCTCTCTCGTCTTTTTCTCTTTCCAATATGAATTAATTCATTTTTTATTAGGTTGAATAGCGATAAAATTATAATACTATCATTAATTATTCCTTAGTGGACTTATAATAAAGATCAACTTTTTTTTTTTTTTTCAAATTGAACTATAAAAAATACCAGAGTGATATGAAATAAGCATGTGAGAGAAGTTTTATTTTGATAAACATTTTGTGGACGGCGATTCTAAACAAACACATAGATTTCAAAAAAGAGAAAGAATAGGCACCATAAGCTCGTCGTATTTGGATCATCTATATTTAGTATTCTTTTACTTTTTAAAAAAATATTTTAATGTGTAGATAATATAAAATAAAGATAAATTTGTAACTGATATTTTTTTCAAAAACATGATTTTTAATTAGAAATTATTAGTAAAAATATTAAATATGGGCTGTCCAAATCTCACCTGGACGGTCTAAATGAAATGGGTTCATTAGATAAGCACCAAAACTGATTCCTCACAAAAGTCACCCAATTAATCCTCAATCCAATTTTATAAAGAGGAGAGAGGATGAATCATTCCACCCTTGTTAGTGCATGTTTAGATTATTAGCGGTAGAAGATATTTTTCCAATATGATTTATGATATATGAGATAAGTATATGAGAAAAATTTTACCTCGGTTTACGTTGGCACGATATATATATGTATATCTATATAGCTATGTATGTATGTGTGACGTGTGTGTGTGTGTGTATATATGTGTATGTGTGTGTATATGCATGTGTGTCTATATTTATATATGTATATGGCACAATCAGTCTTTCAAAAAGTAAGAGCAAAAGATGTTGAATTCATTGATTGTGCCATAATTATATAGGCAATTAGTTGAATTTAATATTCTCAAAAGCAACATTAAAATATTACAATTAATTAACTAAAATTGTATCATTGAAGATATATATGAACAAGTGACCGAGTAAAAAAGAGAAAATAATAAAACGGAAGAGCAAAAGAGGTTGAATTGATTGATTGTGCCACATACACACACCATATATACATTTTGTTAGCCACCATACACTCACACAAATATATATGGTTACTAAGAAAATGTATATATGTATATGTGTGTGTATATATGTGACACAATCAATCAATTCAACCTCTTTTGCTCTTACTTTTTATTATTTTCTCTTTTTCCCTCCGTAAATTGCTCAAATATATCTTTAATGATACAATTTTATTTAATTAATTGCAATATTTTAATTGTTGCTTTTGAGAATATTAAATTCAAGTAGCCTATAAAATTATGGCACAATCAATCAAATCAACCTCTTTTGCTCTTACTTTTTGTTATTTTCTGTTTTTTCCTCGGTCACTTTTGTTCACATATATCTTTAAGGATACAATTTTATTTAATTGATTGTAAGATTTTAATTATTTCTTTTTAGAATATTAAATTCAAGTAGCCTATATAATTCGATCTAAATATAGTTAAAAATTCTGAACCAGAGAAGAGTAGTAAAAGATGCAGGAGAACGAAAGGTGTTGTACTTGATAATAATCAATCAATTAATATGTCCACAAATGACTTTCTCTATAATAAAAAATTATTGTTAATATCTTTATGTAAGTACTTAAAGTGTAATTGTGATTTTCCCCAAACAATTAATATGAATTAAAAGGAAGTGACTTATCAACAAATGGCACCTCAATGAAATATGCTCATTAGACAACCGAAGTCATTATTTAAATATAAAATCAGTCCAAGACCATATGCACGGATTTGGACGTCTGTTGCCCCTTCTCGATCTGCTGCCTCATAATTTTCTTCAACTTTTTAAATGTTTTTCTCAATTTTTTATCATTAGATTCTAAATAAAATAAATGACATTTTGGACCAAAAAAATGGTATCGTTTTCAAGTTTTTAACTGTAATATTTGGAAAAAAAAAATAAAAAATTCCAACATTTTTTATCCATAAAACGTTAAAATGTTATTTATTTTAAGGTCAAGGTGTAGATTGACTAATGAACTATTACCCGAGGAGCATCTGACACAGACATTAATTCATGGTACCTTAATTATCAATCAACAATTAAAAAGTAAAAAAAAAAGGTACTAAATAACAATTTAAAAACAACAACTATCACAATTACGTTAAAATATGAGGCACTAGCAGAGGACAGTGGCGGAGACACTAGAGAAAAGAGAGGTTATGCCTTCTTGCTGGATAAGGCAAACACCAATAGAGATGAGAACCATACGAGCGTACGTAGCGTAGCGGGCGGCCGCCGCACTTTGTGGCATCGGAGGGACGGAACCAGAGTGCAAGGCGTGTGCCGGTTGGAAGCTGTGGACTGTTGGATTTGGTTTCGGTGCATGATTCTCGCCTTGAAGCTGCATATAGACTTTGATGAGTTCAAAAGGGTAAGTGGAACACCCAGCAACAATGGAAGCTTTGGAGACACCGACGTCGTCGACACTGCGACAGTCAATGGAAGACGGAGACACTAAGACAGTGATGGGGTAGTTTAACGGCATTGTATTTTTTTTCTTTCACTTTTTGTGTTTTTTTCACTTTTTAATTGTTGATTGATAATTAAGGTACCCTCAATAAATATTTGTACCAGATACTTCTCGGGTAATAGCTCGTTGGCCAACCTGCACCTTAATTCTTTATTTTATATAGAGTCGAATAATCAAAAGAGAAAAGAAAAAACATTTGAGAAGATAGGAAAATTTAAGGTACAGCAGAGAGGGAAGCAGACACCGCAAATCCCCATATGCAGATGGTTGTAGGTATTACTACATGATGGAGCAATTAGTACGGTAAGGATCAGAATCGATCACGTAGGTAATGGGGCATGGTGGAGGAGGAAGCTGACAGCAGTTATTACAGTTGCAGGGACAACACGGAGACGTCTCTTCTTCTTTATTGCTGCCACCATCGCTGCCACCATCTCCGCCGCCGCCATTGCCGCCTCCGCTGTCACTGCCGCCACCGCCTTCATCGGGGCTCACGTGTTGCAAGCTCAAGAGTTTGGCATAACCAAACTTCTTCCTCATAGAGTTGGTCAGGCAAACGGCATCCACTTCGTCTCCGGTCACTATCACTCCATCTTCCCCGTTCAGTAATGCCACAGATTCCACTCCTGCTTTATTTCATCATCATCACCATCAATCACCATACACTTCAAACATATGCATTATTATGTATGCACTATAACTGTTACAGTAAAATATTTAAAAACAGGAAAAAGAATTAATATACTATTAATATAAGATCTTGTTCATAGTCTAATTATGAATGAGATCATATGTTAAGGACGGGTAGTGTGTGTATAAAGCACCTTGTGCAGCAGCAGCAAGTTTCAGGGCCTTGCTTTTCCTTTTAGCATCGCCCACTTCCACCTTTATTGCTATTATTTGCTGCGCCAATAATAGAGTCAGGAGTCTGGCTAGCTACAGCTTAATCATCAAGACTTTCCCAGATATCAATATATCAAATCATATTATTATCATCACCATAATTATGATTCATTCAAACACATCATGCAAGTGACTCTATATACAATCAAGTGAGCTCACCACCATGGTGTTTGGTGTTCTGAATTTCGAACAGAATGCTGCAGCAGCTTGCTTAGTGATTGTGTCTCTGTTGTAGCCAGGCAATAAATTGAGAAGCCCTAATAATATATATGTTGGAGAGAGAGAGAGAGAGAGACCGAGGGGATTTTTAATATTTATTTTTATTATATTTATACTTGACTTGTCGTCAACGTTCCGAGTACAGACTTTCCACAACGACGCGCATGTATATATTCGTCACAATTATTTTCTGTCTTTTGCTGGATTTTCCAAATATAATTTGCCGGTACCCATAGATATGCATGCATGCACATCCAGGCGCACTTTTTGATTAGGGTGGACAAAAGATTTACTCTGCTTTTAAATACAATACCTCAATCCCTTTTTTTGGCCAACGATTTCAATTCATTTTACGTCTCAAATCTATAATTTTTATCCCCAAGTATCTTTGTTAAGGACCGAAGGGAGTATTATTATTAGCTTTCTCATCATTTTTATTCACTTGGCCAATCACCGTCCATTCATCTACGTTTTATATCACTTCGAAGAAGGTGACTGATATTTTTGTAACCAAATTAAATTATAATTATTTAAGGATCGGTATTGATCTACCTTGGTTTCTATCCAAGCTAGCCCACCAACAAACTCTCTAATATTAGAGCTACTTATTATTCTCCTTCTGATGCTGAAAACATCATTTTCTTTCCCATTTCCTTATCCAATCAATCGGGTAGACTGACTTATTCAGTGGCGGAACCAAAGTCCCACCAGCTACCCTTCTAAAATTTGTTGTTAGTATATATATATATTTTGGTTCCGCCACTGGATTTATTTAGAATGGACATCCATATAGTGCTTTTACATAGTGAGTGAAGGCTTCAAGTATATATTATCTTACCACTTTTGTAATAGGAGAGACGGAGCGGGATGAAACTAGCTAGACGCCTCATAATTATAGATAATTTTTCATGCCATCACTAGACCATAACTATTACTAACTTCACTCTTAAATATAAGATTTAATTGATTTTTTTAGGAAATTAAGGAAACTAATATATTACTTTAAAATATTTATATTATTTAACATTTTTCTCTAAATTAATTTATTTTACTTATAAATTGGTATATTATGTAATCGTGCATGCACGATATATGATATGAATAATTAAGTAACTTATTTAGTATCATAAATCTCTCTAGAAAAATCAGCTAATAATCATACTTAAAATTGGAGGTATGATAGCTACTTCTCGAATCCGTGACGATCAAGCAAAAGGACATACACTCCATGATTACGGACTTGAATTTCCACATTACGGACTTGAATTTCCACTAGCTTAAAGCGACTTGGAGGCTTTATGCTCGTTGGGCAATAAAAAATAAAGCTACTTTATACTCATTTCTACGTAATTTCTCGTTTGGCCTAAGAGTTTGGAGGATTTATATAGGCGGCAGTCAAGGAGCTTCTTGACTCTATATAGCCCGCACATCCTTATATTTTAGGTTAATTTTGAAATGAATTAATTAGGTCACTACTATTTATACATTTACATTAAATAATAATAATAATAATAATGGCGTGACTTATATAAATAGAACAAAATAATCTTATAAACAGAACTTGCTAGAGGAGTATATGCAAAGACCATGAATGATATAGAAAACATGGGGGTAAAATACGTACTAGATATATGCTTTGAGTATATACCAAAACTATGATCATTATATTCACGTTTTCCAAGTGATAACATGGATTGGTCACCAGCTGGAGTTGATTTGACATAATCAAAGTAGAGAAAGTTCACTTAGAAATTGAAGACCTGATCATACACATTAAAAGTGGAAGTTTTGGAGTTTATCTTGGTGGGCTTCTTCTTTAATCTTTAATTATCTGCGAGCACGTACTCATACTTATCAATTCATGATCATTATATTTTATGGAAAAGGTAGTGAAAGAAAGATTGGACATGCATGTGGGGTAATTAATTTGGAATGTGATTAGGTTTTAGTGGACGTGTTTAGGCGACTTGGATTTGGTAGGAAATTTCACGGTCTTTTCCATGGACACTTGCGTGTATATATATGGGTAATAAATATATGTGAACTTTTACAAGTTTTATATTCATCCTTTTCAAACTTTGTTTAGTTCACGAATGATGTGCCTCTAGGTAAGAAAAATATTATACTTCATCATATAATTGATTATGGGGATTTTTTTTTTTTTTTTTTTTTTTTTTTTGATAGAAATCAGGGGTATCTTGCGCCGACAGCAGAGACTAATCCTCCTTCGCACCGTAGTCGTTCCGAAGGCGCATTGATGCTGTCCAAATAACCTTCTCCATACACACCGCGCAAGGATCGAACCCAAACGACTAGATTCTTAAGGGTATACTAAGGCGAAAATATAATTTTATAAAAATATGAGTCTTTACGAGCCAACTAAGTCAGGTTGCTTTGGTTACGGGGATTTCATTAATAAAGATAGTTTTTATAAAAAAAAAGCAGTGAAAGAATGATTGAAAATGCATGTGGGTCATTAATTTGGAGTGGGATTAGATTTTACTGGACGTGCTTAGTACTCCATTTGGATTTGGTAGGAAATTTCAGGGTCTTTTCCCGGAGACTTGCATGTAAATGGGTGGACTTTTACAAGTTTATAATGATGTTTTTTTTTTTTTTTTTTTTAATACAAAGAGAGGAGGGAAATCCCTCAGCCTATGCCACTATTCACCCCGACATGACCCTTGTCCTTATCCAGGATCTCAGCTAAACCAGCAAACGTGGCGTGGAACTGATGCAGACCTGGCCATACATCAAAAGCATGCTTTATAATGATGTTCTAGGTAAGAAAAATATTACTTTATCCTTCAAAAAAAAAAAAAATTTGTGTCTCTCTCCTCGTGAGTGTCCCTTTCTCTCTTCGTAGGAGTTTAGGTCTGGTTCCTGGAACCCATCCGGTCGTTGCTCTCCGGGCATCGATCTTCTTCTTCTATCCCTTTCTTTCATCTTTCTACTCCTTTTCTCGCTCTGTTTTTTCCCTGAGTGTACTGTTACCTGTGTGTGTTATCAGTGTGTGTTTCCTTCTTCTGTTCTGTTTTCTCCGAGAGAGTGTGTTGCTCCAATGGTCGTGTTAGGAGGTCTGGAGGTCGGTCAGGGTAGTAGTAGTAAGCCTATGAAGGAAGTCGTTCTAAACCTGAATCAGAAGGCTGAAAAGACTGGTGGTTCGTTAGTTAGAAGGATTCTCACAGGCAAAAACTTAAATATACCGACTGTAGTGACTATGATAAAGAAAGGTTGGAACTTGGATAAGGAGGTGGAGGTGAATGAACTTGACCGGAATAAGCTTATCTTCTTATTTAGGTTCACTGATGATAAAGACTTTGCCCGTGTCTTGAAGGGTAGGCCATGGTCAATACAAGGCTTTCTCCTGAATCTTCAAGTCTGGGAGGAGTATATGGTGCTCAGTGACGTCAACTTTGATAAGGCTCCCTTTTGGGTTCAATTCCATGGTTTGCCCATTGAGGCTTTTGACAAGGAAACTGCGAGGATTTTAGGCAATACAGTGGGCGAGGCGCTTATGTTTGAAAGTCCGATGGTGGCTGGAAATCTGGATAGAGGTTTTATCAGGGTAAGGGCTCTTATTAATCTGAATGAGCCTCTCCTCACCGGTTTCTGGGTTCCACAGGGGAGGATGAAACCAGCCTGGGTCAATATTAAATATGAGAGGCTGCAACACTTTTGCTTCAAATGTGGGCGCTTGGGTCATGATATCCGAGTATGCAAGGAAGGCAGAGCACAGCAGGCTGAGGATGATGGGGTGTTGGAGTTTGGAAGCTGGCTCAGTACGCCCTCTGTTAGAACATTTGAGCATGTTTTGGAGGTGTGCCAACACGACTGGATTGAAGCCAAGTGGATTGCAAGGGATCCGATGAACCACAGTGGCCCTTATTGTTCGTCACCGGAAAATTCAAAAGCTTCACCGGAACCCTGGAGTATTAGGCAAGATACGAGGTTGGTAGGTGAAGCTTCGGGCTCTGAGCGTGTCAGGAATGAGGCCTTGGTCAATGAGCCCTCACATTCGGCGGAGTTGGTGCTTTCTGAAGGGCAAAAGTCGTCTGAAGGGCAGGAGGCATTTAATGATAATGGAGGGAGCCTGTCGCGTGATTTGACTGGAAACAGAGTTGATTTCTCGGATGGGAGGGAGTGTATTTCTTTAATGGTGACTAGTGGACCGCTTGTGGGTGTGGCCCCCTCCGTAGGCCCATCGGGTGCTTCAGTTATGAGCCCAACCGACGCCGAAGGGATCTGTCACCGAAATTAGGCTGTTTCATGGACCCGAGCCAAAATCCCCTCTACTCAACCCCCTTCTAATATGTCACCCATATCAGCCGTGTCTTTTTCTCTAAGAGGCATTAACCTTAAACGGCCATTTGACGATGAGGCCGATCCCATCTCCGTGAAAAAACCACGCAAGCTACTGTTTGGGGAAAGTGAGGAATTTTCAGGTGTGATCTCCATATCTCGCGCATAAACCAAAAGGCGCGTCGAAGCTTCCGTTCACTCAAGGCCTCTATTCGAGAAAATTCCTATGGTACTCTTCCTTCCTCTGTAACTAATTCCCCTGAATTTGCTGCTAATCTTCCTGTTAATGCGGTTGGGGAAATTGAATTCCCGGAAAGCTGGCTTGCCCCTGTTGCTGATAGCCATGATGTTCAGAATCCTTCTTATTCCCTTCACGCCGGTGGCTGGATGGAACCAGCTGCCGGTGCGCCATGAATCTTTTGGCATGGAACTGTCAGGGACTTGGGTTGCCCGACGCCCGAAACCCGAAATTTGAATGCACGAGGAAAAAACCCGCCTGGTGTTTTTAATGGAAACCAAACAAAAGACTAAGTATATGAGAAAGGTAAGGAGAAGGTGTGGTTTTCGAAGAGTGGTTGGTCAATTTGGTTGGTTTAAGCGGTGGGTTTGGCGTTGTGGTGGTCGACAACGTCACGATGGAAATTTTGTTTTCTTCATCTAATCTTATTCACTGTAAAATTGGCTCTGCTACGCTGACTACCCCTGCTGTTATTTCCTTTATATATGGCCCACCGATTGAAAGTGAAAGGCTCCTCTGTTGGAATGAAATCCGCAGAATAAGCTCCAATATTAGTGAGTCCTGGCTGTGTATTGGTGACTTCAATGATATATTATCACAATCAGAGAAGAGTGGTGGTAACCCAAGGCCTTGGAGGAAGATCCTAAACTTCAAATTGTTTGTTGCTGACTGTGGGCTAGAAGACCTGGGCTTTCATGGTTTTAAATTCACCTGGTGTAATAATCGGGATCACCCAGATACGATCAGAGAAAGAATAGACAAGGTCCTGGGTAACAATTTATTGAGGGAGCAATTTCCCAATCTTCATGTTCTTCACGTAGAACCAGAGGGATCTGATCACCACTTGTTGTGGCTTCAATTCAATCCTGTAGGAAGTCGTTAGAAGCGTGCTTTCCGATTTGAATCGTGTTGGTCTGCCCATCCAAATTTCCTACAGGTAGTTAAAAAAAGCTGGCATCTTGTATCTGAAACTAATCATACTGCTTCTGGAAAATTTGTTGAGAGTCTGGTGCAGTGTAAACAGGATCTCATCAAATGGAGTCATAAGGAGTTTCCTAATAACAGCAGAAGAATTGAGAATTTAAAGGCCCAACTTGCTAAATTTTCTCAAGGTACTCGTGATGTGGACTCCTCTCGAATTATTACTGGTTTGAAACTGGAATTAGATCGGATCTATGCTCTTGAAGAACAGTTCTGGTGGCAACGTTCAAGGATAAATTGGTTGCAATTTGGGGATAGAAATTCTCATTTTTTCCATCTATCAACCCTCAAGCGCCGACAGAGGAACAAGTATACTTTGTATTCGAGATGATGAGGGATCTTGGCTAGTGGAAAAATCTGCTATTTCACAGAATATATCTCAATTTTTTCAGAATTTGTTCACTACTTCTGAACCATTTAATATGGGTGCAGTGTTGGAGTTTATTGATCTAAGATTTCAGCCGATATGAATCAGCGACTCATGCTTCCGGTTACGCGTTCGGAGGTCAAGGCCGCTGCTTTTAGTTTAGGATCTGCTAAGGCGCCTGGCCCAGACGGATTTTTTGGTATCTTTTACCAAAATGCTTGGGATGAAATTGGTGAGTCGATTTTTGACTTGGTTCGGGAATTTTTTGAGGGTAAACTGTGCTTGATGCATTCAATGAAACTAATATTACTCTGATTCCAAAGGTAGAAAAACCTGAACATGTGTCTCACTTCAGACCTATTGGCTTGTGTAATTTTTCCTATAAGATCATATCGAAGCTTTTGACTAACAGGATGAGACCTTTACTGGAGTGTTGTATCTCCCAAAACCAGGGAGCTTTTGTTCCTGGGCGGTGCATCCATGATAATATCATAATTGCCCATGAGGTTTACCATTGTCTCCCTAGGAAGAACTCAGGGGGCAAATTTGAGTTCTCCCTCAAGATGGACATGAGCAAAGCATATGATCGAATTGAGTGGTCTTTTTTGGAACATGTGTTGTTGCGCTTTGGCTTTCGTGCTGAATGGGTATCATTAGTAATGAAGTGTGTTCAATCAGTCAAACTCAATGTCTGTGTATCTGGGGAAACAATTAGTTCCTTTTCACCAAGTCGTGGATTACGCCAGGGGGATCCCCTCTCCCCATATCTATTTATACTTGTCGCGGAGGTCTTGTCTCTCATGATCTCTAAGAGCCAGATGGCTAAGTGTCTATCAGGGATTAAGCTGAGCCAGAGTTGTCCGGTACTCACTCATAGTTTTTTTGCAGATGATTCGCTGTTGTACATGAAGGCAAGCCAGGGAGAATGTTCTTACTTAGCCCAACTTTTACACTATCAAGCATATTCTTCTCCTCGAACACTCCAACGGAGGTGCGATCTATGGTTTGTACTACCTTGGGAGTTTCAGCCTCTGAGGATCCTGGTAGATATCTTGGCATCCCAAGCATTTGGGGGAAGACTAAATGCCAAGCCTTGGCTTATGTTCGAGAACGGGTCACTTGTAAGTTACAAAGTTGGGGTACCTCCTCTCTTTCCTTTGCGGGTCGTGAGGTTATGATTAAGGCCGTTATACAAGCAATTCCTATATTTCCCATGAATTGCTTCAAGTTCCCTCTTAAGAACTGTAAGGAAATTCACAGCCTGATTGCAAACTTCTGGTGGGATGGGAATGCTTTTGGACAGCGTACACATTGGAAGGCTTGGGATTTTCTTACCCTTGGAAAAGATAAGGGTGGTATGGGCTTTAAAGATCTCATTACTATGAATGACTCCTTGTTGGCAAAAACGGCTTGGCGGCTCTTGACGCGTCCTAATGACCTATGGGTTAAGGTATTGAAGAGTGTTTATTTCCCAGAGGGGGAGTTTATTACAGCGGTTAAGGGACATAGAGCTTCTTGGTGTTGGTCAAGCCTTCTTGGTGGTAGGGATATTATCAAGAAGGATCTCCGGTGGGACCTTGGATCTGGTACAGCGATTTGCATTTGGGGTGAGCCGTGGATCTTGGGGGCATCCTTGCATGCCCAACCGGAAAATAGGGATAATCCCTATGTTAAAAATGGCCGTGTGTGTGATCTCATTGTGAATGGAAGATGGGATCTTGAACCAATTTCACAGTTGCTATCGGAGGAGGACAAAAATGCTATTTGTAGGATTCCTATCCCTACTAATGGTTTGGAGGATAAACTTGTTTGGAGCTATGCCAAAAACGGTGAGTACACGGTTAAACTTGGGTATATGGCGGAGAAGACCAAATCGCTGGTAGGATCAAGTAAGGCTGGGCCGTCCATCGTGGTGTCCGCTACAAAGTGCCGGAAATCTGTTTGGAAGCTCAAGATAATCCCTCGTGTGCAACAGTTCATTTGGAGGCTATTAACTGATGCAGTTGCTACAAACCATGCCCTTTTGAGAAGAAGGAGATCTATGACCAACCAATGCCCTATCTGTGAGGAAGCGGAAGAAACCCTGGAGCATTTATTCTTCCATTGTGCGTGGACACGCTGTATATGGTTTGGCTGTCCTCTCGGTGGTAGAATTGACGTTGCAAAAATCACCAATTTTAAAAACTGGTGGCTCCACATTCTTGGTATGCCTTCTTTAAACTCTTATGATTTAGCTTTGATTTGCTGGTTATTGTGGCTAATCTGGAAACAAAGAAATGAGAAGGTGTTTAATTTCATTGAACCAAACCCTTTTGTGGTGATTGATATGGCAAAAAAAAATGTTGCTGAGTTTCTGGATGTCTCTGTTATGAAGCAATCTGACCAGGTAGTCCTGGATAGTAGCTGTACCCTTAATCCCTGTTGGGTTCCTCCGGCTTGTGATAGTGTAAAGATAAATTGTGATGGTGCTTTTAAAGTGGGCTGCGATGAGGCTGCAATTGGTTTGGTTTGTAGAAGTCACTTTGGTTCTTTTAAGTGGGGCTTTGTTGATAAACTGAAGTCCATTTCTGCTTTTATGACTGAGGCCCTTGCTCTCAAACGTGCTTTGATGATAGCTATGGATTTAGGTTTGGATAAAGCCATCTTTGAATATGACTGCCTTACTCGCTTAAGTGTGTCAATGCAAAGTCACCTTCCTTATATGACTGGCGCTGTCGGAGTATTATCATGATATTGTTAGTCTACTTTCTTCCAAAGTTGGGTTCTTGCTTTCTTTTACTCCTCGTGGGGGTAACCGTGTTGCTGATCATCTTGCAGCAATTGCTTATAAGGAGGTGTGCCCTATTGGGTAGGTTATACTCAACCAACACCTTTATTATCTCTTCTAACTTTGGATGTTAAGCGGTGCTTCTATCAAGAATGTTGGTTCTTGTTCCAGCTCTGTGAGGGGTGATGATCTTATTTAGTAATTTTATTTGTTTGTATTTTGGTGGCTTCGGCCTTGTTGTATGCTTTTCTTTTCATTGTATGGCCTTATTTCTTCCTCTGTACCAGGTACCTTATGCTGTTATTTTAATGGAATATCCTTCCTTCGAGCAAAAAAAAAAAAAAAAACTTATAATTTTTTTCTTAAAATACTATTCCTATTAGTGATTACGGGGGTTTCATTAATAAAGATAGTTTTTTTTTTTTTTGTAAATAACTTGATATGATATTTAAAAAAACTTTAACACGTTATTTTTTTTTCAAACAACTAGCTTAACTAATTTTCTTAATGTTTATAAATTAATTATTTAGTTTTCTCAATTAAGGGTAGGAGGAAATTAATGTACTTAATATCGATTGGTTAATACCAATACGTCATAGAATTTGATAAATTCATTGTTGTGATAACTTATTGATTTTACAGGACTTTAATCTTTTTTTCTCACATTAGCCTCATTAATTTCACATTTTTTCCATCTTTCTTTTGCCTCCCATATTTAGTATGTTCATTAAGAGCGGAGGAAAGCCATTTTTAAATTTTTTACAAATTAACTAACTATAACTTATATTCTGACTAATTAAGCAACATAGATTCACTGTGCTAAACTCAACTCCACAAGCGTTTAGTTACGTCTATGCAATACTACATACTACTATATGATGAAATCTGTTGGTAACGAACGCGCGATTACTCAAGTTATGTAATGAAAGAATAATTCTCAAAATATTCATATAGTAATGTTTCTTAATTGATTAGTGATCAGTGTTAACAATTAAAAAATTAGTGACCATGTACTTCCTACAAGTATAGATAAAGTAACTAGAACTATCAATCAATATTTGAATAAAATCAGTTCACCCAAATCACTGTTCACAAGTCGTTTCTAAAATTAAAAAGAATAAATTATTCTTCCTCAGGCTGCTCACAAGCCACTACACCACTATGGGGAGTGATGTATCCCTGGTAAAAGGGGAAGCAAATCCTCTCATTGGCTCTTTTTCTTATCATCCCTTAAGAGCTCATCTGAACCGTTGATTTGGAAAGATGAGAGAAAAATCAAAGTAGTATTGTGACTTTTCATATTTAATTCAACAGATATGATTTAAAGATTATAAGCGATGATGAGAAAATGATGATGAGAGAAACTGGCTGGCAAAAGGGAACTAATGAATACCATTTCCGTGACCATGTTCAAAGGGCAAAAGGGTGGAGCATCCGAGAGTAACGAGAAACAAGTAAGGTAGTAGAGTTGATAGCAAATGTGAAAAAAGACTTTGTTTATGTAAATTTCTATTTCTAATTAAGAAAATAGTTTATGTTAGCCTGGCTGCCAGGAATTGTTTGGAGTGTGTGGTCATCTGGCGAATCTCTAGAAGGAAACAAAGCAAGAACTCCTATAATAACATTCAAATATGGTATGTGTCTCAGGATCATCATCCATTTGCAAGGCTTCTTCTTCTTCTTCTTCCTCTCAGATAATAAATGTGTAAAAGAGATGGTTGTTGTAAAGGCGCACAGTGAATGGCAGCCTTATGGTCTATTTATATTCAATATTAGGTCTAGGGTTGCATATGCATCTACAGGGATATAATACAAGGGCTCTGTACATATAGTAGTGGGCCTTAGACATTTGGGCCGTCAGTCTACAATGGACTATACACAAATTCTACTTAATAGACATTGGACCTTCTATTCTATTATTATTGCACAAAGATATCATTATACTTGACAGCCCCCCTCAAACGAGCGTCGGACACAACCATCGACCGAGTTTGTCGCGGAAAAGTCTGAAACTTGGAATGAGAGAGAGCCTTGGTGAAAATATCTGCAATCTGGTCAGAGGAAGGTACATACTTCACAGCCAGCTGGTTCGAAAGTACACGGTCTCTCACAAAATGGACATCAAGCTCGATGTGCTTCGTTCGAGCGTGAAAGATGGGATTTGACGCTAGGGCTGCCGCACTAAGGTTGTCGCACCAGGATATGGGAGTCGATTGGAGCTTCAAACCAAGTTCTTCGATGAAGGATTGAAGCCGGGCGAGCTCGAGAAGACAGATCCGAGAGTGATCGATACTCGATTCAAAGACCTTTGGAGCGTGAGACCACCCCCGTTTTCTTGCTGACCAGGAAATCAGTGAATCACCGAAGAACACACAGTATCCTCCCATCGAACGATGGTCATCGGGGCAGACAGCCCAGTCGGCGTCGGAAAAACCTTGCAAGGTAAGATGGCTGCCTGGTTTGATATGTAGCACTAGAGTAGCTGTTCCTTTGAGATATCGAAGCACCCGTTTGAGTGCTTGCCAGTGTACGTTGGTAGGTGCACCGAGGAACCGACTTAATTTGTTGATCGCAAACATAATATCAGGTCTTGTATTTATCAAATGCGAAGAGCTCGATTATTTGTCCGTAACGTGTCGGATCTGTGAGTAAAGTGCCATCATTTTTAGAGAAATGACGATTAACAACCATGGGAGTGGGAACCGGTGAGGAGTGTTGCATACCGCTCTTAGTTAGAATGCTTGAGATATATCTTTCTTGTTTGAGATAAAGCCCAGTGGCGTCTCTGTCAGCCTCTATTCTCAGGAAGTGATGTAGTTATCCAAGATCCTTGAGAGCAAATTTAGAGTTGAGGTTTAAGATGAACAAATTGATCAGTTTTGAGCAATTCCCTGTGACAATGATATCATCTACATAGATGAGCACAAAAAGAACATATCTTTCTAGACTGAGAAGGAATAATGAAGAGTCACTTTTTGAGTGTAGAAATCCCCAACTTATGAGTGTTGTCCTTAGTTTATCAAACCAGGCCCTGGAAGCTTGCTTCAAACCATATAGTGCTTTGTTCAACAGACAAACATGATTAGGAAATTTGCGATTAGTGAATCCTTCTGGTTGCTTCATTAGTACCACCTCATGTAGATCACCATTTAAGAAGGCATTGTTTATATCCATTTGTCTTATTTGCCAATTCAGAGTGACAGCAATGGTGAGAACAAATCTGAGTGTAGAGGCTTTTAGTACAGGGCTAAAAGTCTCCCCAAAATCTATTCCGGACTTTGTTGAAACCCCTTAGCGACAAGTCTAGCTTTGTGTTTTTGTAGAGAGCCATCGAGTTGAATTTCTTCTTAAGTACCCATTTGCGGTCCAACTACGTTGCCTTGACTGTGTATGGAACCGTTTCCACGTCTTGTTCTTCATAAGCGCACTAAACTCATCTTGCATTGCTTTTCTCTAGTCACTACATCTCAATGCATCTTGAACATTATGAGGTATATAGTTTATAGCATTTTCAACAGTTAAAGTACCTACATAAGGTGTTTTGGGTTTGGAAATACCAGCCTTGCTTCTAGTTACCATCTGATGATGACTTTGATTGATGTTTTGTTGTTGATTTTCATGAAAATCATGTCTGCGCAAGTCTGTTGTGTGATCATCATAAGGAATTATTGCTTGAGAGGAGTTGTTACGCTTCTTCGATGAACTTCTTCGTGTCGTGAGGTTGTGATTGTTCTGATGATCTGAAACCTGAAGGTAACTGATGGAGCTCTTTCTCAATGGAGCTAGATGTTGGTTCAGACATTGCAGATGGACTCTTTGTTGGTATGGAGAGAAGTGAGGACTTGAAAAACGCTTCAGGATGAACTTGTTCCTCAGGTACACTTCTTTTGTTTATGAAACCTGATTCAAAAGGAAATTCATGTTCATTAAAGACAACATGTCTAGATATATAAATTCTTCCTGTCGAGCTTAAGCATTTGTACCCCTTGTGATTGTTGCTGTAACCCAAAAATACACATTTGGTAGTTCTGAATTATAGCTTATGTTCATTGTAAGGTCTGAGACATGGATAACATGCAGAACCAAAAACTCTCAGTTGTGTATAATCTGGATGCATATGAAATAGCTTGTAAAATGGGGATAATCCATCTAAAATGGTAGAGGGCAGTCAATTAATTAGACTAGTAGCTGTGCTGAAAGCTTCCCACCAGTAATGTAGGGGCATCTTGGCTTGTGCAAGAAGAGTTAAACCAATTTCAACTATATGCCTGTGTTTTCTTTCTGCCCTTCCATTTTGAGCAGATGTATGTGGACATAAGTGTCTAAACTGTATACCGCTTCTTGTAGAGTTTTTGAAAAAGCGCTATACTCTCCCCCCAATCACTTTGAATTATTTTGATTTTGGTATCAAACTGATTTTTCGCAAAGGTTTTGAATTGCATAAACATAGGTAATGCTTCATCTTTGGTTTTAAGAGGGAAAATCCATGAGTATCGACTATAGTCATCAAGAAATAAGACATAGTATCTAAAACCATTAACAGATGCCTTTGGTGCAGGACCCCATAGATCGGTGTGTATCAATTCAAGAGGCTTGGAGGCATGAGATTGAGAAGATTTAAAGGGAAGTGAGTGAGACTTGCCAAATTTGCAGGATTCACAAAAGGTAATCTTATCATTCCTTGTACTAATTTTCAAATTGCAATCACTAATAATTTGACTTAGTACTTTGTCATTAGGATGACCAAGTCTACAATGCCATAGGTTCCTATTAGAAATAAAATTCTTTGACCTTGAATGATCGGCTTCTTGTTCAGTGATAAAAACGAGATCCATGCTTCCATCGGCTCTCTGTTTTGAAACTTTAAACATTCCTCCTTGGGTAGGAACTCCCTTCAGCAGTACCTGACCTGTTTCTTGTTCCTTCACATTAAATCCATGTTTATTAAACACAACATCAGCATTATTGTCATCAGCAACTCTATAAACACTGAGTAGATTCTTAGTGATTCCAGGGGTGTACAATACATCATTTAGCTTTATTGTTTTGTTGGGAAAATTAGAAACTGTAGATGACCCAACTTTTTCAACATTAACTTTTTCACCATTACCAACTATGATTCTGATCTTACCAGTAGTCTGAGTAGGATTTTCAATGTTGTTTGCATCATTAGTCACATGACAAGTTGCTCCACTGTCCATATACCAAGCATCATCATCAATAGTTTCAGGCGTAGCCCAATAAGCCGCAAAATCGAAGTAGGACTAGAAGCATTGTTAGCTTTCTTTTTGTTTTTAACAAAATTTCGTCAAAAACGATGGAAACATGTTTCAACAGTGTGTCCTATGCGATCGCATAGTTGACATTTAGGAGGTTCTTCATTATCTTGAGTGTAGCTGTAGCTGCTGCGGCCACTGTTGTAATAGCCTCTTCTGCCTCTGTTAGATCGATTCCAGCGACCTCTTCTGTTACCACGCCCATTGCCTTTTGGTGAGTAACTTTCAGCCTTTGTATAGTTTACAAAGTTGGTTGAAACTGACAGATTTGCAAGTCGACTCAGTTGATCCATTCTGCTTTCGTAGGTCAGCAATGAGGATTGAAACTCAATCCAAGTAAGATCACTTGCTTCTCTACTGAGTTGAACAACGATGGGGTTGTAATCAGCATCTAATCCAGCAAGCACTTGAATGACCAGATCTGGAAGAGATACTGAGGATCCAGCTACAGCAAGTTGTTCAGAAAGATTTTTCATCTTTGAGAGGTAATCATTCATTTTCATGTTTCCTTTCCTGGTTCTTTGGAAGTCAAATTTCAGCATAAGGATTCTGGACTTTGTTTGAGCTCCAGCTATTTGTTTTGCAGCTTCCCAAAGGCCTGCAGAGGTTGATACAGCAACCATTTGTGATGAGACTTCCAGGCTCATTGTGTTTAAGAGCCAGCCAAAGAGCAGTTGATCAGCTGCAACCCAGTCTTCAAGTGCTGGGTTTGGTTTCATTACATCATTTTCTCTGATGAATGATGGTGGACATGCTTTGGTCCCATTTATGAAGCCTTCATGCTTATGGCCTTTGATAATGGAAAAACATGAGTCCGCCAAATCAACAAGTTGGTCCCATCCAACTTGATGGAGCACACTTGGTTGATGCCATTGTTGTTGGAATTTCCTTTTGGCAAGGTGACGGTAGAGGCAAGGGATTCAGAGAGAGCAGAGGAGTCTGCTGTCATTTTTCCAGCCATGGCGATTTGCCTTGTAGTAGCTCTGATACCAAGATAATAAATGTGTAAAAGAGATGATTGTTGTAAAGGCGCACAGTGAATGGCAGCCTTATGGTCTATTTATATTCAATATTAGGTCTAGGGTTGCATATGCATCTACAGGGATATAATACAAGGGCTCTGTACATATAGTAGTGGGCCTTAGACATTTGGGCCGTCAGACTACAATGGACTATACACGAATTCTACTTAATAGACATTGGACCTTCTATTCTATTATTATTGCACAGCATATCATTATACTTGACACTCTCTCGCTCTCACATCTCTCTGATTCATTTCATTCTTCTTGCATGTCTGTTTGGTTTTGTTCTCCATTCTTCCTGCTTCACTTCATTACAGTCATGTAATTAATTAATGGTAGTTTCTCTTCTCTCCTAACTTTTACATGTTATCTAATCACTCTTCTGGCTTTTCTTTTCTATTCTTGATTCATATTTTAAGGAAGATAGACTCTACTGGATATCTGGCGAACACGAGATCAAACTATATCCTCAGCTTAATTCCTCCTTTTTTGGATTAGTTTCTTCTTCATCCTTAAGGTTTCACCATATGGCTACTCCGCTTGTTTTTTATTTTGTCTTCTCTATCATTGTATTTGCTTAAGGGTTTGCTTTCTTCATTTAAGTTTTCAGGTTGTAATGAACGAAGAAGACAATGCCTATATATCCAATGTTCTCATCCGTGAAACTGCTTCGTCATTGATGCTTCAATATAGATTTAGTGGAAAATCTTTTCCACGTTTGGAGGCAGAGAATTGATGAAGTAGAGAGGGTTTCTGTTTCTGTGGATATTGGCCATCATGGCCCTATTGATGGACAGACTAAACTTTGATCTTTGTGGATAGTTTGTGACGTGTTGAGGTCTGGTAATGGCCAATCTCATTTTGTTGTTATGCATGGCCGACAATATAAGTTTATACTATACATATGCACCTTAACATGAGTTCTCTTATACAACACAGCAGATTGAGATATGTTGAAACATAACCCAGTTTGTGACGTGATAGTCTTGAAAGGGTTATTGTCCTGCTCAACTATATGAAAAAATGACAGAATATATTTGTATGGAATGAAAAGAAGGGTGCATCTATTAGGTAGCTAGGGTTATCCTTTCTTTGAATGAATTTACTTTGGCAAATGTACATATAAACAGATACACAGGAATGTCCTTTGCGACAACTCCAATCCAGAACGAACCACATTAAACATAGTAAAAAAGAAGCTTATAATTGTGATTGCCACAGCATAATAGCATGTAATGTTAGACTTCTTGGAGGCCCCATGCATATGTCATAACTACGAAGGTGAAATTTCATGTTTAAGACACAAGGAATAGGATCATTAGAAAAGTTGTTCTGTCACCTACCCATAAACAAAATCAAGCAGTTGAAGTTTCATGAGCCTTTAGTGATTGTGTTTTATTTACTAAAATCCCCATTGACCCATTTTATCAGGATGAGATTGCTATATATCACCAATGCGCTGAAAGAAGGGTGAGATTGCTTTACGGATACACTTTGCTCTCTCAATGGTTTCGTCTTTCATTTTATTAGTCATTTTTGCCCTGTCTTAATTTTCTGTTAACGTAATAGCAATATTCCTCCATATTAGTATATAAAGATTGAGATATAAGCTTTTGTTCAGAATAATTAATAACCAATTATATTTAATTATTAGGGTAAAGGAGTAATTTTACACATGTAATTTGGTTAATCAAAGACTACGTAGAAATTTATCGGACCAAAAATACACATGTAATTTCATTTTAAGAATGCGTTAGTTGATTGTTAGCGTGCAAGGTTGGCCAGACCGTTAACTTGGATGGAATCGACGTGGCGTACGATTTGAACCGACACGCGTGGAATAAAAATTCGAAAAATTAGGGAAATTTTTTTTAAAAATTAGAAAAAATTCAAATAATTAGTCAAAAAATTAAAATAATTATAAAAAAATTCAAAAAATTATGAAAAAAATTAGAAATAAATTCAAAAAATTAGAAAAAAAAATTAGCAATAAATTCCAAAAAATTAAAATATCCCCGCTAGTGAGCCCCACAACCGCCACCCTCATCATCGGCTCAGCCGGTTGGGCCAGCGGGCGGCGTCGGTGGTGGTGGGGACTTCCCGTTAAAATTTTAAACTTTATTAATTCTATCACAAAATTTAACAATTTTTTTAACTTTAAAGCTATTTAAATATACATTTTTTCAAAAAAATAATTCTCTACATAATAATTATTTTGAATGCTTCATATATAATGATTTATTATTTTTGAAAAAATGTATAATTAAATGCTTTAAAGTTAAAAAAATTGTTAAATTTTGTGATAGAATTATTAAAGTTTAAAATTTTGTGGTCGGTCCCCACCACAAAGAACCGACCACCGCGCCAACCAACTAAGTACCGACGATAGGGTGGCCGTTGTGGGGTTCACTAGCGAGGTATTTTAATTTTTTCCTAATTTTTTGAATTTATTGCTAATTATTTTAATTATTTTTCTAATTTTATGAATTTAGTTCTAATTTTTAAATTTTTTCATAATTTTTTATATTTTTTTCCTAATTTCTCGGATTTTTTAAATTTTTTTTGAATTTTTATTCCACGTCATCGCCCACGTTAGCGTGTCGGTTCAATCGCACGTCGGCGTTCCATCCAAGTTAGCGGCCAACTAATGCGGTAGTGGTCTTTGGTAAGGCTCCAAAATGAAATCACATGTGTATTTTTTGTCTTAAAATTTTACGTATGCCGAGCGCTCTCGAGCCAAATTACATGTGTAAAATTGCCCTTTTACCCTAATTATTATGGTTATTGGTTGAATCGTACAATATGAAATAATCAAAGACTAGTAGAATACCTTATACGAAATGAAGATTTATTTTAAGAATGCACATGTTCAAAGCACGTGCAATATAAAATTCTATATTTTAGAGATTCATAGAAATTGACCTCTTTCATCCAGTTGGGGTAATGGATTTTTATATTCTTTTGGTCAATTCATAAACCATTGTGAGTTGGGTTGGGTTTATTACTCAAATGTCCTTTAATTACTAAAGTGTATGGTCATGAATTTAAGGAAAGTCTATATATAATTCAGGTCATCAAAGCGTCTCATGTCACTAAATGATAGCAATACATCCAAATTAGTGTAATTGCTCCGGATTTACAAGCTTCCCGTGAAGGGGAAGCACACGCTAGTTTAAGGAAGAAGATAATAAAATAACTTTAATATAATAGTCAAGAAAAGCTAGTAAAAGTAAGATGTATCCTGCCAAACTATATTGAAAAGATAGAGGATTCGTAGGAAGACAAATGAAACATTTCTCCACACAAATAATGGGTAACGACAACTTTTCATGTTTTTCAAAGATATTAGAATTATGTATCAGAAAAAAATTAAGCAATGGGAGATTAGTAGTTTCAACGGGAATTTCCTTTCTTCTTTTTTTAAACCAATGGAAATTTTTGACTTTATTTCAAGTAAATTAGAAAAATACGCCATCCATTCCTTAATTAGTAAGCAACAGCTATCATGCAAAACAAACTGTTAATTAAAATTAGTTAAAGCAATAAATGCTCAAGACATAAGAGATTTGTAGGTTAGAATAAGATAATGTACCAACAGAATAACGATAAGTATGATCTAAAAAAGACGACAATGAAGACACTTTAAGAATAGCCACACACACACACACACACACAAAAAAAAACCTACTAATAAGGAAGGAATATCTTAGCAAACCATGCTTAAAAGAGATAGAGGCTCCGTGTGAAGATGAATGAAGCATTTCTTCACATAGTTAATAGTTAATGACGACTTTGTATCTCCTCAAAAATATTAGAATTGTGTATAAAAAAAAAAAAAAAAGTGAAGGAATGAGAAGTTCATAGTTTCAAAATAAAATTAGGTTTCCAGTAGGAATTTTGGGATATTTTTAACTTTATCTCCAGACAATAAGAAACACTCCATCATATTTTAACATCATGTCTTTATATTAATTATCACTCACTCATCACTAATTCTTTTTCATTTAATCATTTATTACACACTCTGGCTCATATTCTATACTCATACTCTCTCATATTAATTTGTTACCCATTTTCTTTCCTATGCTCTTTCATAAATAGGGACATATTTGAAAGAAACGTGTTATTTTTAACATATTTATTGTTTTTAACTAATCTTAACCGTTAGTTTATTTTGCGCAATAAGGATAAAATTTACTTATAAAAGGACCGGAGGGAGTACTCAGGTAATAAGTAATAACTATTCAAATCACACTGAACAAAAGTTAACAAACAATATAATTGCCTCATTGTTTTAATTTTTTGAAGTGTTTTTATGACGTTCAAGGTAAAAATGTAAAAGAAATTTAGTTTTGACTTGCGAAAAAAGACTTTACAACAATAATTTTGATGTTTCCTAAATAGGCACTAAGTGGAAAAAACTACGATAAGAGAAGCAAGTAATGGTTAAAAAAATGAATTAAATCATCAATATATGCTATCAACAATACTTTTGACCTGTGCATTGCACAGATGTGTTAAAACTGTAAATGGGGTAAAAAGAACAACATATACTACAATGTGTTTACTAAACCAATTCATAACCACATCCTATTATTTCAAAGAAAGGTTTTGAAAAACTTCTCTATAAAAAACATTTGTTGTGGTACTTCTGCATTTGTTGAACTCATCTAATATAAGTAATCTCAACCCATTAAAACTTTTAACTCTAGATAGTGCAACATATAATTGGCTATATGAAAAGATCGGGCTTGAAAGGTAGAGACCTACATTGAACATTGATTAACCTTGGATTTTGTTTATCATCACTGCAAATGAGATTATGATGGGAAATTGCCTCCTTGTCATATTAGAAGACAGTTTAGATTCATATGAGATCATATCCATTATGTGTATCAAAATCTCTTCATCAACGCTTATGTTATTCAACGTCTTTTCCTTAATGACGTTCTTACCAAGTTGTGTTATTTGTAGCCTTGTACCATTGCACAACCTTGCTGCCTAATCAATATTCTTTATTAACATAACAGGTACACCTATTTTCAATATCAATTTATGATGAGGTATCCCTAAACATTTAATTGTATTTAGATATTCTGTGTCATACAAATCCTCAAAGCTTCCATTAGCATTATCTGTACAACTTATAGAGTCGGAACTAAAGTACTCTACGGCATCACCTGGCAACAAAGACAAATGTGTTCATTCAATATGTTGACATTTTCTATTACAAGGTTAAGAATGGACCTATTGTTGAGGTAATCTTTGTCCATAACACTTTCTATTAAATTTGGGTAGGTAGATTCAACGATGCACCTAATTGGATTTCAATCATCATATAGCAACAACTCTGAGGGTATCGTGATGTCTACAATACCATCATATAGTTTTCCAATGTCTCTATCTCCTACTTGTAGCAACCATTCTAAAAATATTTTAATTTTCTCTTATTTGACTGGATCACTCAAAGCCTTAAGCCTCGTATTCTTGGTTAGTCTCAGTAATTTGCTTTCATTCCAAAGATGAGAAGCATTGATAGCTACATCTACGATTTCCCCTCAACCACTTTTTGATATAACTAGTAGGATTTTCCTGAAATCACAACCCATGATGACATATTTTTTCCCAAATATGCAATTGCACTTTATTAAATCCCTCAACATTTGATCAAAAGCCTCGATACAATGTCTCTTAATAATTGGCGCTTTATCCCAAATAATGAGGTTAGTAGGTTTTATTAAGTTTGCTGTTGGTGAATTATAAGTAATTGAACATATAAAATCTTCATTAACTTTGATAGGAATACAGAACCTTAAATGCGCAGTTCTACATGATGGTAGTAGAGTTGTTGTTATCCCACTGGATGCTACGTTAAGGATGATTTTACCACTTGTTCTTACATAAGCTGTCAATGCATTCCATATGAACGTTTTACATGTTCCACCAAATCCATACACAAAGAAGAAACCTCATGTTTTAGAAGAAACTACATCCATGATCTCATCAAATATTTTTTTCTGTTGATCAATCATTAATCATTGCATTGTTTCGAAGTCTTCTCTTTCCTTTTCTTTATTGTAGTTTAACTCTTGCAGAGTGATCGAGCTAGCTCGAAATATCAATTATGTTATCTTTTTCTGGTCTGAGCATCAATGGATAATCGTCTCGGCTTCTGCCATTGCGTATCAAAATTGTTCAATGTGAGATAGCCCTAGTAGCTTCCTTATCAGCAAATGAAATCTGCAAATATTTATAAAAAAGATAAGATAGTATAAGTGACTTGACAAATCTTTACATGAATCAGCTTAATTCATGAAGCAAATGATGTAATCTATTAATTCATTGTAGTAGTGGAATCGTGAAATAAAGTTACTTATATACTTGAAAAACGTTGGTCAGTATGGCTAATATGCAATAAATTAATCTGCATAAATAATCTCTTTAGTCTGTTACAGATAACAACGGGCTGTGATACACTTCACTCTTTCAATGGTTTCATGTTCCATTTTATTATTTCAAGTCATTTTCGCTCTGTCTTAGTTTTCTGTTAACATATTAATAATATTCCTCTGATATTAGTATATGAAGATGGAAAAATAAGCTTTTGTTCAGAATAATTAATGACGAATTATATTCATTGTTATTGGTTGAATAGTACAATATGCTATAGTCAAAGATTTAGAATTTTAGCATAGTAGAATATTTTATACTAAATGATTATTTATTTTAATGATGCACATGTTCAAAGTACGTGCAATATAAAATTTATATTTTAGAGATGAATAGAAATTGAACCCTTTCATCAAGTTGGGGGAATGCATTTTTATATTTGGTCAATTCAAAAACCATTGTGAGTTGGGTTGGGTTTGTTACTTAAATGTCCTTTAATTACTAAAGTGTATGATCATGAATTTAAGGAAAGCCTACATATAATTCAGGTCATTAAAGCGTCTCAAGTTACTAAATGATAGCAATAAATCAAAATTAGTGTAATTACTCCGGATTTACAAGCTTCCAGTGCAAGGGGAAGCAGACGCTAGTTTAAGAAAGAAGATAGGGAAAATCCCATACAAAGCTTTCTAAAATAGAAAAATTTTAAATTAGGATAGTAAATTCAACAAATCATTAATTAACTCATTAACCTAATTTAAGATTTCAAAATTTATGTAAAATGACTTTAATGCCCCTCCTCTCTTTTTGGCCAACCTTTCTTTTATCCCCTCTTAAAATAGTATTATTGCTTTACGACTTTATATCTCTATATATCAACATTATCTATGCTAAATTAAATTATTTGTTTTCCTAAAAGAATAATCAAGAATAATTCAAGTATACCCTGCCATAATAGTATCATTGATATCAATTAAATAATTTTTAATTGAAAATCAATTAATGATTAATGATTAAAAAAATAAATGTGATTTTTTTAAAAAAAAAAAAAAGAAAGTTGTTATTTTTATCGGGTGAGATAAAATCAAAAAGAAAAAAGCATATCTCATACCAACTTTGCACTTTGCAAAAATGAATTGAAATAAAAGTCATTTTTACCAATATTAACCTAGCTAAACCAGAATAATTTTCTTTAACACATAAATGTGAGTTTTTAGATAGTAATTTAGTTAATATTTCAATTTTAATTTTTTAATCATTTAATATAAATCAGTAATATTATTTATCTTTTTTAACAAGCGGCGTTTAAATTTCATATACTTCAATAGATATTTCAGAAAAATATGTAAAATGCACTTAAAATTTCATAAAATGGTTTACATTAATATAAGAATTTCCACAAAAAAAAAAAACCTATTCATATGTGTGTGTGAAAAATATAGTAAAATTCATACCTAATTAATATATTTACCAAAATATGTCCTTTTTATAGTGACATACATTATAAGTTTTCTTTATAAAAAAATTCATGTTAATAAAATGAACTCTTTGCTGAAAATATTGTAGATTATTATTCTTATGATGATAGTTAATATATTTGAACGAATCATATTTTTGTTCTATTAAAATTAATTTTGATATATACATGGGAAACATAAATTAAGGAGTAATAAAACTCATTTAATAGAGTATTAAAGTTATTATACCCATATTTCAAAAGGGAAATCATTTCTGCATCTAATGCAGAAAAGTTTTGTACAGCAGCCACTAAACGCTGCCGTTTGACTTATTTTTTTTCCCAGCCTAACTCTTCTTCCCGAGCTCCTCGCAGAGTACCCACTGGGTATTGCTTCTCACACCAGCGTTCTTTTCCCACTCGAACTGCACCATGGATCCTATTTAACCATTGCTTCTTGTTTTCCAATGGCCCACGTTACTTAAGCAAAAGCCACAACGAAGTCCTAGCTGAGAGAGAGTGCTGACTGCTGAGGCGAGAAACCGAGAGAGAATGGGAGATAGTTTACTATGATATTTCTTCCTCAGCATAACGTTGCCGCAACAGGGGTGTTAGTGTTGGTGAACCTCGCAAAACGGAACTGAGTGTAAGTCCTTTCCTTCTAGCTTCCTGTTTGACTAACGCATATTCTTTTTGTTAGGATGTAGGAAGTAAAATCATGAAACCTCTGCTTGATAAACGTTGAAACAGGGATCATATATTTAGCTTGTGTTGCATTTTCGAACCTCTTTCCCTCACTGCGCAATATGTATATAGATAGACAAACACTTCACTGGTTTAGTTTGCTGTCATATTTTTCTTTATATATGTGTTGCGTCTGTGTTTAACTGGAGAAGAAAACAAATAAGTGTATACATATATATATATATATGTTTGTGTGTGTTGCCGTAAGTTAGAAGAATGAAAATAAGGGTTGTTGTATATATAAAGGAAAGTATATGTTTTCTGGATATTAGGAAGGAGAATTTATACTGATATTTGGATGATTGGCAGATACATGAATACCATTGACAATAAGAAGCTTGAGCTTTTTGACAATGGAGCAGGAGCCAGTGAACCAATAGGTGAAGAAAATGTTCAAATAGCATCAGGTAAGATGCATATTTGTGTTACAGTTTACTTATCATTTTCTATAAGATGTATATTTATGTATATTTGACCAAATTATAAATATATTTATTCTTAAAATGGAACCTTCATCTGTTTTGCTTTGACTTGTTTTAGAAAGTTTTATGTTTTTTTCAAGTTTAAGTTTGGCTGTGTTTCAAGGCCACGTCATTACAATTCTAAACCCCATGTCATGTTCCAGAAGCATTTTCAAGACATTTTGGTAACACTTTGAAATGTTTGGCTTATATCACAGCAAAGTCAAATCAAGAACTCATTAACGCTGTGCATCAAACAGTTGAAGTGGGCACGCAAACTGCTTCAACCTTGAAGGCCCAAGTAAGTTTAATTTGCACCTAGAACTTTAATAGCAAAAGGGAATATTGGCTCAGTCTTGTCTCAAGCTTGGTATCTGTTTTCTGGTTATTAATAAAATTGTCTCTCGTAAGAAAAATTTTGCAGGCTGATCAAATGGGCCGTATTGTTAATGACCTAGATTCAATTCAGTTCTCAATTAAGAAGGCCTCCCAACTTGTGAAGGAGATTGGCAGACAGGTTGGTATATCTTTATGACCTATATTTGGCTATGATCTGTTTGCATTGCTTGCCATGGAATTGAAGCTTTACCTCATGGCCAGGTGGCTACGGATAAATGCATCACCAACACTAACACCCCTGTTGCGGCAACGTTATGCAGAGGAAGAAAAATCACAGTAAACTATCTCCCATTCTCTCTCGGTTTCTCGCCTCAGCACTCTCTCTCAGCTAGGACTTGGCTATGGCTTTTTCTTAAGTAACGTGGGTCATTGGAAAACAAGAAGCAATGGTTAAATACGATCCACGGTGCAGTCCGAGTGGGAAAAGAACGCTGGTCCGAGAAGCAATACCCAGTGGGTACTCTGCGAGGAGCTCGGGAAGAAGAGTTAGGCTAGGAAAAAAAATAAGTGAAACGGCAGCGTTTAGTGGCTGCTGCAGAAAAATTTTCTGCATTAGATGCAGAAATGATTTCCCCATTTTAAAATCCTAAATTGGGTTAATGACTCAATTAAAGATTTATTGAATTTACTAACCCAATTTAAAATTTTTTTATTTTTAAGTAACTTTATATCGGATTTTTTCAAGAAGATAATCAAATAAATTTAATATAATAGTAAAAAAAAAAGCTGGTAAAAATAAGAAGTGTCCTGCCAAAATATATTTAAAAGATGGAGGATATTTGGAAGACAAATGAAACATTTATCCACTCAAATAATGGTTAACGACGACTTTGTATGTTTTTCAAAGATATTAGAATTATGAAAAAAAAAAAAAGCAATGGGAGATTAATAGTTTCAAAATAAAATTAGGTCCCCAACGGGAATTTCCTTTCTTTCTTTCTTTCTTTTTTTTTTTTTTTTTTAAAAAAAAAAACCAATGGAATTTTTTGACTTTATTTCAAGTTAATTAAAAAAAAAATACTCCATCCATCCATTAATTAGTAGGCAACAGCATGCAAAAGGGATTTTTTTTTTTTTTTTTTTTTTTCATTTGTCATTGGTCAATTTATTTCCTTCTTCCTACTCCTCCAAAATTCCGTTCCATTCAATGCTTATTTAGGATGGTAGTTTGAATTTGAAGTGGAATTTAAAATTTGAATAATTTTGAATTCAATTTGAATCCAGTTTCAGATTTCCTTTTCATTATACATATTCAATGCTAGCTTTATTGTACATTGTGCCAAGTTTCATTTTTCTTAATTTTATTTTATTGCCCCCTTAATGTTTATTCCTTCTTCTTTTTTTGCCGTTGATGTTTATTCACTCCTTCCCTGTCTTAACTGTTTTGTTTATTTCATTCCCTTAATTTTTTATTATCATTTATTACAATTGTTCCATTTTAATTTTCTTTTAACTTATTTTTTACATTATGTTGATTTATTGACTTCTTTATTTAATGGAAGAGATGATTGTTATGATTTCTCATTTCATTCCCTTTCTTAATTCCCAGATAGCGCAATTAGCTCCGGTCTCACTTCATACTTATATTTATATCATCCATGATCAATATATATATTAGATTTAGAAGGAGAACGGAGGGATGAGTTTCATCATATATTTTTTTATTTCCCTTTTTAGAATAATTTCGTTCCATATATGTTTCATCATATATATATTTTGAAAACTCATATAGACCTCCCTTCTATTTTGAAAACTCATATAGATCTCCCTTAAAACTAAAATTATGTTACTCAAACCTCCCTTATATTTTGAGATTATTTTCATCCACCTAAACCGTTAGTTGATGTTAAGTTTGACTTTTAAAATTTTATTTTACCAAAATACCCTACTTTAACATTAGAATTATTTAAAAAAAATATATGTATGTGGGGAAAAAAATTATATCACCAATATTTTTTTTAATTTTCTAATATGTTAAAAATTTATGAATTTTGAGATTATAAAATTTATAATTGTAAATTTTTTACCATACTTATTAACATTTTATTGATTTTTAATTTCTTAAATGACTAACAATATATATCAAATATATTATTTTCTATCAAATATAATAAACTATACATTTTTGAGAGATTGTATCAAGTCATTTAAATTTAAATTTTGATATTTTTTCTACAAGCATTTAAAAAACTTACTTAAATTTTTAAAAGTTTGTGATATTTACAAGTTGTCAATTAAAATTTAGGATTTAGCATTAAGGGTAAATTAGTAAATAAATTTTATAAAAATTAATTAAATATATATTTTTAGAATCTTTTTACAATATTCTTAACAAAGTTAATGGTTTGGACTTAAGTGTATGTTACAAAATAGAAGGAGATCTATGTAATTAAGATAAAACAAAAGGGTGGTTAGAGTATTTTACTCTAAATTTTAATTGACAATATGTAAATATCACAAACTTTTAAAAATTTAAGTTAGTTTTTTAAATGTTTGTAGAAAAAATATCAAAATTTAAATTTAAATGACCCAATACAATCTCTCAAACATATATAGTTTATTATATTTGATAGAAAATGATATATTTGATATAAATTTTTATTCATTTAAGAAACTAAAAATAAATAAATTTTTAATAAATATGGTAAAAAAATTAAAATTATAAATTTTATAATCTCAGTATTCATAAATTTTTAAACATATTAGAAAGTTTAAAAAATATATTAGGATAAAAATTTGGTGGTATAAATTTTTTTTTTTGCTCACATACATATATATTTTTTAAATAATTCTAATGTAAAGTAGGATATTTTGTAAAACAAAAGTTCAAAAAAGTCAAACTTAACTGGTCAACTAACGGTTTGGGTAGATAGAAATAAAATATTAAAATATAAGGGAGGTCTATATAGGTTTTCAAAATAGAGGGGTGGTTAGAGTATTTTACTCTATATATAATTAATAGTACTAGTATTAGATATAGATATAAGATATTATCATTATCGATGTCACTACCATTTTTTAAATGTTAGATCAGAATCTTAGTAGGAGAGAGAAATGATAAAGTTAGATGAGATTAGGATCTAACGGTAAAAAAGTGGTAGTGACATTGGTAGTGACAAAAAAATAGTAGTGACAATATCCTATCCTTAGATATATTAGTATTAGGATCCAGAATTTGAACCTGCTTTTTAATCATCGGCCTTGAAAATTGAAAATTAGGATCCATTTTCTTTTTCAAATTCTTCTGCCTTGCACAGTAGACTTGATGGAGGTGTTACCCTATCAATTTAATGTGAATTTTTAAAATAATTACGAGTATTTTTATGCTCCATCGACTGACCATACGATTATCAGCATCCACTAACACTTTTTTTTTTTTTTTTCATAAACAAATTTTAGGAAAAGGGTTGGGTTCACCCACGATCCAAGGGTAGGGCGAAATCTCTCTTCTTTCTAGGTCATACCGATGTTGGATAGAGCGGGCTCTATTACCGTTCTGCTTACCTAGACTTAGGAGTTAGGATACCTCCCGCCTTTACACTTTTTAAATTTCATAAGATGCTTGAATTTCCTCTCCATGACTAGCATTTTTACATTGATGTTTCTCAAACATTTTTTTTTTTAACCATATGATAAGTGCCGACATTAGGTAAAGCTTATTCTTTAGTTGTTTATGTTATAGATTTGTTATTAGCTAATTTAATTGTAATCTAAACAGGTTTGCTCAAATGAATAATTAAGCCTCGTAGAAAAGGGGATGGAAAAATTGTTTTCAATCATAGAGGTATGTGTAATTTGATATTGAAAAGAAAATTGGTAGGCAATGAATCTTATTTTTCTTTGGTCATTATTATGATCCCATTTTAGTATAATATTGAGTATTTTATAATATTTTGTATGTTTTTCTTAGTTTCTTTTTCCAACTAAAATGTATAACAACTATGTTTTTTGGCCAAATGACAAATGTTATTTTAAATTAATTAAAGGATTAAGGTACAAAAACATATATGTAATTTTCTCAAAACTGCAGCTAACATCAAGTGTTTTGAGTATGCAAAAGTGACTATGTAGTTATAAAAGTGTAACAAAAATATTCATTGATCGTTACTTTGACTTTTTTGTATTTTTAAGGTTGATATAAAAGATGACTCAGCTAAATTTTATCATAATTAACAGTAAAAAAAGTGGAGAAAATTACAAAAAATGACATAGATACTTTAAAAATTACAGTTAAGTCCTTCTCTCTTCAATTCCCTTTCTCTCTCCCAATCTCAATTTTACCCATCGGACCACCCTATCTCCGCTTTTGCCACCTTTCTGTAATTTTCAAAATTATGGATCCTTTTGAGTAATTTTCTCCAATTCTCCACTACTAGTTGAGATGCAATTTAGTTAAGCCGTCCTCCATATTAGCCTTAAAATACAAAAAAGTCAAACTAACGGTCAATGAGTATTTTGCTCTACTTTTGTAACCATATAGTCACTTTTAAACCAAAAAAATCACTTGATGTTGGGTGCACTTTTAAAAAAATCACATATATATATTTTTCCATCTTAATCCTTAATGTAAATAGTAGCACATGATTTTCTAGGATGATATCAAAAAAAATTCTATAAAAGGGGTTGGTTTTTTTTTTTTTTTTTTTTTTTTTTCATTGGAGACTTTCTCTTGCTTCTCAGATTCATAATCTTCGACTATGTTCATCCTATATTTTTAAAATCATATGTATTCAACACATATTTCATCCTATATGTTAATATTTAGTTTGCTGTCATATGTAACGCATCTATTAATTAATATTGTAGGTTGTGAAAGGAATATAATGTTTGATTTTTGAACAATATATCAAATTAAAATCTTCAATTTAAATTTAACAATGCAACATAGTTTCAATTGTAGATGAATTTTTAACAGTAAATTATAAGGAATACATATTTTAAAATATACAGATGATAACACGATATATAGTGTAGATACATGGCTATATATAGGAATAGAATCCCTTCAATGATTGAATGTAAAGTATTCCATATATTTTGGCCTTCTTCTTCATTATTCTTCATTATGTAGGGTCCGTGTATGCATAGAAATGATAGAATAATACGTATATATGTATAGTTTTAAAATGGAGGAGTTGTATATTTGACCAGTCTAGGTGGCTGGCCAAAAAAAAACAAAGAAAAAAGTCTGGGTGAAAGAATCTTGAGGAGGGAGTATTTAATTGGGAAAATTTATGGGAAAATCCCCTCAAATCTCAAGAGGACAACAAAAATTTTAAAAAAATCCCATAAGGAATTTATATATCAGAAAAGTCTCAAGAAGTTATTAATCCTACTGATGGAGTTGTTAATGAACAACTCATGCATTAACAACTTCATTAATCGTATTAGCAACTTCTAAGGGTTTTTTTAACATTTGACTTTTTTAAATGACTTTTTTTAGAATATCTTGATCCTTTGGGACATGAGTGGGATTTTCCCGAAATTCATTTCAAGTCACAAGCGACTAAAAAATTGTCAAGAAAAAAGTCCATTAGGATTAACAACTCCTTATATGGAATTAACAACTTTATTTGTAGTATTAACAACTTTTTGGGACTTTTCTAACATCTGAATTTTTTTGAGATTTTCTTGGTCTTTTGGGCACTGAAAGGAATTTCCCATTTCATACTGGTACTCTACACGTGTCTCCGAGGAAACAAGTCGTCGCAATCAAAATCCGGCGAGGGAAAGGCAAAGAAAGAGTGGGTATCATCTTCGAAACGAAGCATTGGGTTTGTTGTTGTTTGTTTGTTTCCTGTTTCAGTGAATCGAACATCACCTATTGTCTCCTCCTTCTCTCTGTGCCAATGGCGGCACTATGGGGATCGCTGGCCGCCGGGGGAGACACTTCCAATGCTCATTTGGCTATGGTGATGGTTCAGATTTTCAGTGGAGGATACCACGTCGTCACCAAAGTAGCCCTCAATGTTGGAATCAACCAATTAGTGTTTTGCGTTTTCCGCGATCTCATTGCCCTCGCTATTCTTGCTCCCATCGCTTACATCCGAGAAAAGTATGTGTTCTTTGCTTTGACGTTTGTCAGATTCGCGTAGTACCATCCATGTTCTTGGTTTTACTCTTTTGAGATATTCGTTGGAAACTGTTCAATTCTCGTCTTCGGCTTTTATAATGTCTTCTTCGGTTTCCCTTGACTAAAATCTAACCTTGTAGGGTTTTTCTGCCCCCACAAATTTTCCATTGCCATTTAGTTCCTGAAGAGTTTAATCAGTTGGGATTGAATGCTCTGATGTCCTTTCTTTGGGGTGGGGATTGGATTTTTTATTGCTTGTGATGTTAGCAAGGCCTTATTCTCACCAGTGCTTGTTAATCTCTCAGATATTTGGGCTCCTCTATGTTTATGTGATTCGTCCGCCCTAGTGAAGCCCTATGGTGTTCATATTAATAAATTTTCCACAATGCATATAATTGCGTACGTGTTAACTGATGCACTGATTCTGTTATCTATATTTTCTGGTCGTATGACTTTGGATTGTTGGTTATCCCTGATTTTACCTGACAATGTATGTACAATTTTTTCGATATCTGGAGCTTTCTTCCTGCTAATTTAAATTGTGTAGTATGAACTGATGTATCCTGACTGCGCTTTAGCTTGAGGTCGTCAATTATCATCTCAACTCTGGTTTTGGAGATGCTTAGTCCATGCCTGTTTGTAATTGTTAGTCATTAGTTTTTCTGGGTTTTTAGTGTTCCCAAGTGGTGTTATCCATATGAGTTTGGAATATGGACGGTATTTTGTTTATTGATGGTGAATGCCACGCCAGCTTTGCACATTGATATATTCAAAAGCTGCAATGATATCTTAAATGACTAGTTTTGTTTTTAGCCACTTATCATTATTTTTGCGTTATTTGTGACGTGTTCCATTTTATTTGTAGACGGACACGACCGCCCATAACTAAGCGGCTTCTGGTATCATTTTTCTTTCTTGGATTAACAGGGTAAGGTTCTTGATGTAGTCAAATCCTTGCTAATAACACTTTTATATTACTGTTTTATTGACTGTTTAGGTTCTTTTTGTTTTGTGATTCATGATCAGGATATTCGGCAACCATCTTTTGTTTCTTATTGGTTTAAGCTATACTAATCCAACTTATGCCTCCGCAATACAACCAGCCATTCCAGTCTTTACTTTTATTTTGGCTGTATTGATGGGGTAAGTTTAGCTATTCTTTCAACTTGTATAGATGATGCTACAATGTCTATTACCTAGTAGCTACAATGTCTATTACCTAGTATTCTATCTTTCCTTAGAACTCAATCAAACAGACATGCATCCTTAGTTATAGTGAAGAAATTGGTTCATTATTAAACTTATTCAGAAAAGTCAAGACTTACTGTGGAAGTTCTCATTCTTTTTCTTTAGTTTCTGGAGCTCTTGTAAATAAACTCACTGTTATGGAAACTGTTGCAACTTGCAAGTTCCCTTTATCTCTTAGCCTATAAATAGTGGTTCCACATTCCTTGTAAATCATAATATAGAATTCATTCAATAATTTAATACAATTCTCTTCTCATTCTCTGCCCTTTCTTCACATATAATTATACTTATATATAAACTTGTCCCTGCAGTACAGAAAGAGTGAATTTACTCAGATATGAAGGTCTGGCAAAAGTTGGAGGAACTCTTATCTGTGTTTGTGGGGCCACTTTTATGGTTTTGTTTCGTGGTCCAGCATTGATAGGATATGCAGATTCGGACATTGTAGCACATAGTGAAATAACTGCAAGAGGGCAACCTGAGCCATATGGATGGTTAATTGGCGGTTTAATGGATCTTGGTTTAGACCATTTTCATCTTGGGGTTCTGTGCTTGATCGGAAACTGCATGTGCATGGCTACTTTTCTGGCCATTCAGGTACCTTATCTCTGTGTTTCCTTTATGATTGATTTGAGCATGAAGTGAAAATGAGTAGTTATCTATTTCACTTCTTGTTTCTATCACCTGGGTAGTTCTTGTTACTTAAAAATTTTGCCTCTAAACAGAAAATAGAGAATTTTCAATACTCTTTATGTCTTAATATTTGAAGTTCTTTTCATCAGTCTGGTTTCCTTCTACTGGAAACACCACCTTCATTCTCCTATTTATTCTCAAAGTTGGGTTAAGTTCCTTATATTCATTTTACTGCGGATAGTTGAGTTTCAGGGCCTGAGGCTTTTGTTTGGTTCATGGTTCCCAGTAATATCAAAAAATGATAATAGTTATCTATCTTCATTGAAGGCCTATCAGGGTTTGGTCCTCTAATTATTTGTCAGATGTTTTCAATCAAGTCTGTTTTCTTAGATTGAATTATTTTTTAGAGCAACATTCTTGCTGACTTTATTAGAAACTGGGCTTACGTACAATTGCTTTGCCTTTTTTTCCTTATCCATGAACATCTCATTAGAGCATCTTGGTAAGCTGCAAGATATCAAGATGCCATCATGTAGCTTTGTAGGTTTGAAAACCTGCAAATTAAAAGACTTCCCCAGTGTCATTTCTCTTCTAATTTTAATTTGTTGGTATGCTAAATTATTAGTTTCCTTCAGTACTTATAATGGATGTCTTTCCAGTACTTCTATTTGTTTCTTTTCTTTCCCCCTTTCTTCCTTTTCAGTTTTTGGTCACCTGCCCTTTTGTTTTAAAATGAAGTTCGTTTTACCAAAGGAGTCGCTGTTAAAGTTAGTCACCCCCAATTTTTTTGCTGTTTAATTAGTTAGTACTACTCAAATTTCATGAACTACCTCAATCTTAAATTTTCTTGTGCTTAAATATTCGGCACCTTCTAATTATTGGCATGAATAATTTTCAGGCTCCACTATTGAAAAAGTATCCCGCAAGCCTGTCTGTCACAGCATACTCTTACTTCTTTGGAGCTTTGCTAATGGTGACAACAGCATTTTTCATGACCAATGAGTCAACTGACTGGAGCTTGACGCCATCTGAAACATTTGCCGTCATTTATGCTGTGAGTCATTTAATTTCATCAACCCTTAGCAGTTATTGCTGATTTTCCTATGCTTCTCAGTTTTGGTCATTTTACGTGCTAAAGTTTTCATGTGGCCTTATATTTAATTTTGACACTGTTCATTGTTTGAACTGAAAATTGACAATATGCCATCTTTGGATATTATAAACAATCCATAAAATCACTCGACAAGTTTTCTGTCATGCAGTCATACTCATCAAGACATGTTCTTATTTATACATAGCTTTCAAGCTATTAAGGCACTAAACAGTGAGGGGGGAGGGTTGTTTTTGTGGGGACTAAAATGAGTCCCAAGGCTCATCAGTCTCAGGACAAATCCCACGACTTGAAGAGATTGTGTCTGTTTGAGCAAGAAAGTTGTGCAAGTTGTCTATAATCTGGCAATTTTAAACAGTAATTCGGCTGCCTTTGCATCAATCTGTTAATACAATCATAGTATTTTTTAACCGACATATTTTTGTGTTAATCAGGGAACCATTGCATCTGCCCTTAACTATGGACTCATAACATGGTGCAACAAGATTTTGGGTCCAGCCATGGTTGCCCTTTACAACCCACTTCAACCTGCAGCATCCGCCCTTCTGTCACGAATTTTCCTTGGAAGTCCTATTTTCTTGGGAAGGTAGAGCTCGTACTATTTAGTAGATGGATATATATTATTTTGATGAAATGGCTAGCTAGAGAATCTATCCACTAGTCCATTTCTGAGCAATTTTTTTAGTAAATTGTCTGATCATGTTGAACTTACTATTTCTTGTTAGTTTCTACAAAACAAGGATATAATTCTGGATTCTGGAATACATTTTTATTTGGGTTTCTTATGTAATTTTTTATTTTTGGATCTATGGCAACAGTGTGGTTGGGGGATCTTTGATCATTGCTGGTCTATATGCGGTCACTTGGGCAACTTATAGGGAAAGACAAGCAGCACTTGGAGTTATTCCTCAAAGCTCCTGGGTCTCCGAACAAACTATTCATACAGATGCATTAGTGAGCAAGAGTTCATTTCCGTTAGGTCACATATTTTCAGGGTCACCCAAGTTTTCTGATTAAGGAAATGAATTATGATGATACTCATTGTAGAGCCTTGTTACAATTTTCATCCTGTTACTGCGACTATCATCACTTAAATAGGAAAAGCCGTATTGGGCTTTGTCTGTGTAGATTTTGATACAAAGGAAACATGCTAGTGATATCATATCTAATGGAGCTGTGGTTCTTATTTCAAAACTATGTCATAATCTTCTATACAATTCAAAGTTTCAACCAGTATTCTTGACGTCTATGATCTATATTTGGGTATGGCTTTTGCCTTACAAAAACTGACTTTTAAACCCAAAAAGTCAATGTTGGCAAAATAAATGGTTTTGGGAGTAAATGACATTTTGACCGACTGTCACCTTAAAATTGAAGCAATTATTTTTCCTAGCTTTTGGATTTTTTTCCTTTTCAAATTTCAACTTTATTGATTTTTTTTTCCCCTCAATAAGAGTCTATCTAAGCATAGATCATAGCATTGTATTAATTGCTTTTAACGTTAAGTTCATTTTATAACATGCACGTAGGATAAAAGTAAATCTTACAAACCCAATCCAAACAAAACCTGTGAAGGTAATTGCCAACCCACTTTTTTTTTTCCCCGACATTGGGAGAGAGATAGTGCTTGTTTAATTATTTATTTTTTTTAGGCTAAAATATATTTTTATTTCTTTAAGTTTACATGAAGTATATTTTTGGTCCTTTTACTTTATAGAGTATACTTTTAGTCCTATAATTCTAATACCGTTACTATCGCTAATGGAAAACACTGACGAGTAAATTCAAATGATGACGGTATAATTAAATGCTATTAATATTAAATTTAAAATATGTGTAAATTGAAAAAAAAAAATCAAATGAAGCCGTCAATATTGAAACCTTAATCATATTAAAAGAAATTAGTTTAATAATATAAATATATTAGTTTAAAAATTTAAAAATTAAAACTTTAATTTCATTTGCGCGATTTGTCGATTTATTTTAGTTTAATAATCTCAATATATTATATTAAAAAAAGTAAAACTTAAATATGTTTTTCCAATTTGTATAGTCATCACTTAAGTTTGTTACATCAACATTTTTATTAAGAACATTAACGATATTAGAAATATAAGACCAAAAGTATACTTTATAAGGTTAAAAGACCAAAAATATATCTCATATCAAACTTAAAAGACTAAAGTCATACTTTAGCCTTCTTTTTAAAATAGTTTTTTATTTTTAAAAACACATTGAAAACCTTGCTTAAAAACTGTCTGCAATAGGTCGTTTTTAAGAATATAAAAAAAAAAAAACAAAAATAAGTTTTGAAAACAAAAATTGTTTTTAAGTGCTTTCTTATTTCTTTTATTTTTTATTTTTAAACCATCATCAATCCATTGCCAACACTATACTATTGGTGATAACCACTGTGATGTCACCATCGAATAATGGTCGCTGTCATATCACTTCAAAAATATATTATTTTAAATAACTCTCAGCAGATTTTTTTTTTTTAAAAAAATAAAATTTTCTTGAAAGAAAACAGAATAAAATACGCTGATAAGTGCAATGATGCTGGCAACATGGATTGTTGCTTTGGATGGGAACTGGAACAATCACAAAAAACAATGATATTGTGAAACCTATGGTCGTCTTAATGGGGAAAAAAAACTGACACGAGCCTATGATGAATTTCCAACACGCAAAACTAACATAGAGTTTGTTTGATAATGTAAGGCCCCATTAGATTTTTTTCAGATACTACCTCCGGCCTTAATTATAAGGCGCAGTTAACTTTTTTTTTTGGAAAAATTAAAAAATTAAATAAATTATTTAATCATTTCATATGTTGTGTGTTTTTATATTATATATTAATTTATTAGTCAAACTAATTAGTTTGAAGAAAAAATAAAAAAATAAAAATACTCTAAAGTAATTTAATTAGTCTATTTAATTTTTTAAAAAAGTCAATTATATCTTATAATTAACCGGGAAGAGTATCAAGTTTAAGTACCAAATGGACACTTAAGTGAGAAGAGGCAGCCAAAAACCCTAAACCAAATGGTAATATCAAAAAATTCCCTACACATAAACGAAATATTGCAATCTTTGTCAAATGACATCAACAAAGAGATTAGCGTAATCACTGTAAAAATAGCACCGCTGGTATTTTTCTTTCTGCATAATCAATTTGATGACTATTAAATATGTATTCATATAATTAGGTGATTTTCTTCCTAAATCCCATGAAAGTTAGGCTATAGGTCATGTTTTTATTTATAATTAGCATAAATTTTATATTTTATCAAGAAATTGTCTGGCATTGTAGCTCAATTAATTACTTTAATATAATTTTTGTATAATGCATACTTTTTTTTTTTGCCAGAAAATATATTACATTAAAACTGACCCAATGAGAGATGCAAGCTCAAAATAAAAAGTTTGCAAGTAGAAAGCCCAAATAAATAACAATGCAAATAATCCTAAAAATAACCAAACATTAAAATTGGTGAGAGTGAGCTGTTGCACGACCAAAAACCTACTGCTTTCATAAGCCCCTCACTAGAATCTTTGGGTAGAAAAACACCGTCACCAATAATAAAGTTATTGTAAGAAGTGGTTGTTCGACGAACCATCTCAAATAATCCACCATTTTTATTTGCTATAAAACAACCAGATTGGTTGTTGAAGAAACTCCATGAAAATATCTCATAAAAAGAAAAGCACCCACAAACACCAATAAAAAAGATGAAGACAGAGAAGCCGTCAACTGCACAACAAACCGCACAATCTCGATCAATGACATATTCTTTAGATTTGCTATTCCCAACAACCCATAAAAGTCTTCTGAAAGATGTAAGCAACAATATATAATATTATAGTTATCAATTCCCAAAACTAGGAAACATAGCCACCAGGTGAGATTTGCTGCCATTAAAGCTCCTAACTCAATTTATTGACGCAAAGAAAATTAACACCGCAATAAGAAGCCCAATAAAACATAAAAATAAATGGAGATCGACACATAATATGGACGTCTCCATCTCGACCAAAAAAGGGAAGGGATAAATCATGAGAAGAGCTCTCACCATCCAAGTAGTTAAGAGGAGGGGGAGAACATTTTGTTCATTAATAACCGAGATTTTCATTGCTTTTAGTGTCGTTCATTTCTGGAGTATAATTAGCTTTTAATTTTTTTGGGTAATATTTGTAGTAATAATAAGGCTACTATTCTATATGGCACAAAATACGAATGTGGATTGTATTATAGTTTATTCAATCGGTGAATATGTGGCTGTTTGTTTCATTTAAAAATAATAATAATAAACTCAGTTATTATATTCCATGTAATACATTATATTTTTTATCACACAAAATAGTGAATTAGCGGCAAAACTTAGTGATAAAATTTTAAAATTCCACCCCAAGTTCCATTGTGATTAAATAATTAGCAACGAAATTTCGTCACTAATACATTATCTTTTATTTATATGCTCCTTAAATTTTATTTCTTCTGTGAAAATAAATCTCAAAAACTCAAGTAATAAACAAATAATTTATAAAGTATGTGCAGATAATTTTAAAATTTTTAAGTTTCTACATGTAAATATTTTAATTAAATTAAATTATTTTTCATCAAAAAATTAAACTCAATTATCATATTTCATGCAGTATATTATATTTTAATCACACAAAATAATAAATTAGTGACGAAATTTAGTAACAAAACCTTAAAATTCCATCACAGGTTTCACGATCCCGAATAATTAATAACCGAATTCCGTCTTACGGACAGAAATTTATCTAGTAGTTACTAAATTCCATTACTAACTTGCTGTTTTTTTTTTTTTATAATTTTATTTCTCCTTAAATTTTATTTCTCCTGTGCAAATAATTTTATTTTCCTTTTACATCCCAATGAGATTTGAATCAAACATTGTCTTTATAGGGAAGATAAAAGATTAGTTAAAATCAAGTTATTCACCAAAATAAAATATCATGTAATAAAAACAAATACATACTAATAAATTTTATAGGGTCAATTGGAGTCATAGCCCTAACTGACCAGCAAATAGCTTTGCCACTGCCCTAAACTCAAGTTGCCATACAAATAATTTCTAAATTATGTGCATATAATTGTATTATTGGATCTACATAATATTAAACAAAACATTGGCAAGGAGTTGCATAAATGTAGAAATTAAGCGAGATTGATTATCAAATTTTAAGGCTAAATAAAAATTTTGTACTATAAATTCTGTACAATAATTTATAGTAATGTATATACACTATAAAGCAGATGCGACTGCATTGGAGTGCTCGAAATGTTGAAAAAAGAACCAAAAGAAAAAGAAATAACACCAAACTTTATCCATATTGCTATATTCTCTATCAGAGCGGTATTTCCCTCACGTTCAGACGGTGGCCGGGTCCCATGAACGTGAACGATCCATCATTTTCATCTTCTTCACCAAAGCTTCCTCAGATCACTCTCCCGCACAAAGAGCCCGTGAAATCCATAAGGAACTCGCCGGGGAAGTCTCACCGCCGCCACCACTTCAAGCTCCGGTGACTTCGCATCCATCACCAAGAACTTTGATTCTCCTTTATTCTCATCGTGCACGTACGTCACCACATACCCATCGTCTTCCTCTGCTTCTGGATCCTCTGTATCTCTCGCCACGAAAAATGGCTCTCCACCGTAGCATCCTTCTCCAAACATTCTGCAACCGACCGTACAGTCGCGTCTCTGTTCTCCTCTCGACACGTCCAGCTTCACCACCCCTGAAATTTTCGGCATCGGATCTCCGACCGCCGCGTACACGAACTTGTTCTTCTTTCCTAAATAGGCTTGATTAATCACTGCGAAGTCTAAATTTCTCGCTGAAATTGGTTGTCTCGTGACAATCCCTGTTTTTAAATCGATCCTTACTTTCTCTACCATTGCGTGAACTAACTCCATTCTCTCTAGCGTGTGTTCCACGGAGAGAATGTTCGGTGCTATCAGAACAATTTCGTTTCCATCTTCACTGTCCCAAGCGTTAATGGCGTGAATGATGTTGAAGCCCGGAACATCAAACCATTTTATCTGGGACTCATCTTTGGCGTACCGAGGTATCACTCCGATTCTCGAAACCTTCGACGGATCTGAACCCACCGGAGACCCGCCGGCAAGCATGTCAAGTGGATTCATCCCAATCTGTATATCGGCGAAGATGGCGTACTTTTTTGTGATGGCGAAGTCATGCAAGAAAGAGGGTCGGGTCATGGAGAAAACGGGCACGTCGGGTTGCTTGTCACCGTTCGAATCAAATCGGAAGTAAGTGAGGAACGGAGGAACAGGGCCGTAACGGAAAGCAAAAGCCTCGCCGGAATCTGGTTCTATTTTAGGATGTGCAGTCATGCTCATGAAAAGCTTGCCGTCAAAATCGTAACGGCCACGAGTCTCTATATCACCATTTGGAGTCACTCTGATTTCATAAGGAAGATCAGATTCTCCCAAAGCAAAAAGACGATTCCCAAACAGAGCCAAGCTCGTGTTGGCCAAACCAATACCGTTAACGGGATTGTATTGTCCCGTTAAGACTCTAGCGGCAGAGAGGGACCCACGAGCCGCAGAAGCAATAAGGCCGTTAAAACCAGAGAAAACGTTGGGAAACAGAGGATAACCGGCTTGGTTCTCAACACTGTATTTATATGTTTTAACGTATCTGCTGCAGAGTGTGGCTTTGCCGTGAGAAATGAGAATGGAGTGAAGCATGCCGTCGCCGTCGAAGAGATGGTAGGGCCCACGGGGGAGGAATTGTGGGTTAGGGCCGTTTCGGATGTAGGCGCCGTTAAGAGAAGGTGGGAGTGAGCCTTGAATGACATCACATTCCGTTGGGGGGAGTTCGTCGACGGGAGCGAAGTTGTTGGAGAGGACATGTCTTGGATCAACGGAAGGTTTGATGGGTGGATCTATGAAGTTGTTGATGATGGCGTCGAACGAGTTGAAAATCAAGGCAGGTAGAGATTGTTCTGTTGGTGATGGTGGTGGTGGTCTTCTTTTGATCACCCTTCTTGAAGAAGCAGGTTCTGGTTCTGATGATGAAGTCTTTGTGGGGTGGTGGTGGTGGGGGTGGTGGTGAGGGAAGAGTTACGGCGGGGGTTGGGGTGGTTCTGACGGTCGGGGACTGGGGTGTGTCTTCGATTCTGACACAGGAAATGGAGAGACGACGAGGGACATAAGGAGAGGAAGGAGAAGATAGTATCAAGGGTTTGGGGACCATGGCTGAGAAGTGGGAGAGCATGACTGAGGAGTGGGAGAGAGGGAGGAAGAGAATGAGAGAAAGCTCAGAGGTAGAGAGAGAGAGAGAGAGAGTAAGTAGGGTTAATTTATGGAGGAGTTGAAGGAGGAGGTGAAGCCGAAGGAGATTTTGTTTTCTTCTTTTACAGAGACACCTGTTTCATGGAGTTCACACAATAATAAATCGAAAAGCAATCTCCATTTTGGTATATCGTCATAACACACACGCAGAAAAGCAATCTCCATTTATGGGTGAAGTAAGAATCAAGATGTTTTTACTCACTGAGTGCAACGGTGTGTTTTAGTGTGGGTTTATGACAATGGGAGTCCAAAAATAATGAAAATTGTAGCCACTATATAAATTAAATATCTGGGTTTTACTCGACAATGCATGTGGTGGTTAGTGATTTTTTTTTTTTTCCTGGTTAAGGTACAAATTTAATTTTTTTAAGTTTTTACTTTGGAGTAAAGCTGGTCTCAAATGTTTTTTAAGTTTAATGTTACTTAAAAAAATTTTAAATCTAACAATGTCACTTTAGCCATTATATAAATTAAACGTGACTATTAGTCAACAAAATATACTAAAAAATGCAAAACCATATGTTGTAAGAGCCATTTTGTTTTTTTGTCGGGGACTGAAGGTGTGATTTTACCTGTTAAAATAAAAATTTTTACTAATAAGCTTTGGATATACTTTTTACTAATAAGCTTTGGATATATTTACATAAGTTTTTTTTTATAGAAAGTTTTCAAATCATATGTCGAGCCTCGACCATCCAAATTAAGATTTAAGTTTGAATATTAAGTTATTAAATATGTTAAGCTGATATGTTTATGATCCACCTCAGTTTTTATTCAGGATTATAAATTAGGGGGAAAATAAAATAAAAAACAAAACAAAACAAAACAAAAACAACAACAACAAAAAAAACAAAAGGAAGAAGAAGCATCTCATACGAAGGAATGAAGAAAATGAAAAAAAAAAGGCGGATGCAAGACGACAATCTACGTCAAGGTATCTTATATTGAATAATTGACTGGACAAGTTTGATCTCAAACCCTTCATCAGCTGAGCTCAGGTGTAGGCAGCGGATGGCCAAGATTTCATATGGACTGGACACTTTGTCATTTCTTCTGGGTCCCATGTTGTGCAGATACCCCATATATCAAACCAAAATAAAGCAATATTTCGTTCTACCCTACCTAAATTGTTTTTACCCAAAAAAGAAAAGAAGAAGAAGCAATTTTTCTTTCATTTATTTGAAGAATAAGTAAAGTCTTTAATAGCCACCTGATGGAGTCAATGTGTTATCAATCCAACCTTCTAAGTCGCCATGTGGGACCTCATTTCATGTGAACCTTTATTCTTCCGATATTTTAGAATTGTCACTTATTAGCAAATCACAATTCTGTGGTTCAAAGGCACCCATTATTTCACATCCAGTGATGGTGATGATTTCAAGTGTCAATTCCAGTGATGGTGATTTCTGTCAATCCTGAAGCATTAAACATACGCCATCAATTAATTACCAAGAGCAAATTCACAAAAATTTCAAAGACTAAGGAAAATAGAGCACCCTTAAACGTGCAAAAATAATGTAGATAAAGCACCCTAAACATACTTAAAGTTGGTGGTTACTTGAACTTCCAAAGCACATTTAGCCACCTCATGGAGGTTTTTACACCCCACAACGGTTCGAAATGAGAGAAGGAATGGTGGAAGAAGACATAATGTTATTAATTTGTAATTAAGGGACATTTGAAGAGTGTTATTTGGGTTAAAATATCCATTTATTTATATATATTAAGAGTAAAAATATCACAAAACATCTTATGGCGCTAAATGCACCTCAATCCTTCAAAACTCAAGCTGAATAGACCTTAACCTAAATTTTAAATATAGAAATTGTTTATAAAGAGTTGGCAAACACACATTCGCTAAAATGACACATTGAGATATTTTTATGGTTTTTACGACTTAAATGATACGTACTCCACTTAATTAGTTGTCTCTCTACATCAAATTCTAAAGAGAAATTGTGATCCTAAATAAGTAAATATAGGTCTCTCTACGTGCTTTTGGATTATTTAAGATTTTTTTTTCCAAAAATATCTTTTTATCATTTGCATATTTTTAATATAAATCCTCTATGCATGCAGGTGTTTTAAATTTGTCAGTGTTATTTAGAAATAAACATTGAGACGACTAATATGAGATATTTGAAAGTACGTAACATACATTTACTATCACATGCATGGAATACATTATTTGTACTAGAGCAACAGTGAGATAAGTGGTACCTCTTTGATATTCTCTTTGTAAGTATCACAAATATGCACACGTTAAACAAAAAGAGTGAACCTAGCCTGTCATATAAATTGACAATTGGAACGAGGCGCTTGACTCCCTTTCGTGACTCTCTCTCCCGTCTTTCAACATTAGGGTTTCTCTCTTGCCAGCGGCCTATGCCACCGGCGAGCCTTATCTCAAACCTTAGCCACTATAGAGAAATAGATCGAGTGGAGCCCGAATAACCACAAGATGGTAGTGTGGGAAAAGGTTGGAGCCGCGATTTTTCAAATGGAACAGCGACACACAGAGGTGAGCTTCTATCTTCACCGGCGTCACCCCTCCTCTGTTCTCCATCTTCATCATCACTCCAACGATGGCGTCCTTCTAATTTTGTGTGCGATTGTGGTCCTCTCTCGCTTCTAGGACGAGTTTTTCATTTCCCTCTCCAAATCTGCCTTAAGGCAATGGTAGCTACTGTTACGGTGTCTCCCTCACCATTAATTGGTCCTTGGATGAGCGGACATCCGTCCTTTTCTTCTGCTTTTGTTGTTTTTTGTCTGTGCATTTCTACTGTTTTTGTGGTTTTAGGTATTAGTGGTGGTGTTTTCTGTTGTGACTTGGATTTGCGATTTTGGGGAAAGGTTTTATCAATGTTTGCTATTGCTATATGCTTTACCTATGAGAGGACCATTGTTAGATTTGTTCAAATGCTAGTGTTAGCCAAAATTTGTTAAGTGGGTGGTCGACATCACCAGGTTTGCTTCAATGGAGGAGCAAAAATATTCTTCAGGACATCACTTGTCTCATTTCTTCTCAGGTTGGGTTCTCTGTGTCCTTTACCCCAAGACGGGGCAATTATGTAGCTAATCAATTTGCAGCTTATTCTTGTGAGGAGGTGCGCCCTATAGGGTAAGTTCTGCAACGAACAATTTCTTTCATGTCACTTCTAAGCTTGGATGTCTAGAAAGCCGATGTTGTCATTAATGTTACTTTTATTCCTATCTTTTCAGTGGTGATTAGTTTTCCTTACATTTGGTTTGTTTTTGTTGTATTTGTTAGTCTTCATGTTCCGGTTTGTTTTCATTTAATGTAATTGTTATGCTTTGATGTATCCTTTGATATAAAGTATTAATATAAATACCCTTTGAGAAAGAAAAAAATATAAATTGACAATTGGCAACCATATGTATAGGATATCATTAATCTTGTGTATGAAGTTGGGAGGACCGCATTTTCCAACCTATCTTTTGGATGGGCAAGGGGCGCTTAGTCCCTTTGGGTCGCCTAGATGAAATACGAACGATTCAAATTTATTTTTTTTTTTATCTTGTGATTTTGAAATGAAAAATTATTTTTTAAAAGATATTAGTTAAATGATTATCTTTATTTTAGAATTTCTACCTATTAAAATCATTTTTTTTTTTTTAAAAAAAAAAAAAAAAATATATATATATAGACGACCTAAAGGGTTGAGCACCCCTTTATAGCCAAAGGATAAGTAGGGAAACATGGTCTAAAGTTACGGGGTCTGGTTTTTGTCATCATCTTTTTCTCACCGTCCATCATAATCTCTAAATTATGTACGTCTAACTAATTTGAAAGGTTACAATACTATTTTGATTTTTCTCTTCTCTTTCCAATCAATGGTCGAAATTGACTCATAAGTGATGATGAAAAGAAAAAATAGCTAATGAGATGATCTCTTTCCCAAGTCGGGACATATATGGCCCCACTAGGTTCTTGTCAATACAATCACAGCAAATAATGTTGTTATATAAATATATAGTTATATCATTCTGATCTTATTTATAAGTCCTTTTTTACTAAAAAATTTGGTCCTATTTATAAGTTCCTCTTGACCAAATAAATGAGATTGTGAAAATTTTGCCCATATTATTATACCAATGAAAATAGAGGGAGAATAAAGAGTTGAAAGGTACCTAGTCATAAATAAAGATAAAGTTAAAAATTTACTCTATAATCACTGAACTACCTACCTCTCCTTCGATATATGTGATTTTGTCAAAAGGGACTTATAAATAAGATCAGAGTGGTATATCAATAGGTTGGGTCTAGTGAAAAGGACTAATTCCTCACAAATTTTATTCCGTGAAAGAGTATATAATAAATTAATAATTTAAAAGAAATATCAAGTTCTAAATATGTTTGCTATAAAAAAAAATATAATAAACGCAAATGAAATAGGTCGTATCAGCTTCTTGAAATAATTATTTTAAATATTGATTTATTTTATTATTTTAGAAGAGTCAAACCTAACCCTATCCTATAAAAATAAAAAATCTTGTTTTCTTCTCACACCTCCTATACCCTCCAACTCCATCCTATAGGTGCGTGCTCTGTTTCTTCCCCTACTCTTACTGTTTCTCTGCTCAAGATTTATTTTCTGAGCTTTCTTCCTTCCCTTCCCACTGTTTTTAGTCTTCTCTTGTCGATAATAAATTTGTCTCCCTAATAAATACCATCTCTACTGAAATTGCCTCTGTTCATTCCAGGTTCTCTCCTTTCTTCTCTCCACTTGTCCGTTTTCTTCTGCCTTCAATGTACTCCTGTTAATCTTCCTTGTCTTGTCAATCGATTCTCCTTACTCCCACGCCCTTCAATTTCTACTGTTTGTGTCTTTCATTCAATCATTTTCAAGTTTTCCTTCCTTCTTTCAAACTTCATTGGGGGAAACTCACGTTTATTTCACTTGTTTTAATTTATGTATTTTTCATGTGCCTAATAGAACGGATCTTGAAAGGTCTCGAAGGAATCAGGTTTCTCATATGTCCTTAGACTACTTTATATTTAATTATTATGACACTAGGATTATTTTTCACCCTAAAATGTTTGGGTTGATAAATACTTGTTTAAGACTAAACCTTTAAAGTAACATTTGTAAGTATCACTCTGATCCTATTTATAAGTTTCTTTTGACCAAAAAAATTTGGTCCTATTTATAAGTTCTCTTTGACCAAATAAATGAGATTGTGACAATTTTGCCCATATTAATTGTACTAATAAAAATAGAGAGAGAAGAAAGAGTTGAAGGTACCCAATCATAAATGAGGATAAAGTTGAAAATTCACCTTATAATCATTGAGCTAACTACCTCTCTTTGGTATGTATGATTTGGTCAAAAGGGGACTTATAAATAGGACTAGAATGGTATTAAGTAAATTTTGTTTCCCTAAGCTCATAAATGACATGTGACATATACATATTAAACTTTAGGTTAAAGTATACTTTTAGTCCTTTAATTTTATAAAGTATACTTTTGGTCCTAAAATTCTAACACCGCTAATGTTGCTAACGGAAAACGGTGAGCGCAACGAACTCAAGTGATGACTAATAGCATTTTTTTCCCTCAATTATGACTAATAGCATTTGAATACACAAATTTTATATATTCCTCAATTTACCCATATTTTAAATTTAAGTCTAATACAATTTAATTACGTAGTCATCACTTAAATTTACATCGTTATCACTTGAATTTGCATTTTCCGTTAGTAAAATTAACGGTGTTAAAATTATAGGACTAAAAATATACTTTATAAAGTTAAAGGACCAAAATTAAAAGACTAAAAATATATTTAGCCTAAACTTTAAGTAAATATATCGTTTTGGATGAGGTGTTTTAAGAGTTGTCCATATTTAATATCCAATAATATCTTAAATAAAATTGCCTAAAAAAAAAAAAAAGAAGAAACTATGAGTAGCAAAAAAGATATATAGCTATATTATCGATCCAACCCTCTAAGCCAAACGATGTGGAACTTCATTTCATGTGAACCTTTGTTCTTTCAGATATCTTAGAATTGCCTCACTTAACCTGTGTTTGTGCGGGATATAGGCGATTGCTTTTCTGGGCCAAAGAATAAGATTCGACACCAACTCAGATCACTGGTCTCTAATGCATTAAAGCTTTTGGTGACTGTTCTGTCAAGTTGCATTCACTTTATGAGGTATATCATATCAACCCAGACTGATATTTTGCCCCTTTAATGGTTTAGGTTTTGATAAAATCCAAATTAAAAAATGTATATGGAATTTGGAAAAGGTTTAATATGGATTTAGCACTCTGAAATATTTTTTCATTTGCATGGCCAATGTTATAAAATATTTTGTGGTGCATTGATCTTTTTTTTTTTAGTGCATTCTCTAAAGTATTTTTTTTGTGCAATTTTGCAGTTAAAAAATTAGAGTACTTTAGAATGATTGACACACATTAAAGATACTTTAGAATGCTATGTGCACCTAAAAATACTATAAGATAATGAATCTACATTAGGATTTTGTAGGGGTGTTTTTGGGACGCGATGAGATCCATTCCTGATCCTGATCCCAAAGAAGGTTTGGGAAGGGAAATTGTTCCCGATCTTGAAAAATTCCTGTCCTAATCGGGATCGGGAATTCCCGAAATATCTCAAAACACGCAATGCTCAGAATCTATATGAAACTCAATTTATCCAGCATCAATTCAAAAATTGTACAACTCCTCACTTGATTTGCAACATAAATATAATGATTTTGGTCTAAAATCTTGTTTATTCACTTAAAACTTAAAAGTCACTCAATAACAAATCTCATCCAATACATTACATAATCAAAAGAAGCCTAGCAAAATGCTTAAAGAATGAGAGACAAATCAAGGTGCTTCATTTCTTTAGGATTAATCCAATACATTCATATAATCAAATAAACTAATGATTGTTGTTATTAATTTATGAAATACACACACACATATTATATGGATCGGGAGTGGGACGAATTTTTTTTTCCCCGACCCTGAATTTTCCTGTCTCAATTCCTCATGAGCGAGACGGGAAGACCGGGACAAAAAAACTTTGAACACCTGAGATGTAACTCAACCCTTTAAAAATAAAGGGATGCATACATAGTTTTAGCAAAAACCCCCGGTATATTTATAATTGGTAATGATGGTGAAGTTGAGGTTAATAATTGTAATTTTATTTTTTTATTAAGGAAATATAAAAATTATAAAAATTATGTCTTATATTTAAAATCAAGATTAATCCCTAAATATATCTTTTATTAAATACAGTATCTGTTTCGGCCAAAACAAAGGTAAATATCACAAATATGCACACATTAAACAAAAGTAGTGAACCTAGCCTGTCATATAAATCGACAATTGACAACCATATATATAGGATATCATTAATCTTGTATATGAAGTTGAGCCGTATATGGCTTCACTAGGTTCTTGTAAATACAATCACAATCAAGAATGTTGCTGTATAGATATATAGTTATATACTAATAGAGTTTGGCTTTAGTGGAAAGAGTTAGTCCCTCACAACATAGCAAACTAATGTTCGAATCTCCGTTGGGAAAGATACCTACATTATCTAGAAGAAGATTTCTTTTGGAAAAAAACATACGAATAGTAATAGAAGATATATATATATATATATGTATATATATATATATATATATATTATCAACCCAACCTTCTAAGTCACGATGTGGGACCTCATTTCATGTGAACCTTTATTCTTCAGATATTTTAGAATTGACTCGCTTAGCAAATCAAAATTCTGTGGCTCGAAGGCACCAATTATTTCACATCCAGTGATGGTGATTTCAAGTGTCAATTCTGAAGCATTAAATATATGCGATCAATTAAGGATAAAGGTGTAAAAATGTAGATATATTTTTATCCAAGGTACATCCAACACCAAATACTTTTCGTAGGTGCAAAAATGCACGAGCATAATGGGTGATCTATGGGCTGCCTCGACCTACTGAAGATGGAACTCGAACTCTTTCCACGAGTGAATGCCGGCATGCCACTACAACTTCAAGAAAGAAGGCACCCGTCGTCCTATGACTTGTACAAATTTTTCTACGGGATCTTCCTTTAATCAGTCTAAAGCCAGAAAGTCAGGTAAGCCCTCCCAGCTGTCTTAGTCTTAAAGGTTGCTCCACATGAATTCTCAAAATGGGTGCAAAAGTACCCACGTTGTTAAATTCCTTAAACTGATATTAATTTTAGGTGGACCCCACACTATTTTAAAAAAACTAAAAATGTCAAGCTTTTTTGTAATTCCCAACCTGCCCTTCCCTCTTTCTTTTCACACCTAACCTTCCTCTTCCCATCTCATACTTTTCACAACAATTTTTCTCTTCAAATCTGAATCCGCTCAAATCCACCACCACTTCCAAACTCACCGGCATAGAACCGTCACCTCCACCAGCTCCCTCGACAAAAGCAGAACGCCATCATCTCCCCCGTCGATTTGATCGAATGCCACACCGGAGGCTTCTGCAAGACCAGTCGCCGGATGCTCCTCCGCCCATTAGTCGATTTTGCCAGAGGTTTTTGTAAGTTCAGCCCTGCTGATTTGATCAAACGTCACACCGGAGGCTTCTGTAAGACTAGTCGTCGGATGCTTCTCCACCCATTAGTTGATTTTGCTGAAGGTTTCTGCAAGTCTAGCCCTGCCGATTTGATTGAGCGCCACGCCGGAGGCTTCTGCAAGACCAGTCACCAAATGCTCCTCGGCCCATCAGTCGATTTTGCCTGAGGTTTCTACAAGTCCAATCCTGTTGTCCGTCACTAACTCGGAACCTTTATTTCTCTGCTCAGATTTTGAAATCTTGTGCGTTTTTCATCCCAGAACTGGTGTGCTTCGTATTGTTAAAATTTGGTTAGTATTGTTAAAATCTCTGAATTTCTTAGCCATCTGGGGAGAATTTTCCATGCCGTCATGCTTAGTGGATGCTGCTTACTGCCACTTTGCTTCTGCAATGGAAGCTTCTTCTTCTTTTTGGTTTGATTTTGGGCTTGCAGTGATTCAATGGTGGAATAGTTCGATTTTGGTTCATGTGTTTATGTGTTTCTTGTCTTTCGCCCCCTCTGTATTTCGATGGTGGTTTTTTTTTAACTTTCTAGATACTACTAGATTCCTGTCTTGTTCATATTTATAATAAAATATCCTTGTAATTTTGTGCATTTGACAATGCTGACTTTGGAACTGAAAATGGTATAAGCAGATCGAACTCAATTTTTTATTTAGTTTAGGGGCATTTTGGTATTTTCACATTATAATTAACGTCAATTAAAAGAATCTAACGGTGATGGTATTTTTGCATCCATTTTGAGAGTTTATGTGCATTTTTGCACCTCTAAAAAACATTTGGTGCTGTGGCACCTTAGGTAAAAGTTCATGTGCATTTTTGCACCTTTACCCCATCAATTAATTACCAAGAGCAAATTCACAAAAATTTCAAAGGCTAAGGAAAATAAAGCACCCTTTCAGTCCAAAAACAGTGTAGATGAAGCACCCTACTGAGCTTCAAGTTGGTGGTTACATGGACTTTAAGCACATTTAGCCACCTCATTTTACACCCCGGCCAAGCCCGCCTAGCAAGCCACAACTTCCAAAGCCAACAAAGGGCCGCCGGAGTGGAGGTTAGGATTGGAGGGAGAGCGGTGGGGATTGGAATGAGAGTAGAAGTGGTGAAAGAAGACACAATGGTATTATTTTGTAATTTACGGACATTTGACAAGAGTTACCCGGGTGAACATATCTATTTTTATACTCTCTCCGGTTCTAATTATAGGAACACTTTTGTAGTGTAATTTGCACTATAAAAGTCTTCCTATAATTAAGACCGGAGGTAGTATACATTAAGAGTAAAATTATCATAAAACATCTTATGGTTGAATGCACTTCAATACTTTAAAACGCTGAATAGACCTCACCTGAATTTTAAATATAGAAATTGTTTATAAAAAGTTCCCAAACACACATATTCGCTGAAATGAAACATTGATATTTCTTTTTGATTTTTACGAGTTAAATGATACGTACTCCACTTAATTATTAGTTGTTTATCTACATCAAATTCTAAAGAGAAATTGTGATCCTAAATAAATAAATATAGGTCTCTCTACGTGCTTTTGGAGTATTTAAGATTTTTTTTCCCAAAAATATCTTTTTATCATTTGCATATTTAAATTTGTTAGTGTTAATTACAAGTAAAAATTGAGATAACTAATGAGATATTTGAAAGTACGTAACTTACATTTATTATCGGGTCAAGTTTTTCTTATCATCCCTCATAATCTCTAAATCATATGAGTCCAACCAATTTAAAAAGTCACATCTCTTCTCTTCCCAATCAGCAACCCAAATAAGCTCATGAGAATAGCAGATGATGAAAAGATCCTCTTCCATTTATTATCACGTGCATGGAGTTCATTATTATTTGTACTAGAGCAACAACATTGAGATAAGTGGTGCCTCTTTCATATTCTCTTCCCGAACACCTCTTCGATCGTCTCCAACCCTTCAGGGGTAGGCAGCAGATGGCCAAGATTTCATATGGACTGGTCACTTGTCAGTGCTTCTCTATCTGGATCCAACGTTGTGCAGATGCCCCATATACAAACGGTGCGTTCCGGGCTATCCAACCAAAATAAAGCAATATTTCGTTCATTTATTTGAAGAAAAAGTCCAAGTCTTTAATAGCCACCTGAAGGAGTCAATGTAATCGGGATGAAAACCCCCACCCTCCATTTTTATGGTGTTACTGGTATAGGATAAGGTTACCATGGTTGACCTGTTATATATTAATATACACTACTACTATATCGGTTGTTTTGATTTTTCGTTTGTTTCTTAATATGGTACATATATAATATATTTATTTAATTTGATTAGATGAAGGAAATTAATTAAGTTAGTTAATATGATATGTATTTTATAAAACACTTTAATCACATTCATTAATTCCTTTCTTAATTGATTATTGATAAGGAAGCATTAATAAGGATAAATTTAAAAAATATGACATATATATATATATATATATATATATATATGTCTTATATTTAAGATTAAGATAACCTATCAAATATATTTATATTAAAAACTAGAAGAATATATGTTTTGGCCAAAACATAAGGTAAGTATCACAAATATGCACACGTTAAACAAAAAGAGTGAACCTAGCCTGTCATATAAATTGACAATTCACAACCATATGAATAGGATATCATTAATCTTGTATGTGAAGTTGGACGAACCGCATTTCCCTATCTATCCTTTGTATGGCGCTCAGCTTCTTTGGATTGTCCAGATGAAATCCTAAAACGGTTCAAATTTAATTTTTTGATCTTGTGATTAATGAAAAAATTATTTTTAAAAAAATACTAATTAAGATATTATCTTTATTTTAGATTATTTATCTATTAATTTTTTAAAAAAAAAAAAAAAAAAAAAAAAAAACAAATTAAATCTGAACAACCCAAAGGGGTTGAGTGCCCCCTTCCTATCTCCAAATGATAAACAAGGAAACACAGTCTAAAGTTGGGTCATATATGACCCCACTAGGTTCTCTTGTCAATACAATCACGGCCAATAATGTTGCTATATAGGCATGTAGCTATATACAATGGGTTGACTCTAGGTAAAGAAGTTAGTCCCCAACACATTGTGAATTAATATTTAAATTTCTGTTAAGAGAGGTGCAACATATAGCTGAAATTTTATTCAATCAAAGAGTATATAATAAATTAATAATTTAAAAGAAATATAAAGTTCTAAATATGACTTCTATAAAAATAAAATAAAATAAATGTAAATGAAATATCTTCCTAAATATAATTATTTTAAATATATGATTTATTTTATTATTGATTAAATAATATATAAAAAATGCTGCAACTAGCATGATTGTTACTATTATTATTTTATTATATTTTTTAAAAAAAATATTGCTTTAGTAGGAGAACCAAACTATAAAAGCCCTATTTTCTTCTCACACCTGCAATACCCTCCAACTCCATCCTATAGGTGCGTGTTCTGAAAAAACACTGTTTTAGTCTTCTCTTGTCAGATATATAAATTTGTCCCCCTAATCTCTCTACTAATCGCGCCTCTGTTCACTCCAGGTCCTTTCCTTTCTTCTCTCCCCTTGTCCGTTTTTTTCTGCCTTCAATGCACTGACAGATTATCTTGTCAATCATTTTGTTGTTCCCTCTTCCTTTACTAATAGTATTATAATCTTCCTTGTCTTGTCAATCGATTCTGCTTACCTTATTTAGTACCATCTTTCCTTTTTTTTCCCTCCTCTCTCACACCAATTTCTTTTCTGGATCTTCGCTACAGTAGGACTGTGCGTGCCTAAATCCTCCATGACCCCACCTTGTAATAGTGTGTGTCTTTCATTCAATCATTCCATTCAAGGTTTTCTTCCTCCTTTCAAACTTTGTTGGGGAAACTCACGTTTTTTTTCCACCTGTTTTAATTTATGGATTATTCTTGCTTTTTAGTTGGCAGCCTTCAATCTTTTTTTTCTTTTTTCTTTTTTTAAAATGCGTGATATCAAACTCCTCATAACATAAATATATACACATACCAGTATGATAGGTAGTAGATCTCTTCCCATCATTTTCTTTTTTATTATTTCTCATCAGCTTATTTATATCGTTGATTAGAAAGATAAGAGAAAAATCAAAGTAATATTATGATTTTTCATATTGATTGGACTAATATGATTTAAAAAAGATGAGAGAAACCCAACCCATACATATATAATATGATAATATATGTCTTCTACATTGTTGCTTTCTTTTCAGCCAATCAAGCGTGTAAATATGCTTTCATATATATGTATATATATATGTTAAACTTAAATTTTCTGCCCCATTTAAACATTTTTTTTATTCTCAGATAAATATTATACTAGTTGGATCAATAGGAGAGAATGAGTATATGCAGTATTAGTTTTAAAGGGGAGTTTTAAAAAATTAGAGTATTTAGCTTTAGAATAATCTTCTAAGGTAACTTTTGTTGTCTAATATATTAATAGGCATATGTTGGTGTGATTTATAAACTAGATCTCATTGAGGGCTTGAGAGTAACTCTTATGTTTATTTATGCACCAATGAATAATAGATAACTCTGAATATTTTTTCATATACTTGTGAATGACCATCTTTTTTTTTTATTTAAAAAAAAGACCGAATTATATGAATATGTGTATGTATTGTAACTTAAAATTTTATATAAATGAAAACATGATTTATTGTACCTTATATCTTAATTATGTTATTAGTAATTGAAAATATATCTGTCATAGTGGTTGCATTTGTAATGGATTGGAGTGGGGAGTAATTTGTATGTTGTGATCTTTTACGACTTGATATGCTATCATTCGATGTATAGTGGATGATACTTATCAGGGCCTCTTCTTTCATGTTTTACTTTGGCAAGTATTACATTGGAGCTGTGGGACATGTAACACCTCTTTAATTATGCTTTTTAAGAAGGAGAGTCATAGTCTAGACTTCAGCTCTACACATTTAGCCTAATGTATCTTAAGAACTAACGAGTTTGGAACAATCAAGTCAAATAGATGGTTTCCACTAGACTATATGTTAGCCTATAACTCCAATCAGCGGTATAAGGATAGATGATGGTATAAGGCTAGTTGCATAGTGCATATTGCATAATTATATATTACATGTTGTGATGAAAATAGAGATTGACACGTGTTTTTAATTTGAATTTCTTTTATATGAGGATTGTGATATATGCAAATCACTACAAAAAAACGTAGCGTTTGTCGCGGTGCGCTTAGCGGTCAAGAAAAAACCGCTACAAATTAACAAATTAGTAGCGGTTTAAACCCAAACCACAACAAATTAGTAATGGAAGCATTGCCGCCAAAATGCTTTGACCATTTTGCTTCGCTTTTTGTCACGGTTCACAAAACCCAATGCTACAAATATGGCGCGGCCTTTGGCGCGTTATGGCGAAGTCCGTCGCGGTTTTTTCGTAGCGGTTATGTCAAAATAACCGCTACCAAATCACGAAACGACACACCTTTGTCACGGTTAGAAGAAAGCGACACGTTGACCGCGTCAAAACTTCAAATTTGATAGCGGTTCTCACAATAACCGCTACAAACTTTATTCTATAAATAGCCAATTCCATCCGTACAACAATTATAATGTTCAAAAATATTCTAAATCTGGCTTTGTCGCTGAAAGAGCAGTCTTGGCTTTGTTCTAAAAAACAGAAGACGGGCATATATCGGCAAAGCACCGATCTCGAGAGATGAGTGGTGCAGATATTTGTTTGTCTTCTCATCGTTCAAGCCGAGAAGGTTCCTTCGGTGACAATCCAGATTCGATATTCTATTGACCGAAGATTTTTACTCCTCTAAATATGTCTAACATGCCATGGAGATTGGATCCATTATAACCACCGTTGTTTCTGTTAAAATATCTCTGATCAAAATGAGTCAGTGAGTTTTTCTTGGAACATCGGTGGCTATAATGAATCCGAATCTTCAGTAAACTTATTATTCCTAAATTTTATTATTCCTAAATTTATTAAGATCGACTCTTTTAGGGAAATTTCAATAAACCTGTTATTCCTGATTTTAAAAAAACAATTGAGAATATATTTTTTGGAATAAGGAAAAATTTCAATCTAATTAGTTTATTGTTAAACTACTTAGTTTGGATTTTTTTTAAAAAAAAATTTATTAAATTAGTAGCGGTTACACAAATCACCGCTACAGATTAATTATTTTGTAGCGGTTCAATAAAGACCGCTACCCCAACCGCGACAATTCTTTCACATTTGAGAAAAGAGAAAGTAGTTGAACCCCCGAAAAGGCCTATTAGAGGTAGTAGTAATAGAGGAGGCCGTAGGAGAGGGCATGGGCCTTTAAATGTCTCCGTTCAGCCCCTCCGGATAAATGTCTCCCTTCAGCCCCCCTCGGATAAATGTCCCCCTTGACCCCCTCGATAAATGTCCACCCACGCGGCCCCCTCGGGTTGGGAATGAGTTTGATGTGCTCTTTGAAAATGACCAAATCCCAAACCCTGAGACCCTACAAGAGACCATAGGTGGACAATGAGGCGCAAGTCTGTCGCTTGAGGACATCCTCAATGGTGATGATGACGAGATCGAGATTGAGATTCCCATAGCGGAGGCGGAGCGGTTTCTCAACGAGGACAACAAGCGGGAACAAGGGTACCCCGACCGTCGTCTTCTCGTTCCACCGGATTTACGGTGGATATCGAAGGTAAGTATAAGTAGTTTATTGGCAAAAAATAAAATTTAAATTCCTGACGTGTGAAAATTTATGTAAGTACAATACAACAATTTTTTTTATAATTGTGCAGATGAATATGGGAACATCAGTAGGAAGACGCTGGATGTTCACACCCTTAGTCAGGAGAACGGCTACCGCATGATAGTCCCCGGAACACGGACACGGACCGGCCGATCGCGTGGTGGTCACACGTTGAACCGATACGTCACAATTTGGCGGGAATTGGGTATGGTTCCCGATCTTTTTCCCAGTGGAAAAAGATCCCGAAGGAGACCAAGGACAAGGCGTTTTAGGACGCTATGTAAATTGTGGTTAATTTAGTTATCTGTTTCTTAATTAATTATTACTTAATTACTAATTATTTTATGATATAGAATAAGTTTAAAGCTGCGAGCCAACGCAAAGAGGTATGTAAAGTTGAAAATGGGAGAAGCGTGGAAGAGTCGGAGGGCCGCCTCTACACCCGGGTGGGAATGGAGATTAGACTATGCCTCCGCAAAGAATCGATGGAGAACGTCCCCGACGGGCGTGGACCCAAATCACTGGGCGCTTTTGTCCAATATAGGAGAAGTACAGAGGCACAGTACGTTTTTTTAATTAATCATAGTTCTATTTTTTTCTATGAGGGTATTGTATAATTACTCATTTATTTTGTTGGCTCTATCCCGGAGGAACACCGGATCTAGGGCGCTCAAAGGATCAATCACACGGGTGGATCCAAGACGTTTGGTTTGTGACCTACGGTGAGATGGTATGTTAAAAGTTAAATTAATTTTATGTTTAATTGATTATTGTTTTGTTTTGGAAATAACAAAGTTTATACTCTTTTAACTCTTTCAAAGAAGAGAAGGCTCGACAGGAGGGTGGTCAGACGGACTATGGGCAGTTGTGGAAACGCACACATAGACACCGTGATGGGACTCCGATCTCTGAGGCAGCAGAGGAGATAATAGTAAGTTACAAAAAACTAATTAAATAGTTAATGTTGGATATTAAAATTTAATAAAATTGATTGATTAATTTTTATGAAATATATGCGTCGGAAGCTGGATTGACGAGCCGGCAAGAGATACGCCGTCGCACCCGAGTCACGGGGTTTTGTTGATCCTACGACCACATTGAAAGGCGATGTGGGCCCGCTTGAGCATCCCGGCGTGTTAGGGGCTTTGGGCTAGGCGCGGAGCCCAAGCATGGTGCACGTAAGGACTCTCCTCACCGGGAGCGCCGGCTCGAGCGAGGCCACCACCGCAGGCGGTTGATGCGATGATTGCCGACGGGTTCGCGAGCAGCTTGACGGGAAAGTTGTCGAGCAAGTTCTTTGCAGAGAGGCGAGAAATGAGGCTAGGACTAGGCGCGTGCAGAGGGTCTCAACAATTGGTTTGCTAATCGAGGACTAGCCGGAAGTCTTGCGGGGCCTTGTCGAGTTGCTACCGAACATACGGTTTCCATCTCCGAGCCTCCCCCTCCGTTCATCTTCGAGGATTCCCCCACGCTCCACCGCCTCCCCCCCCCCGTCCGATGTTGCCGCCGATCAAGATGAGGGGGTTGTTACCCTCGGGCGCATCTTTTCGCGATGCTTTTGGTGTTCAAGATGACAACTTCACAAATGTGAAGTGCGGGGTCCTAAACCGCTTTTCTACGGGAATGAAGCGGCTCGGGAATTTTTCAGCCTCATGGATGAGAGCGATCGTCCTTTGTATCAAGGTTTTAAATACTCAAAATTATCCTTTCGATCAAATTGTACCATATCAAGTGCATGTGTGGGATCACCGATAAGGCGATGTCTATGTTCTTTGGAATTACTACGAGATGCTTTCCGACGTGGACATTCCCACAACCTTCTACGAGGCCAAGAAGATAATCAACAGATTAGGATTGGACTACGAAAAAATCGATGCCTGGCCCAACGACTGCATACTTTATTGGGGGAAGGACGCTCGGAGGGAGACTTGTAAGAAGTGTCACACTTCGAGGTTCGGGACTGTTCGGAAAGGGAAAAAGCGAAGAAGAAACCCGCAAAGATTCTAAGGTACTTTCCTTTAAAACCTCGCTTACAAAGATTGTTTATGTCGTCTAAGACAGCTAAGCATATGAGGTGACATGAAGCCGACAAGAACGAAGATGGTAAACTCAGACATCCACGAGATGGTGAAGCGTGGAAAGTGTTCGACTCAGACTTTCCTGATTTCGCGGCGGACCCTAGAAATGTTCGTCTTGCTTTGACGACCGATGGTTTCAATCCGTTTGGGAATCTTAGCACAAGTTATAGTATATGGCCGTTGTTTTGATACCTTACAACTTGCCCCCTTGGATGTGTATGAAACAAAGCTCCTTCATTATGTCATTGATCATTCCAGGCAAAAAGGCACCGGGAAATGACATCGATGTGTATCTACAACCGCCGATCAATGAGTTGGTGGAGTTGTGGAATGTAGGCGTGGAGACGTATGGACGCGCACGAGAAGACACCGTTCAACTTGCATGCGGCGTTGATATGGACTATCGTGACTTCCTGAAGCGGGAACATTATCCGGGTGGAATGTGTATACCGGTCTTGCGTGTCCGGCTTGCAATTTTGACTCCGACTCAGTGCGCCTTCCCCACAGTCGTAAGTGGTGCTTCATGGGTCATCGGAGGTTTCTCGATCGTACGCACAGGTTTAGGTTGCAACGCAATCGTTTCAATGGGCAAGTAGAAAAAAGAGGACCTCCTTGCATATTATCCGGTGCAGAGATCATAGAGCAGATTGTGGATGTTGATTTTGAGTATGGGAAAAAAGACGATCCAGCAAAGACAAGGACAAAGACGGTCAGGGCTTCTGGTTTCAGGACCCAACAATGGCGGAAGATAAGTGTATTCTTCGCTCTTCCGTATTGGAAAGATAATTTGCTCCAACACAGTCTGGATGTCATGCACATTGAAAAGAATGTGTGCGACAATATGTTGCACACGATTATGAACGAACCAGGCAAGTCAAAAGATCATCTTCAAGCGAGGAAAGATTTACAGGAGATGGGGGTTCGTGCAGACGTGTGGCCGGATGAGCATGGCAGATTTCAACCGGCAAAATTCACCCTGACAAAACCGAATATGGAAATCTTCCTCGCCACTTTAAAGAAAATAAAAGTTCCTAACGGGTATTCAAGCAACATTTCACGATGTGTGGACGTACATGCTCGAAAGGTTCTTTGGGTGAAGAGTCATGACTCACATGTGCTTATGCGCCAGATTACTTCGCCGCCATAAAAAAAATACACTTGCCTCTCGATGTGTCGATCGTTTTGGTCGAGCTTTATACTTTCTTTCGGAAGTTGTGTTCCAAGGTGTTGATCGTGGAGGAGCTCGACCAGTACCGCAATGACAAATCATTCTTACGATGTGCCATTTAGAGATGATCTTTCCTCCTTCATTTTTCACGGTCATGGTTCGCTGACAAGTACACCTTGTTCACGAAACAAAGCTTTCTGGCCCAGTTCACTACCGATGGATGTATCCTATTGAGAGGTACTCTTTTAAAATTAATTACTTCAATATTATATTACTTCCTAGTCGCATGTTTAACCATTGATGTATCGACATCTTTCCTCATTACTTTATAGGTTTCTTGGGAAACTAAAATCTTACGTGAGGAATAAGGCGTGGTCTGAAGGTTCAATAGCAGAAGGTTATCTTGGGGATGAGGTCTTGTATTTTTGTTCCAAGTACTTTGATGACATTGAGACGTCATTCAACCGACCGCCTCATGTGGACGATTGTCCCGAGCGAGCGAGTCATCAACTTCGAGTTGTTATTCCCTCGTGTTGGTAAACCAGTTGGCGGATGTGAGAACTTCAAACTCACGGCACTTGAGAAGTTTCAAGCACATAGACATGTCTTGATCAATTGCACTCAAGTTGAACCGTACCTTCAGTAAGGATTGCACACAGATATATATATATATATATATATGTTATCCTATATGTTTCCTAACATTTTATAGGCACATTTCTTACTCGTCATCGCATGTTTAATTACGGGAATTCGGGAGTCATGTGAAGCGTCGGCTAAGGATCCGCATACGACATCTCCGAAATTGATAGAAAGGTCCACAGAGAATTCTGGGTTGGTTTAGGAGGAGAATATTGAATGACCACAACCCTCACTCACAAGCATTCAGAGCTCTCGCAATCGGCCCGCTTGACCACGCCTAAAGATTTACGGCATACAATGTCAATGGCTTCAAGTTTTGCACGATTTCACGAGATCAGGGATTGCTGACCCAAAACTCGGGTGTATATGGCACATTTGGGACGAGGAGTTATGCGAGCAGCAGTGACGGGAACATGCAGTTCGGTGACGTTCCGTATTATGGAAAGCTGGTTGATGTGGTCAGGATAACTTACCAAGGCCTTTTCTCTGTGACGCGGTTCAAGTGTTTGTGGGCGAATACGACAACATCCCGGGGACTCACAACTGACGACTTAGGCATCACATCAGTGAATTTCTCCCGGCCTATTAACACCGGTCGGCCCGAAGATGACGAACCGTATATTCTTGCCTCGAGGCCCATCGGGTTTATTATGTCGTCGATGAGAGGCGGGGTTGGAATATGGTGGTTCATTTAAAGCCTCGGGACCTTTACGACATGGGCGATGGTGAGAATGTCGCGTACGATTGTGAGCCGCTCCGGCTGCCCGGTTTCAAAACTTTTTCCCAGACGGCGATGACACTTTACCTATAGTTCGGTACGTTTTTTAATATACGCAGTATGAAAATTAAAAATAGCATTTCACAAAAGTTTTATATATGTCTTATTCCATATCCAACTCACACGTAACTTTTTATAAAAACTTTCTTTGTAGGGATCTTGTGAAGATTGAGAAGAAAAATTATCACTACTCTTCATTTTCCTTTTGTTTTTTAAAAAAACCCCAAAAAAAAATTGTAGCGGTTAATAACCGCCACTAATAACAAAAAAACCGTTGCAAAATGAAACCGCTACAAAAAATAAACAAAACTCGTGACTAAAATAAACCGCTACCAAAAACCGACACCTTAACCGCTACAAATTGATGCGCCGAGATCAAAATAAATACCCCACCAAACCACATTCAATATGCTTCAGTTCTCTTTTCTACACGCGTTTTCTCCTTTTTTTTCTCTCATATTTTTGCGTTTTCTCAACGAGAGGTGTTTGAATGAGGTAAGTGTCACTCACTTGATAAAATCTAGTGATTATCGAAATATTTGTTTTTTGTTCTATCCGGTTGATATTAACTTCTCTTATTTTACAGTGGATTTTGTCGATTTTTAACTTTTTTCCTACTTTCACATACTTATTCTTCGATCTACTTTCCCACTTTTTTTCTATAATTCGTTTTATATTAATGAACTCATAAAAATTTCTTATTATACTCATATATTCTTTTTGTTTTACATATCTATAGTAATCTTATACAATCAAATATCATATTTTAATATCATTTATTTTTAATAAAAATATAAATGATTAATAAGAATGGTTAAAAATCTTTTTTTTTTTCAATTTCATTCATTTGTAGCGGTTACATAACCGCTACAAATAACAAAATACCGAGGCGCCAAAAAAGTTTTCAAACAAATAACGTCAATTGTTGTAGTGGTTCTTTAACCGCTACAAATATAAAAATAAAAATAGCAAGCAAAATTTTTTTAAAAAAATAATGACCGGAATTATTTGTAGCGGTTTTCGACCGCTACAAATATTTTGGCGGTAAAATTTTTTCCCAAATATTTTGGAATATTTAGTAACGGATATATAACCGCGACAAAATTTATTCATTTTGTCGCGGTTTTTGTACCACGACTATTGTGCAAATAAGCTTTCAATTTGGCCTTATATAGTGGCGGTCAACTAAAACCGCTACAATTACAGTAGTAGTTTATGTGGTTGTAGTAGCAGTTTTTTTTTTAACCGCTACAAATGTGTTTGTTTTGGTCGATTTTGTAATGGTTTTTGTAACCGTGACAAATGTTGTTTTTGTCGCTAAAACCGCTTACAAATGCGCGATTTTAACCGCTACTAATGACCCACTTTTTTATAGTGAATATACATGTAATCAATTTTAAATCATATGTTGTTTGGTTGTGTGTAATTAAAACTTTCAGTAGTTATTGAGACATAGAATCTCATCCAATTATATTAACATTTTTCAGGTGAATGTTCCGTAATAAGCAAGGGAGGCACCTATGAAGCGAAACTCAAAGGCTCTATTGAGCTCCTCATGCGCCTTAGCTTTATGCCACATTATTTTTAATTGCTATTGACACTAGGATTATTTTTCATCTTAAAATATTTCGGTTGATAAATATTTGTTTAAAACTAAACCCTTGATGTAACATTTGAAAGTATTAAGTAAATCTTGTTCAAGTTTTGTTGTGATAGAGTCCCTAAACTCAGAAGTGACATGTGTAACAGATTGAAATTTAAGTAAATATGTCTTTTTGGATGAGGTGTTACAAGAGGTCCACATTTAATGCTTAAATAGAATTACCTTTTTTATGATTTGTTTGTTTAAAATATGCGGTCTAAAAAGTAAACTTTTACGATTTTTTCGATTATGAGGTCTTAAAAGTAAGACTTTTGAGACCGCTTTGTTTGAAATATGAGGTCTTTTAAGACGTACCGGTTGTTTAAAATATAAAGCCTTAAAAATCAAATAAGACTTTTTAATACCGGTTTTTTAAAATATGAGGTTTTAAAAGTAAGACTTTTAAGATTGGTTGTTTAAAATATGAAGTTCTAAAAGTCAAGTAAGATTTTTAAGACCAATTTCTTAAAATATGAGGTCTTAAAAGTAGTTTTATGAACCGTTGTTTCAAAAACATGTTTTAAAAATAGTTTTTAGACCTTATATTTTTAAAACTGGTCTTAAAAGTTAGACCCCATATTTTGTACTTTGAGAGTATTAATTCATTTTAGATCTGATATTTATAACACCGGTCTTTTTTCGTGTTTTTTCACATATCTATTCTATTTCTTTCTCTTACCCCCATTCAATATACACATAAACTAAAAGAAGATTTAAGCTACAAGCTTTAAACAACCTAATTTGAGTTATAAATTGAATTATTGGAAACGAACATACAAATTAATCAATTATTGAAAATGAATATAATGTCAACAATATTCTAATTCAATTGGGATCTAATAGCTATTATTCATTACAAATCACAACATTATATTTCAATGGCTTCAAATAAAGAATACATACATTATGAAAAACATAAGACCTAAACTCACTATTGTTTTAAGAGCTCATGAATGAATTCATAACTTCTTTTGTGGATGAACTCAATATCTTTTTCAGGAAAGGGATAAATAAAATCAAGCATCTTGTATGTTTCTTACACTACAAAAAAAATCGTGAATTGCGACAGAATTTTTTCATCACAAAATAAGGATTTTCCGTCGCAAAACGCGTTTGCAACGGAATTTGCAACGGATTTGGTCCGCCGCAAATGTGACGGAAATTTGGTCCGTCGCAAATTTTGAATTTTACTGACGGAATCATAATTCCGTCGCAAATACCATAGGATTTCAAATCCATCGCAAATCCCATTCAAATCCATCGCAAAATTTAATTTTTTTAAAAAAAAAATTATTAAAAAAAAAATGAAAAATCATTTTAAAAAATATAAAAATTCATAATCATATCATCAATATATTATTTAAATTTTATTTGAAAATCATCATTTTTTTAACTTTAACTAACAGCTACAAAATCATATCATCATTACATTATTTAATTATTAACACGAGATATTAGTCAATATTAGAAGTAATTAAGTTTTAATACATATAAAAAAAAAAATAGGAGTAATTAAGTTTTAATACGTATAAAAAAAATAGGAGTAATTAAGTTTTAATACATATAAAAAAATTTGTAGCATTATATAGTCAATATTATATAATGCTACAAATACGTGATCACCCCTGTTAGATTCAATAACTAATACTTGCACCAAGAACAAGGCTAAGATTGCAAAAGTTGCTGCTGCCAGACATAAAATTCCTAACTACAATAGAATGCGGACAAAATAATTTGGACCCAAGAGTAAGCCTTGAACAATTTTCTCTTAATACTTGATGGCTTTTTTATATTTTACCTAATAATCAAGCAACTGCTCCAAGATTCAAAACCACATGTTTTTCACATCAAGAAAGGAGAAACATAGAGTCAAAAATTAAACCAGAAATTAGTATTATACCTAAGAATCTCAATAATAGGGTCAAAACAAAAGGAGAGATTAATATTGATAGCATAGGGTCAAAAATTAAACCATAAAATTTTTTTTTTTAAAAAAAAAACTCCACTACATATAATCAAAGTATTATACCAAAGAATCTCAATCAAGTATATAAACTACAAGCAAACATGTCCATTAGCAACTATCTAACAATATATGATAAAAAAAATTGGAAAAAAAAAAATCAAACTTACCTGGCAAACCCAAGAACTACAGAGACCGGAAGGGGCGGCGATGGAGACCGGGGCGGTAGAGGCGGCACAGGAGGTGGAGGATGGACAGTGAAGAGGGAAAACGAAGAGCCAGGGAGGGAGGAATTGTGAAAGTGAAGGAGGAAGACGAGGTTAGGAAATTATAAATGAGTTTGCGACGGAAACCCAATTCCGTCACAAAATTGATTTTTTTAAAAAAAAAATTATTAATTTTGCGATAGAAATCCATTTTCGTCACAAAATTATTTTTTTTTTTCAAAAAATTATTAATTTTGGATTTCCGTTGTAAAATTATTTTTTCAAAAAAAATTATTACTTTTGCGATGGAAATCTAATTCCGTCGCAAACATTATTATTTTGCGATGGAATTTAAATTCCGTCACAAATACTCCTAAATTTGCGACGGAAAAAATTTCGTCGCTATTATCAGCTGTTTTCTAGTAGTGTTATGAGAGGTTTCCAATTGAATTATCTAGAGCTGCAACATAATGCACAAAGTAAAATTGTCCATAAAAATCATTAAAATTTGAAAATAACTCCATTTTTTGCCTGTAAGATATCAAAATATCACTCATTTTATATATAATATAATCATAGAAGAAAGCCAAAAAAAAAATATTTGGGAAGCCCTCCATTTTTGGGGGCAGAATGGGGGGCACATCAGGTACCCCAAAACCTTTGTTACAGTGATCAGTTTCAATTATATGTTGTATCATCAAGAAAACAAATGTAGACTACTTACAGCAAGAAAATCAACATCCACTGTGAGAAGAAGAGGCTTGAATATTTGTCGGCCAGCTCAGCCGTAGGTTCATGCAATGTCTTTACAAGGATTATACCATGATGCTATAAAAATTACCACCACCTATATATATTGAATAAATCTTCTTGTCAGAGATATAGATAACGAAATTGTTGTGGCTATTAAAATAAATAAAATTAAAGATTTTAGTGTATGTATATATATAAACATACTATCTGTCCCTGCTGGCTGGCTCATAAAAGGTTAGGTAGTTAGTGGAGACTTATTTTCAGAAGCATAATCCTATTCCGCAGCAAAGTAAATTATGATCAGAAGCAACATTTAGGCAAAGCACTGAAGACTTGTTCACCTTGATTTACAACAAGAATCACATTTTTACATAATTTGACAGTTTCTCAGTCAATCACACCCACCCCCATCATTTTCAGAGAGGATGAGATGAAAAGGCCTCAAGACTCAAGTGAGTCATGCTCTACCAATCAGTCTGCCTCCATTGATTTGAGTCCCAAATACAAAATAATATTAAAGAACTATTAAACCATGTTATCGTTATATATAACTGTCCATGTTCCTTTGCCTTCCCTTCTTTTAAAATTAAGGGGAAAAATTGCCAAAAAAAACACATTATCATTAAGGAAATATAGTAAATTCCGGCCTATAGTATAAGTTCCCGGCCCCAGGAAGCTAACCTTCGCAGATGCATTCAATGAGAAGGAAGAGCCGCTCTTGTCAAAATTCCAAATTTTTGTCTGAAGACCTGACAGATTTTCTCTCAGTTGCTGGTTCTCTTGCAACAGAATATTCCTGCACTCATCCAACTCTGCCACCTGCCAAACTTTGTTTTTAATTTCCATATCAGCCAAATAACAGGAGTAGTTAAAAACTGCAGCATTTTATCACTACGATTTTACGATTTGCCCTCTTGATTTTTTTTTTTTTCATTAAAACGATTTTACTAATTTTCCAAACGCTTTTTTAAGTTTTTACGATTTTTTTTACGATTTTATTACGTTACACAAAAAATTTTTCATTCTTCTTCCGTTGGGATAAAATCTACTCTTTTTCTTAATAATAATGATTAAACAAACGTAACACAGGTTTGCCGTGGAATGGCCACGGCCAAATAACAGTTTGTGAGTGAATGCAAGTAGCAGTGAAACCAATGCAGCAATGCTTGCCACTGACTAGGATGAAATCCTTCTATTCCATGCCACCACAGCTATTTTGGTTGTGGTGAAATTAAAGATGGCCAAATATAATATAGCCTATGGCATAAAATAATGCATTGATTCCAAAGCAAAGTACAAATACGAAATGAATAATTACATAAATTAGCCAAGCTTTTTTTTAGAACAAGGCGAACAAACAACTAATGCATAATTTCATCCCCATGCAGGTCAACATCTCCTAGGCTAACAAAACTAACCCAAGCAGTTCTTGCCATAGCTACAAATATATGTTAAAACAAGATACAGGGAAAACCACAGCGACAATGCATGCAAACTGATCAGTCGTGGCATCAAATACTTGCCACACAAATAAAAGAAGTCACTTCTTGTTGTCTGACCAGATATCTTTCGATGTAGAAAAATAACCAAAGTGGCCAGAATGGGGAAAATCTGAATTGAATAGCCTCAAGAATATAAGAATATGTGACCATTATACATGGTTATTAAAACCAAACCGGAAACCGGCGAACCGGCCATGAAACCGATCCGGTCTACCATAGAAACTGGTCCCCCCCCCCCTAAACGTTGATTGAAGCTGCCCTTGTTCGAAAGTTCTGACATGGCCGGAAAAATAGAAGTGGAAAGGGAGAGAGATGGACAGAGTCCGACAGCCAAATCGACGTCCTTCAATGCTCAGATTCGATGAGGAGGGAGGCCACTGGATATCGACGATGGCAGATGCACCGAGGTGCTGATCGATGGCGGACAACTGGTGAGACTAGACAGGTAGAGAGAAGAGGGAGAAAGACCAACAGAGGCTACGATTGACGGAGATGAAACTCAGTCTTCATTGATCCAAAACATCCAAGATGGCTTAGCAGTGAACTAGCGTGGGTGCAATGGCGAATCTTGGGATAAATGTTTGGGGTGGCCAAATGTATACTCATTAACTAATTAAGGAAAAAAATATTTTGGGGGTCTAAATGTATAAATTTTTGTAACAAATATATAAATTTTTGGGTCAAATGTATAATTTTTTTATTAAAAAAATTCATTTTATATCAAATATTTAAGATATTTTTTTTTTTTTTTTTGCCATGGTCTTCCCTAGCTCATGAGAAGCTCCGCCACTGCGTGGGTTGTTTTTGGCAGAAGCTATAGGTTATGAACTTATGGGTAAAAATGACAAGGAAAATGCACAGCTACCTAGTTAGCTGTGAGCTAAAGACGGGAAAACATGACAACAAAGAGGTCATACTATTCATATAGTCATATCACACAACTTTCACGCTTTCCAAAATCATTTAAATATGACATGGATTCTTTTTAATATAATTTCATATTAAAAACTTGAAATCTTTACTTTCTTACCAGTTTGACCCACTAAACCCAATATCCCGACCAGTTCACTGACCTATCCGGTTTTAATAACCTTAATTATAGGTACAACTATTATATACCACTCTAATCCTATTTATAAGTTCATTTTGATCAAATCTCACATACCAAGGAGAGGTAGCTAACTCAATTATTATAGGGTAAATTTCCACATTTTCCCTAATTTATGATTGGACATTTTTCAACTATTTATTCTCTCTCTATCTTCATAAGTATAATGAATATGGTTAAAATTTTCACAATCTCATTTATTACATGAAACTTAAGACCACATTTTTTGTTCAAAATATATAAACTAATAAATATGACCTATGTAAGTAGGGTTTATTCATGTAAATACACAAGGTACATACCTGCAATTTTAGCCTACTGATACCATCATTCAGGTGTGAAACAGTTTCTTTGGTTGACTGATCACTATCAGCATGATAAACCCACGGCATAGCTCTGATAAGTGACGATTTCACAGGATTCTCTTAGGCTGCATGACTATCGTCAGTAAATTATAATGGCAAATTGTTACAATTACGTACATAGAACCCCCAAAAAAAAAAAACGACAGAATCAATCCATGATGAAATTCCATCATGATTTTTTAAAAATAATTAGCAACGGAATTTCGTCAGTAATACATTATCTTTTATTTATATGCTCCTTAAATTTTATTCCTTCTGTGAAAATAAATCTCCAAATCAAGTTATGAACAAATAATTTCTAACGTATGTGGCGATAATTTTATCATTTTTAAGTTTCTACATGTAAATATTTTAATTAAATTATTTTATTTTTCATCAAAAAAAATTAAACTCAATTATTATATTTCATGCAGTATGTTATATTTTTAATCACACAAAATAATAAATTAGTGACGAAATCTAGAAACAAAACTTTAAAATTCCATCACGGGTTTCACGATCCCTGAATAATTAATAACCAAATTCCGTCTTATAGACGAAATTTATTACTACCTCCCGTTCTAATTATAAAATCTAGTTGATTTTTTTTGGAGAAATTAAAGAAGCTAAATAAGATACTTAATTATTTCATATGTTGTATATCCTTAAATTATTTTGATCAAAAAAACATATCCTTAGATTATATATTAGTTTATTAGTCAAACTAATTAGTTTAAAAAAAATACTTTAAAGTAATTTAATTAGTTTTCTTAATCTATCCAAAAAAATCAACTAGTCTTATAATTAGGAATAGGAAAGTAGTTACTAAAATCCATTACTAACTTGCTGTTTTGTTTATATGCTCCATAAATTTTATTTCTCCTGTGCAAATAAATCCCTAAACTCAAGTTACCATACAAATAGTTTCTAAATTATGTGCAAATAATTGTATTATTGGATTTACATAATATTAAACAAAACATTGGCAAGGAGTTGCAACAATGTACAAGTTAAGCGAGATTATTATCAAATATATAAGAAAAAATTGAATTTTTTGTTTTTGTTTTTTTGAGATTAAGAAAGCTACTTAAATTACTTTAAAGTTTTTTTGAGTTAAGTAGCAAATTTGCTCTAGGAAAGTTTTTTCAAGAAAGAATGTTGTTCTAAGTTTTTTTGTCTCAATGTTGTCCCAAAAGTTTGAAAACATAGAAATGTTTTTCCATTTCCGTTAGAAAGTTTACTGTCAATATCAATTTTTTGACAACCAACACTATTTTTTTTTTTTTACAAAATAGGGCAATTTTGTGATATTTTGAAACTTTTAAGGATAACATTGTGAAAAAAAAATTAGGACAACATTGCTTCCGGCTTTTTTACTTCCGAGGTATATTTGCTACTTACCCTTTTTTTTTTTTTTTTCTCAAACTAATTAGTTTGAGTAATAAACTCCGATATATAATTTAAAGATATACAATATATGATATAATTAAATAATTTAATTAACGTGCTTAATTCTTAAAAAAGTTAACAATATCATATATTTAAAAAAAGAAGCTAATTTATAGTAATGGATATGCATTATAAAGCAGAAATTTTGAAAAAAGAACCAAAAGAAAAAGAAATAACACTTTACCCATATTGCTATAATCTCTATATGAACAGTAATTTCCAAATGACGCCACGTTGAGACGGTGGCGTGGTCCCATGAACATGAACATGAACGATCCATCATTATCGTCTTCTTCACCAAAGCTTCCTCAGATCACTTTCCCGCACAAAGAGCCCGTGAAATCCATAAGGAACTCGCCGGGGAAGCCTCACCGCCGCCACCACTTCAAGTTCCGGCGACTTCGCATCCATCACCAAGAACTTCGATTCTCCTTTATTCTCATCGTGCACGTACGTCACCACATACCCATCGTCTTCATCTGCTTCTGGATCCTCTGCATCTCTCGCCACGAAAAATGGCTCTCCGCCGTAGCATCCTTCTCCGAACATTCTGCAACCGACCGTACAGTCGCGTCTCTCTTCTCCTCTCGACACGTCCAGCTTCACCACCCCTGAAATTTTCGGCATCGGATCTCCGACCGCCGCGTACACGAACTTGTTCTTCTTTCCTAAATAGGCTTGATTAATCACTGCGAAGTCCAAATTTCTCACTGAAATTGGTTGTCTTGTCACAATCCCTGTTTTTAAATCGATCCTTACTTTCTCTACCATTGCGTGAACTAGCTCCATTCTCTCTAGCGTGTGTTCCACGGAGAGAATGTTAGGTGCTATCAGAACAATTTCGTTTCCGTCTTCACTGTCCCAAGCGTTAATGGCGTGAATGATGTTGAAACCCGGAACATCAAACCATTTTATCTGGGACTCATCTTTGGCGTACCGAGGTATCACTCCGATTCTCGAAACCTTCGACGGATCTGAACCCACCGGAGACCCGCCGGCAAGCATGTCAAGTGGATTCATCCCAATCTGTATATCGGCGAAGATGGCGTACTTTTTTGTGATGGCGAAGTCATGCAAGAAAGAGGGTCGGGTCATGGAGAAAACGGGCACGTCGGGTTGCTTGACACCGTTCGAATCAAATCGGAAGTAAGTGAGGAACGGAGGAACAGGGCCGTAACGGAAAGCAAAAGCCTCGCCGGAATCTGGATCTATTTTAGGATGTGCAGTCATGCTCATGAAAAGCTTGCCGTCAAAATCGTAACGGCCACGAGTCTCTATATCACCATTTGGTGTCACTCTGATTTCATAAGGAAGATCAGATTCTCCCAAAGCAAAAAGACGATTCCCAAACAGAGCCAAGCTCGTGTTGGCCAAACCAATACCGTTAACGGGATTGTATTGTCCCGTTAAGACTCTAGCGGCAGTGAGGGACCCACGAGCCGCAGAAGCAATAAGGCCGTTAAAACCAGAGAAAACGTTGGGAAACAGAGGATAACCGGCTTGGTTCTCAACACTGTATTTATATGTTTTAACGTATCTGCTGCAGAGTGTGGCTTTTCCGTGAGAAATGAGAATGGAGTGAAGCATGCCGTCGCCGTCGAAGAGATGGTAGGGCCCACGGGGGAGGAACTGTGGGTTAGGGCCGTTTCGGATGTAGGCGCCGTTAAGAGAAGGTGGGAGTGAGCCTTGAATGACGTCACATTCCGTTGGGGGGAGTTCGTCGACGGGAGCGAAGTTGTTGGAGAGGGCGTGTTTTGGGTCAACGGAAGGTTTGATGGGTGGATCTATGAAGTTGTTGATGATGGAGTCGAATGTGTTGAAAATCAAGGCAGGTAGAGATTGTTCTGTTGGTGGTGGTGGTGGTCTTCTTTTGATCACCCTTCTTGAAGAAGCAGCTTCTGGTTCTGATGATGAAGTCTTGTGGGTGGTGGTGGTGGAGGGTGGTGGTGAGGGAAGAGTTACGGTGGCGGGTGGGGTAGTTCTGACGGTGTGGGACTGGGGTGTGTCTTCGATTCTGACAGAGGAAATGGAGAGACGACGAGGGACATAAGGAGAGGAAGGAGAAGATAGTATAAAGGGTTTGGGGACCATGGCTGAGGAGTGAGAGAGAGTGGGGAAGAGAATGAAAGAAAGCTCAGAGGTAGAGAGAGAGAGAGTACGTAGGGTTATTTATGGAGGAGATGGAGAAGGAGGTGAAGCCGGATTATTTTTTTTTTTTTTCTTCTTCTTTTACATAGACGCCTGTTTCATGGAGTTCACACAATAATATACCGGTAATATAAATGGAAAAGAAATATCCATTTTGGCATATCATCATAATATATATATATACATATACACGCGCACGTAGGGTATGCATTTTTTTTGGGGTACAATAAGGCATGTTTTACTCACCGAGTGAAACGATGTGTTCATCTCCAATAATAATGGAGATGAAAACCCGACAATGCATGTGGGGGTTGGTGATTTTTTATTTTTGTTTTTTTCTGGTTAAGGTACAATTTTTTTTTTTTTTAAGTTTTTGCTTTGGAATTTAAATCTTGGTTATTACATAGGTTAAATATGACTGTTAATTAACTAAATACATTAAACTGACAAGCTAAGTCTCCTTGTGTCATCTTTTTTAAATTTTTGTCAGGGTATTATTGTCTCCTCAGAGCCATTCGAAATTAAGTTTGAATCTTGAGTGATTAATATGTTAACTTGATAGGTTTATATGTCATCCATTACAATTTCTATTCAAGTCAAAGTTATAAATTAGGGGAGAAATTTAAAAAAAAAATAAAAATAAAATAAAAAAAAAAACATAAAGAAGAAGAAGCATCTCATTAATTATCTCGTACGAAAGATTGAAGAAAGACGACGACAATGTCCCTCAACGTATCTTATATTCAATAATTGATCTTTTTCTTTGTGCTACAGCAAGTCAGCAACATTCAGATAAGTGGCGCCTCTTTGATATTCTCTTCCCGAACACCTCTTCGATTGTCCCCCACCTTCCTTTTTTTTGGTGTTATTGGCATAGGATAAGGTTACCATTGTCGACCTGTTATTAATATATATTACTTCTTTTTTTTTTTTTTTTTTGTTTCTTAATATGGTAATGCCTCTTCCAGTACTTAATATAAAATATATTAATCTAATTTGATTATATTAAAAAAGTTAATTTAGTTAGTTAATTAATATAATATGTATTATTATATATATTTTCTAAAACATCACAATCAACTTCATTAAAACGATGTGAGACCTCATTTCATATGAACCTGTATTCTTTAGATATTTTAGAATTGTCACTTATTAGCAAATCAAAATTCTGTGGCTCAAAGGCACCCATTATTTCACATCCAGTGATGGTGATTTCAAGTGTCAATTATGAAGCGTTACGTTAAGTACATGCTATCAATTAATTATTAAGTGCAAATTCACAAGAATTTCAAAGGTTAAGGAAGAAAAAGCTGGTGGTTACTTGGACTTTAAGCTCATTTTACACCTTGCGACCAAGGCTGCCTAGCAAGCTGCAACTTCGGAAGCCGACGAAGGGGGAAATGCCGCCGGAATGGAGGTCGGATTTGGAGGGAGAGGGGTGGGGATCGGAATGAGAGAAGGTATGGTGGAAGAAGACACAGTGGCATTATTTTGTAATTAACGGACATTTGACAGGTTTTACTTGGGTGAAAATGATCCATTTTTATATATATTAAGAGCAAATTAATTATCATAAAACATCTTATGGTGCTAAATACACCTCAATACTTTAAAATGCTGAATAGACCTTAACCTAAATTTTAAATATAAAAATTGTCTAAGAGTTGCCAAACAGCATACATATTCGCTAAAGTGACACCCTGATATTTTTGTGTTTTTCACTAGTTAAATGATACGTACTCCATTTAGTTGTTTATCTACGTCAATTTCTAAAGAGAAATTGTGATCCTAAATAAGTAAATGTAGGTCTCTCTACGTGCTTTTGGAGTATTAAAGATTTTTTTTCCAAAAATATCTTTTTATCATTTGCATATTTTTAATATAAATGTTCTATGCAGGTCTTTTAAATTTGTTAGTGTTAATTAGAAGTAAAATTTGAGATGACTAATATAAGATATTTGAAAGTACGTAACATACGTTTATTATCACATTCATGGAGTACATCATATTATTTCTTTGTTACGTTGTTAGCTAAATACGCCCAGGATAATTAATTAAAGTGTAACAAGGGTGGAATGAAACCTTAATAAACCAAAAAGATATTTAATTATAGTCTTATATGTAATAAGAAAAACCATGCATTTTTTATGTAAGGATTGAATAATTGTAATTAGAACATGTATATTTTAAATATTTATCCTTTTCCATGTACAAAAAGTTAATATTGCAACATATCAATGCCTCACTCTCGATATCGTCTGTTTTGGGCCCCATCACCCCTAACGGTTTTAAAATGTATCGAGATGGGAGGTATATAAACCCTTAATTATAATATGTCTTTTATTCCTCTCCCCAACCGATGTGAGACATAACACTCCACCCACCTTTAGGCCTAACTTTCTCATTGACGTATCAACCCGAGCTTGACTTTGATATCAATTTGTCACGACCTAAAATCTAAGTCCTGATCAGCGCGCAGGCTAAGCCAAATAGTTCCACTTAGCCTAGCGAGCTTTAAACAAGGTACACAGATTGAGCAAACATTTACACAACAATAACAATACTTATTGTTTGACCAAAAAAAAAAAACAATACTTATTGAACTTCTATGTACAAAAATTGCAATGAGAGAAAAAAAAAATCCACAATAATTAACTTTAGGGATGCATATGCTATCCCATTTACTAAATAACACAATGACTTTGAAACCATCATAGTAGTCATGATATCACGGAGCTCCCCAAGGCTCATCACCAATACATTACAATATACTCTATAAGTTTAATTTGCAAAGCATATTTATCAGAATCAACCTTAATAGTTGCTTTATCTGGAAAAAAAAATAGAAAGAGGCTGATTGAGTCTACCATTGACTAAGTGAAAACATAAAAGAGAAGCAAAGACACACAGAGTTTTTTGCAATAAGTTTTTCTCAAAATAATTAAAGGGAAATACACTTCTCATGTTGTTTGTAGGAGAAGTGATGTGGGTCCCACCATTTCCACATGCTTGAGTTTTTTTTTTAATAAAAAAGATGTGGGTCCCACTATTTCATATGTTGTAGGAATTTTCTTCTTCTCATGCAACATTAGAAGTGTAAACCCCATAATTAAATATGACAAAGTTCAAATGTTGAGTTGAAAACCAAAAATGAAGGTAAAGTTTCATTATCTCAATAAATTAAAAAAATAATTAAAACCAAATATTCAACCACAATATTTAAATCAACACAATCACTCAATATCAGTCCTAGTGGAGAATAACTGTCCCACCTATATTCTATTTTATATACTGTAACCACATGGTAAAGAATCACCGTCTCACCTATAATCTATTTCATATATGACATACTCACGATGAGGAATAATTGTCTCCCCAGTACATTTATATCATATGCTGTATACATATAACTTGTTGTTCATGCTCTCACCTGTTATGAACGATTGTAGAGTACTCCTTTACTCACACTAGGATTGAACACCAGTTAAGGAGTCCTCACCAGTATCGGCTACAGTTTATTTAAACATAAGATCATTACTATATATAGTTAAATTTATGTCATTAGCTAATTAAATGATGGCTTATAGTATTTAGTAATACATACCCTCTTAACATCTAATTAATAAGCATGCATAGATTCTCATGATTCCCAACTAGGCCTATATATATATATCAATTAAGGATGGATGGAGAATACCTTCCTAACAATAATGATTCTCATGATTCCCAACTAGGCCTATATATCAATTAATTAAGGATGGATGGAGAACACTTTTATAGTGTAAATTGTATTATAAAAGTGTTCCTATAATTAGAACCGGAGGTAGTAATTGAGAAGAGGCGTTCCCTCATTGTAGACTCGGATGAGAAGCAATCTACTTGTTTTTTAATCTCGAGAAGAAATGTTGATGTGGTAGTGTGGTGGCAGTAAATTGTTGGATGGAAGGAGGTTATTGAGATTGGTGGCCAATGATATAATGTAATGCAAAAGTAGCTATAAAAATCTACGTTTTGTAGAAATTTAAAGGCTAAAGTATATTTTTAATCTTTTAAGTTTATATGAAATATACTTTTGATCCCTTAACTTTATAAAGTATACTTTTAATTAGTCCTATAATTCTAATACCATTAATTTTCTTTGGAAAATGCAAACTCAAGTAATAACTGTGTAAATTTAAGTGATGACTTTGTAATTAAATGCTATTAACTTTAAATTTAAAATAGAGGTAAATTGAAGAATATATAAAATTTGCGTAATTAAATATTATCAGTCATCACTTGAGCTCGCTGAGTCAGCTTTTTCCATTAGCAACATTAACGGTGTAAGAATTTTAAGAACCAAAAGTATACTTTATAAAGTTAAAGGTCCAAAAGTATGCCTTATGTAAAACTTAAAGAACTAAAAGTATTAACCAAATTTTGGTCTTCTCGGTAATTCTATAAGATAATTTATGATATTGGGATTCCTTCATATTTACTAAATGAGACTAAATATCTTCTTATGTGTATTAATTTATTTTAAATGTTTAGATTTCAAAATATTTTATGGATTCTATTAATTGATTAAGTAATCACTAAAAGATATCTTCAATAAAAATTTAATTTATTATTGTTAAAAGTGATTGTTGGAATACTAAAAAAATCCTATGAGATATATCGTAGTGTCTTTAAAAGATTACTTTTTTTTTATAATTTGACTTTAGTTTTTTTTTTCTTATTGGGTTATCACAAATATGGATGGAATTAAATACAAAATATCAGCACTTTACAGTATATACGTACATAGTTTAAGTATTTTACATTTTACTTAATTAATTTCATGAATATATACTTTTAACTTGAAGGAATGGGGTTGGCCCAAAAAAAAAAAAACAAAAAACAAAACTTGAAGGAATGGGAATATTGATGGATGGGGAAATAATTAAACGTGCAAATTAATTAAGTTGGCATATGAGTCATAACCATCCAATGATAGTACGCACTAAGACGAAGCCTTCACTCTTTAGGCTTTGCCATTGATACGATGGTCCCTTTTATTCAACTCCTAAGCAAGCAAGTTGGATTTTTAATTTTCCCCTTTAATCAAAACAAAAATTTAAGTCGTTTTAAATGATTTTATAGAAAAAATTGGCCAAAAGTTTTTTATTGAGAAATTAATTGGTCTATAGCCCCTTAATTTAAGTTTTCGTATATAGAAAGTATCCGTGAAAGTTTTATACTTTTTTCAGACTTAGGGGACTATCGGCCAATTAAATGAATTTTGACAATTTTTCCATTTTTTTTAATTCTTCAATCCATTTAGAATATACTTGCACATTAGAATTAAAACTCAGAGAAAGTGGTCCTTCCATTATAACAACAACAACAGAAACAATATAAGAGTACACCATATATAAGTAACAATAGGAGGTCACCCATGCCAAAAGCATACACTAATAGCAGAAGCGCACCACGTATTATATATACCCCAGAAACCTACTCATCCTTCCTAATGTAGGACTCGTCGCAGTGAGACCATGACAGTGCGCACACATAAACTTTCCGGTCCATAATATAATATATATTTAGAAGAGTTGATCTTGGTTTTAATTAAAAAAATATAATTTTCATATTTATCAATATTTTCCTAATTCACCCTATTGATGCTTCCTCAATAATAATCAAGGGGAAAAGAGAATGAGGGAATTAAAAAAGATGTGAGGTATTTTGCAAAATAAATGTTATACTAATTAACTCAACTAAAATTAAGAAAGATTGCAGGTACTTTATAAAATACACGTCACATTAACCAACTCAACTAACTTTTTTAATCTAATAAAATTAAATAAATATATCTTACATTAAAGATAACAGAAATGTATGTGTGTGTGTCTATCTATATGTATGCCATCACGTCACAAACGATACGAGGACAAATTTTGAGGAGAAAGGTTTAGGTTTTGATAAGGAAATTTAGCCAATGTTTATTATCGGCTGTAACTTATGTGACAAGGCATGGTGTGCTTCAATCTCCAAAATCAAAACCCACAAAGCTTGCTCTTTTTCCGACATATCTATAGCGTAAAGCAACCAACCAAAGTACTCCCACCTCTCCTACATATATTTGGGTTTCAGATTTTTATCCCAAATACAATACATATTTTGTATATTTATTAACATGTTCTTAATTTATTCTTATTCATACCCCTCCATAATAATTAAGAAGGAAGAAGAATTAAAGAATTAAAGAAGATGACTAAGGTGTTTTAGAAAATTCATGTCATATTAACTAACTTTCTTAATCTAATCAAATTAGGTAAATATATCTTATGTTAAGGATCAGAAGAGGGTAGTATAATTATATATACACTCACACCCACTTATATATAGGTAAAATAATATTTGTGCACGGAAGGGGTGTTGAGAGGAAGAAGGAATCAACTAGTTGGATAATTAGGGCCCGTTTGGTACAAGGAAGATTTAAAGAGGGAAAGGAATTTAAAGGAGGGAAAGGAATGGAAGGGAAGATTGTGAGGGAAATTAAAAAGTTGAGTTGTTTGGTAGACATGGGAAAGTAACTTAAGTTGAGGGAAAATGAATGGTTTGGTATGAAGAATTGGGTGTTAGTTAAGTGGGAATATGAGGTGAAATACCAAAAATACCCCTAAATGGAAAAAAAAACAAATTCGCTATGCGTCTTGTTCGGCGTCGTGACCCACTATGTCGCCGCCACTCCCCCGCCTTGGACGCCACTCCTACCACCGTCGACGCCGCACCTGCCATCTTGGACACCGCCACCGTCGTCAGCTTCGAGTGTTGTATGCGACGCAATTTAATTAAAAAAATCGACCCGACAATTCTCGAGAATTCTCATTGAATTCAATGAATTCTCGAGAATTCATTTGAATTCTCGAGAATGCATTAGAGAATTCTTTGAGAATTTATATTTGAATTCTCGAGAATTATATTTGAATTCTCGGGAATCAAATGAATTCTCTAATGAATTCCCGAGAATTCAAATGAATTCTCAAGAATTCATTTGAAATAATTCTCGCGTGGAGATTGCACCGAAAATTAACGCCAATTCTCGAGAATCTTTAGGCAATTCTTGAGAATCTGGGCAATTCTCGAGAATTGGTGCTACCGTGGAGAATGGACCCTCTCATTAATGCCAATTCTCTCGCCAATTCTCGAGAATTGGTTTTCAATTCTCGAGAATTGGCGTCGGTTTTCAATTCTTTCAGTGTAGTGTGCACTCCGTTTTCCGCCTCTTCTTCTTCTTCTTCTTATTCTTCTTCTTCTTCCGCCCCCTTCTCTTCTTCCTTCTTCCTTCACTTCCTTTCATCTTTGTGCACTGATGGAGACTTTCAAACCTGCGTTAACCTTGTGTTGCGTCTCCAACTGGCCCGTCGCCAATTTCAAGTGAGAGTCCTTCGTTCAGCTCCTATCTTCAATTTCGGCTTCGTCGAGCCGTAGGGTACCCAAGATTTCTGCTATCTCTCCTTCTTGATCCCTAACGTCCCGACGACAGAACCAAAAAAAAAAAAGCTTAAGGTTTCTTTTTCATCCTTGCAACGTTGGTGTCGGGATTTGCAGAAGGAGGAGAAGACGGTGTTGGCGTCGGCCTCGACAGCAATTGCAAAGAAGATAGATGATTGAGGGAGGAGAAGATGGTCATTTGGAATTTCTTTCCTAGGGAAGATCAACTTTCCCACCGAAAATGGAGGGAAGTGATTTTCCCATGAATGAAGGAAGATCGAAGGTTCCGGAAGGCGTTTTCCTAAGCGGGGCTAGCAAACGTGTTCGGTGATGGAAGATCTGCAATCTTCCCCTTCCTTCGGCCAATCTTCCGCGTACCAAACGGGCCCTTAGTAAGCCAGCTAGATTGGGGGCCACCTTCAAGTCTTCAACCCTATCTATATACTACTTTCGATTCTAAATAAAGGACATCATTTATAGTAGAATTTACACGATAAATTATATCTTATATTTAATATCAGATAAGTATAACGCAATTCACCAAACAAGCTTTTAATTATGAGTGTGGCACAGAAAACGATGACCACCACTTTAATCTTAATATATCCTCGTTCCGTGTATCATCAATTCAGTTGCTTGCCTAATTCAATTTTGTTAATCAACATTTTCATTTTAATTTGTAGTCCATGCACCTGAAGAGAGATTTATAGAACGCAAACTCAATAATATATATGTCTCCATCACTTCTTGTGTGACCGCACCTTTCTATTTCATCTCTTCTAAGCAACATTTAAGGGGATGTAGAAAATATCAGCAAACATTAGTATTAGTGAAATAGGCTTTGGCCGTTTATACCTAAGTTCTCATGAATTTGTGTATGTATGAATGCAAAAAACATCTTTAAAAAAAAAATCATCTCTGAATTGAATTTGATAGTGCTTGAATATATATGATATTAGATTTTTTTTTTAAAAGATTTTTAAAGGTTCTAAAATAATTTTTCAAGATAATGAAGTATTTTTTCAGTAGAAATTAATACTATAAAATGTTTTGTTAAAAAAAAAGGGCACATCTGCCCCCTTTGCGCCAAAACAGCGCCCATTTTGGCGCAAAGGAGGGCCGCAGACGGGGGCAAGAGAAGGACCAAAGCCGGGTCCCAAATAGAAGGCAATAAGGGTCTTCTTTCTCTCCACTATTTAATAACATATTTAAAGAGTTGGTTTTATCTTAAATGTAAGATAAAATTTTTATATTTGTGAATATTTTTTTAACTTATCTTTATTGATTCTTCCTCAACAATAATCAAGGAGGAAAGAAAATTAAGAAATTAAGAAATGTGATTAGGGTGTTTTAGAAATACATATCATATTAGCTAATTTAATTAAGTTCTTTAATTTAACCAAATTAAGTATATATATCTTATATCAAAAACCAAAAGAGTATCAACTTCTATAATTTACATTAATTAAATGATTGGACTTTGTATTATATTCTTTTAATTTACTTTAACTTTAATGTCACAGTTATATTTAAAGTAAAAATGTAAAATACACCAACCATCTCTTTATTTCACCTCAATTGTAGAAACATGTCCTTTATTTTCCCAACTTACAAAAACGTCACTTAAAATTAAATTGGATGTTACATAGACCTCCCTCAGATAATCAAGATTCTATTTCCATTCATGAGAACAGTTTGTTGATCGTTATGTTTGACTTATAAACTATGTTTTGACCAGAATACAGTTTTTAGCCTAATAATTATTTTAACATTGATATTTTTCAAAAAATATTTTTTATAAAATCAAAAAATAATTTTAATCCATATATTTTCAGGAAAACAAATACTCTTCTTCATGATTGTCCTTTTTCTTCTCATAATCTCATATCCATCGTTAAATTAAAAAACAGATGGTTCACATTTAGTAATTTCTAAAAAGAGAAAACTTGCATCCGGTATTTGATATAATGAATATCTAATTCTCAATGAATTACTGTTATTTGTATCTTTAAAATATGTTATTGTTATATTTTAAATATATCTTGAAATATACCACTACCTTTTAAATATATCATCGTTAATGATATAACCCACCATTTATCCCTTTCTTCTCCAACATCTTCATCAGACTCAAGGTTGTATCATTTTTCCACTTGCCAGTCTCTGATTCCTACAAAGCTGCTAGGCGACAAGACATTGATTTCAAAGCTCTCTCTTTTCTTCTCCTAGTCGATTTGATCTGTTGGGTTGTTCCTTTGAGTGAGTGTGGAGGGCAAAAGAAGCCGCCCGAATTAAGATTTATAGGAATCAGAGATAAGCAAGTGGATAAAAGGAGTTTAATCTTGCTAATTAATATGAAGTTGACTGCAATAGAAGGAGTTTAATCTTGCTAATTAAGAGCGTAGAAGAGTAACCAACTAAATATGGTCATTAATAATATATAATATGTTTGTTTAGAATAACGATTGAAGCTTTTAAAAATGAATTTTTAATCGTGATTTATTTACGGTATATAAAATATGTATGTGAGAGAATTTATCTCGATTTATGTAAAGAAGTATTTTTTTAGTGTCCCAGATGTGATCCCGATTATGTTTATAATGTTTTTGGTACAAGACCCGTCACAATTAACAAACACATGAGAATATATATGTGTGTGTCACTTTTCCTTAATTACCCTCCAAGAGGGATGGATAGGGTATTAAACGTGGGGCGATAAAAGAGTGAAAATAATAGAGTATTAAATGTTCATTCTGATATCAGACCCAAGTCACTTCAAACTATTTTTAATGTATGGATAAAATATTTTAAAATATTAAAGTTATCGTAAAATTCAAGTAATATTCTAATATTACCTGATCCACCGCACAAAACTACATTATATTAATTTATATTCTCTTTCATTATCTTTATTAAATATACGTATGAATAAAGAAATATTTAATATAATATTCTTTAAGACTAGCTAGCAAATATTTTATAGAAAAGATCAAGAACATCTTCTATATAAGGTGCCATATAATATATAATAGAGACTATGGAAAGTAAGGGAGATAAAGAAAATATGATACCTTATTTTTAGGATAAAAATAAATTAAAAACAAAACTAAAAAAATTTGGAAGGAAAAGACTGCTCTTTGCCATTAAACACCATATATGCAATTTTAATTGCGTGAAGCAATCCCAGTTTTCAAACATATGCAATAGGAAAAGTTGTTGTGCAGCCATGTGAAGCAGTTTTGACAATAGTATATTCGTGTGATGTTTTTGAAAAAAGTCATATTAATCACTCTTTACCATAAGAACAAATTTCGAGAGGAGATTAAAAGAAAAGGATATGAAAAATTGATACCTTCTTGCTTTTTGCAATTCCGTCTGTTGCCATTGATATTTTGGACCTCTCTTTCTTAGTTGCCTTTTCCTCTCCGAATGAAATTAGTGTAATTAAACCTAAAAATAAAAAATACAATTTAGGGTAGCAAATAAAATTTGTTTTAGTATAAATTTTGAATTAAAAATAATATTTTTGGATTTTTTAAAAAAAATATTCTTTACCCGATTGGATCAAACTATATATTTCCAAACTATAAGGGTGGTCTGAATATTTAATTACTCTTATATTCCAATGATCATACATAATTTGTTAATAAATGATTTTTTTTTAAAATTTAATTTCGGCGTTTATTTTTTATTTTTCTCATGAATCTTTCTGATTTTAGATTACATAGTTCATAACCAAGCTTCCATTCCAAGCACTATCAATGTATACTGGTTATTTTGGATATTATTGGGTTGGATTACTAAGAAAATAGATGTTTGGTTATTTTCTAGACCATCACAGTAATAAAGTCTATCATGATAATAGGATTCAGGAAGAACCACACTACAATTTTCAGAAAGGATGGTGTGGTGGATAATAGGACTCACCCCTTAGCTTCAGTATTCAGCTGGCTTTAGATATGGGCTGCTACTTCCAAGTACTTGTATTTCTTATCGGGAAAAAAAGAAGAAGAAAGGGATTTTATTTTGGTAAAATCTCACCAACTAGAAAATTCTCATGTACGTTTCAAGAGAATAAAATAAAATTAAGATTTAAAATATATTTGCATACATACCTTTCCACCCTTACAAAGATATTATTGAGGAAGCTAGACTTTTAGTTCATAGGAATTGGCATATTGTAATTAATCATGTTCCTAGGAAAGATAATTGTATTGTGGATAGGCTAGCTGAACTGGCTCGTGACATGGTTGGAAATTTTTGCATTCTTAATCAACCACCACCTCAGAATATTTATCGCCAGGTTTTTTATTGGTCTTCTGGGTTAGTGGTTTTCAGTTCTATTCCAAAGAAAAACATAGCTTTCCATAAAATTCCTTTCGCTACAAGTCTCTGTCAGCACTGGCGTTGGAGTTGCGCCACCTGAGTCACCATCATTATTGGCATCGGAGCTCCACATGTCATGCATTGAGTGAACAAAAATGTTCCCCACATATACATATATCTTATCAATTTGCGTGTGAGAAGAAGTTGGAGATAAAGGAGACATCTTGATTTCATTGAAATGAACAAATCGATGTCACCCACCAAAAAAAAAGGCATTTGGCAGATTCTGCGGAGGAAGAATGAACTCAAGTTGAAGAAGGCGATCATTGTTCATGTGACAAACCCTATGCATGCTGGTTTCTGGGGAATATAAGAGCAGCCACTTTCTAACACTTAACTTTATTATTTTGATTTCACACACTTCAAATCTGTGTTTCACTTCTACATCAATTCTTCTGGTGGCTCTCACACCAAGCAACACTTGAAGGCTCTAATTTAGAGAGGTTGATATAGCGCAATTACAGTATTGTGTGATTTATGTAGCTGAGTAGCCTACTCTTTTTTTTTTTGATACAGTAGGTGGGGGAGGGGGGAGCGGGCTCGAGCCCGAGACAAGGGGGTGGCCAAGCTCTAAAGCTTGGCACTAATGCCAAGATTTACAAGGCGTCAGGCTGCTGAGTAGCCTACTCTATCTAGTGAGACAAGACCGTTTTTTTTTTTTTTTTGTCGCCCTCCGTCCCTATAAGATCCTATTAATCGAATTAAGTTATTCAATAAAATAGTTAAAAGTAATACACACACACATACATATAAAAGAAAGCTAGTTTTTTTTCTTAAATATGCCCTTATTTATAAGTGAGTATGGGAGAAAAAAGTAATGATGAGAAAAATATGATGAAACAGAATGCATGGAGTAAAATGGGTAAAAAAAAAAAATAGACAAGGAAAGAAAATCTTATAAAAGGGCACAAACCATTGAAACAAAGGGGTTAAGGCATACTTTTAGTTATTTAAGTTATATATGAAGTATATTTTTAATCAATTAACTTTATAAAGTATAATCTTGATCCTATATATCTATCACCACTAATGTTGCTAATAGAAAATGTTAATGCAGCTAACTCAAGTAATGACTATGCAGCTGACAAAAAATATTTAAGTTTTAATTTTTTTAACATAATACTTTTAGATTATTGAACTAAAATAAACTAACAAAATCTTTGCAAATGAAATTGAGGTTTTGTTGTTTAGATTATTAAATTAATATATTTAGATTATTAAACTTTTTTTTAAATATAATCGAGGTTTTGATATTGATTTCTTCATCAAGTTTTTAGATTTTTTTTTAATTTAAAAATATTTTAAATTTAAAAGTAATAGTATTTAATTGCATTGTTATCACTTAAGTTTACACTGACATCATTTAAGTTTGTTGTGTCAGTGTTTTCCGTTATCAATATTGACAGTGTTAGAATATAAGACAAAAAACATACTTTATAAAGTTAAGGACAAAAAATATCACCTATATAAACTTAAAAGACTGGGCTCATGAATAGGGCCAAGGATTTTTTTTTTTTTGTTTTTTTGTTTTTTTGTCTGAAGGGCTTGTGAGGGATAAATGCTAACAGGCGAAATGACCAAACGTACCAAGCTAAACCAGACCATGCCACACTTTTTGGATTTTTTTTTTTTTTGGGTTTGTTTTGGTGACAACACATTTTGGAATTCACTTATATCGAACATGGATCACTTTCTTCATATAATTATAATTCTAATGAGTTGAGTCATAAAGGGATATATTCTATTGGGCCAAAAAACATCCCACCCCATGGCGCTTGTTCTCGCTGGAAAATCACCTGCTACAGTGCCCTCTTCATCTGAGGAGGATGACCTGCTAACTCGGAGTTCCAAGAAGATAAAGAATAGCGATTTGTTTGAGAACAATGAAGAGTGGCCTCGTCTTGGTAGTATCCAGGCTAAGCAATGGGGAGCTGGTCCCTCATTTGCTGAGAAGCTACAAGGTATCACCCGTAATGAGAAAAATGTAGCTAATGTGGATGAGGTCAATGCTATGTCTGATGATCCCATCTCAGATTCTGATAATGAGGAATCTACTCCCCTTTGCAAGATTGTGGAGGACCCTAACCGGAATTTTCCTACCTTCACGTTCTCGGATAGGATGAAGAAAAGGCTTTACAAAGCCTGGCATCAAGCTCTCATTGTGAAGTTACTAGGCAAAGACATTGGGTACAAGTTGTTACTATCCATCTTGCAATCGCTATGGGCCAAGAAGGGTGTTATCACCTTGATTAACATTGGAAACGGTTTTTTCGTGGTTAAATTTACAAACAGAGAGGACTGTTCTAATGCTTTATCTGGTGGTCCTTGGATGATTTTTGATCACTACCTCACTGTGCGGCCATGGGAACCTCTCTTCCATCCTTGGAGAGCAACCATTGATAAAGTGGCAGTATGGGTGAGGATGCCAAGAATCTTTCTGGAGTATTATGATAAAGGGGCTTTGACCTGGATTGGAAACAGAATAGGGGATATTGTCAAGATCGATTTTAATACCTCATGTCATCTCAGAGGCCACTACGCTAGAATTTGCGTTCTTGTGGATTTAAGCAAACAACTCATGGCAGGTTTCACTCTGGAGGGCCAAGATTATTATGTTGAGTATGAGGGACTCCATTGTCTATGCACTAACTGTGGTGTCTATGGCCATAAATCGGATAGTTGCAAATCAGGGGAAGCTATGAAAACGCTAGATGGTAAAAATGGGGGAACTGAGGGGTCTGAGGCTGGTGGTGAACCAAGTAAGGAACCAATGAAGGACATTAAGGGCCTTGAACAGACGTGTGGAAAATTGTCCATAAACCCAGACGGCAAAAGTCCACCGGAAAAGGGAACAATAGCGAGAAACCTCGGCAAACAAGCGGTGGCACAAGGTTCGATGTGTTGGCAGACGACGTGGAGGGAGAAAACGTAGGGTCTCCCGATGTGCCAATATCAGGGGCTGATCAGAACATGACGAAGAGTGACCCCAGTGTACGGATCAGAGAAAAGAAGGGGAAAAATCAGAGCAAAAAGCAGAACAAGCCTAAGGGTTTGTCAAATTCATCTGAAATTGTCCTAGTTTCCAGGCAGGAGCAGAAGAAAGAGAAGAGATCAAGAGAGTCAACTCAGACACTAGTCATAACCGAGAGTACACAGTGCTTACCTCATGAGATTTCACCCGAGATCGTCTCAGCGGCGCAAGTGTTGGAAACGTCGTTTCATGTGGGGGAAGGGAAACCTCTTCAGTGTGTACCTACTGAGAAGGACGCTCCTAGAGGGGTTACTGTGGAGGCTGGAAGGATGGAAGGTCTGGAGGATGGGGGTGCATCGGGTGTTGAAATGGAGGCGCAGATCCTGGAAAACCGAGAAGTGTTACCTGACTCCTCTAATATCCAGCTGGACCCTGGTGATGCCATGGCTTTTAATGGGCCCCAAGGAAAGTTTTGGGCTGAGCCCTCCGGTCGCATTTGGAAGGGGAGTGTGACATGGTCCCCGAACCGGGCCTCGAGTGCATGGAGGGTGTTGATGGGCTCCCAAGTCGCTATTTGTGTTAATTTGGAGGAAAGTCGTGATCTATTGGGCTGCACTCTTTTGCCGAGATCTCCCAAGCCCGTGATCTCTTAATCGGTGAGCTGTGCTTATCTTTTATTTTATTTCTTAATTGATTATGAATAATATAATGTACTGGAACGTGCGTGGCGCGTGTAGTCCTACTCTTCTACAGAACCTTCGTTTGGTTTGTCGAAAGCATAATCCGAGGATGTTAATCCTATCTGAAACTAAGAGCGAGAGTCGGGAGGGTTTCCGTTGCTTATCGTCCCCGGGTTTTGATGGGTTCGAATTCGTGCCAGCGTTGGGAGATCAAAGGCGGTCTCTTAGCCGTATGGAAGAAGGCATGGGTCGATGTGCAATTGGTGCATAAGGACCGTCAATTTTTCCACTTCCAGTGCAAATTTGAGGCTATGCCTTGCTTCTTGTTAACTGCCGTCTACGCGTCACCTGATCTGTCGCTGAAGCAGGACTTGTGGGGTGCATTAGAGAATATTGCGGCTGCCGTTACTATTCCCTGGGTCACTATGGGGGATTTTAATGACATTGGGGCGGCGATAGAGAGGGTGGGCGGTGTGGCTTGTAATGAAGCTAGGCTGAGACTCTTTAATGATCGGGTTCAGCGGTGTGCATTGACGGATTTGGGATTTAGGGGTCCCAAATTTACTTGGCGAGGTCCGAAGCTACCTGGTTGTCGCCGTCTATTTGAGCGGTTGGATAAAGCGTTAGTGAATGAGGCCTTTATTATGGAGTTCCCAAACTGGGAGCTCCAGGTTTGCCCACGTACTAAGTATTCAGACCATAACCCAATTTGTTTGGCTTGTGGGAATTCTGGCGGTGTGAATAATGGTAATCGGCCTTTCCGGTTTGAGGCGATGTGGAGTAGGCATGAGTCTTTTAAGGATTTCATGGTTGAGGCCTGGGAGTTTGAAGATGATATTCATTGGTCTCTGGCACAGTTTCAACGCAAACTATGTTCTTGGAATACGGAGGTCTTCGGAATGCTGGAAAAACAAAAACATGAAATTTTGTCCAGATTAGCCGGTATTCAGAGTTCTTCAGATACCCTTATTCTGATTTCCTATGCAACCTGGAATTGGAGCTCCATTCGGATTTGGAAAGGATCTTGAGGTTACAAGAAGTTAAATGGCATCAAAAGTCTAGAGTAGAGTGGATTACTAATGGTGATCGCAACACCAAGTATTATCACCTCAAGACGAAGATGCAAAGAAGGCGCAACAAAATTTCACTTCTAAAGAATGCTGATGGGCATTGGGTGGAGGATGGGGATGTGATCAAGAGTATGGTTATTGGTTTTTTCAAGGACCTCTATACCCAAAGTACCTCTCCTTCAGGTGTGCTTGTCACGAGAGCTAGTTTCCCAAGGATGGACCAAGAGGTTCTTAGGGAGCTGAGCAGTATACCCAGTGATGAGGAAATTAAGTCTACCCTGTTTTCTATGGGCAATTTCAAGGCTCCCGGGTACGATGGTTTCCCACCTTTTTTCTACAAGTCTAATTGGAGTGTGGTTGGACCTGCTCTCTGCTCTTTTGTGAGGGATGTGTTCCAAGGTAAGGTTTCTTTGTCTGAGGCTAATAAAACTCTCATTGCTCTGATTCCTAAGCAGGATAACATTGAGCTTGTTTCACATTTGAGGCCCATTTCTTTATGCTCAGTACATTACAAATGTGTTACTAAGCTGATTTCGGTTAGACTGAGAGGGGTTATGAATGACTTAATTTCTCCTTTTCAGTCTAGTTTTATTAAAGGTAGGAGAATTCAAGACAATATTATTATAGGCCAGGAAATCTTGCATATTATGAATAAAAATAGAAGCAAGAAAGGGTTGATGGCTATGAAAATTGATTTTGAAAAGGCCTATGATAGAATTAGTTGGAGCTTCCTTAAACAAGTGTTGTTGGATGTGGGGATGGATGTAAATTTTGTGTCTCTTATTATTTCTTGTGTATCTTCTGTTTCTTATAATGTATTGTGGAATGGGGAACAGACTGAATATTTTTCTCCTACCGAGGGATCGCGCAAGGGGATCCTATATCTCCTTTGTTGTTTGTGTTATGTATGGATAGGCTTTCCCACTTGATCTCGTGATGCTTTGTGGAGGATGGGAGTTGGAAGCCTATCCATATCTCTAATTCTCGGTCCTAATATCTCTCACTTGATGTTTCTTCGATGATTTACTTTTGTTTGGAGTAGCTTCAGTGCCTCAGGCAGAGAGAATGATGAAATGTTTGCAGGATTTCATGTTGGCTTCTGGGGGGAAAGTGAATAATTCAAAATCCTCGCTGTTTTTCTCCCCAAGAGTACCGTTGCATACCAAGCTGAGAATTAAGGATATTTCCCAAATGCCTATCTCAAGTGGCATAGGCAAGTATTTGGGTGTTCCGCTATCTAGATCTGGGAGAATTAAAGAAGACTTCCAGTATATAATTGATCGGGTCAGATTTAAGTTGAGTACGTGGAAAGCGAACTGTTTGTCTATGGCCGGAAGAATTACCTTGGCCAAGTCTGTGGTTAGCGCTATTCCCTTGTATCCAATGCAGTGGCTGGGACCGCCAAGATCCACTTGTCTTGAAATAGAGAGGTTGCAGAGAAATTTTGTATGGGGGCATGATGGATCTTCCAGGCAATGCCATTATATAGGTTGGGAGCAAATTTCTAAACCTAAGGAGGAGGGTGGCTTGGGTTTTAGGAGGCTAAGTTCTATGAATAGTGCTTGTGGCATGAAACTAGCATGGAAGCTGATTATTGGCAGCCAGGGCCTTTGGGCTGAGGTCCTTCACAATAAGTATATGGTAAGGGATGAGGACTCTTTGCTGAACTTTCGGCCGGGAGACTCACGTCTTTGGAAATTTATATGTTCTCATAGGGATATGGTTGATCGAGGAGCCAAGTGGCAAATCAGGGATGGCCAAACGGTTAATTTCTTTAGTGACTCTTGGCTTGGAGCGGGAATTTATGTGAAAGATTTCTGCTTGAGGCCTCTAACGGGATTGGAGGAGAACTCAGTGGTGGGAGATTGGGCGGTCGGTGGAGTTTGGGATATGCCAAAAATCTCAGAAGTTGTGAATCTTGAAGGGATTAATCGTCTAGCGGCTATTTTGCCACCAAGAATAGAAGCTGGCAATGATTTGATGGTATGGGGATTTTCCGGGGATGGGTGCTTCTCAATTAAGAGCGCCTACTTTCTCTTTGAAGATAATCAGTCTCTTGTTCGTGAGCCTATTTTCAAGGCTATTTGGAAGTGGGGAGGTGTGAGAGGATTAGATTATTCTTATGGAAGGTTGCTCTTAATCGCCTTCCCACTAATGTTTGGCGGAATGTGGAGTACATCATCTGCTGTTTGTGGGTTTTGTAACTCAGGTTTGGAAGACGTTCTACATGTCTTGAGGGATTGTGCGTATGCCAAAAATATGTGGCTTGAGATGCTACATCCGAGGTATGTGACTGAATTTTTCTCCTCTCCCTTGGTGGATTGGTTGCGTTTAAATTTAAAAGGAAGCTTGGGTAAAGGTAGTGGCAGCCCATGGAACCTTTTATTTGGTGTTGCGTATGGAAATTATGGGAATGGAGAAATTGCTCTATTTTTCAATTTAACTTTATTAAGCCTCGATTTCCAGCGTCTGTTATTGCTGCAACGTGGTCTTCTTTTTCTGTTTCTGCTGACTCTTTGAATTCCTTGGGGAATGAAGGCGTTGGTGGTACTAGGGGTTGGGAAAGGCCTCCTGCTGGTTGGTTTAAGGTAAATATAGATGGTGCTGTGAATCTCCATTCTTCTAAGGCGGGATGTGGAGGGATAATTAGAGATTGGAATGGTAATTGGGTGGTGGGTTTCTCAAAAGAAATTGGGGTGTGCCAACCCAACTCACCGAGGAATGGGCGTAGCCGAGGGTCCGCAATTGGCATGGGATGTTGGTGTGAGGAAAGTGGTGGTGGAGTCCGACGCCGAGCAAGTTGTCCCGGCTGATTTTAGATCAGAATTATGCTGTTGGGAGCCTTCTGCTGATGAAAACTAGAGAGCTGCTTCAAAGAAATTGGCAGGTGACTGTGTGTTGCATTTGTGGTGAGCACAACAAAATTGCTGATGCTTTGGCTAAGAGGGGTATCTCTAACTCCTCTATATTACACGCCTGTCCTTTGTATTTGAAACCTTGGGTAGACCAAGAGAGATTGGGATTAAATTCCCCTACTGTGTAATTTTACTTCAGTAATTTAGGCCTTGCGCCATCTTTTATATCAAAAAAAAAAAAAATATAATTCTAGCTCCCTCACTTGAAATTGGGTTTCCACTACACCCGGCCCATTATACTGAAAGCCCATCGCAGCATTCAATGTCGGGACACTGATTGTTGTGTCTCATTTGATTGTGCTTCAATTACAGTTGTTAGTTAAGGGCATGGCCCATCATCTTATCACTTTAAAAACAAAAAACCATAGATAGCATTAAAAGCAAGAGCCTTCAAGGCAAATCAACCTGACGGATGGATATATGCTGGAGGTAATAACAACAATAATAATGGAGTTTTGTACTATTTTTTAATTAACAATAATTACCCTTCTGGTTATATGGAAATCGCCTTCTTTTCTGAAAACAGACCGAACCTTTAAGACCCAAAAAAAAAAAAAAGGAAATCAAAAAGTGACCACTTAAAGAAATGGTTGTTCCTCAAGTTTCTCGTGTCCCTCTTAAATGCTTTACACATACCCTTGACACTTCCCACCTTTTTAATACAATCATAGTGGTAGTTTCTTTCGGGTCACTAGTCATGACTACTTTATGTTCCCTTTTTCACCTAAGATTTAATACCATAGAAAAAAACAAATACATTTCTAAATATCAAGAAATTAGGGGCATATTTCTTCTATACCCTATTTTTATGTTGAGCTAATGTAATTTTTCGGCTCGTTTACTTATATTTTGGTATTAAACCTTTAAGTTTTATTTGGTTTTAAACATTAGTTGCTATAACCAATGTTATTAGACTCAAATTGAACTGGCCTGTTTGGCTCATAAACTGGTCAATAAACCGTTCTCAAGGCATTTACCCAGTTTAGTTTTATATATAAATATACAAAATTTTATATTAATAACCCCGAAATTTTCATTTTCTCATTTGTTTGGCACCGGGTTAGTTCCAATTTGACTCACGTTTGATCTATTGGCCTTTGACTTAGTTCCCAACCGATCCGAGTTTAATAACCTTACCTATAACTCAATAAAAATTGGACTAATTTGCTCTTGCTAGGATCAAAATCAATGACTTAAAACAATTGTGCAGAGTGATTTTTAAGGATAAGTTTTGGAAAAAAAAAAAAATCGGTTTGAATCATTATTTTTTAAAAAAAATCTAAAATAGTAAAGTGAAAGGTGAAAGAATGATTTTTTATATTTACATAACTGCCCTTAATGAAAGGACACGGTTCTTCATTTCTTCTATAATTTAGTAGAACTAAACATATACAAAATGTCTTTCTTTCTTTTTTTAACAACAGCTTTTAATTTTTTTTCCCTCAGAACAAGTAAACCCAAAAGACATTTTAATGCAACTTTTGTTTTTCTTAAGAATAAAAGACTGTTCTAAAAAACATGAAACAATCAAACGAATATATTTGAACAAAACTGAGTGAAACTATCATAATTGTAAGTTGTCGCGTTCCACTCTTCGATCCCACATTTGTTGGAAGGAAATGGAAGTGTGGGGCGTAAATGAAGGACTCAGTACAAAGAGCATTCTGGTAACACACATTCATTGATGACTCATCCATGTGACCATGTTCTTGTTCTCTCACCAAATCTACAGTCACTTTTGTTCTCTCTCTCTCTCTCTCTCCTTTTAATTAAAAAAATTGGTGAATAAAAACATGTATTTATTTATTATTTGTAGTTTCTGGTTTCAACATATGCACACAGGACAGGCCCGAGCCGGCGACGTCGGCCATTAATTATTAGTTAATTTCATTTATTTATTTCTGCATCCTCTCAATAAATTATAATTACTGTTTATAGTTATTACGTGTCATATTATATGTATATTTGGCTCTTTCTACTCTGAACGAGTCCGATGTATTTATGTAAAAGATCATGTTTGTGACTATGGCTACATAATTAACAAATTGGTCTGGCAAATAATAATAATAATAATAATAATCAATTACTTACCTGTATGATTATGACTTTTTTTTTTTTTTTTTTATAAAAAAATTGAAATGCAATGAGCTTGCTGAGTCTACATGTTTAGTATTATAAAGTGTCTTCCACCATTTGCACATAATCACAGATTTGTCTTATTGCTTATAGCTTGTAAAAATAACATTCGTAATATATTTTAATCTTTAAAAGTACTAGCATCTTAAGTTTTTAATAAAAATAACTAATAACTATAAATTTTTATTTTATTTTTATTTTGCCAGAAACTATTATGCTTATCTCAACTATGCACGTAGCTAAATTTATTTGGTATGTAAATACTGCCCTTTTGTTTAAATTAAATTTAAATCGGATAGTAAGTTTTTCAAAGCAATTACACACAACAGAGAAAAATCTGTCATTGATTTGTTTTTTTGAGAAAAAAAAAATGAGAATCACCTAAGTTAAAGCGCCAGTTCCGTTTGTGCGTATATAAAATATCAGTATTTAGTATTTAACATTACTGTATTCCTAAAGTTATAGTTAAGCTGATATAACTTTTTACCAGTTGAACTAAATCCTTGTGGTAAATAATGGCACATTTTGTGTATATAAATTTATCAAGGTTTTATAACTAATAGAATTTTTATTGGGAACTTCTCCATAATTTCCCCTTATACAGCTGGATCATAATTTTTCTATAAATATTTATTTATTTTTTAACGAAATGACTGGTCATAGAGGGCCTTGCATTCTGATAATACTAAACTCTTCCCCTTTTTTCCTATAAACAAGATAAAATGATTAGATGATAAATAAACTATGTTACACAGAGACATACGACATTAAACAGAAGTGCACCAAGCTCTTTTTTTAAAAATAAAAATAAAAATTTTAAAAGGGGAAGACTCACTTGATTGAGGATATGGCGTTTGGGCCCACTCTACAAGGAATTTAGGTTCGAGAGTATAAATACCTTCACGTTAATCTGGGTTACTGTTAGTTCGTATACCAAGCTCTTCTTTCAAGTTTTTATTAAACATGAGGCTATGGATTCAGACTCTAAACAGGTACAAAAAGGTTTATGGGTTGGAATGTTATCAAACGTCAAGATAAAGTAATGAGATTTAAAATTTATCCTAATTTCAATAGCAAAGGTTAAAAATGGAGAAGTTTGGTTTTTAGTGTTTGATGAACTGACGGGGCATAATAGAGGATTGCTTAAATGACATGTGTTCAGGGTGATTTTTTTGTTTGTTTTAAATGTAAGATCTTTTTATATTTTATTTCAAATATTTATTATTTTTCTTCTAACTAATTTACATAACTTATAAAATGATATATAATCTAATGTGATAAAGAAGTAGTAACTTAAAAAAATCATGTCACGTGTATTATAATTAAGTATTTTATTTACTTAATTTTTCAAATTAATAAACACGACTTGCATTAAAACTAAAAATACTAAGTACAAATTGTGTATGAGAAATCACAACATTATTGTCTTGCGAGTGGGGACATTGGTGGAGCAGATGTGTGGGAACTAGTTCTCCTTATCTAAATAGTTGATATAAGATCTGAATGGTTTTTTTTTTTATTTGTTTAAGAAAATTATTTTAATTAATAGATAATTTAAAATAAAGATAATTTGTTAACTAATTTTTTTTTTCAAAAAATAATTTTTCTTAATTTAAAAATCACCATCTAAGCAAAATTAAACATAGACTGTTCAAGTGAGATAAGCTTCCCTTGCCTATCAAAGCATAGGTAGGAAACTGTTCCATGTGTGTGTGTGTTGGTTTGTTGAAAATACTTCAAATGTTTTAAATACAATTTAAGAAACAATGAAGTTGTAGAAATTGAATCCAAATGGATTAATTTGACCCATGACCTGAATTCTTAGCTTCATTCAAAGCATTTCAAAAAGCTAGTGCATTATAATTCAAATTAATACAAACTAAGACCTCATAAAATTTATGAATAATCACTCAAAATCAATGCCCGCTTCTTTAATTTATACGTTAATTGACCGATTCAATTGTAATTACTCATACCAATTTAATTAGGGGGATATATATATAATAAGAATTTTTTTGACATAATTACGTACTTTAAAAGCGTCATCTCATCTATACTTTAACTAATTAAAATGAAACAATTCATCTTATTTTAATCCTACATGACAAATGAATCATATAGAAAAATTGAAATTTTATGATTTTAGGGATGATGACTTAATGGGAGGGAGTTATGTTATTTGTTTTTATAAATTAAGAAGTTTATGTTTTTTAAAATGATAAAATTTGGACTTCTTTATAGGACTAATCTGCTAGGATTAAAATAAGATACATTATTTCATTTGAATTAGTCATATATGAGGAGGCCCTCATTGAGTACGTAGGTATTTCTCGTACCAAAAGGTTAAACCATTTGTTAATATATTTTTTTTGGCAACGCACGAACATCATAGGATTTGAATTCCCTTGATTAAAAGGAATACTGAATTAATCATTGGATTGTGATGAGTGGCAATGGCATAATAATAATAATAATAATATTTGTGATTAAAAATTAACCGTAGGGACTGGGGGTAGCTGTAGCGTTGATTCAGGCAATGGAGATGATTTTGAAATTTAAAAATGAAAAACCCGGATTTTGGCTGTATGTCCGTATCGCAGGGTTGCATGTTCCAACTTGGAAGACCAAGATAGGATCATTCATTCATACTTACATTACATAGAGAGATCCAAATGCCATTTGCTTCCATACATCTTCTCTCTTCTCTCTTCTCTCTTGTTTCTCAATCTTCCATCTTCCTTCTTGGCTCATAAAGCAAAATCAGCTGCCCCTTTTGCATTTATAATCCCTCTCGTGACCTTCTCTCTCCCTTTCCCCTCACGCTTCTCTTGCTTCCTCTTTCTTCTCTCGTTTCCCTCCGTTTCTAACCCATTTGGACTGCGATTGACCTCCCTCCACCCCAGATCTCTTTCTTCCTCTTCTCTCTTCTTCAGACACTGTAGTTTTTGTCATTGCTCTCGTGACCGCTTTAAAGGTGAGATTTTTACCCATTCTTCTTCTTCGCAATGTTGTTTTCTCGATCCTCTGGTTCTCAGTTGACTTGATTCCTAGTCCTCTTTAGGATGTTCGAAGCGCATTCTCTGATTGAAGTTCTAATGCTGCAACTGGGTGTCCCCATTTTAATGGTCAAGTTCGTTGAAGTGTGTTCCATTCTGAAGTCTTCATGTTTTCGCCGATCTTGTGTTTGCTATTCCAACGTTTTCGCTCTTAGATTTCTGGGTTCATGTGCGCTGATAATTTATACTTTAGTTTATGATTGGGTCTGAGCCATGTGGATTCTCTACACGTTTCAGTTCTACCTTTCTTCGATCATATTCTTTCTTATTAGGTTGACGGTTCATAGGCTTTTGTTCCTCACGATCAATTCATCTATTTTTTAAAATGTCTTTCAGATTTTTCCGTAGTTAAACGCTGCTGTAATTTTCTGTCTCTCATTTTTTGAGCTTGGGTTTTGTTATTTTGGTTCTTTATTTACTTATATCTCAGTTTTTATCATGCAGGGAAGTAAATAAGAGCTAAATTGAGATTGAGAGTGACCAAAATTCAGTTCATCAGCTGAATTAAGCAAAATGACCATCGATATGCCATCGCCCATGTCCCAAAGTATGAGGACAAACAGACCTTCCTTTAGTTCTAGTAATGGCTACGATGATACCCCTGTTCACAATCATGCTGGAGTTAGCAATGGTGATGATTATGACAGTGATAGCTCCAATTTTGCACCACCGTTAGTATCATTCTCTCCTTTGAAGATATATTGGAATTTATATAAATAATGATAATTATTATAGTTGTGTTGATTTTTTTTTTCCTCTGTAAAAAGAATCAAACGTATGTTACTGGGATTAGGATCAAACATATTTGATGAAGTTAAAAAATGTAATATTCTATGGCCTGACTGGTACTTAGGGTTTGTAAAAAGAATAAAACATATGTTTAATCCGCCCAGTAAGAGAATCTCACAGATTGTTTGAGCTGTTGAATAAAGTGTTACACAGCTCCACCTCTTGGCAAAATTCTACAACTTTCTTGTGTTGTTGTTCTATGAGCACAATTTCACCCTTGCAATCCGGTTGTATTGACAGCCATGTTTATAACTTTGTATTTTTCTACTTTTGTCCTTTGAGTTGTGGGCCTATTTTTATGACAAGTGAGATGAATTTTCGATTTGCACATGCAGCACACCTTCAACTCTAACAATGGCCATTCCAGCTGAACTAGCTGGAGCTGTGCCCTTGATGGATAGATTCCAGGTAGGAAAACATATATGTTAATTCGGTTATGCATTATACGTCACCATGATCCATTTAATATCACTAAGCTTTTCTTAACGTTGTTTTAGGTGGAGGGGTTTCTAAGATCAATGCAGAAACAAATTAATTCTGCTGGGAAACGTGGATTTTTTTCTAAAAGATCTGTAGGCCCGCAAACTCAAGAGAAGTTTACATTTGAGGACATGTTGTGTTTCCAAAAGGTAATGAAATACCAATTTTGGTAAAGTATGTGGTGGGAATTCCTTTACACATGAAATGCTAACTCAAGTTTTTTTAGGATCCTATACCAACATCATTGCTCCGGATCAATGGTGACATGGTAAGCCGGGCAACCAAACTATTTCAGATCATTTTGAAGTACATGGGAGTAGATTCACCAGAACGAGTGAATCCAATAAGTCTCGATGAAAGGGTTGAGCTCGTAAGTAAACTATACAAGCACAGTTTGAAGCGTTCAGAACTCCGAGACGAACTTTTTGTTCAAATATCAAAACAAACCAGAAATAACCCTGAAAGGTATGCATATGTTCTATTTACTTTTAACCTTCATGCTAGTTGGACTTATAGTTATTGAAGCAGCAATAACTTAGCTATATGTGCATGATGCGAAACCGTTTCTTATCTCAAAATAGGCAATGGTTGATTAAAGCATGGGAGCTGATGTATTTGTGTGCATCCTCCATGCCACCTAGTAAAGACATTGGAGGATATTTGTCTGAATATGTTCATAATGTGGCGCACAATGTGACAACTGATGGTGAAATCCAAGCCCTTGCGCTAAATACATTAAATGCTCTCAAGCGTTCTGTCAAAGCTGGTCCTAGACATATTATGCCTGGACGTGAGGAGATTGAAGCTTTGTTGACTGGGATAAAGCTTACAACTATAGTGTTCTTCTTGGATGAAACTTTTGAAGAAATCACATATGACATGGCAACAACAGTTGCTGATGCTGTTGAGGTGCTTTGAAACTTTCTTTAGCTTGGAATTGTTAGCATTTCTTATTTTTAGATTTAAAAAATATTATGCAATATTGAAACATTCAAGGAAAAAATGGGGAGACTGTGTATGAGAATAGCAAAGTAATTAGGAAAGGTCTGAAGAATATATAGTCATTTGAAGAATTTACTCAATCCAATAAAGAATATCAATATTCAGCCAATTTCAAATTTATTCATATTAGGGCCTCCAGTCCTGTTAACAAAGGCAATCAATCCCCTAAGCTTGAGGTAGCTCCGTGGAATTAGTTTAAGATAAATATGAAGATTTAGGTATCAACTTCCAAACATGCATGGGAAAGAGTGACACAATAATGGCAGTAATTTGTGGAAGGGGTTTCACTTTATGTGTATTGCTTTACAACCTAATAATAGTAACTAAAAAACTTTTCTATAACAGGGATCTTTTTTGTTTACGATTCTACTTTAATTTGTAATTTATGAACATGCTTTGCTTTTCTATGCAACACTTGCTTCAGGAACTTGCGCGGATCATCAAATTGTCAACGTACAATAGCTTTAGTCTGTTTGAATGCCGTAAAGTTGTTACTGGGTCCAAATCACCAGATTCTGGAAATGGTATGTCTCTTTCACACTTATTGATTGTTATACTCTTCAACTAACTAGAACAAATTGTCTAATTGCTCTTATATTGGCTCTCAGAGGAGTACATTGGGTTGGATGACAACAAATATATTGGAGACATATTGGCAGAATTCAAGGTAGCAAAAGATCGAAGTAAGGGAGAAATCTTGCAATGTAAACTTATATTTAAGAAAAGGCTATTTCGAGAATCAGATGAAGCTGTGGCAGATCCTATGTTTGTACAATTATGCTATGTACAAGTATGTCTCTTCATTCACAGTCTCATAATTTTATAAATGTATTTGGAAGTTGATTGTTTGCTTTGGAAAATTACCACAAATACTTATTTTACAATCAATAAACCATATCTAGTTTTTACATCAAACATTTACCTTCAAGTTCTACATTTGTTGATTTGGGTCAATTAATGCTACAGTTACAACATGATTATATCTTGGGGAATTATCCTGTTGGAAGAGATGATGCTGCCCAACTGTCTTCATTGCAAATCCTGGCTGAAATTGGATTTGTTAGAGCACCTGAGTCTTGCGCGTAAGTTCCTGCAAAACATAAATATCTTGCTACAATATTTAGCTTCACTTGATTTTATGTCAGCATAATACCTTTTACCAATAATCTTTGCCTTGTTGAGTAAGCTTGACACTTTTTAAAGTGTAAATTACTCTTGAGTCTACTTGGCTAAGATTTATGATTATGCGTTTCTCAGAGATTGGGATTCACTTCTGGAGAGATTTCTACCTAGACAGATTGCAATTACTCGAGCTAAACGGGAATGGGAGCTGGACATCCTTTCTCGCTATCATTCATTGGTATGGTAGTAGGGCATTGCCAAACTCAATCACTTTTTAGTATTTAATAGCTGAGATTTGTAGATTGTGTTATTAATTGGTTGCTAATCTCTTTATTGGGCATATAACATTAACCATTTTCTACTCATGTGAATCACACTGAAGAATAGAAATCAAAATCTATCTTAGCATGCTCCTTATGCATCAATAATGCACTGTTTAGTTTCCTTTTTTTTTTTTAATCTTTTTAATCTTTTTTTTTTTTATAGGAACATCTGACAAAAGATGAGGCAAGGCAACAGTTCCTTCGCATATTGAGAGCACTTCCTTATGGAAATTCGGTTTTCTTTCATGTTCGCAAAATTGATGATCCTATTGGACTTCTACCCGGAAAAATAATATTGGGCATTAACAAGAGAGGGGTAAAGTTAGATATACATATAACTTTTATGCATTTAACAATTATGTGTGTTTTTTTATTTATGTGTATTTTTGTTCAATTGTAGGTTCATTTTTTCCGTCCTGTTCCAAAGGAATACCTTCACTCAGCTGAGTTAAGAGACATAATGCAGTTTGGAAGTAGCAATACAGCAGTATTTTTCAAAATGCGAGTCGCAAGTGTTCTACACATATTCCAGTTTGAAACCAAGCAGGTATAAATACCTTGGTTTAGTCAGCACTTAGTTTTTTACTTGTTCAATACTCAACATGGGTACCACTAGTTCTTTTTGCCTCACTGACAATATCTTTTTCTTTGCAGGGAGAAGAAATTTGTGTAGCTCTTCAGACACATATTAATGATGTAATGTTGCGCCGATATTCCAAAGCACGGTCTGTTGCTGGTGGTTCTGTAAATGGAGATATTGGCAACAATCTAAAGAGTCCTACTCTAGAAATATATGAAAGACGTGTTCAAGATCTGTCAAAAGCTGTTGAAGATTCTCAAAGAAATGTTGATAAAGTAAGATCAAGCTTCTAGTATCCACAATAGAATGTTAAGCCGGTTGGACAACAATAACCAAAATGAGTTGTTATGCTCTCTCACTTAGAGTGCTTTTCTTCTGAATCATTGCATCATGGTAAAAGAAAAACCATTACATCCACTTTTGGTTTTCACTAGATGGCTGAGAAACAAAGTTGAATTGTGGCATTAAACTATCTATATGGACATGATCTATTATGTGCACCTTTGACAAAAATATGTTTAGCACAAGGCATCATACTAAAAATTTTCGTTCCAATGAAAGTAGGCGTAACTTTATTTTCATTCCAATCAAGGTGTCTTGTGTAAATTGCCAGCTTAATATTTTAATATTTTAAACTACACTGAATAGTTGGTGGAAGAATTGCGAGAAAAACAAAAGCAAGAAGAGAAAATGCAAGAAGAATTGGAGGCATTGAAGGAATCCTTAAATGCTGATAAACAAAGTCTTGAGGAAGTTACTTGTGAATGTGATAGGCTCAGATCAACATGCAATGAAAAGGATAAGGCTATTCAGGTAAATTTCTTAACTTCATGTAACTGAACCAATTTCACTTTTGCAATATTTTTTGTCTTACCGATTATGAATCTACTAGGCTGCAACTCTAGAGAAAAGGAATATGGAAGTAAGATTGACCAAGTTGAACAATCTGGTGCTAGAAAACACAAAAAAGGAGTCTGTTGAAGCAAATAACCAGGTAAGATACTATTGAAGTTATTGTTATTCATGTGTAAGATAATCTCTGGTTATTAAGACATCTTTCACTTTGATAAATAGGATTTGCATAAGCTTGAAAATGAGCTAAAAGTTAGTAAAGATGAGCTGCTTGCAGCAGAAGAAACTATTACAAGATTGATGAATGAAAAATTGGTTTTGGCACGGAAGCTAACAGAGCTGGAGAAGAGGAATGCTGATGAGGTAATATAAAATATTTGAAAACAGTATCCATTCGATTTAAAACCCAATAATTTTATACAATCTTCAATCGATATTCAAGGTGTTTTCTGCAATGCAGAATAGTGTTCTTGAACGAAGATTTGAGCAAGAACGCAAAGCCATGAAATCTCAAGTGAACGACCTTGAAAAAAAGCTAGAAGGATTTAGACAAGAATTAGCTGCTGCTGAATCTGCTTTATCAGTCAAGGATGCTGAGTTAGTTGCACTGCAAAATAATTTAAGGGAACTGGAGGAGCTAAGAGAAATGAAAGAGGTTTTGATACTCATTTATTTTCAATATTCCAATCATGTGACAGCACACTCGTAGGTCTCACACTATAAGTATTTTTATATTTATGTTTTCTTTATTTAGGACATTGATAGGAAGAATGAACAAACAGCATCCATATTAAGGATGCAAGGAGCTCAATTAGCAGAAATGGAAGCTCTTTATAAAGAAGAGCAAGTTCTGCGGAAACGCTATTTCAACACAATAGAAGGTGCGCTATGAAAAGGAAATCTTACATGATAGTGTATATAATATTCCCCATAGCATATTCACAACATCAAAGCTTGGTTCTTGTTTCAGACATGAAAGGCAAGATAAGAGTTTATTGTCGTCGAAGGCCTCTCAGTGATAAAGAGATCAATGATAAAGAAAGAGATGTGCTGACCAACATAGATGAGTTTACTATTGAACATCCATGGAAGGACGATAAACCAAAACAATTTGTGTATGATCGTGTATTTGATGATGTTGCTACCCAAGAAGATGTATTTGAGGATACAAGGGTTAGTTTTGTTATATCAGCTTAAAGATTATAGCACTTTCTCATCCAAGATAATTTATGTAAAACTTATTAGTGATGCGTTTTATTTTGGTTATTTTCCATACAGTATTTGGTACAGTCTGCTGTAGATGGCTATAACGTCTGCATATTTGCTTATGGTCAAACTGGGTCTGGGAAGACATATACAATCTATGGAACTGAAAACAATCCTGGACTCACTCCACGCGCTACTGCAGAGTTGTTCAAAATTTTAAGGAGAGAGAGTAACAAATACTCTTTTTCTTTAAAGGTATTAGTTCAAAAAAGATTATTTATACAATTTCATTGCTTTTGTGAAAATTTTTGTTTTGTATTTAGTCAATAAATTAGAAATACTCTGGTTATTAATTATAGCTTCGTCAATGAGGCATTATCTTACAAAGATTTCTCTTGTATCAATATTACAGGCATACATGGTGGAATTATATCAAGATACACTTGTAGATCTTCTGTTACCAAAGAATGCAAAGCGTTTAAAATTAGATATCAAGAAGGATTCAAAGGTGATGATCTCTACCCTGCCATTGTGATTTTCTGCCTGTAGGACCATTATAGTATTGTTATATGAAATGATTAAAATTTGTAATTACCATTCAAAGGGGAGATAAGTAGTGTGCTTTTATTTTGAGGCAGGGGCTAAAAATTTACTAATCTTGGTGCTTTTTTGGTTACAGATTATGTTATTTTGTTTATTCTTGTTTTCTGACAATCATGATGGAATGATTTGTAGGTTCTTAGTTGTCTGATGTTACATTCATTGTTTTATTTTAGGGCATGGTGGTTGTAGAAAATGTGAGAGTTTTGCCAATTTCAACCATGGAGGAATTGAATGACATAATAGAGAGAGGATCTGAACAAAGGCATACATCGGGAACTCAGATGAACGAAGAAAGTTCCAGATCTCATCTTATATTGTCAGTTGTAATTGAAAGTACCAACCTCCAAACCCAATCAATGGCAAGAGGAAAGGTATCTTAAAGTTTTTCTATGGAATAACTGTAAATTGTAACGTAGGCTCGTTTCTGATGAAATCTGAGCTTAAGGCATGGTTGACGCTTAATCATATTTTATATTGGATTCAATATGCAGTTAAGTTTTGTAGATCTTGCTGGGTCAGAGAGAATAAAAAAATCTGGTTCCACTGGTAGTCAACTTAAAGAAGCTCAAAGTATAAATAAATCTTTATCAGCTCTTGGGGATGTCATCAGTGCTTTATCTTCTGGTGGTCAACACATTCCTTACCGGAATCACAAGTTGACAATGCTAATGAGTGATTCACTTGGCGGTAATGCTAAAACTCTCATGTTCGTGAATGTATCCCCGGCAGAATCAAACTTGGAGGAGACACACAATTCTCTTATGTATGTCCCTAGATCTTTCTGTTGTGATTTTCTTTTTTGGGTTTCTTTTTATTTTATGCTTTTGGGATATTCAGGTATGCATCACGAGTGAGGTCGATTGTGAACGATCCGAGCAAGAATGTTTCGTCGAAAGAGGTAGCTCGGTTGAAGAAGTTGGTGGCACACTGGAAGGAGCAGGCAGGCCGAAGGGGTGATGAAGAAGAATTGGAAGAAATTCAAGAGGAACGGCCGGCAAAAGAGAGGTCAGATGGCCGGCATTCTTTGTAGGGACTCAGTTTCAGAATCAACCATGCAAGATTGAGAATCAGAAGATCAAATGTTTTGTTGATCAACAATGACATTGAAAATTTTCTTCTCTGTATTGCTTGTAGGATAGGCTCATATAATGCTTGTATATATATTGCGAATCCTTATCTCGTTGCACATATGAATGTATACTATACGCTATTCTCTGCTTAAATACGATCATTTTCTTTTGGCCAAGCTTGTAAAGATCATCTCAAAGAGAAGTGAGCCTGATGCTTCACCACATTTTTATTTTGAAACAAGGGATTGAAATAGGAGATACTTTGACGGGGTTTTGTTGAATGTATAATATATTGAGTAATAGCTATAAATGCATAATAAATGTCATATATTCACACTGGTGAGATAGTTGAGCATAGGGTCAACTCCAACTCTCGAAGTTAGACAGATCATGATTAAAAAATATAACTAATGAAAAATACAAAAATATTTATATATCACTAAAAGTAATCAAGGTTATTAAACTCGGACCGGTCCTTTCGTGGCCGGTCTTTGGGTTAAGGGTTAGTGGGTTAAACCTGGAGCTTATCTAGGGCCAAACTAGTAAGAAAGTGAAGATTTTCGGGGTTATTAATATGAAATTTTAAAGAAATTTTTATTATTATTATTTTAAGAAAGGGAAGCGGGTTGATGCCCAAACTAGACCGGTTCGCCGGTTTCCAAGTCAAACCTACCGGTTTGTTCTAGGTTTAATTACCTAGGAAATAATGTCATTCCAGGCTTAAAAAGGAGAAAAAATAAATACAGCTTGATTAATCCGATTCAAAACTCTTGAATTTGTTAGGATTCATTGGTTTGACCGGTTGAATTAAGTTGGGTTTCCATATCATGATCATCTAAATATTGAAATTCACCCCGTTTTGTTTATTTTTTAGTGAAAAAGATAAAGAAAATATCAATTGAACTTCAAAATCCTAAATAAGGGATTTTTTACTAAAATGAGTTGTTATTTGTTATACTTTTGTAGTCAATATCAATATTCTTATAGGTAACAAGATTGATTTGAGATTTTGAAATTCAAATGATATTTTCTTTTCTTTTTCCCTTTTTTTTTTTTCCTATTTTCTAGACACAACCATGCACCTACCGTTGACTTTGTGAAACCATTATCGTAAATAAAAGTTAAATGGTTTGAGATCTATTCATCTATGACCTATCTATTTATTATATGCTCACATGTTACATTACACATAGCCAATTAATCGATTCACAAGGATTTATATTAAAAAAATAGTCATACAATTGAAAAAAGACGACATCTGGGATCGATTATTATTTGTATTTCTTCTGAATTACACAGTCAAGTTGAGCCCTCAAAAAAAAAATCAGACCAAACCAGAATTGTTAGTTGCCAACTTGGTTCAGCTAATTCTAGGAGCAACTTCAAATGGAATAACACTACAACCATAAACAGAACAACATATTTTCCATCTAACATTTCAGACACACACATATCAAGAAAAGAATCTATATGCTAAAAAAAGTCACAAAAGAGGAAGAAGGGATCATCATCAACACACAAGACTGTTGCAAGTGAGCAGAAAAATTAGATCCTCCACATTTATACATTTATATATCCCAAGAGGATGACCCAAAAGAATACATCGTTCGTGTATAAGCCTCCGTCTCAAATCGTTATACTCATGATCTCATTCAAAATACCACCTCCAGTCCTTAATTTGAACTATAAAGGGATCTTATATTAAGAGCTGGATGTAGTATATCTCAAATGCACACTCACATTCACTTCGATGAATGTAGAGGATCAGAATCTCTATGAACAGGCGTGTTTTCAGTGGTAGAAGATGGAGTTGTGAGATCACTAATGAAGCTTCCAAAATCAATAGCAGGCCAAACAAAAGAAGGCTTGCTTGGAGGCACATAAGGCATAGGAACTGCCCCACTTATGATCTGAACTATACGTTGCATCTTTGGCCTCTCAGCAGCAATTGGATGAGAACAAGCTAACCCTAATTTCAATATTCTTTCTGCTTCTTCAACCTCATACTCATTGCCTAGTCTCTTATCCACTGCCTCAAGAATCCTACCTTCGCCATACAAATACCAAACCCAATCCACCAACAACTGAAATCCTTCCCTCTTTGTCCATGGCCTCTCGCCACACACCACTTCTAGAAGAACCGCCCCGAAGCTGAACACATCTGATTGTCGGGTCGCCTTCCCTGTGTGGAAGCACTCGGGCGCAATATATCCCATCGTGCCATGGATTCCTTCGACCTCAGCGTATGAGGTTTTCTCATGCTCAATGGCTCGAGCCAAGCCAAAGTCACCTAGGCGGGCGTTGAAGTCTGAGTCTAGCATGATGTTGCTTGCTTTGAGATCTCTATGGACTACTTTTTGGTCATACTCGTTGTGAAGGTAGTTAAGTGCTGAGGCTAAACCTGAGATGATTTTGTAACGTAGGTTCCAACTTAGGGGTGTTGTTAGTTTTCCTTCCTCAAAGAAAAGGTGGTTGTCTAAGCTGCCATTAGGCATGAACTCATATACCAACACTAACACTCCATTCTTGTGGCACCAACCTGCACCATGTTATTAAATTATGAAAACTTAGAATTTATAATGTCTTTCAAATAAAAATAAATTCAAAATTGGGCAAAAATTAACAATGAAAAATACACTCCAATGGTAAGCACTTATGTTTATTTATCTTTTTTTTTTAAAAAAAATATCTTAATGTAAAGTAAGCTGCACCAACCATCATTATAACGAGGCAAGGGTTAATTATATCCCGAAAGCTAATATTTTTTTTAAAACCTAACCCGTCTTCTAAATATGTAGGAAAAAAATAATCAGGACTACAAAATTCAAAATTAAGGTATAATTAATTGAGTCATATTTTAATAAAATCAATATTTTACAATCATCCAATGATGGAGAATAACACAGAAGGATTTATTCTCTATATTTTTTTTTTTTTTTTTGGGTTCTTTTTTACTCTATTATATAATATGTATAATATAATCTATGAGTTGTACCTTCATTTATGTTATGAGAATCTTTGAAGAAATGTCTGAAACATTGGATTCTTTTGCAAGGAATCCTTCTTTAGTAGTTAGACTTAGATGTTAGAAAAAAAGGGACATTTTATAATATAAATTGGAAAAAGTAGAAAGCTTTGAAATTAAGGGACCAAATAAAAAGTATGTTATCGCCAGCATTAATAAATGATGCCAACAGCTAACATACAAATAAACTATAATCATTGACCACAACTGGCACATGTTAATTATTTTTTGAATTTCTCTAATCGGTGGTAGATATGCATGCATTATGGCCAAAAAAACAAAGTAAACATGCATGCATTATTAGAATATAGAAGATGCTGCAATAGAAATTTGATATTTTATGATTTTTTTTTTTAAGAACATGTATACCTACTTCCTAGCATTTTTTTTTTGTTTTAATATTACTCCTATATTTAATATAAGACATATTCTAGAAAGTTATTATCATTCTAAAATAATTTAAGTCACTTAGAAGAAGTGAATATCATCAAATTTTTGTTTTCCCAAATATCCGTATGAATTATATTGGACCTAGAGGTTATGTAATAAATAAAGAAATTAAAAGTAACTAAAATACATTGATTCTAATTGGAGATTACCTTAGAAAATAGTAACAACTTTTTACCATTTTAGTGATACAAATTACTTTTTAACTATTTTTTTTTCCCAATCTTTGTAAAATATTTTGAAGTGTTTTATATGGAGAAGCAAAGTGGTATTTGTGAGTGAGATAACGTTAGAAATCTCCTTGGCAGAGACAAAAGTGAACTTTGAGAACATGATCACAAGGAATAAAAAGATTGCTTTTTGTTGGTTTCTAGCTAGCTTAATTCCGTGTTAAGATCACTTGAAGTTTAATTTTAGTGTGCTGGATGAAATTGCATGTTTTTCATCTTTTACTTGTTTTACACACACATATATATAATAAAACCCTAAATTATTTCAAGAAATTCTAAATTTCAGTGAATCCTCGTACGAAAATTCCACTAAGAAACTGCTCCCATAAAAGAAAGAACAGGACCAAAATAGATACTAGGGCGTAGGTTTGGATCAAACATGGCCTAAAGCTAGCCTTTTCTCTTTCAACCAGATTGTTAGGATGAAGTTAAAAATGATTGAACAATGTTATATACAAGTGTAAAGGATTGCAAAAATTACTTGTAGAGCCAAATACCTATTCATTCAGCTATTAACTATGTCATATCCTGATCTAACTATAAACTTGGTCTGATATCTGAATTATAGACAAAACACAAACGTAGGCTACATCAAATCATTAATGATTTGCTTCCAACCTATATTTGAATGAAGAGGAAAAAAAAGGGGGGGGGGGGGGGGACTTCAAAATTGGCAAAAAAAAATTACTATTTTTGGGAGTTTGTAGTTTTTCTCTCCTAATTCTCTCTTCATCCAAACATTGGGTAAATGTTCTAGTCTGATTTCATATATTCCTAGTTTCAGATAGATTCTAGGGATTAAATTCAATCATTCAACGAATTAAAAGCACATAGATGGATAGAATGAAACTAATTACCTAGTAAGCGAACAAGATGCTTATGACGAAGACGATTGATAATGGAGAGTTCAGCCAAGAAATCATCTTGGCATTTCATAGCATCTCTGCAGAATTTCTTAACAGCAACTTCCAAATTATTCTCTTTCTGCAAAATCCCCCTGTACACCATCCCATACCCTCCTTCTCCAAGCTTGTTCTTCTCACTGAAATTGTTCGTCGCCTTCTTCAATTCCTTAAACGAATACTCTCTTGGCGTTCCCGGCAAGCTCTTCAACGTCCCCAGAATCTGTTCATCGTCCAACTTTCTTCTTCTCCTCTTCTTATAAACATAACACACTAATCCACCAATCCCCACAAGAATCAAACTCATCAGTGGCACCCCGATACCCAAACCTATCTTCAAAGATTGCAACTTTTTCTTGTTTTCTGAAAGAATCTCCACTGTCATGTTCCATCTCAGAACACAGTTTAATTGGTAGGTTGTTCCTGTGGAAGCAGAAAAACCGAAATAAGAGCTCTGTTTCACGATGGTTTTGAGATCTAGATCTGAAGTTAACACCGGTTTTGCAGGTTTTGATACTATAGGTCCGGTTCTGTCTGGTTGTTCTCTGATGAAAATGTTGATTTTCTTGCTTGCACCGTTGTACTCTATCCAGATTACATAGTATGTGGCGGTGTCCGGAGCGATCTGGATTCCGAATTGAGACAGAGAGACATTGTTTTTTGACTTTACACTGTTGATGTTAAGTCCGATGTGGTTGTCGTCGGGGTCAAAGTTTTGTTTGACTGTGTCTAGCTCGACGGCGACGAGGTGGTTGTCGGCGCTGCCGTCCGTGGTGGAGTTGGTGAGTCCGAGGTATTGGCCATGGCTGTTTAGGGGAATGTCGAGGTTCGGAGCAATGACGAAGGCGACGCCTTCGCCGGGAGTGGCGTTGTTGACGCGATAAACGTTGATGAGAAATGAAGTGTTGAAGGAAGCAACTTTTCCGGTGTCTTCCCAGAGATTGAATGATTGCCGGAAGAGGATTCTGCCGGCGGTGTTAGTGAGGTTGATGTTGCCGGCGGTGTCAGGAGTCACCTGGAGCGCTCCGAAGTTGATCGACGCCGGTGGAATCACTTTCAAAGTTGTGTAGTTACTGACGTCAAAGGTGCCAAAGACGTATTGGTTTGTCTTCATGTTGTGAGGTTGGGACATCGCGGACGGGAAGAGAAGTTGCAGAATACATATGAAGGTGACGGCGGTGGCGGAGAGGGAGATGCATGGCGGTGGATTCATGTGAGGCTTGTGGCGGCGCGGCGGCGGCTGATAATGATGAAGATGATGGTGGTTGGTGCAGCATTGGAGGGAAAGCATTCCCTGAAAGCTAATTAAGAGTGTAAGTGAAGATTGAAGAGATGTTTTAAATTTGAAGGTTTGATACTGTGAGAAATTTGAGAGTGATGTGAGCTTACCAGTTTTCTCTCTGCTCTTTCCGGCTGCTGGTTTTGTCTGCGAAAACAGCTATTATCGACAGTGGTGTGCACCGTTTGTTTCTTTTTATTTCGTTTTTCGAGATAGGAGAGAGTTCCTTTAATAATAATGTTTTCTGATCCACTGGATTCTCGTTATCATTTTATGAAGGCTTAAACGACAAATTTGTCTAAACAGTTTTTTTAATTATTAGGTGTACTTGGTGGTAGTATTCTTAACTTCCATTTGACCAACGCATATTGCTAGTGGAACCAATTGGGGCAAGTTTCTATGAGGAAGTAATACTACTCTGCTTTGGTTATATTTATAAGTTTTTTTATCAAAATATTCAATCCTATCTAAAAGTCTGAGGAAGAAATACTACTATGGTTTTTTTTAGTTAATAAATAAGATTGTAATAATATTACTTATATTAATTGTACCAATAAAAATAGAAAGAGAAGAAATGATTGAAAAATATCTATTCATAAATGAAGATAAAGTTAAAAATTTACTCTCATAATCATTGAGCTAACTACCTCTTTTTAATATGTGTGATTTAGTTAAAAAAACACTTATAAATGGAACGCTTTTAATTAGCTTAATGTTTTTAAGATATCAATATTCAAATCAGAAAAATATCCAACAATTGTCTTTGAGTGAATTATGAAGTAAACGTATGCAAGTCAAATTTTAAGTTATAGACCCATAAAAAAACATGTGTTGTTGGTGAAACCCCTTGTAGTAGATGAGTCACAAAGGATGCTTTGGAAATTTTCATCTACCAATGAGTAAAGTTCTCTACGACTGACTTAAGTATGTGAGTGGGTATCATAAGTAAAATTTCCACTGAAATTTAGTCCAAATTGCTTTAATTTGTTTCATTCACCAGTTAATATTGTCTAAGGGCAGTTCTAAAGTAGTCTATACTTACTTATGGTTAGTCTTGTGTAAGCTTGGAACCGGTTTTGGTGCCTATCCTAAAGGATAGGCGTATCTAGACCGTCGAATCTGGACAGTCCAAATTTTATTTTTTTTAACTGTTACTTTTTGAACCAAAAAAATCGTTTTTTGAAAATAAAGTTAATTGAGATATTATCTTTATTTTAGATTATGTACTCATTAAAATAATTTTTTTATAAAAAATAGAAAGTAAAAGAAAAAAAAAATAAAATCGATCCGGACAAGTCCAAGAGAGAGGAGTTCTCCCTGCCTATCCAAAGATGGGCAGGGAATCCAGTTCGTGAATCAAGTTTGAGTCTAGACTTTGCTCAATGACAAGTTTGTTGAAGTGCTCAAATAGAGTTAGTTTCACTGCGGGTGAGTCTAAACTTTGTTCAATGACAAGTTTGTGGAGTACAGAGTGCTCAAGTGGAGTTAGTTCCCAAAAGAGTTCGGATAAGGTTTTCCATCCAAATAAGGAAATACAAACCATTAATGGGTTATTAGATTCTTCTAATATAACCTAAAATAATATCAAGCTACTAAAAAAAATTAGGATACAAATTATTTCTTTACAGAAGATTAAAGTTAGGTAAACCCATCCTTTCACCCTAGTAAGAATTATTAAGTAACTATCAACATTTGTGAAATGGTACATAGGTGGGTCTACGCAAAATTCAAAAAATTTACAAAAATGTTTTGTCAATTAAAAGTTAAAAATACTAATTGCGCGTGACGAAAAACTATCGAGAGAAATTTACCATTTAACATCTTCATTAATATAGATTAAAAAAGAAGTAGCGTGAGATGGAAAATTGAAAAACCATAATCACTGCTTCTTTGTTATTTTTTGTGAGCAAATTACAAGTCGGGTTAAGCTTCAATTTTACCCTTAAAATATACGTCGGAGTAATTTTTTTGACGAAAAGTTTTCGCGTAGCAATGTACCATTTAAAACTCTTAGGGTTTTTAGTAGGTTTTTAATTGAGTGGCAACATTGCTTACGTTTTTAAACTTCATGGGCAACATTGCTCCCAAAAAAATTAGCAATTTTGCCCCTAAAGTTTAAAAGCGTAGAATGTTGCCCCTCTCGTTAAAAACCCTAGCGGTCAACTTCAAGGGTTAAAAAAATATAACAACTAACGTTGACCGCTAGGCTTTTTAACGAGGGCAACATTGCTACCTTTGTAAACTTCAGGGGCAACATTGCTACGCCGAAAATTTCAAGGAAAAATTGCTCCTAGGCGCATACTTTAAGGGTAAAATTGGACCTTAACCCATTACTTACAAGTCACATGCATACGTAAATGCTACGAATCTGATTGGAGACTTGACAATATGGTCCCTTCATATATGTGGAAAAATCAAAGATCCTTTGAAAATTGATTTTGGAAGATGCTATGAATCTTCATTTTGTTTGAGTTGATTTCATTAAAATGCCTTTAATTGGATTTTTTCTTCGACAACTTTTAATATGTTTGTTTGCTATGTTGTTATATTTTTCAGATTTTATCTTAGCAATATATATTTGTGCATGCGCATATACTTATGTCACAGCTAAAATGTTGTCTTTTTGTTCTAAACTATGATTTCGTTAGTTGGAAAAAAATAAATCTGTTAGTCTATAATTTATGTATCTTAATTTTTAATTTAATCCCTAGACTTTAAAAAAATTAATTGGACCCTGACAATATCTGACATTTAATATGTAATGTTTAAATTCTTAGCTCTTCAACCTGTGTCATGCGTTTAATTAAGAAATTAAATCCTTATGTGATGAAAAAGATATATAGTTTAAATAAATTTTAAAAAAAAGCTGGTAAAAACAAAAAAAGGTTTTCAAAGCATTTGAATAAAAACTTATAAATTCAATAGACAAAAATTTATCTGTGTTAGTTTTTGTAATTTTAACTGCCAATGCCTAGCCTAGTGGTAAGAAAAGTTTTTTTCAAGTAGAAAGTCGCTTGTCCATCCTATTTATAACTTCAAGCAATTAGTATATATCTATTTAATTAATTCAAAAAAAAACTAAAAAAAAAATTGATTGTGATGTTTGTGCATTCACATCAAATTGCGTTTTTATTGGTATGTGTGTGGTGTGAATTTCTATCCATGGATGCACAAATCAACAACATTAAAAATCCAGTAGAGTCACTTGGCATAAAATTGATAATATTATTTTTTTTAGAAAAAAAAAATGGATATGCATAAGGTTGAGTTGAGTGAAAGAGAAGAATAAAAAATTTATTATAATTGTGTGTATTTCTGTGTGAATACTTCAATCACAAAAATTCTTATTAGAATTTTTTTTAAAAAGGGGGAAAAGAAAATGGGATGCTCATGTGCATAAAGCATACTTTTTTATTTAAGTCTTTATTTTAATCAGAAGAGCTTTGTCCATATTATATTAAATAAATAAATGCTTAATTTTATATAATAAAGGTAACCTTCAAAAAAAAAAAGTAAAAAAAGATGCCTTTGATATTAAAATAAGGTTAAAGATAAAATGTTGTATTTAAGTTATCAGTGATCATCATGGACACGGTTCTGCCAACTCTAATGTGTTCTGTCTGTAACCACTCTCTTCAACTTTTTGTGCATTTCATTTTTTAATGACCAACTTGCAATTAATTATTGCCTCTCTTTTTCTTTTCTTTTTTCAATTCAAACTTCTTTAGAGCTCACGCGCACTCTCTCTCGTATATTGGAAAAAATAAGAAGCAAACATTAGAAAAAAATAAGAGATATAACAAAAATAATAAAGAATAAGGAAATTAGATCTCTTTCATTAATGATATTAACTTTAACGAAATTGATTTCATTAAGTGAAATGAGAAATAAAATAAGAAATTTTTATAAGTTAAAAGTGTCATGAAATGCATAACATCATTGTTTAGATTACATTATATAATTATAAGTTTAATGTTTTTACTTTTTCTTTGTAGAATTTTTTTTTTTTTTTTTTTTTTTTGTCACACTCATAATAAGTGAGTGGGTCCTACTAATATTTTCTCTCTTTTCTTTTTACAATGGAACCCACTCACTTTTTTGTGAGTGTGGCAGAAAAAAAAAAATCTGCATTTAAACCCTATAATTATTTGACTAATGTATAGTGTTTTGATTTATTTTATTTTTTTGGTTGAGAATGAGAATAAGATCCAAAAGATTGAATCAATGATAGTTAGCCTTTTAACATTTTTTTTTTTTTTTTTTTTTTTGGAGTTACAAATATAAATTCATACAATTGCAAATTCAGGAGTTAAAGCATTTGAATTTAAACGTGACTCTCTATTTGAGACCATTTAAATTGTTATTTTCAATTCTTTTCTTTAAAAAAGTTGAAGAACCTAACTGTCATTAATTCAATGTTTGGGATTTAAATTTCATTCATTCTTTTTTTTTTCTGTGTGTTATAAAAAAGTTTAAATGGAGGTAGACACCGTAACTCACTAAAATCAGGGTGCGTTTTTAGATTAAAGAGACTTTATCAACCCCAAAGTATTGAACCTCCCTTTTTTTTTTTTTTTTTTTACAACGAGATCTTCACATCAACTGAAGGTATCGAACCTCCTCTTTTTTACTTTAAAATGCTAATAATAAAGGGTCCACGTCTCGGCCTACTTGATTTCGCTGAGGATTGGGCCACCACAAAATCTTGATGAATTGGATTGGGTCGGACTGACATATTGTTTAATTTTGTTTGCGTGTATATATATAATGTTTTTTTTTTTTTTAATGATGACTGATCAGGTACATATTCCATGCACAACCATAAGTCCATTTCTTGTCAGTGTTTTTGCATGCAAAAAAGTTTCTATGAAGTTTATTTTTGAAAAAATTAGTCATTCAATCCTTCAACTTCTGATTCGGTTATAATTTAGTTCATGAAGTTTGATCCATTTTAGTGTTTTAGTGTTTAACAATTGCATCCTTGCCGTCAGTTATCAAAATGGACGATGTTAACCGAGTTAATCCCCTCTTCTTCGTCTGGGTCCTCTGTGTTTCCACTCATAGGTTCCTTCATTTTTCTGCTTTCTCCCAAGGCTGACAAGAGGGTTTCATTTTGTTGCATCCAATGGCGGAAGCTAGTGATGGCCAGTTGGGGCTATAAAATTTATTAAGAAATATATGTATTTATTATTTATTTATACCACAAATATTTACTTATTTTTATTTATAGACCTTCAAGTGGTTACTATGCAATGGCGATAATGAGAAGAAAGTAAAATTCATGTTTGAGATACCAAAAAGGTTGGTACCATCTTAGATATTGTTTTGATTTATAATTATCGGTTATTATTTATTTGTATTTTTAAGGTTATTTGATAATATTTAGTAAATACTCCCTCCTGGTCCTTATTTAAGGAACCAATTAACAATTTTTACAAGTCAATAAAAACAGTTAAAGTCATTAAATTTGTCCTAAAATTTAAATAATTTTCATTATAATCCTTATTAATTACACTAAACTCTAATATCATATTAATTATATTACTCTTTTTTTGGCTAAAAAAAAGTGTTAATTAATTTTTATTAATTATTACTGTCACGCACTACCTTTTTAATTATAGGTATACATGGAAAAAAAATATTTAATGTTATTTGGAAACAAGCAAGTGTCTTATAAAAAGGATCAACTATATTTGTTAGTTGGTGTCTTATAATAAGAACTAAAGGGAGTAGTTCAATATATTTATTTTTTGACCCGGGCTAAATTTTTTTCCTGGTTCCTCCACTGTACTTGCATCATCTTTCCAAACAACTAAAAATGTATAAATGGAGTATTAACTAACAAAAGCCTTTGCATCAGTACCATTTTAATTATAAAAAATGTGTTAAACGTTGAGAAAATATATAAATATGGAAGTCAAACAAATCAGCTGGCATCTCCAAAGGTCCAGAAGTAGCATCGCAGTTTGTGATTATTTCTATATCTGGGCATTTTTGCCTTATGGCATCATAGAATTCAAGGCATAGTTCCCCCAAATAGTTGTATTTACCACCATATTCATGTCTAATAGCATCATATAGTAAATCAAAAGATTGAGAATGCCCTAAATCAAAAGTTATAGCATTAGTCTGAGTTTAGTCCTTGTTCACTGGAAGCAGAAAATTTGTCATTTGAAATTTGACTCAGGAGTACCTTCTCGATGGTCAAATTGTTTCAAGAGAAAGATGACTCAATTTGATTCATGGAACTTGTCGCATTTTACTGTTCCTCTAATCATATGACAAATCTAATTAAAAGATAAATTCAGGGTCACAACAGTGAAGAGCTTCGATGTGCTATGGATAATAATAATATCACTATATATATTTGAGCATTGATTCTCCAGAAGCGTACAGTGTAAATAAGAACTGTACTGGCCTAATCCAAGTGTTTTAATCTCAAATCAAGTTATAAATGAAGACGCTTACATCCACTTAAATACATGGGAAATTCCTGAAGAAGCCACAAAACCCAAGTTCTGTAGTTACAACTGACAAATGAAACGATGATCATGTATTTTCAGAGCAGTTCTGGTCTTCATATCCTGCAGTTTATCTTGCTTGCTTCTCCAAACATCATAGATCTTTGGTGTGACTTTGGCAGTGATTATCCAATACTTTCAGATTTCAGTAAGAATGGTTGTTTCCGGTTCCTATAGAGACTTGAGTAATATATACAAACAAGCATTGTTATCTGACCAACCCAGGTTTTGCAGGTGAAACCCTGACAACTAAAGGGCTATAGACATGCAATCTTTTGTTCCTCCATAACAGGAAACCAAATGAATAGCCCTTTGAGGGAGAGGCAACTTTGAAATTCACAGTGAAGTTGATTTTCTGCCCAATCCTTGTGAAGATTAGCCTGTCTGGCACAACAGTGACATTAATTCCTGCAGGAGGAGACACTACAGCTGTGTAAATACTCGTTGATTTTCCAACGTTAGTCACAGTTCTTGTCACTGAGAAGCTGTCTCTGAGATTTGACACTGTGATGGATGGATAGTTGAGCTCAGATGCAGATTTGAATGCCCTATCACATGTCCTGTTGTTTCTTGTAACAAGATGGAGTGACCTCTCATCGTAGCCAAGTGAACACAGGAATGCCAGATAATCTTCTGCTTCTATATCATAGATGAGACCAGGGTCAAGAACCCTTGCAGGGTTCACAAAGCCTGATCCATAATCAAATGCATTAGCATTTCTTTGTTCAGGAGCCGCTCTGATGAATCCATGGTGCTTATCCAGAATTGTAGCTGCATATAAAAGTAGTAGTTAGTTTCTCAAACTGAAGCGGCAGAGCTTCTACTATATTGATCATTTTTCTTTCTTTCTCGGTGCACAATTTGTGCCTAGATTAAGGGCACTCAGTTGCTGATGGAATTTAACTAAGATAAGATTCATGTTTCTATTTGTGCTGAAGAAGAATCTCTATAATAGAGTTATATAGACCTCACGAAAAAGACTGTTGTTAATGTAATACCGGTTGTCATGATGGCAGACTTGATAGCAGATGGAGACCATGAAGGATGAACAGCTTTGATTAAGGTAGCAATTCCAGTTATGTGAGGACAAGCCATGGAAGTTCCTGAGAGAATGTTAAACTCCATGTTTTTGGCTGCTGGAGACCAAGCTGCAAGGATGTTCAATCCTGGGGCTGTGACATCAGGCTGCGTAAAATTACCATAAGTCAGAATTTCAGTCCTCTAGGAATATTATGAAACGCTCATAATTCATGTCGGATTTCCCTTTATATATTGGGAATAAATCACCTTCAGAATTTCTGGGGTTAAGCTGTTGGGGCCTTTGGAAGAAAATGCTGCCACACGTGGTGCAGGCTTTGCTCCTAACACTGTCTTTGCTCTGAAAATCCTTGCCGTAGCCTTACTGTTGAGGATAGAATTGGCAGAAAGTAGGAGAATTGAACGCATTCATATATTTGGAGAAACAGCAACACTGAAGAACTTAACAGCATGCACTCATAATCTTTTTTATATTTATCTCTTTCCAAAACATTATATATGGAATGAAGAGAATTCAAAAACTAACCGTGTATTGTTGATATAGGAGAGAATATGGTGACCTGTTCTCGTTCCAACAATGGCTGATGGTATCACAAACGGGATGGCAATATCTTGACCTGCTTCATCAATAAGTATCATTCCAACTCCGCCCGCTTCTTTCACTAAAGCACTTTTGGCTACCTTTGACTCAATTGACCTCTCTGCATGTTGGCACACCAGAACTTTCCCTTGGGTCTTCGTTTTATTGAGGGAACTTTCTATACAGTAGCTACAAAAACAAAGAAAAGACAACAAAAATTTCTTATAAGAACATCCTTTTGCATTGATCTTTTCCCATTTCTCTCATTCAAAAGTACCTTGTGCTTCACCTGGATTGATAAGGAGTGAAATATCCTGCAGAAGCTTCTGAACCAGAAATTATTCTTGTAAAGGCATTCATTTCCGAGAGGCTCAGACTTTCACCCTGTTACATTTAGCAGGGAAAATTGTCAGTGAAACGATCAGAGACAAACCCTATTAAACAACTTTGCAGTGATGAAAAATTTTCTGATAAAGTTATAAATTTTTACCGTGATATTGACACCATTTCCCAAGGTGACATCAGAGGTGAAATCCCTATCAGTGGAGCTAGCAGCAACAGTGATCATCCATGGTGCAAGGTTGGTGACTGAACGAGGATACCCTTCATTCCCAGCCGAAGCAACTACCAGTACTCCACGATTTGCTGCATGATATGAACCCACAGATATGGCATCATTAAAGTAGTCTGCTTGAGGAGACTCAGGACCCAAAGACACAGACAATATGTGAACCCCATCTCTGATCGCATCATCAAAAGCAGCCAGCAAATCCACATCATAGCAGCCTGAGTCCCAACAAGTTTTGTACACAGCAATCCTAGCCATTGGTGCTCCTCCCCTAGCTCCTCCACCTGCATATGCATCAAAACTCACATTATTCCCAAGTTTTATGAACTATGCAATTCATTCATAGCATGAAAACTTGTAAATATGAAAAGTAAGTTTAAAATAAATATTATGTAACATAAAAACTTTCATATCAAACTACGGTAATACCTGCCAATCCCATGTAGTTCATGTTGGGCACATACCGCCCTGTGGCTATTGAAGCTGTATGGCTGCCATGGCCGGAGCTATCTCTTGGAGATCTGAAGGAGACTTTTATGTCTGAGTCTGACCCTTCTTCTATTTCATACCCACGCATGTAGTATCTAGCTCCAATGACTTTCCTGCACCACGTGATCATTAACCAAAGATGACATACCTGACCTGTGTATAAGTTAATACCTATGAAGTGAAACTATAAGGCTTGTTCTTTTTTAGTCTCTTAAGAACTGAAAGAATAGTTTAGTTAATGATAATCATGAGGAGGATAAGGTTGAACTATAAACCTGTTGCAAGAGGAAGCATTGAATGCTTCTCCTGATTCACATTTTCCTTTCCATCCCGGTGGCACCGGAGGCATGTTAACATCACTGAAACTTGGAGATTCAGGCCAAATTCCTAATTCAATATAAATAACCATTATGATCTACGTTAATTCTTCAATGGTGCAATTCCAATAATTTATCTTAGCAAAAGTCACCGTGCATAATAATAGATGTGGAGAGAAAAAGAGACAATAAATAATTGTAGAGATTTAATTTGTAAAAATAACATTTACAACTAAAACGCTAGAGAAAAAGTGGCAGAGTTTCTGCTAGTTAGTTGAGAAATTTCCTTTGAATCAAATACTTTCCTTTAGGAAATATTGAACAAAATATGTTTATTGTACTAGGAGTAATCATAATAGTGCTTAACAGTGAAAGGTGTGAGTGCTAAGTGCTCACCAGCGTCAATGAAACCAACGATGATGTTTGCTTGGTTTCTGATGGAGAACCCAAGAGTCTCCATTGTTTGATCGTCCAGAAGACCCATAAAGTCCCATGAATGAGTTGTATGCAGCTTTATTTTAGAATTAGGAAACACAGAAACCACTCCCGGCATTTCTGTCAATTAATTTGAACATCCATATCACAGGCCAATTAATTCTGGAATTAAATAAATTTTTAAGTCCACAATCCATATAGACAAGTCGAGAAATATGAGAAAATCACTCTGAATTACTTGAAATCTGAGAAGCCTGCTCATCCGTCAGCTTCGCTGCAAATCCTCTGAAACCATATTTGTAGCTATAAACATGCGAAGCTTCGGCTTCCTCAGTGCTGTTCGTCATTCCACATAAGGAAAAGGAGAAAAACAAAAATATAAAATCAATCTTCGATTCTATTCTTCTGTTACGTTATTCTCACTTCCAACATACGAATGCAGACTGCAGAGTATCTAAATTAATCTGAAACAAGCCAGTGTGAGTTACAGATAACTGACCTTCCACTGTGAACAGAAGCAAGAATTTGATGGTGCTGCTTCATAATTTCGTCAGGGTCTTCACCATTGTTGCTTCCCATGTAGACTACATAAACCTACAGTAACCAAATCCAGAATTCCTGATTCCAAAATTTTCCGTAAGGAAAAATAAACAGTGGAATTTGAGCTTACCTTTGCAGAGAAGCACACAGTAACCTGAACAACGGAAGCTAAAAGAAACAGACAAAGGAAGGTAATGCTTCCTCTTCTTGCATATCCAGGAGCGGCCATTGTTAGAGTCCTAGCTTGTGGCCTTGTGTCAACCAACTCTGATGCACTGAAGAAACAAATAACAACGACGAAACAGTATATATAGTGAGAGAAAGGAAAGAGGAGCAACTAGTGGCAATTTGGTCAAAGCACTATTGAGAAAGGTTTCAAGCTAAAAGAATTAATTAATACTATAAAATACCAAGCAGTGGCTAAAAAAAATTATATATGAAAAAAGATGCATAAGTTCTGAGTACAGTTATAAATATGAAATATTCAATTTTTTTTTTTTTTTTTATTGCCAGTGAATTATAAAATTAATCACACAAGTGGGTGACAAATGAAATACTGTTGGGGATGAAAAGCTGAAATAGAAAAGAAAGGTATTATTCATATAAATATAAATATAATTACAGCGAAAGGGACCTTAAAAAGAAGGTTGAAGGAAAATAATAGGAGGTGAAAAATGAAAATAATAGTCCCGGCAAGAAAAAATATTTAGATAATGTACCACATGATTATGCCATGATGGGAGCCGAGGAATTTTTTTTTCCTGATTTAATCTGAAATCTTATAGCGTGAATAATTTTTACCTCTTATAATAATTAGAGCCGAACATAATCCCAACTTAGGATTTCTTGTATTTGATTTTGAATCTTAGAACACAATCTTGATTCCTGATATTTAAATTTGTTTTCCTCTTTATAATGTTAGATGGCTTACCACTTTAATTAATAGTTTATGGGTGATTTTTTTTAAATATATATGCAAAGGGAAAATGATACAAGCTCGCGGATTTATATAATATGTTGAAAGAAATATTAAAATAAAGACTAATAATAACCATGTTAAGTTTTGAGTTGTGTAATCCAAATGACATCAAATACATATTTTATGGGTTTTTGTAAGTGTGAGATTGTAAGTTTGATCCCTCTTATTAGGATAATAATAATTAATTAAGACTTGCACTCAAAGCTTGAGATCCTGTTTATACTCAAATAATCATAAAGAAAAAACAGAAGAGTTATATATATATATACACACACACATATATAATATGGTATATATTTTGTATGGAATATTATGATTGTTTAATTGGAAAATACATAAAGAATAATAATTGAGAAGAAGAAGGTGTCAGTATGTGACAAGAAAGCATCAATTGTGGGTGGCCACCGAAAATGAGATATGGCGGTCACATCGCGGGGACTGCTAGTGGAGCCACCGCACCTGCATGAATATGAACAGAGATCCAATCATGTGACTACCCCTTTTGTTTTTACAATAATTAATTAATAAACATATGAGAATTGAGAAGATTGCTAAACATTTTACTATAAAATTCAGGAGAGGAAAAATATATATATATATATATTACTTAAATTTCAAAATTTAAAATTATTAATTTTATACTAAAAAAAAAAATCAATTGTTATATTCTTATTATTAATATCTATATTTTTTGTAGGTGACAAGACTGATTAAAATTTTGAAGTTTAAATAGTATTTTCTTATCTTTTCTTCTAAAATTTATTATCTAAATGAATTTAAGGACCCAATTTCTTGATTACCATTCTAATCCTATTTATAACTTCTTTTTAACTAAATTACACATGCCAAAGAGAGGTAGTTAGTTCAAAGATTATATGGTAAATTTTTATTTTGCCATCGTTTATGAATGTATATTTTCAACTCTTTCTCCTCTCTCTATTTTCATTGGTACAATTAATATAGGTAAAATTGTCACAATCTCATTTATTACCTAAAAGATTGTTTATAAATGAGACGAAATTTTTTGATCAAAATAGACTTATAAATAAAACCAAAATGATAGATGCACATTAAGTAACTCGATCTTCTTCTTCTTCAGTATACCATAAATTTTTAGTCATGTGTAAATTAATGTCTTTCATTTTGGATATAATTGAGAATAAATTGCATGCAAGTGAAGAAGGGTTACGTTAAACCAATGTCATATATCTTTTTGGGAATAAAATTTTATGGTGATAGATTTTTCAGTAAATTTTAAAAAATTATAATGATTTTAAAGGACTCTGAGTTATTACCATTTTTTTAAAATGGGGTGTGTAAAATATAATTAGGACTTAATAAGTATTGTCAGAAATTTCACATTTTCATAGGAAAAAAAAATTATTAGGTCTAGGAATTAGGATGCGATGCCTAGTAATATAAATGTTTATTTACACGTCGGTTCAGTGAATAATTAGGTGTCGGTCGGTCATAGTGTTGTGACTTGTGAGTGCATTATTAACTTAAACACTGCCATCTAAATTATTGATTTCCAAGAATCTTATGACTTTATGTTTGTTTAAGTTTCAAGTAATTACTCTCAAACCCAACTGTTTTAAATATATTTGACTATTTACTATTATATTTAAATCTTCATTTCTGAAGCACTCTCCTAATTCCTAAATAATTAAATATTAAATGGGTTAAACTGAAATCTCTTACGCAGTGTGAGTTGTCAATCATACGTATATATGCCAGTAGCCTAGATGTTGAGATCTGAATATATATATATAGCATTATTAAAATATATGACTAATTCATAGCTCAATTACATGTAATTTAACAAGGGGTGATTTCTGTATCAAAAAAAAAAAAAAAAACAAGGGGTAATTTTTCATAACAGACTATACAGTTTTTTTATACAATACATTAAAAATAATATATATTATTTATAATTTGTGCATATTGTGATTTTCATATATATATTTATATTGATGCGATACATTGAATATAGTTATATAGGTATATGAAAAAAGGCACAACATAAAATAATAATAATCATGCGCGTTCTAACTTTCTTGTGTTTTTTTTTTTCGTGTTTTTTTTTATTTATAACTGATAAGTTATTTAAATTTAAAGTCTAAAGAAAAGAAATATAAATATGTAGAATATGCATTCCGATATTATAATTAGAATAATATGAGTTGTAAAATATGGTAGTCTACAGGTCAAAAAAAAAAAAAAAAAAAAAAAAAAAAACTATGGTAGTCTATTTCAATCATCTATTTGCAAATCAACGGATACATATTGGAGGGCCGAAAATGACATTATCTATACGTTGTGAATCGATTATTGACTCTTGTATGAATTATAAATTTTTTACTAAATTATACCATTATTAGTAGTAATAATAATAATAAAAAGAAACTAGCCACTCAAAACTCAAGAATACCCTCTTCGTCTCTTTTTATAAGGAAAAATTTTGAAGATTTAAATACTTTTATTTATAAGGACACTTTACAAAATTTAGACAATGAAAAATATATATATATTTTTTATATAAAAAAAACCCTTAAAAAGGTTGCTTTTGATTAATAAAGAAAGAAAGTGATGGAAAGAAGGTATTGATGAAACTCAAAACATAGGATAATTCTAAGGATGCCGATTAGTTTTATGCATATGTATAAAGTAGGTAAATTTGTATCACGAAAAGCAAGATAAGGAGTTCACACTAGGTGTCCAAATTAGGTGTCTCTTATGTGTTCATATATCTATTAGAGAGATGAATATATTTTTTTTTATTTTTTTATATATGTATTTATTTAGATTTAAATTATATGTTGCTTTTTGAAATGTTTTTTTTTCACCTAATATCTCAAATTAATTAATTTACAGTCTACTAGTGTTACGAGACAAATATTTCTAAATATAGGATCAAGACTAATTAATTTAAGATATTGGGTGCAAAAAATATTTTAGAAAGTAACATATGATTTAAATCTAAATAAATACAATATATTTATATACAAAAAGTGAAAATGAAAAAAAATATGTGCATCCCTCTAATAGAGGTATGAGCACATAAGGGCCACTTAATTATTGGGCACCTAATGTGGACTCCAAGATAACTAGTGATAATCACTCAAAAAGAATTCACATATATAAAAATTTTAATCGTGATTTATGGTATATACATGATATTAAACGTTCATTTGGAATAGTAATAAGACTTTCTCCCGTGCGATGCACGGATATATTAATTCTTAACATGGATTAAAATGACAAACACAAGCTACTACTTGTTAACAAAACTAATTAATAAACAACTTAGCATCATTTAAAATCAAGGTTTTGAAAAACTTCTCTATACACAACATTTGTTGTCATGCCACTCGTTTTTTGGAATTCATCCAGTATAAGTACCTTCAAACCTGTGAAGCTCTTCACCCTGGATAATGCAACATATAATTGACCATGTGAAAATACCGGACTTGGCAGGTAGAGTCGACGTGTGACATTGATTGACCTTGACTTTTGTTTATTGTCATTGCAAATGATATTATGATTGGGAATTGCCTCCTTGTCAAATTGAAAGACAATTTAGATTCAGATGGGTTCATATCCATTTTGTGTATCAGAATATCTTCACCAGCGCTTATGCCATTCAAAGTCTTTGCCCTAATGACATTCTTGCCAAGTTGTGTTATTTAAAAAGAGCTTTTTTGTCGTGATTTACAATATACGAGGTAAGTATATGAGAGGAGTTTTATCTTGATTTATGTATATAAGCATTTTTGGGACCCCAAAAGTAATCCCAAACATACATAAGAATCTCATAAAATGCTATTATCTTTTCAATCTTGAATGATAATTTTTTTATGTCAATCATTATTATTTAAAAGTATTTTGTCAATATTTAAAAATTTATTGTTGACATTTTTTTCATTTAGTAAATTCCTGGTGTTAGAATTAGATGGTTAAAAAAGATACTTTATAAAATTAATATATGAAAATAAAACTTTATATAAAGTTAAAGACAAAGTATAATTAACTTTTACTTTAAGAAATTCAATAATATATCAACATGATGAATCAATTAAAGAAAAATTAGTTGCGGAAGATTAGCAAAGGTTTTTGTTACCGTTAATTTCCATCACTGTGGAGGAGTTTGAGGGCACCAAAGTCAACATTGTAATAATGCAAGAATATGAGCAGTGATTTCCACCTAATATTCAACTTTAATATATTATTAATTTAATTACTTTCCCATGAGTATATATATATTTCATCAATTATCACCGTTACAATCATTTTTTATTTCTTTACTGTCGCAAAACATAATCATTGATTTCATAAGTAAGCAATATTAGAAAAGCATAATCCTACTAATCATGCTCATCAACTTTTGATTACATTTTGGGCCTATTTTTTGTTCCATGAATTTCTGGGAATCTTTCTTTAATCACGTCCCATGTTTTTATCTTAACCTTTCTCCTCACCCGTTGTTAAATAGTAAATGTAATAATTATAAAATCACTAATATAGCCTTTATAAAATATACTTAAGAAATATCATAGAAATTACAACTTCTAAAGTTGAATAGTAAGAGTTAGAAAAGTTTGGTGTTATTGGCCTACAAAGTCCCAATTTATTCATTGATGTATGCAAATTTGAATGAATATATTTTTAGTTATTGAATTTAAAACATGCCAATTTGAATGAATATATTTATGAGTGAAAGGTATCTAACTTTTAGAAGACGTCTTTCATTCATCTCCTTAGCCGATGGGATATGATACTAATAGGGCCCCAAAACAGATAATATCTTCTTCTTCTTTTTTTGTCAAAGCAAAACAGATAATATCAAGAGTGTGAGGCATTGAGATATTACAGGTTACATTGGATTAGATAGCAGTATGTCACATACCACAAGAAACGCCAAATATTTTGCGTGCACAAACGCTTTGGATATATATGGAGGTTGAGACATTAGTCTGGAAACTTTCACATTGTTGTAGATACTTGTACATAATGATAGAATTGTATAAAGAAGTCTATAAACCCTCGTGTAAAGCATAAATATCTAGATATTTTGGGAGAAGGTTCTGGAGAACCATTTTCTACCTAGAATGTATTAAATCTTAATCGTTCATTGAGGAGGTGATAGGCTATAAATAAGAGGTGCCCCCCTCATTTATAAACCATCAAAAAACAATTGAAGCCAATGTTATTCAAGAACTTCTCTCCCTAGAGTTCTCATTCTCTCTCTAAAATTCTCTTAGTCCTTTAGTTTCTTTGTCTAATTGTGAGAGATCGACTAACGACAAGCTAAGCAACTTTTGAGGGTATTATTTGTGATCACAACAGCAATTGGATTGTATGATTTTTTTTCTTTTTTTTTTTTACAAAATCTCAAATCCCTTCGCATCAGTAATCACTGAAAGTTTGGACTTTGGAGTATCTTATCATTTCTTTTGCTCTCCAACTCTATAATTATGACCAAAAGAAACAAGAGTATATCATAAATTAAAACACAAATCCTTCTCTATTTTTATTTTTTTCCTGATGTTTCTATTAGTTATGAATTTCTCCCCAAGCAATAAAATCTAAAATTAATGATCATGGAGTAATGATATAAGCATTGACTGTGCACGCTAATTATATGCCAAAAATAATAAAATATATACTATAACATTTAGAACCTTTCATATTAAATTTAATTCTTTACAAAGATAAAAACTATCATTATATTGTTATTTTACAGTACCACATCATTCTTCCACAAATTTGATTATGATTGTACTTCTTTTTTTCCATCTACTTTAATTCTTGCCTTTGAAAAAAAAATTGTATAGTATATCATGCATTAAAAATCAATGATAAATCATTAAAAAAAACAAAACAAAAGTAAAATCAATCACAGACACACCCTGTAGCTGTAGGATTTAACCATTACTACAAAACAAAGATAACGAAACTATCATTTTTCTGTAGTACATCATTTTTGAGGCACAGCTAAAAGATAAAACAATAATTAATAATGGTCGTTGACTATGGCTGTAACACAGTACATGAATGTCTTTTGATAATGAGAAAGTGACTGATTAAGATGACGAACATAATGATGAACAATATAAATAGACAGATCTGTTCATCATAGAGGGCTATCCAGATATATTATAGCAAATAGAAAGTTCATTTCATTTTGTAACACTTAATTATAACCTTATTTAAATTCCAGAGATTTATTGTGTGTTGGGCATATATGTTCAACTCAGCATGACGCTTTATCTTGCATCATAAATTCTCTGGCTTCTTATATGAATGATAATATTAAGATAGATGTATGATTATACAAGAAAAAGATAAGGTTTGAAATGGTCATATATTAGAGGAAGATTAGCCGCAATATGTATTAAAGAGAAAATGATAATAAAAAAATAAACAAAAAAACCATTTTGAGGTGGCTTGAACACACACACATATATATAAAGAGGCAGTTGGAGGCCTAGTGAGGAGAGTTAATAAGACAGTATGGATACCTGTGAGAACTTGGGGCAAAGGAAGAATGAAGGAAGCGCTTAATAAAGCCATTGAATGGGATCTTTTAGTTAACAACCTATTTAGAAATTTGATTATTGATAGAATACAATGACATCGTACGATATAGGTAAAGAAAGCCACCTACTTGGACAAGGCTTATGGTTTTTTTTTTTTGGTAAGCCCACGGTATCCACTGCCGATAGCGGTGACTAATCTCTTCACATTATAGACTTCCCGAAAGGGTTTTAGTGCTGTCACGAGACCCTATCTATACAAACATAGGGTATATAAATCTTGTGTTTTGACTAAAACATCCTTGACCCACATATATCCACCAAATATGACAGGCTCATGGGATTGGGCCAACCGAACCCTATTCAGTTGTTTTCGCCTTTGGAGCCCAATCTGCGTTGAATTCAATGAATGAATTCATAATTTGCATGCTTCAACAGAAACATATGTGCAATGATATGGAATGCCACCCCTCATGGGAATTTCACTGTGAAGAGTGCTTTACTTTATGATTGAAAAAGCTCCTTCTAATCTCCATAGGCTTTTTGTTTTTCCTTTTAAATCAATATGGAAACGGCAGGGAGCTGAAGAATAATAGTTTTCTTATAGATATCATTTCATAATAACTAATGAATGCAGAAGCAAGTAGTCTCATACTTGTCCTGTGTGTTTGTGGCGATGTTGGTGTGGAAGATGAACTGCCTCTCTGCATGCGTGCGTGTGGGTGCACGCGTGTGTGTGTGTGTGTTTTTTCAGGGACTGCCCTTATGCACAGCGAGTCTAGCTTCAGTTATTGAATCCCACATACACTTCCACTTATTTGGCATTTGTGGTTATGGAGGAATAAATCCATTTTTTATGTAGGGTTAATGTGTAAAAATAATCATGAACTTTTACCAAAAGTGTGTCCAACACTATATATGTTTTGGAGGTCCAAAAATACCTATAAACATTTAAAATTAGAGCAAAAATGTCAAGACAGTTAAATACCTATGTGTTTTTTCAGGGACTGCCCTTATGCACAGCGAGTCTAGCTTCAGTTATTGAATCCCACATACACTTCCACTTATTTGGCATTTGTGGTTATGGAGGAATAAATCCATTTTTTATGTAGGGTTAATGTGTAAAAGTAATCATGAACTTTTACCAAAAGTTTGTCCAACACTATATATGTTTTGGAGGTCCAAAAATACCTATAAACATTTAAAATTAGAGCAAAAATGTCAAGACAATTAAATACGACCTAACGCCATTACTTTTTGTGTTAGGACTTATACTATTTTGCATATGCATATGTAACGGTATTATGTTAAATTTTAACGGTCCTAATATTTTTGCTCCAATTTTAAATGTTTATGAGTATTTTTGCATCTTCAGAAAGTATATAGTGTTGGACGTACTTCTGATAAAAATTCATGTTCATTTTTAAACATTTACCCAATTTTATGTACTAGGCTGCTGTGAGATGCTTGATATTGAGGAAGGGGCAGTTAAGGTCTGAAGTTTGTAGAGGATTTTGGGTTCACTGAGGTGATATACTTCAATCTGATTCCAAAACCTTGGTGGATATGCTGAACCAAAATTGGGCTTCAAACAAACGTGTCACACTTTCTTGCACTTTCAAGAGATGTTGGAATAACCCATCGTATTGGTTCAACTAGTAAGGGAGTCAAATATTTTCTAAAAGAGAGGGGTTTTAATCCTAGAGTTGGTCAAGGCGCTGGGGAGGCATCCTAAGGGTCTATGAAGTAACGGTAAACCCAAGCTAAGGTGGAGACATGTGTACTCTTAGTCCTGAATTTCTTATAGAGTGGGCTTCAAGCGCGCAAGCGCTCGCTCTGGGGAGGCGTTGTTGGTGAGCCCAACCCCTCTTTTAAAATTTTTTTTAGCAAAAAAAAAAAAAAAAACAGAGAGAGAGATATTGGAATATCATTGAGTTAGATCTAGCGAAAAAGGTTAGTCTCTCACATTGTAGTAAACTAATGTTCGAATTTCTGTTGGGAGAAGTGCCTACATTGAGTCTGGCACTGCCTCTGAGGCTCTGACAGAACTACCTCAAATAGGAGAATACATATGGGAAAAAAAAACAGAGATGTTGGAATACCAGTGGGATCTTAAAATATCTCATGTTTCAAGGGAGCAGAATCATCTTGCTAATGCTTTGGCAAATGAAGGAATTTCAGATTCTTCTCTCTTAGGACCCGTTTGTTACAAAGAAAGTATAGGGAGAGAAAGGGAAGATCTCAATCTTCCCATGGATTTGGGGTGTTTGGTATAGAGAAAGTCCGGTCAAGATCTTCCAAAATGGTGGTCCAATCTTCCCTTATTTGAGGGAAGATGCTTTCCATCCGAAAATGGAAGGAAAGCTATAATCTTCCAGGGAAAGTGTCTTTTTGACAAATTTACCCCGAAATTCAAATTTGATTTGGAAGTTCGAACTTGGCGGGAAAGTTCAAATATTGGCGGGAAGTTTGAAGTTGGCGATTTTTTTTTTTTTTTTTCACGAGTTCAAACTTAACAAGAATATATTTTAGCAAAAAAAAATATTTTTCTTTTTTATTTTGAATTAATTTCTTTTGAGGGTAAAATAGACATTTCCTAATTCCTTACCAACTACCACCTCTTGATTTTCTTCCTACCAAACAACTTAAACCATCTTCCCTCATCTTTCAAATATTCCTTTCATTTCCTTTCCATTCCATTCCTTTCCTTTCCTCCTCCAAACTTTCTTTGTAACAAACGAGGCCTTAGATGCTTGTCTATCTCATCTACGGAAATTGTGCCAGGATAACTTTTTGGGAATTAATCCCCCGTTACTGTTAGTCTCGATTTAAAAATTTCGGGCAGCTGCCCTCATTTGTTTTTTTTTTTTTTCATGTTTCACTATTTATAATTTAATAATTTATTCAAATTCTATACTCCTAGTCTTTGATATAAACACTTTTAACCACATCGTTAAAAAAAAAAGTTGATTAATTCATTAAATTTGTTTGAAAATGAAACAATAAATTATATCTTGAAAGATAAAAAAAATAAAAATTGCATCAAACCTTAAGTAAAAGAAATCTTGAAAAATATCATTAATACCCACTGGACAACTTAAAATAAGGGCCACGCTTTCCTTCTAAAAAGTGCCTTATAATAGAGATTAGAAAGGGTATATTGCATTTAGCTAGGTGGAAAAGACTTAGTAGCATTTGACTTTATTTAAGATTCAAATCATTTCAATCTAAATAAATAAATATTTGCACTAGAGATGGGAGAAATTGCAGCACATTCTTTATTAATTTTGATTTCGTATAATTAAAAATCAAGAAGTTAGAATCATGTTAGAACATTCAAGGTTCATAATTTTGTAGGAATATTTAAGAAAGTATTTGATGTCGATTATTTAATTTTTGCAAGATTTTTTCTCATAATTAAACTATTTAAACTAATTATAACTTATTGATAGTTCAATTGTAACCAAATACTAATTCCTAAACGGATATTCATGCTAATTTGATTAGTGGAAGCATGAAACTAAGCCAATATAATTTGCTATTGCATTTGACTGAAGTTGTACAATTAAATCAATTTTTCCATATGAGGATTGAATAAATATGAATGGAAAATAATAATAATAATACTAATAAAAAGAAAATGAAATCATAACCGTATCATTTAAATATAAAAAGAGAAAAATAATTCAGGAGACAAGCCACATGAAGTAGGTTGACCAAAGGGTAACAGCAACTGAGGCCAACACATATGTCCATAGCATTATAAACGAGCATTCACTCTCAGTTCCTCCGAACAATTGGGCTATTGTACCTGCCACATGTAGAGTTACACTAAGAACCAATCTTTTCAAACATTTCTAAATCATACTCCCTCTAATTATCAATGTAGAAATTAGATACCTAACTTAAAGAGATTATGAAAATTAGTTAAGTTAATTGTTTGTAAAAAAAAGTGTGTTGATCTTTTCTAAGATTTAATAAAAACCCTGTTAATATGTGTAATCAATAGCAATACTTAGGAGGAAAAAGTTCTAAATTATAAATTTGAGAGATAAAGTGAATTGAAGTCTTACATTTAAGATCAAAACAACCCCCCCCCCCTAACACACACAAAATAGAGTATCTACCCTTGTAGAATTATTCATGAACCACCACTAAACAACATTACCTTCCTGAGTTAACGATGACTAAGTGGAAGCACTGGACAAGTTAACCCCAAAATAAACTGAACTTTCATGAATGAATTTACTGATTTCAGAAGCAAAAGTTACCTATATTCATAGCAGGTGGAAGTGAATATTGAAGCAGAAGCACAAAGTGATATAGAGGATCTGAATTGACCAATCCAACATGTATTGCCCCTTTAACTACCAGAGCTCCCAATATTGGAAGGAAAATATATCGAACTGCTACAATTCCCACGGTTGTCGACCACATATTACCTGTTCCTTTCAGGCCTGTTCCAATGATATCATCATTAACTCAGAAAAAAGATTTCCATAAACCAGCACAAAGAAAAGATAGAGATTTTAAATTGAATTATATGAGGAACTCCATGGCTAGCTTTGCATATAGTTTACCTCGAAGAAGGTTTGCACCCAGTATTATGGTGACAGTTGGGATAGCTGCATCACTGAATACAATAGGATAAAGAAATGAAAGTGAGATATTTTCTATTAAATGATAGATCAATGAAAGACAATTAAATTCAACATTTGGTCAAAGAATGACGAGAGTTGCAATAGAGCAGTGGCAAGTGAAAATGCAGTAGGTTTTACCCCAAAAAGTAACAGCCTTTAGGTAAAATCTAAAAGGAAATGAAAGTATCTTTAAGAAAACGGTGATTGGCAATGACATGGATGATCAGCTAAGAACACTTTTAAAACAAGAGATTGCATCTTTAAGAAAATGGTGATTGCATCTTTTACGGAAATAAAAGTATCTTTAAGAAAATGGTGATTGCATCTTTTAAAAACCTAAAGATGCAATCTTGCTGCATACCCCAGCATCGTAGCCGAGCTTTCAACCACACGAAGTGGAGCATCACTTCCAATCAAGAGATTACGAAGCAGGGGGATTAAACCGATGACAAACCCAACAATCTGTAATACAAAGAAGATATATTTATTTCGAGAGTTGCAGAAATACTTTTAAAACATAAGAAGCTATTTTTTCTCCCCATCCATTTTAAGTGATCATTATGCTAGTGAGAACAATATGGGAAAATCAGCATATAACATTTACATCCCGGATTAAAATATCTCCTTCAATTCCCATCTAGAATAACCAATACTCTATTTTCAAAACTGGAAAATACCACACTCAATTATCACCCCTCTCATATATTTCCATCAACTCAATTAACAGAGAGGCATCATTAGACTATCATTTTGTGCATGGCATGCTCCCTTTCCTCTGGAAACAACAAATGAAGAGTTTAAGGCGAAATCTTAAATTCAGTGATAGTTGAGAGGGAATTTCTTCGTTTTCAATATCGGGAGTATTTATGAAAGGTTCAAAGTTGAAGAGTCGTCCTTGCATTTATTGCATAAAGCTATACATAGAGCTTATCACCAAGGATAGACAGAAACAAGAGCGTCTCACCCCATATAACCACTGTGCATCAAAGATAAATGACCCTATAAATTTTCAAGGTAATGGAAATTATTTCATACCGCTGCAGTAGTTGATGGAGCAAACATGTGCTTCCAGTTGACGCTTGTTAAAATCTTCATCAAATAAGACTTAATTTTTTCTGAAATTGGTACCTGGAATGAAATATAATTTTATATCTTATCATTTGACATGTGAAAATGGAAAATAGAAAACCATGATTTACAACTCTCAATGGCTCATGTTCTTAATTCAGATCATAGGATAGGCAAATCTCATAATATATGCAAGGAAATCAGACAGAACCTAGAATTATGAATTTTATGAATAGGATACTTTTTCTCTCGTGCTTTCAGTATATGTTTGCACAATGCCAGAGGCTTCTTGAGTGTTATGTCTTCAACATGCACAAGTTAAAGTGGGAAAAGAAACCAGAAGCATGAATTTGGTTTCTTCTTGTAAAATTGATCCTTAGACATAGGAATTTTTTATACTTCTGTTATCTTAACTAAAATAAAATCTCCAGAAGAAAATTCCAGCCTTGTCTTGTATACTTTTTTAAAATATAATTGCTAGATATAAATATATAATGTTTCTGCCTAGCAAACTATTCTTAAACCACAAACTTTTCAATCAATATGAAATATCTCAATTTAAGTGAATTTTGTAGCAACCTTTGTATTTTCTACGGGTTCCGCATTAGGAAGCAGCATGGTATATGCATCATCCATAGCATCTTTTGAAGGATTAAACGTTTCTGAGCATCCATCTAGCAGTGATTCTGGATTTTCGGCTGAAGCTTTCAATTTTCTGAAGTCACCATCTGAATTACCTTCTCTCTGGAATTTCATTGCCGAATTCCGCATAATGTTGTACACGTAAGACCACAGAAAAACAGCCCCAAGCTGATGTTCGCCCAAATGAAACCCCATTCCAGAAAACAAGAACAGCATTAACTAGCTGATTTAACTGTATATTCTATTGAAGTGTATTATTTCAGAATTAAACCCCAAAGAGCCAATGAAGGTGCATACCGCCATAGAAAGTGAAGCATAAGCCATGCCATACTGGTAGCAGACATCTGGATCACCGAAGGGACTGCCTTTCTCTTTGCAAATGGCCGGGATGATGACAATAGGCAAGTTTCCTAAATTTCCTGTTCATATAAACTCACAGCATTTATTCAAAATGCCTGCATCAAGCATTGATGTTGATAAAAATTTAATCTTACATAAAACTAGCAAGACAGCACAAAACGGCAAATTTCATAAATCATACACTTGTGCAACAAACCAAATGCCTAACAAGTTTAGCATTTTTGTAGAACCACGTTTTGTTTTCAGTACAAGCTGAACTGTGTTAGAAAGGAAGCTTAATTTCAGACAGAGAACTAAATCATAGATCTATGAGGCCAAGGTTATTAATTAGTTCTGTAGTCTATCATTTGAAATGTGTGAACTTTCTCCGCAATAACTCCCTAAACATACACTTCGGAGTTATCTCCGCGATAACTCCCTAAACATACACTTCTGCGTTATTTCTGATTGAAAGGGGGCTCATGAGTATCACTTCAAAAACTTCCAAGAATTGAATATAGCACAACTCTTTTAAGGACCAAATGTGCATTTAAGATGCAAAGCATAATGAATGTGACACAAAAATTATAGCCTACCTGTTGAACAGCAACCCAAGATAAGACCTTCCAAGTGTTTAGGAGGCCTTAGGAGTTTTACTAGCAGCCAACCTAAGGCTGAGCCTATTAAGAATGTAGCGAGAACGTTGAATGGCATGAACCACCTATATGTCAGACACAAAATGTAACAAGCCATGAATTAGAATGAGGAAAATCACTCTTCTCATGAGACGTAAATCTGAAATCGATACTTACACCGACTTCAAACTCTCCCAGGTAATAGTTTTTGCCAAATTGTCGCCCACCATTGCAGGATTAAACACATAAAATACCATCTATATCACACAGAGAACTCTTGTCAGTACGAATTCCCTTTCTTATATGTATACGTATTCTAACACGCACAAACTCTCTGAAGCATTCAAGCACTAACATGATTCACATGCGTCCTTGCAGTTCCTCCCAATATGTCTACCCGATCTAGTGCAAGTAATAAGCCTAGCACCGAAATTAGTAATACTTTGATCATAGGGACAGAGGCAACATAGAAAAGCTGTAGAAACCCCATATTCACGATTCTTCCAGAAATAAACGTCAATCCTACACAAGGAAGAAAACTTGTAAGTATAACAACAAAACCAGAGACATTCTGTGCAATAGAATCTTTTGCAGTTTTCTACTATAAGACTACCTCAAGAGATGTTGTGATTTGCAGGGAGAACACGTTAACACACACACACTACCTGTTCCTAAGAAAAATGAAAAAACGTGGGGAATAGTAGCCGAGTAGTTGGATGTTGGAACTGTGCTATGTTGGACTGTGAATGTAAGGTAACACGATGACAATTAGTTGATGCAGCTAAAAAAGAAAGAAAAAGAAAAACTGAGTGTTTTTTCCTGCCAATTTATTAAAATGACAAAATACAGACAGGCGGGACGATGTTTGTACATTCTGTCTTTCTTACCTAAGAAGCTCAACAGAAATGTCTGTTTCTTATTGCAGAGGTGGCTGGACGGTGACCATTAAAGGAAGAAAGAGCATTTGAGTAAGAAAAAGCTGGGTAGGGAAATAAGGAATAACAAAGCCGCGTTCTTTGGAAGCTGGCTTTAAACCCAATTTTCTGTTTAATGATTAGATGCTAGCATGCTTCTTAATGAATGCTATTAAAGTTTAATTTAAAAACAAGTTGAAGCTTAAAAAGTCCCTGTTTCCATCTTACTGGGGATCTGAAGAAGCAAAATGCAAAACAAACATGATTTTCAATACGCGACAAAATATCGCCACCAATCATAATGGACAATCAAAACAGAGCCTCAAGTGACTTAATCGCGAGCATGTGAATGATGTGATCCATGAACTTGGCACAGAAGCGGACCCACAACCTCAACAAGAATATGCACAAAAACTCCAAAAAAAAAGAAAAGGAAACAGGTAGGGTTCACGTCTTAGTCATAAAAACCCAATAGTATGGATCAGATTCATTCATCTAGCTCTTAATTGCACAAAATGATGCTTGTTCCTTCCACTTACGATTTACCATTTCCTTTCATATGTCATCTTTGTCGCTACATTTTCTCTGCGGCTACGCATCTTCTTGCGTCCAGCTCCGTTGAGTCAAATTTGCTTCACACTGTTGAAATTTCAAAATCGAATTAAAATAGCAACGAGCGAAGATGTAGCTCAAGGAAGTTGAAATTTATGCCATGATGATAGAGTTATATAAATTGGTCTTCGGATAGGGTATACTCTGATTCTCTTGATGCCGTCAATATCCTTATGAGAGAGATTGTCCTACTGATGATCCCCCTAAAGACATTATTGGGGATACTGGAGACCTTCTGTTCTAAGATTAGGACATAGAGTTTCATCATACTCTAAGAGAAAACATCTCTTGTGTTGATTACATGGTTAAGGAAGGTCATAGTGATTACATGGCCAAGGAGGACCATTGTACTGTCATTGGTTCCGATGTGGTTATGATTCCAATCATCCTTAAAGGTTGTCTGGATATAGTTTTAAAGTATTAGCGATCCGCTACTTCTAGTATCTTTTTACTTGTTGTATTAGGGCTAGAGTCTTATAATCTAGTTCTTATTTCACATTTTTTTTGGCGTGTCTTTATTATCCAAAAAAAAAAAAAAAAAAAAAAAACTTAAGGGGCTGTTTGGTTTGAGGCGAGAGAGTGGAAAATAAAATATCGATTAAATCATTAATAAGAAGAATATTCCTTTTTGTGAAGGGTATATTTTTAAAATATTGAAAAATTTCTATAAGCATTTAGTGAAGAGGAGAAAAAAAATTTGTCTCTTCCTCTTCCTCCCCCTCTCCCAGACCAAACAGCCCGTAAGGCTACGTTTCCGATGCAGGCGAGGACTGGGGTAGGTTCAAACGAGACCAACTACGCTTTAATAATAAGTTCGAATTGCAACTTAAAATTGCTGTTCTCAATTTTGCCACAAATTCTTAAATGGAAATTCTAATAACACGTTTTGGTCAACGTCTTTTAGATAAAGACAAGACAATACAAAATACCCAATTTTGATTTGGATTATGGACATGGACACGGCGTCTCACAGATCGCGGGTCCCAAAAATTTCCGTTCGCTAGCGAAAAACGCCGTTGCTGCCCGCCAAAATAAATTAATAAATAAATACCACCACCACATATTATTATTCCTGTCCCTATTATAATTCATTCATTCAGTTGGCCTTAAAAACAATTTTTGCTTCCAAGCGCCTTATTTGTTAATCCTTTAATTTGGTTGAATTAAGAAAATCAATCAATTTAGCTATTATGATATACCTTCGGTCTCGATTATAAGAGTTAACTTTCTTTAGAAAAATTAAAAAAATTTAAATAAGTTCTTAATCATTTCATATATGTTGTGTATCTTTAATTATATATTAGTTTATTAGTTAAAAAAATTAATTTGAAAAAAAATAAAAAAAATCTAAAGTAATTTAATTAGCTTCCTTAATATCTTCCTAAAAAACGTCAATTAGATCTTATAATTGACCAGGAAGAAGTATATTTTTAAGACACTCAAGTTATCTTCCTACATTTTTTTTATTCTCTTCCATATTTGATTATTATTAAAGACGTCAATAAAAATAAAGGGAAAATCTACCTCAAAGTCCAAAGTGGCAAAAAAATGTTAAAAAAATGTCCAAAAAAAAGTTACATATCAAAAAAAGACTCTAGAGTCTTTTTTGATATTATTTCATAAACGTTAACAACTAAATCAATACTGCATTAACAACTAAATCGATAGCATTAACAACAATATCCTAACAACTAAATCAAGATCCCGTTTACAACTATATAAGTATGCGTTAACAACTAACGTTTTATGAAATAATACTAGTTTAGAAAAGATATTGAAACCTTTTTTGATATGTGACCTTTTTTAGGCATGAATTTTTTTTAACATTTTTTTACAGAACAATAGTTTGGGCCCTGAGATATAATTTCCCAAAAATAAATGGAGAAAAGATTTATAAATATGAAAAATAATTTTTATTTATAATTAAAGTCAACTAATCAAATAGATTTTATACGGAAGACATGAGAGAGTATATATTATCTTGATTGGTGTGTTTTATTGTTTTTGTTTTATTTAATTTGACGTTTTATGTGGCGATGTGGTTGATCCTACCCAACTCGAGCATCTCGGTCTTAATAGTAATCTTTTTGTTCGTCAGCAAACAAGTCGGCTGGCCACGCCACGTGGGTCACGTGCATAGCATTCTATGAAAGTTCCACGAAATAGCATGAACTTTTTCTGAAAGTATAACTACCTTCATAGTATATGTTAATAATATCTATGAATATTTAAAATTGGAGATGTATTAAACTTAACCTAACATCATTATATATATATATACATGCAAAAAAATGTAGATCCCATTACAAAAAATAACGATTTTAAGTCAAATTTAATGTTACTGACATTTTTTGGTAAAAATTTATAACGGTTTTAAGTCAAATTTAACGTTACTGGCATTTTTTGGTAAAAATTTAGTAGTATTTTTACACCTATACCTCTTTTATTTTGAAATAGTTAAAATAAGGAATGGTTAAAGTTTTTTTTTTTTTTTTTTGGAATAGTTTGTAATTGCTAAGATTTTCTTTAGGCATGATTACATTTAACTTTTAAAATCTGTTCCAGGTCAACACAAAAAAAAAAAAAAAAAAAAAAAAGACTTTTAAAATTGGTTCACAATATGTAGTTCAAAATGTACAATAGTTTAGTCAAGTTTTTTTAATAAATTATGTCATTTTTTCTAATTATATATGACCTTATGTGCTATTTTAAAATATCATCCTACTATAAATTTAGGTGAAATAAATAGGACACACAATTATATGTAATTAAAAATTTTGACACAACAAACTTTATGGAAATTGATCTAAGTTTTTTTTTTTTTTTGGTGGGTATACAAAAAATTAGGCTCAAACATACAAAACTCCATTGAAATTTGTGTTAGTTGCATATAACATCCTTATTTAATTGAATCTTATTAACATTTTAATGGTTGACATTAAGGCCGTTGCTGTTAATTTTACTGTTAAGTCATAAACAGTAAATGTAACACCAGATTAATGAAAATGACGTGGTCTCTCCCGGAAGGGAAAGGGGGTCCTATCCTACGTGGAATCTATATAAGTTAATAATTTTATGATAGTGACATATTTGTACATAATAGTTCAAATGTTATTTTATACTACCTCCGGTCCTAATTATAAGAGCTAGTTGATTTTCTTTGGAGAAATTAAGGAAGCTAAATAAGTTCTTAATCATTTCATATGTTAAATATTCTTAGATTATATACTTAGTTTATTAGTTAAACTAGTAAGTTTGAAGAAAAAATAAAAATAAAAACACTTTAAAGTAATTTAATTAAGAACCTTCCTTAAACCCCCACTTTCTTATAATTGCGGCCGGTAATTACGAAAAACCCTCATCCCTCTCCTTTGCCGCCTATCCAACTTTGGATCCTAAAAACATCCTCTCCATAGATCATCAAAGCCAGATGCTGCTTTTTTTATTCTCCCGGTCTTAATTATAAGATATAGTTAATTTTTTTGAAAAGATTAAGGAAACTAATTAAATTACTTTAGAGTATTTGTATCTTTGTTTTTTCCTTTATTCTAATTAATTTGACTAATAAACTAATATATAATCTAAAAGATACACAAATATAAATTGATTAAGTAACTTATTTATTTTCCTTAATCTCTCAAAAAAAAATCAAATATATCTTATAATTAAGGCACAGGAGGTAGTATTTCTGAAGAAACAATTTGAATGACTATGGTTTATTTTAACTTAACTAATAGTCTCATGTTCAAATCCGCAATATGTAACCGCGATAATTACTTGGAGTTAGTAAGATTCCACGTTGTAAACCTATATCCCCACAAACCACACTAGTTGGTGGTTAGTAATGCCCCGGTGGATTGATTGAAAAAAAATACAATCTGAGACAAAAACAAAAATCAAACAAAGTTACATGTAGAAACCAACGGAGGAAAATCTGACAAAATTCTGGGCAGGGACGGAGCTTCTATGGGACTAGTGGGGGCCATCGTTGTTTAGATTTTTTTAGAAAAAAATAATTTATTTATACATTTTTTTTTTTTTAATTCATCTTTGGGTTTATAATTCAATCTTTATTTTAAAAGAATTAAAAAAAATACAAAGACATATATGCCAGAGTACTCACGTCAATATCTTCTGAGCAATTATGGCAGAAATCGCAGGTACTAACATTGGACATAGAAACAGGGAACTCAGGGAGCGCCTGGCCACTTCAAATTAGATCCCAACATTTATTGGTTTCGTTCCGATTGATTTCCCACCTTCTCTTTAGGGTATGTTTGGTTGGGGGAGGGGAGGGAAGGGGAGAGAAAATGGTTATTTTTGGGGCCCACAAAAAAATATTTTCCCTCCATCCCCACCCTCCCCCAACCAAACATATAGTTTTTTAAAAATATTTATACGGTTTATGATTTATGAAGGTTTATGATTTATGTAGTAAGTATGTGAAAAAAAAATATTTTAAAAATCATGATTTGAAAATTTTCCAAACAAACACTTATAAGTTACAGGCAAAAGTAGCAGAAAATTAAGGTGTATTTTTGGAATCGAAAGCTATGTTAGGCTGCGACAGGGGAGGGGATGAGGGTTTTCATAATGTTAAAATAACATTTTTAGTTTTTTTACCCATATGTAAAAATATATAATTATCATACAATTATTAACTTATATAGATGCCATGTAGGATGTCACATCATCCTTATTAACCTTACGTGACTCACAACAAAATTAAAGATAAGTGGCTTAATGTCAATAATGAGGCTAAATTTAAACTTTAAAAGATTAAAAAGGTTATATACGTAACTGACTCAAAGTTTATTGCAATTTTTTATATTTTGGCCAACAAATTTTGTAGATTTTCTTAGGAGAAGTACACACCGGTACCAAAAAAAAGAGAAAAGATTACAAGCGAGTCCCTTAAAATCATCAAATGCATTAAAGTCCCATGAAACTTGAATTAGATTAATTTGTGTTGAGGAAAAAATTCTATTTGCGCGTGTTAATTTGAGTAACAAATGACAAGATAAGGTGTCATAATGACAAGCCAGTGAGCAACCAATAACAAAGTAGTGAGCCACCAATGACTTGAGGTCCCTGTCATTGATTACTCAAAATTAATAAAGGCAAATGGCCTAGGCCTAAATTCTTGTATATATGATTTTAATGTAATTTGGTGATTTTAAAGGATTCTTTATGATATTTTTCTCTTCGTGAAAACTTATATGTAATTCCTCCTAATTTGTTGTCAACGGTTAGTATTTTCCTTTACCAAGAGATCTATACTTGTTTTTTTTTTTTTTTTTTTTTTAATAAATATAATACACATATAATGAGATTAACTATTGAAAACAATTTTTCTAAAATTACATAACCTAACCTGATTTAAGGAGCAGTATACATGTTTCTTAATTCTTCATGCATTTAAATGAATTCTAGAATAAATAATATAGCCCGTTATATATATTTTAGTATACACACACACTACTATTGACCAGATCTATCAATATATGACCTCCGATTTTAAATATAAGAGCTGGACAAATGGTTCACTTTGATCATAAATATAAGATCCAATATACTTTATCTCTTGAATTTATAATTTTTTACCTAAAGTATCCCTTTTATTGCATATTTTAAGGATACTCCCAATCAAAAAGTAGTTCACATACACATGATTGAAGAGAGTTATTTAGGAAAAGGAAGAAACATTTATTACAAATAACTAACTTTTTAGCCACTCAAAACACATGTTTGTTTTAACTTTTTAGAAATGTTTTTATGAATTACAAGGTAAATATGTGAGATAAATTTTATCTTAACTGGCGAAAAAAGTTTCTTGAACCATGATACGAAGGTTTCTCCCCAACGTTATCCACCATTAACGACAACCAATGGTGCCCATTGTTCATTGAGAAATAATAGGTAGAAGGCGAGCAACCCATCCCCATCGATGAATGTCAACTTTATGTAGACTTTTTAATTATTATTATTATTTTATTTTTGTTGTTCGTACTTTTTTCCCCTCTTGCTGAAATATATTGTATATTGCAGACAAAAGTTATAGAAGCAGCTTATCTGGTTTTTGCCCCCTTTCACACCACATATAAATTAAAAATGTTGAACCACAATCTCGTATGGCCGCCTTCTGATTGCCGTCCAGGTCCAACAGGTCTTTCCTACTTCCTACTAGAAGGTGCCGGAAGCCACTGTGCAAATCATCCAAGGCACATCATTACCAGCTCAATAATTAATAATAACTTAATTCATCAGTAATTATGATTATGCTTGATTAGGTTTATCTATTTTCTTTATTAGATTACTATAGTTTTCTCAATAACAAGCATAAGGTTCTTTTCTTTGTTAAGAGTTTAATTCCTTTCAAGACCTATAACCTAAAAGATTTTTGTCTCTTCAATAGATGTATTTTCTAAAATTTGAACTTGTGTTTTCTTTTTTATTGGGTTAAAGTCGTTTATCAGATCAACCGACAACTTATTGAGACAGAAATTTGCTTCTATACTCACATGGGGGAAGGGGCCTCTTCATTTTCCTTATTGTCCACTTCCCTCCACTTCTTTATTCTCACATTAGATTAACTTTGTGTTAGTTCTCTATGTGTTTTGATGATAACTGACAATTGTAAACGAAATGTGAAGTTTTTCTTTGGTAAGTTAAAAAACTTACCGTCAAAGGAAAACTCGAGTTTTGACCTTACAAAAAGGAGCTCAATTTTTCGAACAAGCAAACCATAGGTTTTTCGGAGAAAACTCCGTTTTTCACCATACAAAGACTCTTAATGTTTTGGAAAAGACAAAACTCAGGTTTTCATTTGGAAACTCAAGTTTTGGTCATACGCAGAGTCTCCAACATTTTAAGTTTGTGAAAACTCCAGTTTTGATATGAAACCGTCAGTTTTCAGTTTGTCATGAGTTTTCTAAGTTTTCCTAAGTTTTGTGAAAACTCTAGTTTTGATTTGGAAACTCGAGTTTCGACTTGGCAGAGAGCTTTCATATTTTACTCAGTTCTTGAAACCGCCGGTTTTCACATAAAATTCCAGTTTTGGTCATACACAGATTTCTCAAGGTTTTCATACTTAAATGAAAACTCGAGTTTTGTTTTGGAAACTCGAGTTTTGACCAAGCCGAGAGCTTTGGTCTTTTTCAATGTTTTGAAACCTCCAGGTTTTGATGTTTTGGACTAAAATTCATATTTCATGTTAAAAGTCCAAAACTCGAGTTTTGGACATGGAAACTCGAGTTTTGAGTTCTATTCAAAACTATGGTTCAAAGCTCAAATCACAACGTTCCTCTCTGGAAGAAGGAAACTCGAGTTTAGTTTTGGAAACTCGAGTTTTGCTATTAGTACACAGTGACAAACTCGAGTTCTAATGAACAAACTCGAGTTTGCGTCACAGAGTTTGAATTTCAAATCTAACGTATTTGTGAAATCTTCTTATTTGATCTTAATACTTCTTAACATCATTCATTAATATTCCTAGCTATGTTTAATCACTTTGTTAGCGAGTTTCAGATGTTTTAAGAGATATTAAATGAAGATTTGAACTAAAGCAGAAAGTGATATTAGCACATTAAATGCAAAGTCCAGAAAACTTGCATCCTTTTGAACAATCATTCTACACACGTTGCAAAAGGATTAATGTTTCCTTTCCACATCCATTAGCTGCTCTTCCAACGGATTAAAAGTCAAGAAGTCAAGCACAAACATCTGTGCAACTGGATTAAGAAAAGTGTAGTGAGAGAAGAAGACCAAAGCTTAACTTAATCCTTGTCTAATGAAGGCAACAGTTATATTGAATATTACAATAGTCATTTAATGCTCTCTTAGTATAAATAGAGATGCATTCAATTTTTCTCAACAACCAATCTGCTGAAAACAAATTGCATTCAAGTTTACCAATTACTCTTTCAGTTTTCACTTGTAAAGTATCTTTTGATACATTGATCTTCAGTGTTTATCTTTATCTACTCTTAGAGAGAGTTTCTTTATTGAAAATCATTTATTGTAAGAATCTCAAGTCAAGGGACTTGGAGATTGGGATATTGATTGCAACTTGTAAGGGGGAGTAAGTTCTAGTAAGAGAATTACTCTTGAGTTACAGAGTGTGTAATCAATTGAGATAGTAAAATCCCAGAGTGTCTAGGGATTGGACGTAGGTCAAGAGATTGGACCGAACCAATATAAATTCCTTGTGTCTTGCTCTCTTCTCTTATTCTCTGTTCAGCTTTGTTTTGATATTTGAAAACAGAGTTACTCGAAAAGAATTTTAAAATCCCCAATTCACCCCCTCTTGGTGATTTGCTCCACTTTTACTTTGAACGGTTGAGATTTAATATCCTATAAAGTGTGTGTGTGTGTGTGTGTGTGGCGCGCGCGAGCGAGCGAGTAATTCTTTAATAAAAGTATAAAGATATGAACTAGTTATACCAAGTTTTAATAATCTGAATTTATTTATATACACTTTTTGCCATTTAATATTATAATAATATTTTTTATAGGATATTGAATCTCAATCATTCAAAGTTAACCTGACGATAAAAATAAAGAAGTGGAGGGAAGTAGGCAATAAGGGAAATAGAGAGACATCTCTCCCCTCACATGGATGCTGATTAAATGATATATAATGTCAAACACTTAATATAGGCACCTCTCACAATAAAAAAAATCAAACTTTAGTTTACTATATTGTGAGAAATTACCTCATGTCAATGTACCACCCCCATTGGTAAAGCGATTCTAAAGTTATCTTGACTTCTTTTTTCTTATATAAGAAAATCTTAGGAAATGGGTTGAGCCGTTGAGCTCACCCACTATCTAAGGGTAGGGTGGAATCTCCCTTCCTCCTAGATGAAATCAATGTTAGGCAGGGCGAGCCGTCTATTACTCTCAGGCGCATAAACCTAGGCACCTAGTAACTAAGATGTCTCCCCCAGTGCCTTGGCCAACTCCAAGATCAAACCCTCTCTCTTTAGTGCCTCTCCTAAAATTTTCTTATAAAAAAAATGTTTTAAGATAACTTTAGAATCGCTTTACCGATTAGGGTTATCTTAGATGACATCGATCCAAAACTTGAACTGAGTGAAATCAGATATGGGCCCAACAAAAACTTTAAAAAGAAGGCATACTAGTTAAACAAATAAATAATGAGAATGGTTAGAATTTTGAGAGAATGACATCTAGATCCTAGTCAAAAGAAATAATATATTGATAAGTCTTATAAGTTGTTAATGGTAACTGATTTACTTGTTAATCTCCCTATTCATTTATTAATGGAGACTTTTCTAATATTATTTTCCTTGATTTAGACCTAAAAGTTGTTCTCCATGTAGAATTTTCGAATTTTATAGTAATATTGGTACCGATTATCATCTGAGAGTCTTCGTTCTTTTATATAAAGTGCTGCTCTATCGATAGGATTTTAAAAAATCGGGGAACCAACTTTTTAATCTCTTTAGTGAATATATCAAGTAGTGAGTGCAATACATTATTAGGTTTTTCCACTAATAAAAAACATCTTTAAAGCAGCGCTTGAATTGTACCTTTAGAATTGAAAATTTTGATGGCCACCGTATCAATTTGTTTCTCACCTTTTTTAAACCTTTTTTAAAAACTACGATTATTTACCCGTGCTTAATATATGAGAAAACTCCCACAAAAGCTCTTTGTATCACACTGTTTGGGGCTTTGGGCAGACTGAAGGGATAACATTGAAAGAGGCCCTTTTGCTAATTAACCAGATCTTCATCTTCAGCGGGCTATTGAATTTGAGCAGAATTCACATATCTTTAAATTGCTAATGAAGATTGGTATAGTTGGCACAGTTGGTTAAAGCGTCGGCATTCACTCCAAAAAGGAGAAGGTTCAATACCCGCTAACCGATGTGAGGGCTTCATTGGTGGGCGATCTGTAAGCGTTCTTTGAGCCTAGAGGTATACTCTGATGCCCTGACCTGGTGGAGTATCAGTGTCTACTCCCACTTGTATAAAAAAAATGTATAAATTTGATTCTAATTGTATTAAAAAATAAAAAGGGTCTCTGTTTTGCATAGCTTTAAGCAATGCTCTGTAGGGCCCAAAAACATGTAGACTTTTTAATTATTATTATTATTATTATTTGATTTTTCATGTTCATAATTTTTTCCCCTCTTGCTGAAACATATTGTATATTGCAGACAAAAGTTATAGCAATTTATCTAGTTTTTTTGCCCTTTCACACTATATAGTGTTGTGTCTGTCTGTTTTAACCTTTTAGAAGTGTTTTTATAAATTGCGAAATGAGTAGGTGAGAAAAGTTTCATTTCAACTTATGAAAAAATGCTTAATTTTTTTCCCCTCAGTTTCCCAAACAAGCACCAGATTAAAAATGTTAAACCACAATCTCATATGTTCTTCTTCTGATTGCCATCCAGATCCAACAGGTCTGAACCTAGTTCCTAGTAGAAGGCGCCAGGAGCCACTGCAAAACATCCAATGCACATCTATTACCATCTCAATAATTAATAATAACTGAATATTAATTTATCAGTAATCATGATTTTGCTTGATCTGGTTCATCAATTTTTATAATATTTTTATCTTTTTTTATTGGATTACTATAGTTTTCTCAATAACAAGCATCAGCTTCTTTCTTTCTTTTTTTCCTTTTTTAATTTGGTTTAAGAGTTTAATTCATTTCTGGACTTAGAACCCCTCTTTCTTCCAACAAGTGCACTTCACCAAAGATTTAAGGTTTTGTTCTTCTCCTTGAGAGGTTAAGGTCGCTTACAATCTTAATCAATAACTTGTTGAGATAGACATTTGCTTCTATATCTACATGGGGGAGAGAGGCCTCTCCATTTTCCTTACTGTCCTCTTCCCTCCACTTCTTTAATATCACCATTAGATTAATTTTAAACATTTGAAATTCAATGTCTTATATATATAATACTTTAATAAAAGTATAAAGATATGAACTAGTTATATCAAATTTTTAATGATTTGAATTTATTTATATAGGTTTTTTGTTATTTAATATTATAATACTATCTTATAGGATATTGAATCTGAACCATTCCGATTTAATTTAACGGTGAGAATAAAGAAGTGGAGGGAAGTAGAAGGTAAGGGAAAATGGAGAGGCCTCACTCCACTCACATCAATGCTGGCTAAGAGACATATAATGTAGAACACTTAATGTACACACCTCTTACAATAAAAAATCGAATCTTTTTATATATATATATATATATATATAATAAAAAATCGAATCTTAATTTGTCTGAAGTTGGCTCATTTCACTGTACTCACCCCAATTGGTAAAGGCATTCTAAAGTTATCTTGATAGCTTTTGAAAAGTACATTTTAGATGACTTGGGTCCAACAAAAACTCTTTAGTGAATAAATAACGAGAATGGTTAGAATTTTCGAGTTTTATATTAATATTGGTACCGATTATCATCTGAGAGAGCCTCCGTTCTTTTATATAAAGTTATGCTCTATCCATAGGATCTACAAGGAGACGCAGGAGAGGACTTGTTTTTTAATGCTCGCCATGAGCATATTTAAGGATATAAACCTTGTTCATCATCAATCTTCCCACCATTCAGAGTATCACACTCACACCGGGATCACACATTCCCCGATCCTCGGGACATCCCATGTTGCATCATTGATACGTGAAACATGCAAGGCTTGGCATCCCGGTTTATCCAAGCAATTGGCGGATCTCTTCCTGAGGCGAAGGTGTAAGTGACAACATTCTTCCACTCAGATGTGGATTTGATGGTCCGTATACTTGGTCTAGGAAAGTGGTTTTTGATACACCATTTCCAAGGTCTTCAACCTTTCGTGGAGCGTTGTGACATCCGGTCAGTTTCTCATGGAAAAGCTTTTTTCATAATTGCTAATCCATTCCATGCATAACTGAGCGAGTTCATTCTTTGGGATCCGCCTCTAACTGGATAATGGATGTTTCATCTCGCTTATATTAGAAACCGCAACAAGGGGATTTTAAAAATCGGTGAACCAACTTTTTTGTCTCTTTAGTGAATTATTATATCAAGTAGTGAGTGCGACACATCATTAGGTTTTTCCTCTATTTTTTTTTTTTTTTAAAAAAAAATCTTTAAAGTAGTGCTTGAATTGTACCTTCAGAATTGAAAATTTTGATGGCCACCGTATCATTATGTTTCTCACCATTTTTAAACCTTTTTTTAAGAGAAAAACACTTTTCATGTTGTAGGAGAAGTGTATTCTTATGTCACACACATATGAAATGGTGGGACCCACACATATATATAATTTATTATATATATATATGTGGGTCCCACATTTCATGTATGTATAGGAATCTTCTTCTTCTCATGTAATATGAGAAGTTTAAGCCCCTTTTTTTTCGATTATTTACCCGTGCTTACTTTTTGTTTTTTTTTTTTTTTTTGATACAAGGCGAGGGGAGGGGGAATCGAACTAAGGACCTAAAGGGGGATACACATCCCAATACCATTGCACTACAAGGAGTGCTGGCACCCGTGCTTACTTATTATGTGAGAAATCTCCCACAAAAGCTCTTTGTATCACACCGTTTGGGGCTTTGCGTGGACTGAAGGGATAATATTGAAAGAGGCCCTTTGCTATTTAACCAGGTTATCATCGGGCTTTTCGTTTTGAAGGATCAGCGATCTTGTCATTCATAGTATTTTCTTCTTTTTCTTGTTGTGATAAGGGCTTGAGTCTCATATTCTAGTCCATTTCTCACCTTTCAAGCTTCGACTTACCTTTTAATGCTTAAAAAAAAAAAAAAAAAAGAATTCAGATATCTTCAAATGTATAAATTTGATTCTACCCCACGTCTTTGGGTTCAATGGCAAAGGAGTCGGACACTCTCACCAAAGAGACGGAATTCGATCGAAGTTGGTCAAGACGTATTTGGAGGAGACATCCTACTCCCGTGCTAGGTAAATCTTTGAAAGGTAATAAATGGCTCGCCCTACCCAATATTAATATCATCTTAGAGGAAGAAAAATTTTGCCCTATCCTTGGATCATGAGTGAGCCCAACCCATTTCTTAAAATTAATGTAACCAAAAAAAAAAAAAAAAAATTGATTCTAATGTTATGAAAAATATAAATATAAAAAGGGTCTCTGTTTTGGAATCAGCTTTAGGCAATGCTCTGCGGGGCCCAAAAACATGTTGTTTCACATCGGACTTTGCTAATACTGTTTCTGTATTTGCATTTTGCACCGTGATGATTGTTTAATTTCAAAAAACAAAAACAAAAAAATTATGGGCAGATACTAACGGCCCAAGGCTTTTCTTCAATTACTTTTACTTCAGGAACTTTGATGCTCCATGGATTCTTCGGGTGATAAATGAGTAAAAATCACAATTCTTTGTTCAGGGACCTCAGTCTGCCTTCAATAGCTATTTATATATTTCAATAGTAAATGTTATAAATATTTTTTTAAATATATATATTCAGCCTAAAGATGTATTTGAAATATCCCTTAAACATCAAGCACACTTTTATGTTCATCCAGCCTTTTAAAAATCTGGAAGTGACTAGCCATGAAATCAGAAAGTAAGCCCCAGAAAACTAGATTAACAAAAACGTGCTGCGATGATAATTTCCTGACCAAAATTAGCAGGAAGCAGTTATACCAAAACGAAAGCAAATATTTTTGTATCATCACAAAACTGGAGATCAAATACCATAATCAATGATAGATTAATTCCATAGGCCCAATAAATAACAATACTCATCACGAAGTTACAGCAGTAAAGCTATATGATATATCTGTGTACCTGAAAACAATGAAAGCCTCTGATACTTAGCAATCAGATAATGAATGCCACAATACATGTGAAGTTTCTAATTTGGTTCAGGAAGACCTTTCTTCAATCTCCTCCTAATAATCACACATTACTTCTAATTAAGCATCTTTTGAGCTCTGGGCACACCCCAGATAGTCATGGAGCCTTACCCTCCTGAAACCCGACCTCCTGCAAGTAATGTTCAGCATCCAAAGCTGCCATGCACCCTGCACCAATAACATAATTTCCATTATTCTTGGGACAGAAATGCTTTTGATGCATGCATCTTCCTCTGACAATCATTGTGCATAATTATGTGGAAACTTAATGTGTGGAGATCAATGACAACCATCAAAGACACAGACGGCACAACCACTTATAATACAACAACAACATTCCATTAGGTGGGATCTGCTACATGAATCGCACGTGGATCACAAACACCATTGTTCTTTATCAACTATTACTTATGATAATATAATCTAAATTAGTTCCGGTGGAAGAAATTGAAATTTCATGACTGAATGATCTGGAAATGGACTGCTCTTTCAAAACTCTTGTGACTCTATGTCTAAACATATTGCAACTACAGCAAAGCTGAAATAGTCAACATTTAGGATTTAGTGATCCATCTCTATCCTCGTTTTTAAGTGAGAAGTTTATTAAAGTTTAGGTCACCCGGCATATCAACAGTCACTTTTTATCAAACCCATATCCTACAGCAAACACTTGTTAGATAAGGTTTATACACTCATAATGTTTTCAATATTGCATATCAATAATAGTAAAATAATGCAACCTATAAAGCATTAAAAAGGTTCAATATTAACTTGCTTCACAAAAGATGTTGTTATCAATCAATACAATCCTAATCCTGAAACATTCAGCCTCATTAAATCATTGCACATTTTTGCAAGTATCAGATTTCTACATTACATCATGTGAAAAGAATAACCAAATGGTTGCACAAAGAATATGCATTAGTCCAGACAATGGCCTCTGGTAAACATAACTTATGGCATAGGGTAAAGGAGGTGTCACTTGTTTCCTCTTTCACACAGAATAGGCATTACTATATTAGATTAGCACACGTTTAGACAAACACAAAAAGAGATAATTTCAAGAACAGGTCTAGAAGAAAAGAAGCCACTTTCATCCGGATCACAATAAGCATTTAAAAAGGATGTCCACTTGAGAACAAACACATTGTCAGACAAACGAAAGACCAAATAGTCACGGTCACAGGAGTAAAGATCATTTTTTGGAAGGAGGATGTCATCTTTCCATATCAAACCAAGAAAAATCTCTCTCTCTCTCTCTCTTTCTCTGGAAACAACCATCCGGCCCCAAAGGGTGGAAAAAAATTAACAATCTCTTCCCATAAGTAAACAAATGAAACGTGAAATCTCAAAATGTCCTACAAAGAACTTCATACGAGCATTTATGCACAAGAAATTCTCATGAATATATAAGGAAATCGGGGCTTTCAAATGATAAATCTCATTATTCAGTTACCAGTCAACTTAGATGCATGTATCATTATCACGTAAGTAATTCACAATAGCTTATGAGGGAGAAAAACATTCCTATAACCAAAACAGATATAAGAATTACCGGAGCCTGCCGCCGTAATAGCTTGCCTATACTTCTTGTCCTGGACATCCCCAGCAGCAAAAATCCCCTCAACACTGGTCTTTGTGGTCCCGGGTTTAGTCACAACGTAACCATCAGAATCGAGTTCGAGCTGACCATCCAAGAATTTCGTGGCAGGCTCGTGTCCAATTGCAAAGAACAATCCGGAAACATTCAAATCAGACACATTGCCGGTTACTGCATTCTTTATCTTGAGTCCCTTCAAAGATGAATCTCCATATGCTTCCACGACAGTTGAGTTCCATATCACTTCAATCTTAGGATTACTCAACACTTTGTTCTGCATAATCTTAGAAGCTCTAAATACATCCCTCCTGTGAATGATATAAACTTTAGAACCATACTTAGTCAAGAAGGTGGCTTCTTCCATAGCAGAATCCCCGCCACCAATTACCGCTAGCGGTTTGTTCCTAAAAATGGGGGCAGCACCGTCGCAAACTGCGCAAGCCGAAATCCCCCGATTCCAGTACCCATTGGGACCATCGCCAGAGCCAGGAAACGGCAATCGCTTGGCGACTGCTCCGGTGGCGACGACAACCGATTCGGCTTCCACGGTTTTGGAATCGGTGAAAACCTTAAACGGTCTGCGGGAGAAATCCACCTTAGACACAGTCTCAGTGAAGATCTCGGTGCCGAATCGCTCTGACTGTTTCCGGCAACGTTCCATGAGCTCGCCGCCCATGATACCCTCAGGAAATCCGGGGAAATTCTCGACATCGGTGGTTGTAGTGAGCTGACCGCCGGGGGCAATGTCGTTGGCCATCCATCCTTCGAAGAGGATGGGCTTTAACTCGGCACGAGCGGCATAAATGGCAGCTGTATGCGCAGCAGGACCACTTCCGATGATGCAGAGCTTTGTTTTGAGAATCCTGAGATCATCCATGGCGGCGAGCTTCGATGAAGAAGAAGAGAAAGAAGTTGCAAGTCCGAGACCCACGAGGCCACAAGCTTTGGTGAGGAGCCTCTTCCAAGCGTTAGGGCTCCGGCTCATTTTTAACCAACGTTCTCTCCGCTTCCTCACGAACCGCGTTTTTTACTTGTTTGACCGGTCAGAGGCGCGAAATTGGAATACAAAATAAACACGGTTTGTTTTAAGCCGCAAATTAGGATTTCACATTGCCTATTGCATTATATTCCATATAATTAAAATTGAAATAAATGGTGAAAATGTTATCATTTCAGAATTTATTATTTAAAGAAAATATCAGAAATTTGTTTGAAAGTGTAAATAAGGATGCAAATAAGGATTTCACAATGCATGTGTGTATGTATATTGTGAAGTTTGAAATTTGTTTTAAAGAAAATGTTATCATTGCCTTTTGAAAATGATGCAAATAAGGATTTCACAATGCATGTGTGTATCAAAAAAATGATTTCACATTGCATATTGCATAGCTTATTTAGTAAAATTTTCTAGTGATTACTTTTCTTTTCTTTTTTTATTTGATAGTGATTTCACATTTCCTATTACATTATATTCCATATAATGAACATTGAAATAAATGGTGAAAATTTTAGGGAGAATCTCATTTAAATACCATATGAATTTGTAAAACCCCTAAATGTCTGTTGAATTTGTTAAAAGACTTAAAGATACCAAGGACTATATAGGGATTTACAAATTCGGGTAAATTTACCCTTTTACCCTTAGTTTTAAATAAATAAGAAAAAATTAAAAATCACCCTCGCCGACCGTGCTGATCCAAATCCAATCCAACTCCCATCTCCTCTCTCGTCGCAATCTCTCCAATCGCCCTGGTCCCTCCGGCTCAAAACCAATGTTCTTCCGAGACAGTCCCTCCAGGCCGCTCGGATCCGCTTTCGCATTGGGAAAGAAGACCCAGCGGCAAGCATCACAAGAAAGCCAATCCTCTCATAAAGAAAAGCAACATGATCGAAAATGTCTCTAAAGTCCGGGGGCGTCTTTGTTATTTCGATTCTTTCACAAGCCAAGTCTCCACATTTATGTGTAGAAATCATCATTTATATGCTTTGATGGTGTTATTCATCCAATGAGCTACACAACTAATATGATACTTAAAATTCATAATAATATAAACAAGGCGAAGATCGGTTGGGGTTTTTTTTTTCAAAAAAAAGACGAGATCCTGGTTCGTTCGATCGAGTGAGAGAGAAGAAGGTCGCGTTTTTTATCCCACGGCGTTGCGTGATGCGGTTCTACCGTTTCCGTAGCCTTTGATTCCTCCTCTCTCGGTGCGTCTTCCTCACAAAGTAGTCGATCGCCGTAGGAGAGATTCCCTTTGGACAATCGTCGATTCCCGAGAGTACGAGGTAGAGGAAGTTGAGCGCAAAGTCAGAAATCAAACGAGGAATGAATTCTGTCCTCATAGCCTAATATTAAGGGCATTTTAGTCTTTTCACCCCAATTTGTAAATCCCTCATAGGTCCATATCACTTCTCTGTCTTTTTACAAATTCAATGGGCTTTTAGGGGTTTTACAAATTCAAATGGTATTTAAATGTAATTTTCCCAAAATTTTATCATTTCAGAATTTATTATTTAAAAAATGTCATAAATTTGTTTGAAAATTTAAATGCGACCTTTTGAAAATGATGCAAATAAGGATTTCACAATGCACATGTGTATATAAAAAATGATTCCACATTGCATATTGCATAGCCTATTTATTAAAATATTCTAGTGATTTCTTCTTCTTCTTCTTTTTGATTTCATAGTGATTCTCCTAATATTATACTCTTTGATGTTCTTTTATAAGAGCTCAATAACCGAATTGATGAATGATATATTTTAAGAATGTTGTTAAACTTAGTTTGAAAAAAATAAGAGTGTATAAAATAGGGAAATTTTTTCAAATATGTCCTTATTTATGATAGGACAAGTAAGAAAGAGAAAGAAAGTAATCCTTCGGTTGGTTTATGATCCCAAGATCTAAGTCGACGGTGTGTATGGAGAAGGTTATTTGGCTAACACCAATGCCCATTAGACTACGGTGCGAATGAACATTTTCGGCGGAGGACACCCCCGATTTCTATCAAAAAAAAAAAAGGAAAGAGAAAAAAGTAAATATAGATATCACCAACATTTTAATTAATATATATATATAATTAATGATGGGTAAAAATGAAATATAATATATATAACCTTTTGTCAAACTTTTATAAAAAAATCCGAAGAAATTTAAATTTTGGACTCTTATAAAACATATAGAAGGAAATATATAGTTTCATCTCATCTAATCTTATTTTTAAAAACAAAGAAAGAGAGCCAAATTGAACTTTTACAATAGAAGAACGTGGAAATTTTAAATATTTTTTATCCATTTTTTATCAATGCAATATTATTAATGTTGTTATTTTCCACATCTGTTATGTATATTGTGAAGTTTGTGAGGCAGGAAAAAAAAAAGGAATATTATTGGTGGTTGCCTGCAACAAGAGGGACAGAATATGCGTTTGTTTATGTTATTGCAATGTGTGATCTGTCTAACACGTCCAAACTAAATTCCTTTTTTAAGCTTATATATTATCTGTCTTTTTAATAAGTTAAGTTATTCTATATTCCCATGTTACCCCTCCTCTAAATTCAAGTAAAGAACACTTTCTTTACTTTTTTATGCATGCGCGTTCAAGTTAATTTTTAGAAATATCTTATTTGAATCCAACTGAAATATCAAAATATAGATTTAGCATATATTTCTGATAATTTTTAATCGGGGCAAAAGCCGTGATTTAGGATGTATAGTGGAATAAATCAAAAGAAATAAATTACTAACTTTTCTGAAATAAATAAATGAAAAGGCTGCTTGCATGGGCTAATAGCCAAAAGGCCCATCTTCTAAAAAGCCCAATAGAAACAATAAAGAGGCTAAGACACGTGCAGGGCAACCAAAAAAAAAACCAAACACTAGAGTACAGCCTACAAGTACAAATTAAAACAATAAATCCAACAAAAAACAAAGAATAAAAACTTGTCACAAAAAGCCCCAACCATTTGCCTTCATGGCTGATTGCCTGCGGTAATGGAAATACCTATAATAAGGCCCTATTTGTATAAGGAACTTTTGAGGAGGGAAAATATGGAAAAGGAAAGAAAAGGAAGATTTAAAAGATGAGGGAAGATGACTTAAGTTGTTTGGTAGGAAGAAAATGAAGGGGTGGTAGTTGGTAAAGAATCATGAAATGTCTATTTTACCCTCAAAAGTAATAAATTCAAAATAAAAAAGAAAAATAATTTTTTTGCTAAAATATATTTTTTTAAAAAATATGCTCATGTATCGGTTTGAACTACGTTCGAACGTTCCCATGCCAAGTTTAAATTTCGGGGGTAAATCTGTCCAAAAAAGTAAATAATGATGTGGGAACTTAGATCTCACCAATTTTGGTGGGATCTCAAGTTCCCACATATGAGGAAGAGTAGTGGGCCGGGAACTTAGGTTCCGGAAGATTGGTGCAAAATGTGTACCAAACGGAGGAACTTGCCAAAGTTCATTTCCTCCCCACCAATTCTTTGTACCAAATGGGACCTAAAGGTTCATACGTTACTGTCACTTGGAAAAACATGGACAAGTCACTAGTAGCCAAAAAAAAAAAAAGTCCAAGTCAAACTTCTTTTATGGCATAAAGGGAGGTTGATTATATTATGCATTGATTTTTAATGTAAAATATATTTATCTAATTTAATTAGATTAAAGAGATTAGTTTAATTAATTAATATAACATGTATTTATTAACAAGCTATTGGTTGAAGTGTTGAGGAGTCTCACCCCATGAGGAGAAGATCACAGTTCAAATTCTAGGAAACACACTTATTGAGAGAGCAGTTCCTCAAACATACCTTATATTAAAGACGAGAATTAAATGAAAATTTTGGTGTATTTAAGCTCATACAATTTGCATATAATTTTTTACTCTTTCCATTCATTATATATAAGATAATTTACAAGTTTGTTACAACTAACTTATAATATTTTTAATTGGCATTCCTGCCATCCTTTTCATTTGGTAAATAAAAAATAAAAAATGCAGCCACTTGTACAAAGTGATGCTTAATTGGGTAAATTACTATAAGAAAGTAAAAAAAAAAAAAAAAAAAAAAAAAAAAAAATAATCAATAAGTCACTTTTGTAAGTGTTATTTGAATTTGAAGTCATATTTTATTCTTATCATTGAGCCATTTATATTCAACTCACCTAAATTTTTTATTATAAAAAGAAAAATATTCATTTGGTCATGTAAGGAAATTTAAAAGAAAATAATAAATTAGATGTATACATGGGAGGTGTGTGTTTCTATTTACCTTCCTCTGTGGTCATTTTTCTCACCGTTTGATCAATTTCTAATGGTTGAGATATAACATTTTATAAAAGTATATTGTAATATTAAATACAAAATTATATACATATATTTAAATTATATATAAATACTTCAATTCTGTAGACCTTTATTAAAATATTTTTTTTAAAATCTTTATTTCCTGCACTTCTGTTGAATTTTGATGGTTTAAATTTATTTATATATTTTTTATTATTTAATATTAAACATATTTTTATAAAATATGAAATCTCAACCATTTGAAAATTGATCTAACAATAGAAAAAGTAAATGGAGATGAAATATAGAAGAAGGTAAATGAAGACACCCCTCTCATAAATTTTACTAGGTGATTAAAATAAGGATAAAAAATTCCTTTAATAAAAGGTACTCCCTTCTATTTTAAATACAAAATAAAGTTTGTAACTAGTATAATTTGTATTATAAACTTTATCCTATATATAGTACTGGAGATAGTAATATTTGTGATATTTTTTGTGATCTCTCTTTAATCAATTGCATATGAGCAATTATTGTGAAAGGTAAAAAGTTGGTAAGTGATACTGATTTTATCTTGGAGTTGTTAACATTGGTCTTTGTGAAATTGATTAGCTGAAAAGCAAAGCATTAGTGGATGCCTAATCAGCATAAACAAAATAATGATTATGGGAATATTATTTTTCCATAAAAAAAAAAAAAACTATAAGAACAAGCTTTAGAAAGAAAAATAATATGAATTCAGACACAAATGTGAAACACATATATTGTAAAATACTATAAAATTCTACGAAATAATGATTGCATCCTCTCTCCCATTAAAATGTCAACAGGAATCTTCCCTTTAGACTTAGCTTTACGTTTTAGTCTAGTCAAAAATCAACGGTGTTAGGTAGTAATCCCTCTGCTTTATTATTCTTCATTTTTGTGCCAGCTCAGCACCGTCCATTTATTGCCACGTGTTATTACATGTACAATAAATAAAGTATATTTTTTACAACTATACTATTCTCGTATGTATTATGTATATACAAGCAAAAATAGAATATACAGAGAAGAATGACTCATTCCCAATGCAAAACTCGAGTCTTATTCAGTGTCGGTAATGTTTTCCATAAAAATTAATTAATATATTACCTTTATTTTTTTAATAATCGATGTTCACTATTTTTCGTATATTCTTTTCATTGTCGATTTCATTTCACTATGTAATACAAATCAGATGGTCTTAGTTGATAGAAAGATAAATACTATATATTCTTATCTCCAGCATTTTTTAATCTAAAAAATGTGACTGGAAATAACAGAAAATCTAAAATAAATAAATGTGTGAGAGAGAGAGAGACTTCAGGCTAAGAGTACAAGTTTTTTGACCTTTGACAAAATTTCACAACCTAATTTTTACATTACAGAGAAACATGAGCATTCGCATTTGCAATGCAAAACTTTGATGAAATTATACACACAAAGAAAAATAAAAATAAAATAATTAACACATCCTCAGTTTTCATCTCAAAAGCAAATTAAAAAGTTCTAAATCTAGAGAACTACTAAATTCGTAGTAATTAAATACCCCACATGAAAATAGAAGAAGCCATTGATCATGAGTTTGAATCTTGAACATGATGATGAATAACTGCGTCTGCGTCGTCTTGATGATGAACTTGGTCCATGGAAATAGAGGTTCGTTTGATGAACTCCAAGCAGTCAGCAATGGCTTCCGTGTAAAAAGGCGAATTTGACCTTGCATAGAAAACTCGACCACCACACCTCTTGATCCGTTCTTGTTCCTCCTTCGCCGCCGTCAAACTGTTTGTACAGTAGTAACTATTTTTTCTCCTTGATGAAGTGAACCAAGTTTTTCTGAGAAAAACTCGCCGGAGAAGACCAAGAGCTTGAGAGTAAGAGAGCTTGCACTTATGGAAGATGGTGAGGAGGAATCTGATCCTCCTGCGTAGCCTTAGAACGTAGAACTTTCTAGGGTTTAGCTTGATGCCTCTGGAGCAAGAAGAAGACGACGACGAAGATCCTGATCCGCCGCTGCCTACTCTGTTGTAACTCATCAGACCCATGATTTATGGAGACCAATCAAGCTGAAGCTCGATCTAGCTTCTGATTAATTAATTGGTCTGTGCAAAATATAAGAGATTGATGAAGAAGAAGGAGCAGAGAGATTCGTGTGTTTGGGCAGGTTTCAGAAAATGGCAAGTAATGTAGAGGAAAGACCAGGGCTTGAGGGGATGGTTATATTCTACATATCGCCGGGACTAAACTTGAAAACTGCCTGGAAATTGTGTGTTTGTTGTATGTGCGTATTTATATATGGATGAAATGGACATGTTAGAGAATCTAGCTCGCTCGTCATTTATTGGCTTTTTTTTTTTTTTTTTTTGGTTGGGGGATAAATTGTACAGATTTTGTGTTAATTGCCTATATATTTTATAGAAATTACACAAACATCCCTTTTCATTTTTAAAATTTACCAAAACCTCCTCTAATGACTAAGGGTGTGTTTTGGTATGAGGGGAGGAGTGGAGACTAATGTTTGGGGAACCCCAAACATCAGTCTCCACTCCCTACTCTCAAACCAAACCAAACGTACCCTAATATAAGGAATAAACTATTATAAAAAACTTCATTGAGTTGTGTTTAAAATTATAAGTAAATTCCTTTATTTTAAAAATACATACAGACCCTCTGTTTTAAATATAATATAATTCACATATAACAATTACATATGATATATTTAGGATCATAATTACATATCAAGATTCATATAAAATTAGCCTAAGACTCATGGAAATTAGGATTACATATAATATATTTCATATATAACAATCACATACAAAATGGATTTATCAAATTTACGGAATCAAAATGAATATATATATATATACGCTATTTGTTAATTATGGAAATGGCAAAACCATTTAAAAGAGCAAAATATATTTTAGCATAGGTACGGATTGAACAAATTAAAAAAAGATATATATACACACACACACATGCATATATACATACATATATACAAAAGCTGAAGCACTCAAGGCAAAAGATGTACAGGTATTATATATATTAATGAAATATATATATAAGTTTCAATCACGAAAACCGAGGCACCCAAAGTGTACATGTATATTCAATGATAAAGGGTTTTGAAAGAAAGCTAAACGCAAATCAAGAATGAGAAATATATGTATACAAGGAGGTGATGCGTTTTGCTTTCATAAAGTAATTCACCATAACCGAAAAGGAAAACATATATATATACATATACAAATGCGACACATTTAAGGGTTTTTCACAAAGATCAAGATCGACATGCAACAATTAACTCCTATTGTTCGGGGATTAGGATTACCTGGTCTCCATTTGCTAGCCTCTTAGAAGAATAGAGGAAATAGTAGAAGAGAATAGTAGAAGAGAATAGTAGAAAGAATAAGAGTGTTCGGGGTTAGGCTAGACCTCTATTTATAACTTAAAATTAGGGTTAGCTATGGGTTGGGCTCTTTACTATTGCCAACTCATTAATAGGGTATATTAAATTCAATCAATCAATCATTATGTAAATTTAATGTCATAAATAGGGTATATTAAATTCAATCAATCAATCATTATGTGAATTTAATGTCATTAATAGGGTATATTAAATTCAATCACTCAATTAATCATGGTGTGAATAAGCTGGAGATTCCTAGGGCAATTAGGACTAGGAGTAATTGGCTATATAAAAAAATAGTTATTACTATTAATATTAATATCAAAACTATTAATAATAATTTGGGGTATTACAGATTGACTAATAAACTAATATATAATCCAAGAATACATAATATATTATATAATTAAGTAGCTTATTTAATTTTCTTAATCTTTCCAATAAAATTTATATCTTATATTTAAGACTAGAGGGAGTAATATACATAGGTTCGTAGGGGTTGATTCTAGTAGAATTCTCTACTATTATCTTACAATTAATGCTGTTGCAGTGAACCAGGGTATAAATCCCTGTTGGAGGATGTATTCATCATTTTTTTTTTACACACAAATTTTAGGAAAGGGGTTTGGTTCACCCACAATCCAAGGACAGGACGAAATCTCCCTTCTTCTTAGGTGATATCGATGTTGGGCAGGGCGAGTCGTCTATTACCCTCAGGCGTTAACCTAGGCACCTAGGAGCTAGGATGCCTCCCCCAGCGCCTTGACCAACTACAGGATCGAACCCCCTCCCTTTGGTAAGAGTGTCCAACCCCTTTGCCAGTTGAGCCCAAAAACGAGGGGTGGATGTATTCATATTTTGTGTTCGAATGAAACTGCTTTCAATAAGATATTATATGCAGGCAAAGAAAATGTACAATACCTTTGTTTAACTTCAGCAGATAAAAATAATCATACAAATTAAAACTTTGAAGTTTTTTGTGTTTAAATTTAAAAGAAAATTAAAAAATTTGAAATTCACTAAAATTTGGTAAAATATCAGGCGTGAGATCTAAAGACTTACTATTACAATTTTAAGTACTAGCTAGCAATTTTCTATAATGTACTTAAAGTGAAATAAATTTTAAAAAAAATATTTAAAATTTAGTGAAAATTATTTTCGATGGATAAAAATAATTGTAAATAATGTAAGTGAGCATTTATATAATTTATTTTAATATTAATTCATGGGTTAGTTGTGGTAGGGCCCTAGGCGCCATGGAAGGGAGACATAAAAACAAAAGAGAAAGAAATGGGATTGAAGCTTTTTCAAAGTAGGTGACTAAAGTAGCACCGGAATGTTGATAATTAGTAACCTAATTTAGTGGTGTGAGATTCATGAGTTATGTTTCTCTATGTTTAATATATAATTATTTAAACTTTCCTTTTATTAATTAGTCTAACCATGTTTGACTTTGCCATTCGCCTTTTTATGCTATAGCTGCTAGAGCGGCCTTAGCTTTTTCCCATTACAAAACTTGTGATGATATGATGTTTTTTCATTTGTTAAATCCTCGCCAACATATTTATATTTTGATCAAATCATTATTATCATAATACTATTTTTTTAATATAGAGTTAATGTGTATCCAGCATCTTGAAGTATTTTTTAGGTACACCTATACTTTAAAGTACTCCCTCTAATATTTAATATATGACATATTCACCTAATTTAATTATATTAACGAAGTTAATTGGGTTAATTAATATGACATGTATTTTTTAAAATACAACTTAGTCATCTTCTCCTTCTTAATTCCTGCATTTCATCTCCTCTATAATTATTGTTAAGGCAATATCAATAGGGGTAAATTAAGAAAAAATTGACAAATATAAAAATTATATCTTATATTCAAGCTAAAATTAACTCTTTAAATATATCTTATATTAAAGACCATATGAGCTTCTTCTTTTTTTCTTTTTTCTTTTTTGCATTCATCACCATAAAGTATTTCTTCAAGGTGCGTTGAATACTATAAACTTTTGTAGATAATCCAACATTAAGGTATACAAAATACTTGGAAGTGCTGGACCCATCAAAAAAATAGTTTTAAGGTATTTTATGCATTACATAATACTTTAAATATGTGCTAGATGCACATGAGAAGATACTTTAAGGTGTTGAATGCACCGTTAAGGTTTAACCCTTTAATCTAAATCATACATGGCTTCCATAAACTTTAAATTTTACAATGAACGTTTATAATTAAGTTCTTACACATTGATGCAAATAACCCATGCACGATAATTTTATATACATTGCTTATCCACACTCGCCTTAAATTTTAGAAGACTATGCATATTTCAATCAAAGTCGAAAGTGCACACATAAAAATTAAATTTAAACAGTCATATAATTGATAATTGGAAATTATCTGCCCAAATTTGAAATCTCATTGAGTGATTGAGGTTTATTTTTAAGTTTTGAAGGTTAAAGGATTATCATCCAAAATTCAGGGTATTTTTGTGTTGTTTTAGCCTATGTTTTATTGATTCTTAATTGATGTTAGTATATTTTAATTGACATTAATCGCAAATCATAATCAGAATAATTTATTTTTATACAGTCCTCTCTTTAATTTTATAAATACTCCAAGAAAAATTTAAGTTATCAACAAGCCACCGATTTCACCGACTAAATTTGATTTTATCGAATTCTGACAAAATGCTTGATTAGTATTATATGTCTTGATAATAACAAGGAACAACTGTCCATGAGAAAAATAATGAACTAATAGGTCAATACTTTAGATTTTTGGCGTCCCCACTCTACGAGTTTGAGGACAAAAGCTCTAATTAAATCACTAATCATTCCAAATTAGTAGATAATCCACAGTTCTCATTCAACTATTGAAGCTCGATCACTCCAACACGTACTGTTTCAAATTTGTTTTTATGTTAATTTGGACCTCACTAGACTTGTGTTTCTTTAGAATAGTGGTAAAAAAATTGTCTTATTTGCAATCTAACTTATACAAATTTAAGATCAGATAAAAGTCCAATTGTGTAATGTGATTTATGTTTGGATTGACGGTAGTATAAGTGGTTTTTCTAAAACTAAAACTTGTTTAAATGATTATTTTGAAAAGCAACTTTAAATAACTGAAAATGACATAAATTTTATTAAATAATACATATATGTATTATGTGCGTCTGTTGTGAAAAATACATAAAATTGTTTGGATGATTATTGAAAATCAAGTTTAAAGGTAAAACACTGAAAAAGACATAAATTTTATAAAATAAAAATAGGTGATTTATTATTTGAAATGTTTTTGCAATATTGAACTATTTAAATTTTTTAGGAAAATTGGAGAAAAATCCACTAAAAAATTAATTGGTGAGAATGATTTAAATTAGAGTATTGTTATGATTTTTATATAAAAAATTATCAAATAATTCTCACTAATTAAATTTCCGTGGAATTAAACTAGTGTACTATCATCTTATTAACTTTTATATGAATTTATATTTGAGATGACAAAATTTATCTTTAAGGACTTATAATAAGGATCATAATAGTATTTCAATTCAAAAAAGTAAAACCCAATATTTTTCTTTTATAAGCTATTTTTTTCTCTCCATGATAAAAAAGTTAAAAATAAGAAATTTTGACTTATATCAGAAGCTGTTTTTGTTCTTTTCAAAAACTCAATTGAAAAAAATCATAACAAACATCTTCAAAAAGCTAAAATCAACCCTTAGAGATGTGCACTAATTAATCATGTCGGCCTAATCCTCAAAATCTTAATTGATTTTTTTTATCGATCACTATTGACATTGATTAATTGCATGTTTATTTTAAAATCTCTTAAACCTGATTTTTTTATTGTAATTCAGTGATCTCAAATTTGAAGATGAAATTACAGATATATGTAATTCATGATGATAACAAAAAAATTAATATATTCCCCGGCTGGATTACACTAACCCATTTCTATTTTGTACTCATATATTTAGATATTATTTCTTTGACCTTTTATCTATTTGTACTCTTTCTCTTATATTTTTAGTAAAAACCACTATGGATTCCTTTTCAATCGATTCCTTGCATATAAATAAGATGTAAGGATTTGTCGAAATGAGGGATTTATAAGGTGGAAGAGTTGTCAAGTCTTGAAAAAGGTTTCTGCTATTGACAAAAATCATTATCATCACTATATGATATTTTATAAAAACACTATAATCATTTTCCCTTTCTTAATTTTTGTATTTCATCTTTTCTTTAATTATCGTTGAGGGGAAATCAATAAAAATTAGAAAAATATTGATAAATATAAAACTATATCTTATATTTAAGACCAAAATCAACTCTTTAAATATATCTTACATTAAAGACCAGATGATTTTTTTTTTTTTTAATCCAGCACCACAAAGTAATTTTTCAAAGTGTGTTTAGTATTATAAGTTTTTTTATAGATAATAAACCACTAATGCACACAAAATACTTGATAGTTCAAGGTGTTTAATGTATCACTAGACACTTTATAAGGTGCGTGTTAGATGCACATGAGAATATATCATAGGGTGTTAAATGCCCTTTAACGGCTTAACCATTTAATCTAAATTATATATGGATTCTTAAACTTTGGAATGCATCAAATAACCTTCATAAACTTTAAAATTTTACAATGAACATCTATAAATTCTTACACATTTATGCAAATAACTCATACATGATTAATTTTATATACATTGCTTATCCACACTCGCATTAAATTTTAGAAGACTATGCATATTTCAATCAAAGTTGAAAGTGCACACATAAAAATTAAATTTAAACAGTCATATAATTGATAATTGGAAATTATCAGCACAAATTTTAAAACTCATTGAGTGATTGAGGTTTATTATTAAGTTTTGAAGGTTAAAGGATTATCATCCAAAATTCAGGTTATTTTTGTAGTTTCAACCTATGGTTTATTAATTCTTAATCGATGTTTACACAACTACAAAAAATGAATTTTACTTTTCTAAAAAAGTTTGTTTTTCAAAAAGGAAAATAAAAAATAAAAAAAATGACATTTTTATGATTCTATGGATTATTTTGGCATCCCAATTTTAAAAGGGACGACAAAAGTCTACTTCTACTGTCTCAATTTTTTTTTTTTTTTTTAAAAAACAAGATGCCAAAAACAGGAACTTTGTCGTTCCAACTTTAAAATAGACGCCAAAAGTTATCTTTCAGTGTCCTCAATTCAAAATTAGGTTGCCTAAAGTGGCCGACATCTTCAGTGGCTTATTTCCTTTATGGTGATTGAAAAACTTCACGCACTGGGAAAACGTTGACACGACAAGAAAGAAAAGAAAGGAGCAAGAAGAAACTTCAACGGTGGCGAGATGTCTTCCCTCACCATGGCTCACTCTTTCTTCAACCTCAACGCTCTCTCTGTTCACCTCGTTAACGCCATCTCCAAGTACTCCATCGCCACTTTTCTTCCTTCCTTTGCAATTCATTGAATTATGTTGTTAAATTATTTTGATTAAGGCTAATGAATGAGGGATTTGAGTTTGACTGTGAGTTTTGGCTTTGAATGTGGTAAGCAGGCGTGGATACACTTCTTCATCGCAAGGATTCTTGCAACCTCCGTAAGGGCTGGAGTGGCCTTCGTGAGCGGCAAAGTGGCCAAGAAATTAAGGGAAGAGCAAGTGACCTTCGAAAAGGAGTTGTGGGTGCTGGACTCCATCACTGGCTACTACAGGCCGAAGAATATCAAGGAGATCAACTTCGCTGAGCTGGAATTTAGATATGGAATTTGTGGCTATGCAAGTTCTTCAAGATGTAGATATGAAATTTGTTATAAATTCGTGGATTTGGATTATATCTTTCTACTTGTTATGTTCTTCTTGTGATTTGAATTCTCTCCTCATTGTGATTTTCTTGTTTTGGATCATTGTTTTCGGATATGTTTTTCTTTCTAGTTTTGCTGTGATCTAGATTTTGTTTTTCCTTTTCTTCTTATTGTTAGGTTGTTTCATATATATTTTTGTTTGAAGCGTGTGTACACAGATCTTAAAAATGGCTCCCCAAAGTCGTTCCCAGCGCCACTTTGGCGGCCAGATGCATCAGACTAATGCTGCGGCCACTGGCCTGTATAACCATGCTGCAGGCGGGTCTTTGCATAATGCAGCAGCTGCCAGTGATGCTGGTGATGCCGTAGGTAGTACTCATGGCATCCCTGCTACTACAAAAATGGACACTGTAAATCATATTTACGGCATCCATTTTTTAGCAGACGTTGTTTTCAAGTTTTACTACGTTGCTTACATATATGTCCCCCAATAAAGGGACGTATAAATGACCTAAAAACGGATGTCAGAAGTTTTTTTTTAGCAATGTTAGTTTATTTTAACTGACATTAATTACAAATCATAATCAGAATAATTTATTTTTAAACAAGCGTCTCTTTAATTTTATAAATACTCCAAGCAAAATTTTAAGTTATAAATAGGCCACCGATCATACCGACGAAATTTATTTTTATCGAATTCTGACAAAATGCTTGATTACTACTATTAATTGTATGTCTTGATAATAACAAGGAACAAAAAAATAAAGAATCAATAGGACAATACTTTAGATTTTTGGCGTCCCTACCCTGCGAGTTTGTAACAGAAGCTCTAATTAAATCACTAATCATTCCAAATTAGTAGATTATCCACAGTTCTCATTCAACTTTTGAAGCTCACTCCAACACGTACAGTTTCAAATTTGTTTTTATGTTAATTTGGACCTTACTAGTGATAGAGATGTGCCCTATAACTAACCATGTCGGCTTAATTAATCCTCAGGAATTTAATTGATTTTTTTTTCAATCACTGTTGACATTTATTAATTGCATGTTTATTCTGAAATCTCTTAAACCTTTTTTTTTAAATTGTAATTCAGTGATCTCAAATTTTAAGATGAAATTATATATACGTACGTACCTACATACATACATATATAATTCATGATGATAACAAAAAATTAATATATTTCCCAGGCCCCCGGCTGGATTATTATTATTTTTTTGGTTGCCCATACGGTTCATCAAAACATTTGGTTCCAATTTATCCGGATTCACCTTGAGTCGAGCCCACGGTCGTAGAAGAAGAGGCGAAGAATATCAAGGAGATCAACGTTGCCGAGCTGGAATTTAGATATGGAATTTGTGACTATGCAAGTTCTTCGGGATGTAGATATGAAATTTGTTATGAATTCGTGGATTTGGATTATATCTTTCTACTTGTTATGTTCTTCTTGTGATTCGAATTCTCTCCTCATTGTGAGTTTCTTGTTTTGGATCATTGTTTTTGGATATGTTTTTCTTTCTAGATTTAATGTGATTTAGATTTTGTTTTTCCTTTTCTTCTTATTGTTAGAGTTGTTTGATATATGTTTTTGTTTGAAGCGTGTGTACACAGATCTTAAAATAGCTCCCCAAAGACATTCCCAGCGCCTCTTTGGCGGCCAGATGCATCAGATTAATGTTGCGGCCACTGGCCTGTATGACCATGCCGCAGGCGGGTCTTTGCACAATGCAGCACCTGCCAGTGATGTTGGTGATGCCGTGGGTAGTACTTATGGCATCCCTACTACAAAAATGGACGCTGTAAATCAGATTGATGACATCCATTTTTTAGTAGACGTTGTTTTCAGGTTTCACTATGTTGCTTACATATGTGTCCCCCGATAAAGGGACGTATAAATGACCTAAAAACGGATGTTAGAAGTTTTTTTTAGCAATGTAGTTTATTTTAACTGACATTAATTGCAAATCATAATCAGAATAATTTATTTTTAAACAGGCATCTCTTTAATTTTATAAATACTCCAAGAGAAATTTTAAGTTATAAACAGGCCACCTATCATACCGAAAAATTTATTTTTATTGAATTCTTACAAAATGCTTGATTACTACTATTAATTGTATGTCTTGATAATAACAAGGAACAACTGGCCATGAGAAAAATAACGAATCAATAGGACAATACTTTAGATTTTTGGCGTCCTTACCTTGCGAGTTTGTGACAGAAGCTCTAATTAAATCACTAATCATTCCAAATTAGTAGATTATCCACAGTTCTCATTCAACTTTTGAAGCTCATTCCAACACGTACTGTTTCAAATTTGTTTTTATGTTAATTTGGACCTTACTAGTGATAGAGATGTGCCCTATAACTAACCATGTCGGCTTAACTAATCCTCAGGAACTTAATTGATTTTGATTTTGATTTTTTTTTTATCAATCACTATTGACATTTATTAATTGCATGTTTATTCTAAAATCTCTTAAACCTCTCTTCTTCTTCTTTTTTTTTTTTAATTGTAATTCAGTGATCTCAAATTTTCAAGATGAAATTATATACGTAGGTACGTATGTACGTAGATACATACATACATATAAAAAATTCATGATGATAACAAAAAATTAATATATTTCACAGGCCCCCGGCTGGATTATTATTATTATTTTGGTTGCCCATACGGTTCATCCGAACATTTGGTTCCAATTTATCCGGATTCACCTTGAGTCGAGCCCACGATCGTAGGAAAAGAGTCAACACTCTTTTCTCTACTCCCACGTCTCAAACCGAGGATGCGGTTAAAAGATAGCAAGTCCCTTACTACTTGTTCCCAATGAATATTGGTCCAGCTTGATTATTTTTAACTATGAGATCATTAAAATTAATATATTCGTGGTCCCGATGAAAACATAAATCCCATGCTTAATTTGATCTACCCTACTTTATTTCTATTTTGTACTCATATATTTATATATTATATCTTTGACCTTTTATGTATTTGTACTCTGCCTCTTATATTTTTCTAAGTAATTATTACTATAGATTTCTTTTCAATCGATTCCTTGCATATAAATGTGATGTAAGGATTTGTTTGAAATGAGTGATTTATATTGAAAAAGGTTTTACTATTAGCAAAAATCATCATATCATCACTTTTGTGACACCGCCATATCAACAACTCATTATTTTGCATTAGTGACATGTTATCTTTAAGAACAAGGTTGATCAAAAATTGATTCATTAGTCCATAAATATCTTTAACTTTATAAAATATATTTTTAGTCATATAATTCTAATACTGTAAATGTTGCTAACAAAAACGTTGATGCAGCAAACTTAAATGTTGAGCGAACAACTACCAAAGTATGTTTAAGTTTTATTTTCTTAATAAAAAAATATATTAAAACAATTTACAACATTTCTATTTTTTTAAAAAAATAAATATGCTTTGTCAACTGCTTGGATCGGTCATCATTTGAGTTTACTATACAGTGTTAGAACTATGAGACTAAAAATATACTTTATAAAATTAAGGGATTAAAAGTATACATTGCCCCTTTTGTTTCAACTCATATATTACATGTAAATACATGCATCTACTTATAGTAGTAAGAACCAATTTGAGCCCTCCTCACTTCTAGTAGCAACAAAGCCACTTAGAGCTTGTTTGGTTTGAGAGAAGGGGAGGGAAAGAGGAGAGAGAAATTTTTCTCTCATATTTACTAAATAGCTCATAGAAAATTTTCAATATTCCAAAAATATACTTTCAACAAAGAGAAATATTCTTCTCATTAATGACAATTTAGTTAATATCCTCACTAGGGATTCATGTCCTCACACTCTCTCCCCTCAAACCAAACACACCCTTAGCCAATTAATTAACCCATTTTATATCATACAAGAGAGGCTAATTACATTGGATTAATGGATACCCACGTCATATCGATCTCTCTTATCAATTTATAACCCAAATTGCTAATGAAGATTGACACAGTTGGTTAAGGCGTCAGCCTTCACTCCAAAAAGGAGAGGTTCGATACCCGTTGGTCGATGTGAAGGCCTCATTGGTGGGTGATCTGTAAGTATCTCTGTAAGCGCTTTTTGAGCCTAGAGACATATCCTGACCCTAGTGGGTATTGGTGTCTACCCCACCTAAACTTTTTTTATATTAAAAAAAATTATAGCCCAAATTATTTTTTAAGTGCTCCAAAATAAATCAAAATTCATTTGTTTCATAAAGTACCTGCTGGAAACCACCGACTTCAATATTATATTGGATCAATAATTTGTTTAATCTTTTTTCCTACTTATTATCGAAACTTTCGGTTCGATTAATTTGGATCCGTCACGGTCATGGGAGAAGAGCTCCTAATACTATTTTCTTCTATTCTCACGTCTAGAATTGAAGACATAACTAAGAGAAAATAAGTCCATTACCACTCACTTAATAGATATTAGTAATTTGTTTAATCTCATTGTCACTGTCTTAGCGATAACGAACTTAGAGGACAGTGGTAATATTTTAAAAAGTTGCACACAAAAAATCACTAATCATTCCAAAATAATAGATTGATTCACGGTTAATTATTGTAATTGATGTGATCTCTTATCACCTCACCTCGAAAATTGTTCTTAACTTTTCTGCTATTATTTTTGGAACTTATAAGACAATGATAGAGATTTGCATTCATCATGTCGGGTTATTCCCCAGTAGTAATTTGATTTATTTGCCAGACAAGCTGCGTAAATTATTATTTAAAAATAATTAAATTAAACAATATGTTTTATTTTCATCGAGTGGTGCAACATGAACAGGTGGATTTGATGTCATGTGATATATTTTAATTAAGGATGTGCCCGCATCCTTATAGGCTCACAGGTTCATTGAACTTAATTAGTTTAATTTTTATTTACTTTAATTAGATGGAGTCTAAACTAAATTGAGATTTAATAATAAAATGGCCAATATTACAAATATCTAAGCCGGGTGTTCAACTAGGCATTACCCTAGCTCCTTTTATTTTATTTTATTTTTTTGGTAAAAGAAAGTTTAGGCGGGTAGCTCCTTTTAATTTTTTTAAAATATCATTTATCATTGTTTTTTTCTTTTCTGTCCGGTATATATTATATCTTATAGTATGTAATATAACACCCCAAATTTAACACCCGAAAACTTAGTGAAAATATTTGAAATACCACCAATAGGGACGATCAATATCCAAATCAGTACATAACCATTTCAAATAAAATTCATAGTACAAAGTTAAAATAAATTTCTAAAATATTTCAGAGTTAAATAAAAAGCGGAAGTCCTAGGATTATGACAAATAAAAATAATATAACATAAACTATAGGAGTATAAAAGAGCCTTCAAGACTCACTCCATAGGTGTCTTCCCTTGTTCTCTAATAGAATGTTCACATGAAAAATGTTAATATAGGATGAGATTTTAAGTCTAGTAACTACTGAAAGTTTCCACCATACACAAGTAAATTATATATGACAAAAAGCAGGAGTTTATTACATGTATATATATATATATTTGTACATATCATAATTTCTCATAAAAAAATTCTTTTGCAAAAGTAATCATCATTATGTCAAATTGTGAACTATACAATTATATAATATGTAATATGTAGCCTCCCTTATAACACCGTCCACCCTTATACTGCTGATTGGAACCATAGGCTAACATATAGTCCGACAGAAACTCATTCATTTGACTGGATGGTTCCAAGCTCCTCAAAACATAAGATACACCTAGCCAAAGGTATAAAGCTTAAGTATGGACTATGGCTCCCCTCCTTAAAAATAACAACTAAGGAGGTGTCACGTGTCCCACAACTCCAATGTAATCCCGACCAGAGGAAAAGATGGAAGATGGAGCCCTGACAAGTACCATCCACTGTGCACCGAGTGGTGGCATAAAGAAATCTCATCTTTCAAATTCCTTCTTACTCCAACCCATCACAAATACAGCCTCCATGATAATTATATTCAATAAAAATATAGTATATTAAAATAAGCTACCATTTATAAAATATCATCACAAAGTAAACCAAACATCTTATAAAACCCCATCGGACCAATTTTTATTATTGAAATTCGAAGGACTAAACTGTCATTTTTGAATTCGGGACTAAACTGAAATTTCTGAAATTCAGGGGCAAAATTGTAATTTTTGTTGGGTACAAAACTGTAATTTTTGTTGGGCTCAAAACTGTAATTTTTAACTTTTGTTATAATAATATTATAATACATATACATATAATTTAGTCCATAAAACAAAATAATTCATAATCATACACAATTCACAAGTATATGGAAAAATATTCAAAGTTATCTGTTACTCGCTAATTCCCAAGTAATCACCAAAAAGTAACTATCGGTATCCCCAAATAATTATCTCTACTCTTTCTCTCTCTCATTCTTTCTCTCATCTCTTTATTTTTCTAACGCTCGGTTGCTCTGTCTAAATACACACCTAAAGGTGCGTATTTATAGTGGTTGAGGAGTGGGTAAACGGGTGAAATAGAGGGTGAATATGGGGTGAAATGGGTAAAGTGTTGGGGGTGAAAGGGAAAGTTGGGGGTGAAATATATTACCCCCTCCCTTTAACTTCTACGTGGTTGGCTTTGCCGACCACGTTTTCAATATATGTGTGTGTATTAATCTATCCTATTATTATTTTGAATAAATTTCAGGATGTTACATGTAACAAGTTTTTTAATTAATTAAGGAAACTCATACCAAGGTTGATAATGAGTGAAAGTAATATCATTGAAAAATTATGAGACTTTTTAAATATATTTTCTTTTGAACTTAGCAAGATTTTCTCTATTATTTATACCTAACAAGTTAATTGTATGTTTAAGATAGCGGTAAGAAAAGTGACTTATTTGCAATTTGATTTATGCAAACTTTAAGATTGGCTAAAATTAAGATTATGTAATGTAATTTATGTTTTGATTGATGGTAGTATAAGAAGCTTTTCTGAAATTGAAACTTATTTGGATGATTACTTTGAAGAGTAACTTTAGATGAAAAATGATTGAAAATGACATAAATATTATAAAATAAAACATATATATTATATATATGTATGTGTATTGTGAAAAATACATAAAATTGTTTGGATGATTAACGGAAAAGCAAGTTTAAAGATAAAAGAATAAAAAATGCATAAATTTTATAAAAATAAAATAGGTAATGTATTATTTGGAAAATTTTATAGGCTAAAGTATTCTTTTAGTCTTTTAAGTTTTATATAAAGCATACTTTTGGTCTTTTAACTTTATAAAGTATATTTTTGATCATAAAATTCTAAAGTATATTTTTGATCATAAAATTCTAACACCGTTAATATTGCTAATGGAAAACGCCGACGCAACGAACTCAAGTGATGGCTAATAACATTTAATTACACAAATTTTATATATTCTTCAACTTACTATATTTTAAATTTAAGTTTAATAACATTTGATTACACAATCATCATTTAAGTTTACATCGTTATCAGTTGAGTTTACATTTTCCGTTAGCAAAATTAATGGTGTTAGAATTACAGGACTAAAAATATATCTTATAAAGTTAAAGGATCAAAAGTATATCTCATTTAAATTTAAAGAACTAAAAGTATATTTTAGTCAATTTTATAATACTAAACTACTTAAATTTTTAGGAAAATTAAAATTTAATTGGTGAGAATAATCTTAATCAGAGTATTGTCATGATTTTATATAAAACAATTATCAAGTAATTCTCACTAATTAAATTTCCTTTGACCTAAATCACAGTACTATCATGATTATCAACTTTTAAGAGAATTTATATTTAAGACAAAAATTTCATCTATAATAATTTATAATAAAGACCATAATAGTATTTCAATTCAAAAAAGTTGAACCCAACATTTTTTTTATAACCTACTTTTTTCCTCTATAATGGAAAAGTCAAAAGCAAAAAAATTTAACTTATGACTTAAGTTGCTTTTTCTTCAAAAATCCAATTGGAAAAAATCACAACAAACATCCTGAAATCAACCATAGGTACGTTATCAAAAGTAATTTTAGGGATGGCGCTACCTTCTATGGTTACAGTAAAGTCTTTCCATGATTATAATATTTTCGTTTTATATAAATTTAAAATAAAATTTCAGAAAAATAGTCAAAAAAATAAAATCACAAATCAGTTTTATTTGCCGCATTCAATCAACTAGTTACTATACTTATGAGAAAATGACAACACATTCCATGCATAAAAGAATTCTTAATTTTGGATTTTCAAATTCTAAAAGTATTTAATTGAAAATTTTCCTAAATTTAATTAGTTCTAGTTTATGGTGTGTTGGTTTTGTTTAAATTAAAACTGAAATATGTCAATTTTTTAATTTTATTTCTTATTTGTTAGTACAATATAGAATAAAAATAGTCTTACAATTCCTACCTAAGAATAATAATTTTATTTTTTTCTTAAAAAATGAAAAAAAAAAAACCAATGTTATGATCTGGATATTTCAAATTAAAAACAAGCAAGTGTGAATTCGATGTTGCTGGGATGTTATCATTCATTCTAGGATTCTACGCGTTTGTCCATTTCCACAGTTTTTTTTTTTTTTTTTTTTTTTTGAGAAACTCCTCTTCCTTTAATTTTTAATAAGTTTCATTACTAATAAAAAAATCATCATTTTTTTGCTGGAATTAAAAACTCGTTTTTTTATATCGATTAATTCATAATCTAAAAATAATATGATTTGTTATAAGTTTCAGTATATATTGATGAGCTGGTTTTCATATAAAAAGGTTCTACTCGTATTTAATTTATTTTTAAAAATAAATACATGACAACGATGGAAGTCCCACCAAATCAAACATGATGTTCCATTTTGGTCAGACGATGAATCAGGAATTTCAAACTTATGAATTTGTCATTTTGAAAAACGAATATTGAATTTTATTGGAAACAAAATCGAAACAAGTTATGAATTAACTCTATCGAGAAATCTGAGGAAGTTGGATAAACCAAAAGAAATTTATCACCATGAACCTCCACCACAAGAAAAAAAGAAGAAGTCAAGTCTAGGTTTTATTATGTCAAAAACAATTGCCCAAAGGTCAAGTTGAAAATAACTTGTTATCTTTGAATAATGCCACAAACTTAATTAGGAGGAAATGACTCAATTGATTTTTCCCAAAAAAAGTTGAGTTGAATTATTTACATTTCTCTTGACTTTTGTTTATATCATATCAACTTGTCTTCTATTTCTAAAATACCTCCTTTCAAAATGGAAGAAAACTAAGTATTTTTTAAAAATAAATTTAAGAAAAGTATAGATATATAATTTATTCTTAATTATCTTTTTAAAAAATTCTAATAGTTGATAGGAATAAAATTAGGCAATATTTTTTTAAAAAAAAGACATGTCTACTTTTACAAATATAGAAAAATCTATACACACACACTTTTAGTAAAGATAAAATAATTCTTTGATTTACTCCTTGATTTATATTTCTTTTTATTTTTTCCCCTTTCTCCATCATTTGGCTTGACAGTTGATATATTCATCTGCCATTCAGGGGAAGTGACGGGTGCCAAAAGGCGTCGCCGCCCTATTCGGCAAGGCAACCCATTTTGTTTTTGTTTGTAATTAAAAATCATCAATCACAGATAAAAATATTTTAATTAATTATTTTAAATAGTAATCATTTTTAATTTGTAGTGTAATTTCAATCAATATATTTTTCCTCCTATTTTAGTAGACTTCTTTCCCCTACTGGTCTTATTTCTCTATTTTACTTCTCGTCCTTTCATTAGCATAAATCATGCATATGTATTTAATATAATTATTTCCATCAATAAAAAAAATTAAAACCCACGATATGGTTGATCAAATCTTAAAGGTAGAAACTGAATTGAAAAGTCAGCAGCGCAGCTCATAAATTTTTTTCATTATTATATGTTATATTCTCTTATAGGAAAATACTCAAGTCAAATTTCTTATACCCACTTTTTCAAGGTCTCCAATTATATATGGTCATGTGTCCTATTTTTTAATTCATATTGTGTAATTAGAGAACTTGATGTAATTGATATGAGGAACTTGATGTAAGTATGATCATTTTTTATACGTCTTTTCTGTACTGATGACCTTGAAGCTGATTGAAGTTTCAATACCTATATTGTGTTAAACTTGTGATTAATTTCTTACCAGTAGGACAGATCAACAGCCAGCCTTCTTGCATGTTGTTTGGTATGAACGACATACGACTCTCTTTGATATTGAAGCTTGCAAGGATAACACTTAAATGTTGTTTACCTTCCACCGCCTTTTGTTTCTGATGAACCTGGTTTTCAAGCAACCTCTTCTACACTTTCCTGTTAATTACTTAGTTCCTCCCTATATATCTCATGCATGATTATTCCAATATAATAATACTTTGCTGTGAAGATAATTATTTATATCCTATACTGTACTTATAGGAATGTGGATTTAGGAGGAGGACTGTTGAACAAAAGATCCGGAAAAGTACGTTTTATATTGCTTAGTTTTAACTGCAAAGGAGCGAGTAGTCCCACATCGGGGAGGCAAAGAAGCGGAAGAGCATAGGGCATGTATAAAAGCCAGGCGTTGGTACGTTTCAAAGCATACCTTTCTCGGCCTTTTGGCTAAGATCAAGTGTAGTATCTGTTCTTATCAGTTTAATATCTGATACGTGGGCCATCGGCCCACATGATATTAAATTAATTTTTTAAGGGGAGGGTCCACTACAGTAGCTTGCTACTGGGACCCTCGCGCGTCGCCTATGCGTTGCACTACTGCATGGGCCTGGCGCACCCCTCCAAGCCCAAGTTTAAATCTTTAACAATTTTAAAAACGTGTGACCCAAAATCTTATGCACACTTTACGGGCATGAATCTTAGGGGCCTGGTGAACCCTTTCATGTCCAAGATTAAAACTGCATAACTTTTTTTAACGAAAAAAAAACTGGACTTGCAGAATAACTAATTATCTTTAAAATTGGAGAGGGGTTTTGATTTTTGGAGTATTGGAGAAGGGGGGGGGGGGGGTTTTTCGATTTTAGAGTTGGATTTAATTATCTTTAAAATTGGGGAGGTGGGGGTTTTGATTTTGGAGGGGGGGGGGGGGGGGGTGTTTCGATTTTAGAGTTGGAGTTGGTGGAGTTAGTTATGGTGTTGAAGTAGTGGTAATGTTAGGGGGGGAGGTGGAGGTATGTGTATTTTTAGCTAAGTAAGTTTTTTTGTGGACGCTCCATCATCGTCTTGCTTGGATTATGGATAAGCCCAACCCCTTTCCTAAAGATTTTATTAAAAAAAAAAAAAAGGGGTTGTTTGAGACTTATGACCCAAAACCTTGTGCACACTTTACTGGCAGGCATTGATTCAGAGAATAAAAAACGACAAGTACGAACATAAATGTGAAATGATCAATAGTAATAGTTAATGAAGCTCTTTCTTTCAATGAACGTAATCAACATAGAGTAGAGTTGGTTTAAGGTAGGCCCCGTTAGATGTTCGAGTTTTAACAGAGACACTTATATTAAAAAGAGAAGTCACAAACTCAAAAACCGATTGAAAGTATAAAAAAAAGAACTTTATCCCAAAAAAAACATATAGATAGAACCCTGGAGTCTCGTGATAGCATATAGGTTGAGTCATTGTGGGATGATGTGATTTAATACTAATACCCACTTTTGTAATAGCTCCAATAGCTATCCCTATACACATTTATGAGTGTCTAAATCAGTTTTTGAAGAATAGCTTTTATGATTTATAAGGTAAGTTATGTGAGAGGATTTTTATTTCAACTTACGAAAAAAAAGTTTCTAAAACCACAGTTTGGATACCCAAACACTCAATAAGTTTATAATTAAATCCCACTTTTCACTAAAAAAAACATGAAGAGTACTCTCTCCTTCCCTTATTATAAAGCTTCCATATGAAGAGCATCCTCTTTTACCCTTAATATAAAGCTCTCCTTCCTTATTATACCCTTTAAATAGGTGTTTAAAGTGTCCCGCTCCCTATCATTTGGAACTGGTACCAAATATTTTGATCATAGTCTCTCTCGTCCTGTCTAGGACTAGAATTGGATTGAGATCCCGATTTGTTCTATAGTTTTTTTCTTTCAATTTTTTACCTCATAAATTAAGTTATCCTTTTATTTTTATATTTTTGCCCCCATAAATTAAGTTGTCATTTGATAAGATGTGTATCACATCTTTAGTTGGGTTAAACCACATACATGTGACACTAATCAATCTTAACTCTTTACTATATAACAATAATAATCATAAAATGCTATTCTTTAATTTTGAATCAATTTATATAATTATTATTACCTTATTAATTGTTAAATGATTACTTTAAACAATAGAATATGGAAAATTTAACTAATATAATGATATTTTTAAGTTTATTTTTTTTAGAAATAACCGGGATTTCTTGGTCCCCTCCCAATACTACCGCGACTGGGACGAAAATTAGATATTAGCAAAAATCCGGGACTGGGAATCAGAATTGGTATGTTTCAGTTCCTTCTTGGTTTTGAACACCCCTAGCTTGAAATTTGTTAATGAGTCCTTTCTGTAGGGTTAAAGTATATTCAACATCCCGAATTATTTTTGGAGGATCATCCAACACCCTAAAAATATTTAGTGGTGTAATTTTATCTCTAAACTAATAAAGATGGTGTAATTTTTACTTTAAAGTAACTGGAACCTAATCTCCATTATCTCCCTCTTCCCAATTCCATACATTCCTTTCTCTCTTCATCGTCCCAACTTGAGCGACCAAGCAGCAACCTCATAAAAGCACTTTCTACTACTTTCAATTGTTAATTTGATATTCACTCAATCTCTGAGATTACAAGATATCGTTGATTCCAAATTGGTTTGGTGGCCAAATGAGCTGCGTTTTCAATCCATTCTTTCTATATGTATGGGACCCCTTCAGGCTTCAAGGGTTGGGACAGGGCAATGGGGAATTTAATAGTTACACTTCATTTTCAACCCCTTCATTGTTTTTTTAATACTCATTTTAATCTTTATTACAAAGTACCAATTAAAAAGTGTTGTTGTTCTGTTTAACGAGACACTTGCTAGTCTTAAGAACCACTAAATATTTTTACATGTTTGCCCATACATAATACCAATAGTATGAAAAATTATTGATTGATATAATGTTGAAGTTTAGTGTAGTTAATAAAAGTAATATTGAAAAACACTTGAGTACTATGATAAATTTAATATTTTTAACTATTTCAATACATACTTTACTAGACGCATACTAGTCTTATTTCTCGTCCTTTCATTAGCACAAATCAGATGTATTTAATATAATTATCTCTATCAACAAAACCAATTAACAATCACACAATATGATATATATCGTCAAATTTTAACGGCAGAAACTGACTTGAAAAGTCAGCAGCTCATAAAACTTTTCATTATTATAACGTGTTATATTTTCTTATGTGCCGTTTATATACTGATGACCTTGAAGGATTGAAGTTTCAATAAAATGTGTTAAACTTTTGACTAATTTCTTACCAGAAGGACAGATCATCAACCAGCCTTCTTGCATGTTCTTTCTTGGCTTCATGGCATGTTGTTTGCTGTGAACTCTCTCGATATTGAAGCTTGCAAGGATAATACTTCACTTATTGCAGTTTACCTCCCACCACCTTTTGTTCCTAAACCTGGTTTTTAATCAACCTCTTCTACACTTTTCTGTTTATTACTTGTTCCCCATATATCTCATGCATGATTATTCCAATATAATAATACTTTTCTGTGAAAATAATTATTTATATGCTATACTGTACTTATAGTGATGGGGATTTATGAGGACTGTGTATGTTGAACAAAAGATCTGGAAAATAGTCCGTTTTATAATGCATAGTTTCAGCTGCCAAGGAGGGAAGAGTCCCACATCGGGGAGGCAAAGAAGCGGAAGAGCATAGAGCATGTATAAAAGCCAGGCGATGTTACATTTCAAAGCATACCTTTCTCGGCCTTTTGGCTAAGATCAAGTGTAGTATCTGTTCTTATCAGTTTAATATCTGATACGTGGGCCATCGGCCCACATGATATTAAATTAATTTTTTAAGGGGAAGGGTCCACTACAGTAGCTTGCTACTGGGTTCCTTTCGCGTCGCCCATGCGTTGCACTACTGCACGGGCCTGGCGCACCCCACCAAGTCTAAGTTCAAAAATTTACTCCTACATGTATTTTGATGGCTAATTTGCTTAGAATCTTAGCAAGTTACGTCTTGTTGCATGTCCGATTAAGGTTCAAGATAAATCGATTTTATCGTACCTGGGCCGAAATGAAAATTGGAAATTATTGTTCATTGAAACCGTTTATCCATGTAAAATTACCGAGTCAAGCTGTATTTGCCATTTGTAAATAATAGGAGGATAATTTATGGTGAAATAATCTTTTTAATTCTATTAAAACAAAAATATGAAGTGTGTAAATTTCTAATTTTGATTAAATTATATTGAATTAATTTATTATACAGTCAAAGAATTACATGAGGCATGAAATTCAAGCAAACGTTTACTTTTCAAATTTTATGTAATTTTTTTTTTTTTTTTTTTTTTTTTTTGGCCAAAAATTTTATGTAATGTATTCAACCAGTTTTACAAAGTTTGCAATTGTATTTAACTTTTATTCAAGGTCCAAAAAAAAATTATTTTTGTTAATCGTTTTACATTGACTGTGACATTATTCGAAGCCCTGCACTGCGCGGTCTCGTGTTGGCGCCGTTGAGACTTGAGAGGGGAAAGCAGGAGATAGGCGTTTTGCAAGTTCCCCTCTCACTACCTGCCATCGATGGCAACATCCGTGCGTACGCTTCGCAACCTTGTACCGTCTTCTTCCTTGTCTTTCCGTTTGCTGAGAGATTGCCATTTGACTCCACCAGCGACTAAAACACCAAGCACTTTCCGGTCACTCATTCATCGAAGATTCACTCAGCAAACTAGCAACTTAACCAGAAATGACGCTCGCACATTGTCGACGTCTTCTGTGCCCGTCTCCAAAACTTTGATTGCGAATAGGTATCGGAGGAGTTCTTTGAGGCGGGTTCAGCCTCGAAGTCCCAAGTTTAACCGAAGAGCAGATGCTATTTCTGCAATCGAGCTCGCATTGGATTCTGTTGTCAAAATATTCACTGTTTCCTGTAGCCCCAACTACCTCCTCCCTTGGCAAAACAAGTCCCAGCGCGAAACAATGGGTTCTGGTCAGTTTTTTTTTTCCCCCCAACTCACTTTACTGTTCTTGGCTGGCCTATTCTCTATAATGCTCACATCATGGTTAATCTTTTCTTTACAGTTTATTTCCGTTTATGTTTCAATTTGTTACCCCGGGAATTAGATATTAGATAATGAATGGTTTGTGAAGGTGGTGATTCTGTTAGGAAGCTTTGATGTATCTCTATTAGTGTAAATAAGAGATAAATACCATCGATTTGTACAATATTGTGTGTTTATGTCTGCAATGTGATATGTAAGGTGTAGAGAATATATTAGTTAGTTAGTTAGGGAGTTAGTTGTATTAGTTAATTAGTTAGGAGGATTAGTTAGTTAGTTGTTAGTAACCATTTTGGATTAATGGGTTGAGGGGTTGCCTATATAAGGCATATGGCTCTTCATTGTATACTAGGCTTTTATGTTGAATGTTGAATATGATGAATGAATGAGTAGAGTGCAGCCGTTCTGCCTCTCTCCCCTCTCTTTCCCCATTTCTTCTACAACTCCCTTATCAGTGGTATCAGAGCGGGTCATTCCCGGCTCCTCCGCTGTGAAATTCTGACTTCTTGCATCAGCCATAGCTCTTCTTCCCCCGGCAAGGCTGATAGACAAGAACAACAAAAGAAGAGACGTTCAAGAACAATTGAAATTCTGAACCACGGGAGTCATTCTCTCAAGAATTCAGTTTGGCAATTGTGGTATTCAAGAACGTCCACAAATCCACCCAAGAAGCAAGTGTCATTTTTAATTCAGTCAGAGTCATTCTCTGGGAATTCGATTTGGCCTTTGAGAAATTAATCAAGAAAACAAAAAAAGAATATTTTAAACAGACGCCAGGAGAAAGGCCAGAATCGATCAAGAAGACCAAGAAGTTTCAGTCTTGCATCACCAGAAAATTGCGTCGTATGAATATGGGTCTCGTCGCATAGTTCTGGATTATCACCTTGGGTTCTCGTCAGTTTCTAATTAGCGTCGACTGACTCTAGAGCAACTCTTATAGTCGCATCACTCTGGTTTCGCATTCCAGTTCAGTTCGACTCAGACCCAGCGAGACACTGTCATTTGTATCTGCACCGTTTGCATCGACTTCGGCTTCTCTGTATCATCAGCGTGACTCTTCTGAATTACACGTATCGGGCTGAGGTGTCAACAATTTAAAGAACCAGGGAAACAGTCAAGAAAGGTTCAAGATTTCCACGTATCAGTTCGAAACCGACCTTATCGCACTCAGACTCCGCGAAATCAAGAAAGCTACACGTTCGCCAGTTTACATCGACTTGGCTCATCGTCGTCATCAACCTTGGAAATTCTGGGTACGTGTTCTGCCGCAAGTGGTCTGTCTCGATGGGTCTGGGGTCACTCTGTATCGTCGGGTCTGACTCTGGTTCTGCCTCGTCTCATCGAACACGGACTGGTGTGGTTTGTGGTCCCGAAATGATATTACAGATGAAAAGGTCGAAATAGCGTTTCTTGAAATATGAGATTTGCAATCGGTAAAAAAAAAAAAAAAAAAAAAAAAAAAAAGAAAGAAAAAGAAAAAGAAATTCTCTTCTGTTGGTTTGGGACAACAGCTTAAGGGACCAAGAAAAAAAAAGATTCCTCTTCTTGTTGGTATGGGACAACGGCTGAAGGAAACCAAGAAAATCAATGGTGTGTTCTTTGAGAAACGGCTAACCGAAGAGGGCTACCTACGAAGGGTTCTGACCGGAGGGGCTGACCGGCATAGAGGCTGAGTGAAGCATCGCGTAAAGTATCGTGGAGTGAAGTCATCGGAAAGTAGGCTTTCAAAGGAGATGTTTTTGATTAATTCAAATTTGTATTTTTGATTTTTGTAATTTTTGTTGTTTAGGTTTGTGTTTTTGTTGTTCACATCCTTCGGGGCAAGGATGTTTTTGGGAAGGAGTATTGATATGTAAGGTGTAGAGAATATATTAGTTAGTTAGTTAGGGAGTTAGTTGTATTAGTTAATTAGTTAGGAGGATTACTTAGTTAGTTGTTAGTAACCATTTTGGATTAATGGGTTGAGGGGTTGCCTATATAAGGCATATGGCTCTTCATTGTATACTAGGCTTTTATGTTGAATGTTGAATATGATGAATGAATGAGTAGAGTGCAGCCGTTCTGCCTCTCTCCCCTCTCTTTCCCCATTTCTTCTACAACTCCCTTATCACAATGCATCATGAATGATCAGTACTTGGATAAGATGTTTGCTTCTTCTTCTGTGGGTATACATACTTTCTTTAGTTAGGCTCGTTGTCATGAAACAATCCCTGCAATTCTGCCTCTTCTGGAGTTTAGTGCGGGTTTGGCCGGTGGGCATTCACGTGTGTAGGTTGTACGGTTGTACCAAGTACCAACTTACCCAAGACTTGTGTTGTGGACCTCGGAAATGGACCAGATCAGGTCAAGCCCAAGTAAAGGCCAGTTATCCCACGACCACACCCACTACCACAGTAGTGCAGGGAGTGGGGGCACAGAACGTGCTATAATGGGAACGGGTTATCGAGAAAGTCGGACCAACCCGGCTTCACTATAAATAGGGGCATACCCCGGTGAACGGTACACACATTCATACTCCCATTGTTTACATACTGTCCCACTGTGCGCACACCCCACTCCTCTGACGGCATTCCGTCTTCATGTAGCATGGTGATCATCTTGTTCATTGTTATCTCCTCAATAGATAGCAGTGGATAAGCCTCTTGGGTACAACCTTTAAACCCATCAGATCCAATACTGACCATTAACCAGCCTCAAGGGGTTGGACATTTGTGTTCCATATCGGAACAACTTGTATTTTTAAGAGAATATTTGTATGATCTGATGGTGGTGATAATTATATTGCATGGCTCTAGCTATTGAATTAGTTTGCTTTTATTTTCCTATCAGAAAAAAATTACACGTAATGTCTTGACATTCTAAATTTATACATTTACCTTTGTACATATTGCTACCGCAATTCTATTGATTACTTTGTTGCTCTTTTTTCTCTCTTAAAAGATTTATATGATTGTCTTACAGGGTTTGTAATTCCTGGCAAAAAGATTCTTACAAATGCTCATGTGGTGGCGGATCATTCATTTGTACTTGTAAGAAAACATGGCTCGTCCACAAAGTATAGAGCAGAAGTCAAATTTGTTGGTCATGAATGTGACTTAGCTATGTTGACTATTGAAAATAAGGAGTTTTGGGATGGCATGAATCCCTTGGAGCTTGGAGATGTACCTTTTTTACAGGAAGCTGTTGCTGTAGTGGGCTATCCTCAAGGTAGTAGTCTGACAAACATATTTTAATATTTCTTTGGTCTTGTATTCAATGAATTCAGGACTGGACCAGCCGGTTCGAATGGTCAGACTGGGAACTGGCCATATTTCTGGTCTGGAACATCTAAAAACCGGCCATAAATTGAAATGATCAAAACCGGTCTGAATAATGGACTAGTGTGAACCTATTATCTGAATGTTTAAAATAGAGTTGTTTTTCCATCAAATTGTTGACATTTATCACAATGGTTTTTGTTTGCAGGTGGTGACAACATTTCGGTCACTAAAGGGGTTGTTTCCAGAGTTGAGCCCACACAATATGCTCATGGAGCATCACAGCTGTTGGCAATTCAGATTGATGCAGCTATTAATCCTGGCAATAGTGGTGGCCCTGCGATTATGGGCAACAAGGTTGTTGGGGTGGCTTTCCAAAATCTGTCAGGCTCTGAGAATATAGGGTAAGTTGTGTTTTTCTTCCTTTACGATGAGTTTAGAATCATCAATCCCCTTAGATATGGGGTATAGATTGACATTGCCCATTATTTACTAATCTTTAGCTTCATATTAAATTCTTTAAGTCTAAAACACCAGTAAGCTGCAATTTTGTTCTCTACCTACAGGTGTTAGATTGCATTGCCTAAATTAGCGAAATTAAATAAATTTGTGAGGGGTTTGAATTCAATTTAGAACTTGTTCTTGTTTACATACCTCATTAAACAGCTATTAAAATGAGGTGATATATCTTATAATAGTGATACTTAAAATACAGTATAAAGTGACAGAAATAAAAAATTGCATAATAGAAAGCATATTTTAATATTCACACATCAATACTCAAGCAAACCAATGAGCTATATAGCACAAACACTTGCATGACCAACATTGGCAGGAGTAATGCCTCAACACTGAAACTGACACATCTTCATTGAGACACACACAGGCTTCACAAGCCTTAACATCTTTGGTGGCATCTAAGTGATGCTTAAATCAAAATATGCCTTCCTGAAAAGTTTGGGCGAGATAGTTACACTTAGCACCTCTAACGTGCCCTTCAACTTCTACCTGGTGCACCCAACCCAACATTGAGCCTATTACCAGCTATATTAGTCCTTCTAATTCTTTTACCAAAATTAAAAGCAGACATTGCATAACTTGTGAACAAACCAATTACCTAGAGAAAGAAGGACTTGTATTCAGAAAGCTAAAACAGCATAATTCTCAAATCTTATACGGCAAAAGAATAAGAATATAGCAAATCTTATGTATACATTTATGAAGCCATGTCCACATTCATGAGTATATTGCAATCTATCAGCTAGAGAAAATAACTTGGTGACACCTAAAGATCATCTATTCATCTATTCATATTTATGTATTGCTGGTAAATATTAGTGCAAGAATCTCTACAGTCATAGTCTCCAATAATGTCCGTTTGGATTTATCTCTGGAGACAAAGTAGAACAGAGAAGATAACGTCTTTAATTTTTTTAATGTATATTTTCCTTTGAGTATAGTTACATGATGCATACGTTTCTTGAAATTATTTAGAAATCCAGACTTGGGGCATTAGAGTTTGCTGTATTTCACGGATGGACATTTTGGTAAACTGGTAGTTGGCATCGATCAGTATGTATGCTTCAGCTTACATGATAAACTGCCTAGTCATTCAAGTGAACGAGACTGCATTATTTCTGTTTTTTCTGATGAAGCATTAATATATATCATACTAGATTATTTTCTTTCATACTGTATGTTGCAGTTACATTATACCAGAACCAGTAATAAAGCATTTTATATCTGGTGTAGAAGAAAATGGAAAATATAGTGGATTTTGCTCTCTGGGCTTGTCATGCCAGCCTACTGAAAATGTTCAACTCAGAAACCATTTTCACATGCGACCTGACATGACTGGGGTGCTTGTGAGCAAAATTAATCCACTTTCAGATGCATACAAGATTTTGAAGAAGGATGATGTCATACTTGCATTTGATGGCATGCCTATAGCAAATGATGGAACGGGTATGTTGTTTCTTACTATTCTCTATTTTTATGCATTCGATCTTTGCTGTATGGATGGCCTATAAGAAGCCTGGACATAAGGAGGATCTGTTGACATTAAAGCTTGAAGCTCTAATACCATGACAAAATGCGTACACATCTTATTGTATTGAAGGATAAAAATACATGGCTATTTATAGTGAGGTCATGCTACATAGGAAATAAAATAAGAAGATGAATTTAACTACTGAAAGTAATATCCCAACAACTATTAACCTTTGAAGGGCCCTATACACTCCTATATCTGTTGAACTTTCATGATTATGAGCTCGTTCATTTTCTGACGAGCCTTTAAGTATATGCTCATCAGCTCATGATATGACATGTGTGCTGCAGTTCCTTTTCGAAATAGAGAACGAATTACATTTGATCATTTGGTCTCTATGAAGCAGCCTAATGAAAAAGCAGTGGTCAAAGTTCTCCGGAATGGTGAAGAGCATGAATTTAGCATCGTTCTTCGTCCTGTAAGTTCCTGTAGGTTGTGTATATGATTTTTACTATGTCAATAAATGTCTAGCAATTATCGATGTCTTGGTGTTTTGTGCCATCACATTTTGTTTTGTTCTTCTTTGTTACTAAATTTACTCTAAGAAATTCAAAATATCTTGAACGTAAACTATATATTCGAGATGTAGTTGAACAAACCTCTTCTAGGGGTACCTTTAAGGTATCTTAAAATGTGATACCAATTCTCTATATTGCCCTTCCTCTTCCAACTCGCTTATTTCATCACACACCCACTCACAAGGCTCTAGACTTGTGTTCACTATCTCTGAGATTTTTTGTCATTGTAGTTGTTTGTCTTACATATTAATTTCGAGAATAATTTTTGTGAAATAATTTTGATATCCTTACTTTACAGCTGCAACCGTTGGTTCCAGTTCATCAGTTTGACAAGCTCCCAAGTTATTACATTTTTGCTGGTCTGGTGTTTGTTCCACTCACTCAACCGTTCCTTCATGAATTTGGAGAAGATTGGTATAATACTTCACCACGCCGATTGTGTGAACGTGCATTGAGGGAATTGCCCAAGAAGGCCAATCAACAACTTGTTATTCTATCTCAAGTGAGCATCTTTTGATCTTTAGTGCAATTTAACATAGCCAATATTTGCTATGCCTATCTCAGTTATGTCTTACTTTTGTAGCGTTGTACACTTTTGTCACAAGGAAAGTGATTCCATTTTAGCGTCGATTAACAATAGCATCCCATTATCTTGTGTTGGTTTCAGTGGATATTAGTAGAGAATCCTATCATTATATTGAAAATTGCCTTCTTTTTCCTTTAAATTCTTAACAGGTCCTGATGGATGATATCAATGCTGGTTATGAACGTCTTGCAGAATTACAGGTGCAAATACATTTTTTTATTACTTTATTCGTTGATGAATGTTTATGATGATCTTCCCTTAATTTCATTTAGCTGATAATCAAATAATATGTGGACTAACCAACATGGTCGGCATGTTTCCTAACCAAGCTCGTTCAATAAATTCTTACTATGGCAGATAGGGTTGGTCTGGTTCAGAAAAAGTTGACTAGTTTCTGCTCTGGCTTGATTTAATTATTAAAAAAAAAATATATATATTATGGGGACTTATTTTGAAAATATAAATTTTTTAAGGATAAAATATAATTTTATCAGGACTTACATGAACATTCTATCTTTAAAGGTTGTTTTGTAATTTTTCCAAGATAGGGAGAAGGTGATTCACAAGTTTCTTACTTAGGATAGACTAATGCCATAACCAATAATGAAGTTATATTTTACTCTCGGAATTCAAAGTGTTGTTACGTAGCTCCTTCTTAAATTTATCATTTTTGCTTCACAGGTTCTTAAGGTCAATGGAACCGAAGTTGAAAATTTAAAACATCTGTGCCAGCTTGTGGAAAATTGTAGAGAAGAAAGTGTGCGATTTGATTTGGACGATGATAGGGTCATTGCCTTGAACTATGGATTGGCAAAAGTTGCTACTTCCAGGATTATGAATCGTCACAGAATACCTTCGTCAGTATCTGCTGATCTTTTACATCTGAATTAGGTTCCCTTGTGGAGACTTTATGCCGATGACTTGCCTCTTTGAAGGGTTAATGAATCCATAAGGTCGTCAGACAAATAACGAAGGAAGAGTTTACAACAAAAACAAGAGGCAGAGATACTCATAACTCACAATTCACGAATTGCTTCAGTGGGTGTTCTTTCTTAAACTTGTCACAGTTTAAGCAAGCATTACTTGTGTTTTTTATTGGCCTATTGTTTCTATTAAAATTTTGTGCGCGCGCTTTTTTTTGTTTTGTTTTTAATAGTGATATTCTTTTCACATTGCTTATTTGAGGTGTAATGGCATATCAGGTTGGACCTCGTGTACTGTCTGCGGTATGACGGGGCTGACTGAGTAGGATCTTCACGATCATATATTGGTTCTGGTTCTTAATATAAGTTATTGTTTGTAGTATTAAGGACCGGAAGCAGGATTGTAAACTTGATTTAATTATTACGTGAATTCCATCAATATCAAACTTGCATTATTGTGGTTCATATATGTTGCAAGTTTGTTTTATAATTTATTTTTTAGTGTAATCTTTGTACTGAGTGCATTGATATTTATAGAGCTGGAAAAAACGATAATTTGATTCATTTATCTTGTATGACAGTATGAATAACTCGAGGCTTTCATTAATTTTATGTATTTGTATCCTATGTATTACGCAAAAAACCATGGTACTCAACTCATTTGATTTTCTGGAACTCATTTGATTTGAATTATTTTGATAGTTTAAATTTTGCACATATGATCTGAAATGTTATTATACTTTATTTAAAAATATGAAATGAAAAAATTTAGCCATAAGCTCAAGGTGCACTAAATATTTGGGAAAATCCCCCTTAGGGCCCAAATGACCAAAAAATTGTCAGAAAAAGACCCAAAGAAAAGTCAGATGTCAAGGCATTTTTCTGGTATTATTTGAAAAACGTCAGATCGATATAGTTGTTAGGATATTATTATTAACGTCTATTGATTTAGTTATTAATGTTGTATTGATATAGTTGTTAACGTTTATATAATAATACAAAAAAAAGACCCTATTTTGACATGTGATTTTTTCTTAGGCATTTTTTTGATAATTTTTTGGTTATTTGAGCCCGAGGGGTATTTTCCCTAAATATTTTTGTTGTTTGAATGCTCAAATTAAATATATAAAAATTGAATGGTTTAGATTAAATATTTTATTGGTTTGAATACTCAAATTAAATTGAAAAGTTTAACATTGCTTTTTCTCCCATAGCTTTGTTCTCCTACAAGGCGTTTGTCTTAGAGGAATGAATGTTGACCATTTAAATACAAGGTCTTAAATTTAAGTCCACATAAATGTAGGAGAGCCCTTTGAGGGGTTTGATAATAATCAAATATGATCCAATCAAATTAAATTTGGATAACTGAGACAAAAGAGAAAAGTAAGATGCCAACACGTACTGATCAAATCAGAACACTGGTATGAAAATAAAATAGTCAGACAATATTGCAACACTTTCTACATTAAGATTAGATCATGACAGGTTTAATTTACAGACAACACACTTGTATTAATCAACATTTTTAATATTTACAGACAACACACTTATACTAATCAACATTTTTAAAATATCTTTGAAAGCAAGCCTCCTGCTTGCAATATTTCTGTACAATTTTATACACACTAATTAAGAGTTTAGGAAATCGACTAGCAAAGTACTCATCAAATCCTTCTGGAACAGGCCCTAGAAGTTGCTGAAAAGGCAAAAACATTAGAAAATATTAGTTTCAACTTCTGTAATTAATCCCAACCTCAACTAGAGAAAATGAACTTATAATGTGAAAGCTAACTCAAACAAGAACCTGAATTTGGGGAGGCAATTCTCTATAATGATTCAGCTTATTTCTCATAACTCGCAACAAGTCACGAACACTGTCAAACTTATATCGCCTGTATTGGCCGATGTTATCAATGAAAGCAGGTTCCATCTTTTCACCCCAATTTGCACCACCTAAAGCCTTTGGCGCAACACTTTCTAATGCCATTAAAAGATTAGAACTAGTCTTCCTGTCTTCTATTTCCACCCTATCACTAACATCACGAAGAAATGAAAGTCTCATCTCAGAACTCCATAAGAAAGGATGATGCAGCACTTCAATAGCCTTTGGCCTGAAAATAATACAAGTAGAATGAAATCTTTAATATTTAACCAAACATGAAAAATACAATATATATTCCAATTCACTTGGCAGGTCTAACTGAGTAGCACTTTTTCCATTTATCCATAGCTAAAATGCCAAAGAAACTAGAAGACTTGTATATTTTGCCTGGCTAACAAACTTGGCAACATACTCCTCCTCAAATGAAATCATCAATCATTTCATTCTATATAATTAAGAAATTCATATCCAAGGAACTTGAAAAGGATATTTCTACTTTAAAATAAATTCTATTAAAAGAAATTTATGTACCTTAACTTTGGAGTAGGGCTTAATAAACCAGAAATAAGATCTTCAGCCTCAGGAATGAACTTAACTGGAGAAAGGTCCTTTTTATCTTTCAAAATATTGAAATCACGTTCCAGACGCTCTCCAAATGGATGTCTTCCCTTAGTTATGCAGAAAAACAGAATACAACCTAGACTAAATAAATCTACAGCTCGTGTTTGACTTCCTTGCTGAAGCTGTTCTGGTGCTTGCCAACCAGAACTGCCACAACCTGAAATTTAGCATTTTTAAAAATAAAAAATTAGTGAAGACGTTTAGATTATTAGCCATGAAGCCCTTGGTTAAAAGAAAATGGTCAATGAAAAACAATCATAAGATTTTGCAAATAATTCTCTGTCAATGCAAACTAACATTATTATTAAAGCAAATATATATATATGTATATATATATATTTTGAAGAACTTACCGGTACCATTATGACTAAAGGAAGATACATCTCCAACAAGGCGTTTGCTGATGCCCATATCAGAAACTTTTGCACCCAAATGTCTTTCCTTAGTTATCAAAATATTTTGAGGTTTCAAATCACGATGTATTATTCCCAATTCGTGTAAATGAACAAGTCCAGAAACCATATCCCTGTGTCACCAAAATTTAAAGGATGGAATTCAAAAGGCCAATCTTAAGAAAAAGGCATACAATAAACTAAACTTGAAAAGTAGACATCATTTTATGACCTGTCGTACAAAATTCCTCAATGAAAGCTAAATAAGACCCTTTTTGTATTGTTAGCCATTCTGTCTTCCTGCAGTCATATCCACCAATCATTTTACCATACCATTTTATTACCCTCCATTTATGTCATCCTTGATGACCCACCCATCCATTTGAACTTCACTATCACAATGTAAAAACCTTGAATTATTTAAGACAAACAGCCTCCCTCTTTTCTTGACACTAACCTTTCCTTCCCATAAGAAAGAGCTATATCATCAATATGAACAACGCTACAGCAAATCATTCTTTACATGATTGAATATTATAAACCAAACTATCCTTATATACCAAATAGAATATGTTAAAAAATATTCTGAATAGTCAAAACCAAAAAACTTAACACAAACCTGATCAACTTCAATAATAAAGAGGATGGATGGCCATTTGCTTTCCAAAGCTCTTGCATGTTATCCTTACTCATATTTAATTGGACCTTCAAACACTCAGAAGATTGGTTTATACCAGAAACTGGATTTGAAGAGCAATCTGAATAGGTCTGAATAAAATCATCTAAATTGCATATACAACACTCTAGAGCAAGATATATAAAATCTTGATCAAATTCAACCCCATGCCATCGGACAATGTTGGGATGATGGTCAGATGCAATAAGATTTTGAATTTCTTTACTAGCAATATCATGATGAGCCTGGATCAGACGCTTGATAGCAACCACCCGACCTTCATACATTCCCTCAAGGACTATAGTACCATTACTTCCCTTGGCAATTTCTTTATTTGACATGAAGACTTTACCGATTTGACGCCCATTCGGTCCTTCAACTTTCTCTTCATGTGGCAATGCTTCGCTAGCAATTTTGCTACTTGCTATTACATCCTCATCTTCTGCTGAGAGATGCTTATTTCTTTCGTCATCAATGCCAGTGTTTTTGCCTGACTTGCGGGATCTTCTTTTCTTTGGAGGAGAGACTTTTACTTCAGATCTGTCATTTTGTACCATCGGCATAACTGGCCTTTTGACCACTGGAAGAAGGTACAACGGAAGACCAAGAAGTAAGAGCATAAGCAATAATAAAAATGATCTTGGCCATTTTATCGCCTTGTTTCTATCAACCTCCCCTCGTGCATTAATCTCTGTGGGAGGTTGAGGGAGAGTGGCTGCATTATCATCATTGTCATGGGAATTAAAATTTTGTGGCAAAGAAGGCAACACATTTGGAAAAGAAGGAAGCATCATATTACCATCATGTTGATCTAATGATACATCTAAATTAGATTGTGGAGGAAGCATCAGATCTGAAGCAGGCACTGGAAGCATTTTCTGATAACGATAGGCCTCAGGTAAGCTTTCAGTGAGATCACCAAAAAGAAGGTTCTTTCGCAAGCGATGCACTTCTTTTAACTCATGACATGCATATGGCATAGCAAAATCCAAGCCATCGTTGGAGGCATATTTACCCTCTGAATCTAATGAAGCCCCAGTAAACAGATTTTCATCATGTCCACAGAACAATGAAGCCTTAAATTCAGCAACATTCATAGTCCATAAAACTTTTCCAGATCTAGGACTTACACCCTGTAGAGAATAATCTGTTCTAATTATTTTAAGCAGAAGCTCCGGTGTGCTTCGCATTGCAGGACCAGCCAGCTCTTTATTCTTTGTACTGACAATATTTGTTGCACTATGCATTTCATTACTCCACAGGGCAGAAAGATTATCAGCAGCATAGCTTCGAATGAGCTCTCCATTTATAGCATCAACTTCAAACAAAGAACTTCCTTTGGATCCAAGGATAACACCTCCGTCATCTGAAAAGGTAGGTGTAGCGGCAACAAAATCTGCCACAGATGTTGAGAGTCGCTACAGACACAATAAACCAGTTAGAGGGAGCATGATTAAAGTTGGAACCCAAATATAGTTCAAACACATTAGTGCAGGAAAATTCATGCTTTATACATATAAACATCAGCTGCCTACAGTATACAGAAACAAGCTAGTAAGCCACAGGCCATCAACTTTCACATCAACAACATTAAATTAGAACAGAAATAGAACAAAACTTCCAATATGTAAACTAAGAATATCAAAAGCTATAGTCTCTCTCAAATAAAACTCAATACGAAGTCCCACTTTCTCCTTACAATTAGGGCTTTCCGTAGGGTTTACGGGCTACCTTAATTTTTTTATTATACGTTTTCCTACAAGTTCGCCATGACAAGTGTATGTTCACAAATATTAAAGACTTGTATTCCAGCCAAAGCTTTGCTGCCAATTTAGCATTTTTCAAAGGCCAATTTTTTTTTTTTTTTTTTTTTTTTTTGGGGGGAATATAGGCAACTAAACACAATCCACAGAAGGAAAAAGCAATGTAATGCATCCTTCTATCCTTATACAATAATAATATGAAGCCTAATGTAATAGCAAAATCATATGATGCAATGAAAATTTTGTGGCAACCAGGGGAAAATTACAGGATATTTGTTGAAAACTACGGCCAACATGCATTTTCTATGAAAAGCTAAGTTGGCAACAATAAATTGATATCTACACCCCTACCATTTTACCAAAGTGCTCGCTTTGGATATATAGTGCCCAGTCATCTCCACATTCCAAGAACCCACTAGCTAATCCACACACATTTTCTTTAACATTGTCCTTATTGAGAGGAGCTTGATATGAGCGGTAGATGGGTGATCCAGTAGGAAATGACCAAAGTACCCTCATAGAACCAACCTCTACCAAGTACATTGTCCCATCTAGGCTTGCAACAAGTGTCGTATTGGGCTTACTGTTCAATGACAATATAAAAAGTAAGAACCAAGTAGTGTAATATGCTAGATTGTTTTTTTACCGTTAGAGAAAACTAATATAACATCATTTTGATATTCAAACATAACATGATGTTGGAAATTTAAACATATATTTTGTTGGTTGAATTCCAAACATCATAACTACGAAAGGTATATGAGTGGCTGTCGCTTTTATCACTAATCTTTCAATAAAAGAATGAGAAGTTGATAACTCCTACTCTTTTCAAAATCCATCCAACCCCATCTTCTTCAACATTTCCAAATAAGCCCTAAACAGGAACATGTGGGAAGGAAAAAGAAATTGCAGGTTGACTATTTAGATATTCCAAGATCCAATACTCTTAACTATTAATTCATCCCTCCCCTGAAGAAAGTGAACAAAAAAAAAAAAAACTTGTGGCTGATCTGATTCTGAGCTTGTTTCTATCAGTGTCTTCAGTATAACCGCATCTACTCAAAGAACTTGATGATCAAAACAAAACACCATGTTTCTTAAAAACCAATTACTAAAAATTCGGAAAAATGACAAATATAAGTAGGTCAAATCAGATAAATGAGAAAGAAGTATTAAGAACTCACTGTGAAAGGGACAGAATAGATCGGCTTGGACGGCTTAAAGGTGGGTGTAAGCTATTAAAGCTTTGTTCAGTATGATCTACAAGCGAGACTGGGGAGCTCTCTAATCTCAAAAAATGGCCAGTCAAGCTCCATAACAGAGTAATTAGCCAAAGCATAAAGCCAGTGATTCTAAAGAGGGGATATTTCATTTGGCGACTTGAACTATAAACTCCAAAACAAAGGAATCGATGAATCAATAATTATCCCGAGCAAGAAGATCTGGTCTTGTGTTCTTTTATTACCTCAGGATAAAGACACAGAAATGGTATGAAGAAAGAAACGGAAATCACAGGAAACAAAGACTGGCAACATGGAAGATTCGAAGCTTCTTCATACCCTGTAAAATTAGCATCTTTGTCTCGCAGGAATAATCCATCGTTGGATTATCATCTAAGAAAAAGTCCCAAAAAAAAACCAACAACTGAGGTCATGATGTTGGACTTCTTGCATTTCTTCTTTCATTCTTTTCCAACCACGACTATCACGGGTTAGGACAGTTGTCCCCGAAATTCTTCATTGCCTTGGGGCTTTAGGAGTTGGCTTACCTCCGCTGCAGCAATTCGTCCGCTGCGTCCGCTGCACTCAAGCGATGTCGTTTTGGTGCTATAAACGCACACTGGTCCTTTTCTTAAAAAAAGTAAATAAATAAATAAATTCAGCCACTGCCATAGTAAAAAGATAATTTAGGATACTCAACCATAGTGAAAAAATATTTCATGATCTTAAAAAATTATTTTAAAATCTTAAAAAAATATTTTAGGATCTTTTGATAATTAAAAGGATACTTTAAAGATCGATCGTTACCTAAAAAATAATTTATGATCTTAAAAAATTATTTTAGGATCTAGAAAAAATATCATAAAAATATATTTTTAGTAGTAGTTAGTACCTAAATTATTTTTTTAAGATCCAAAAATAATTTTTTAGGTACCAGTTAGTATCTTAAAGTATCTTTTTAGTACCATTTTGTATCCTGAAATATTTTTTTAAGATCTTAAAATAATTTTTTAAGATCATGAAATATTTTTTCACTACCATTGAGTATCCCGAATTATCTTTTTACTATCTGGAAGTAGCTGAATTTTTTTTTTTTTAGAAAAGGACCAGTGTGTGTTTATAGCGCCAAAACGACATCGCTTGAGTGCAGCGGACGAATTGCTGCAGCGGAGGTAAGCCAACTCCGGGGCTTTATGTAGGAAACATTGTTTTTTTCCTGAAATTTTAATTTGAATGCTTCCATTTTTACTCCATTGTATATGTATTTCCTTTAATCTTTATTATAAGGTACCAACTAATTTTTCTCATAATTAATAAAAAAAAGTTAAAATCAATAAATTTGTCATATAATTTAAGTAACTTTCTATATTATTCCTATTAATTACACTAAATTCAAATATTATATTAATTATTAATTATGTGCAAGTGCCTTATAAAAAGAATCAAATAAACTTGCTAGTTGGTGACTTATAATAAGGATTAGAGGGGAATATATATATATATATAGAGGTTAAGGTGTAAAATTACACGGTTTTACTCGAGAAATGCCAAATACTAAGTACTTTTTTTAGATGCAAAAGTGCACACATAGTTATAAATTAGATACAAAAATATCATTTGCTAGTTAAGTTTGACTTTATTTCTTGATTGGACGATGACGTGGCTTTTTAAATGTGCAAAAATATACATGTAGTTTGGAAAAAAAGAGTGCCCAACATCAAGTTTTTTTTTTCTTGATTTAATAATTTTATTTCAATTAAAAGAAAATTATTATTTCTCGTATAATTCCTGGAACACCAAATTTTTTATTTCCATAATTTACTTTATTTTTTAAAAAAATCCCTATCAAATTTTTTAATTAATAATTAATAAATGAGTATTTATGCATTTGAAATTTGATATTATAAATACTATATTTAATTCAAACTAATTTTAATTTTTTGATCTAACAAAATGAACTAGAAATTATTTAAATAACTTTTCAATGAAAAATGGATAATATTATTTAATTTTTATTACATCAAGAAATATGTAATATAAACGTTTGCACCTCTAAATGAGTTATTTCTATTTATATAATGAATGAAAGTAAATCAAGAAATGTTATAGATTTATAGTTATAAAGTTGACTATTTCAAAGTAAATGAATTTTTTTTATAGAATAAATGAATTAATTCTTTAACTATTTATTTTTCAAAAGATTAAAATTATTTTGAAGTAAATTTATTATTTATAATATCAAATTTCAAATACATAAATACTCATTTATCAATTATTAATTAGAAAATTTAACAATTTTTCTTAAAAAATAAATTATGGAAATAATTTTTTTTACCGTTTTTACCCATTGAATAAATCCTTCTTCCTAAACTTGTAAATAAGAAGAAAAAATTTGGCCTCTCAAGAATTATACCTAGAGAAATAATAATTTTCTTTAATTGAAATAAAATTATTAAATTAAAAAAAACTTGGTATTGGGTGCTTTTTTTGCCAAACCACATTTCTATCTTTGCACCTTTAAAAGCCACCTCATCATCCAATCAGCAAAAAAGGTCAAATTTAACAGTCAAACAATATTTTTGCATCAAATTTGTAACCATGTGTGCACTTTTACACCTAAAAAAACACTTGGTGTTCGGTGCTCCTCAGGATAAAATACATATACTTTTTTACCCCTTAATCCTATCTTTGTGTGTGTGTGTGAACTGATCGGAGGGGTGATATAAATTAAATTCATGAATTAACTTTGTATCATTTTAAAATATTCAGTCATTTTTGTTTTTTTCACAATTGAGTAACAATTTATAAAGTGTTATTAAATTATTAGAAGGTACAGGTTAATACTTAAAATATATTTTAGGGTCAAGGGACACTTTTGCCCCAAAACTTTTCGCATAAGGGTAATTTTATCCTGAAAGTGTAAAAAATAAAGCAATTTTACCCTTGTCATTACCCATTATCTCGGTTAAGTTTGACCATTAGTTGACCAAATATGTTAAAGCTGAAAATTTATATGTTATCCACGTCGTTTTCTGTTAAGATGCAAATTTGTCTTGAAAATTTTAGATCCAACTTTGGAAAAAAATGAAGTAGATGATACATAGACTTCCGGTGCAAATTTACACCTTAACAAAAACGATATGGATAACATGTAGATTGTCAACTCAGTATATTTGGTCAACTAACGGTCAAAATTAATTGAGATAATGACAATAGCAAAATTGCTCTTTTTTATTATACTTCTAGAGCAAAATTGCTTCTCGATAAATAATTCCTGGATAAAATTGCCCCATAACTCAATATTTTTAAATTATAACTTAATATGCTTAGTATGATGTTAATATTATCCATCACCCTTTTTCAAAAAGTCGTTGTATTTGGTTTTATGTAAAAAATCAAAGTACCAATCCAATAGGTTAAAAAGTATTTTGAATAGCAAAAAAAAATATATATATACAAACCCGATCAACTTCAATAATAACGAGGATAAAGAGGATGTGTGGCCATTGCATGTTATCCTTTCTCATCTTTATTTGGACCTTCAAACATTTAGAATATTGGGTTTTACAAGAAGGTGTGTTGAAGAAAAATATGAATAAGTTGAATCCAGATCATCTAAATTGCATACACAACGTTTCCGAGCAAGATTTATAAATTCTTGATCAACTCCAATCCCATGTAATCGGATAATCTTAGGGCGGTACACAGAATTGGTGGAAAGGGAGAGAAAAATTAGCAAGTTCTTCTATTTAAGACGCATTTTAGATAAATTTTCTTAGGAATCTATCTTCTCGGGCTCACTAATTTTTTCCTTACATGTGGGAAGATAAAACCCCACCAAAATTGATGAGATCTCAAATTTCCACGCCACTATTAACATTTTTTGACAAATTTACTCCTCAAATTTGAACTTAGGGGACGTTTGAACTTGGCGGGGAAATTTGTTTATACAAGTTTAAACTTGATAAGAACATATTTTTAAAAAATATGTTTTAGCAAAAAAATATATATTTTTCTTTTTATTTCAAATTAATTACTTTTGAGGGTAAAATATAAATTTCTTGATTTTTTACAAACTACTATCCCTTCATTTTCTTTCTACCAAACAACTCATCTTTCCTCAAACCATTTTTCCTCATCTTTCAAAATCTTCACTTCCCTTCCTTTCCTCCCTCTAAGGCCTCGTTTGTTACAAAGAAAGTTTGGAGGAGAAAAGGAAAGGAAATGAAGATTTGAAAGATGAGGGAAGATGGTTTGAGTTATTTGGTAGGAAGAAAATGAAGAGATGATAGTTGGTAAGGAATTAGGAAATGTCTATTTTACCCTCAAAAGAAATTAATTCAAAATAAAAAAGAAAAATATTTTTTTTGCTAAAATATATTTTTAAAAATATATTCTTGTTAAGTTTGAACTCGTGAAAAAAAATCGCCAAATTCAAATTTCCCGCCAAAATTTGAACTTTCCCGCCAAGTTTGAACTTTCGCCAAATTTGAATTTCGGGGTAAATCACAAGTTCGAACTTTCGCAGGAAGATTGTAGCTTTCCTTCCATTTTCGGATGGAAAGCATCTTCCCTCAAATAAGGAAGATTGGACCATTTGGAAGATCTTGTTGGACTTGCTTTCGTAACAAACACCCCAAATCCATGGGAAGATTGAGATCTTCCCTTTCCCTCCCATACTTTCTTTATAACAAACGGGTCCAAGTTATTTTCTCTCCTCAAATTTTCCTATATAAAACGGGCCCTTAGGATGATGGCGAGATGCAATAAGATTTTGAATTTCTATAATAACGGTATCATGATGGGCCTGACCCAAACACTTGATAGCACCCGCTCAACCTTTATACATTCCCTCGAGGACTATAGCACCTAGCTGCCCCACCCTCCTGGCGCTTGATGGGCCGTGTTTGACACCATACCTTTCTCCATGTTTGATACCAACTCTGTACCAAGTAATCCTTTGTTTTTTAAGTTCGCCAACCCAGTAAAGCGAGTCGACACTCACCAAAGGGAGAGGTTCGATCCTGGAGTTGAAGTCAAAGCTTTTTGGGAGACATCTTAGCTAAAGGTCGACACTCTCACCAAATGGAGAGGTTGCCTAGGTTAACACGAGGTAATAGACGGCTCGCCCTACCCAACATCAATATCACCAAGTATCAGGGAAGAGAGATTTTTTTTTCGCGCTTAGATCGTTGGTGAACCCAACCCCTTTCCTAAAATTTCTTCTACAAAAAAAAAAAAAAAAAAAAAAAAAAAACTATGTACCAAGTACAATGTCTGATTTCAAGGGAAGGGGATTGGAACCTCCTAAACCCTAGGAAGAATAGTTATAAAATATTTTGAAATATTAAATCTGGGAATATGACATAAAAAATTGTAAAATTAATTAGGCTAATGTATCCTTTAAGTTTTACATGATGTCTAATTTTAATTCCTTAAGTTTATAAAAAGCATTTTAAGTCCTTAAAACTTAACATCGTTAATGTTATAACAAAAAATGTTGACTAAGCAAAGTGAAGTGGTGCTTATGTAATATTTATAAAACAAGCTTAAATTTTAAATTTCAAAAAGAGAAATACTTATATACTCTCATATTGCTATTTCATGTGTATTCTGATCAATTAAATCATAACAACTCATATAATTTTAATATAGTGAGCTTATCAATTCAAATCATCTTATCTTATTATTTTATGTAAAAAATCTCGTAATTTGGAAAAGAAACAGTGCTCAACAACAAAAACATCTTCGAATCAGGGATGGAGCTCGTTTAGTAAAATGGGGTAAAGCCCTCGGTGAGAGATAGATATTAATCAAAATTTTGTGCTAGACGATAGTGTTGAAAGGAATTTGGATGGCGTCACTAATTTGGGAGTGGCTACGGACTACTGTAGGGACCGTCTACTTCCTTATTCTGCCTAAAAACCTAAAAATTGTGTTGTGTTTGACACAAACTCTGCTTTTGTTGTGTGTGTAATATTTTAAGGTATTGATGGGTACTTAAAAAATACTTCACGGTCTTAAAAAAATAATTTATGGTACTGACTTTACTAAAAATATTGAAGTATTTTTTCAATACCAGTCAGTATCCTCAAAAATATTTTTAGCAGCAGTCAGTACCCTGAATTATTTTTTAAGACCGTGAAATATTTTTTTAGTACCCGCCAGTAACCTAAAATATATATATATATATATATATATTAAAAAGGAAGAGCTTGTGTTAAAAACGACATAATTTTTAGGCGAGAGGAGGAGGGAAGTGGACGGTCCACCGAAGCCACTCCCCACTAATTTGGTCAAATTGGAAGGAATTGATAGTTTTCTTGAGTGTAGTTAAAGACGCTTTTGTGTGTTTGATTGAGGAAGAGGAACATGGAGCTTACAATGGAGGTACTGTGGCCATTGGCTCTCCTGGGGTTTTGAATGTCTTTCTATTCAGGATTGTAATTTTGTGGATGTTTGCCAGAGGCATAGTTATCCTGATTCTGGTCTTGCTATTACTCATGAATTTCAAAATGTTGGGGCATACTTCTCCATCTTTGATTGGGAGTTTATTTATTTTTTATTTTTTATTTTTTATTTTTTTTTATTTTTATAAGTGTGTTTGTCTTTTCAAAGTACAAAACTTATTAAAAATAAGAAGATTTTCATTGTTTCAAATGAATCAGCCGATCAAATTAAAACTATACGAGTTGCTATATTTTAATTGATCAGGATACATCTGAGGTGGCACCTTGATAGTATGTATTTATTTCTATTTTTAAAATTAAAAATTAAAAATACTTTGTTAGGACAGTTATCATGTAACTTTGGTTAGTTAACATATTTCATTAGTAACATTAACAATGTTAAGTTTTAGTGACTAAAGGTAACTTTATAAACTTAAAATACTAAAATTACACCTCATGTAAAATTGAAAAGGATCAAAAGTATATTTTAGTCTATAAATTATTCTTGGTACTTGGTGCAACAATAATTATCAACATGTAATTTTATAAGGTGTAATTCTTTTTTTTTTTTTTTTTTTTTTTTAATACACATAGTAGGGGAGGAGGGCGGGGTTGAACCCTGACATAAGGGAGGGTGCCAAGTTCCCACGCTACGCTATTACTAAGTCACTGTTTGGTAATTCTTATTTTTGGCTTAAAAGCTACTTATAAGTATAACGGAACACTAGATAAGATTTTACATAAGTTCTTATAATTATAAAAGCTTATTTTATAATGAAGTAATTCTTAAAAATAAGCTCTTCGAAGAGCTTATTTTTTCTTTTTTTATAAGCTCTTTTTTAAAAAAAAAAAAAAATGAAAAGAGAACCCATAATCTCTCGATCGTGTAATGAACCGTCGCCACCCCACCACGCCTCCGCACCACCACCACCACCACCTAATTATAATATACCTTTTATAATAATTTTTTTTAGAAAAAGTACTTACGACAAAAATTTTGTCAAACAGCTTATTTTTAATTTCAGCTTTTAAGTAACATTTAAGCTAAAAAAATTATATAATCACTAAAGATTTTTTTTAGCTTTTTTTCAAAAGCTTTTTTTTTTTTTTTTTTTTTTTTTTAACTTTAGCTTAAAAGTAGCTTTTAAGTTAAAAATAAAGAGGATTAAAGAAAGGTACTAGCTTATAAGGTGTAATTCTATTGGAGAGAAATTCACGTATAACGTAACACTAGATAAGTCAATAAATATATTGTCTTTACTAACTTCAGTAATTCTGTATTACCCAACGAAGGCGCATAATTTTAAGCTCAAGCAAAAAAAAAAAAAAAAAAAAAAAAAGAGTACCTAAAAATAATTATATCAATAATAATAAGTAAAGATAAAGGTAGTTACCAAATATATTGAAATCTTAGATTCAAAAGGTGATAAATAAATTAAAGGGGAATGACATGAAAATACCAGTTGAATTACAAATACTTAATCTGGTAAGAATATGAGATTTTGAAGTTTAGGTATTGACAACTTAAATCTCGAGTATAGGAATTAGCAGCTCAAATTATCATTGTACCTAAATTTATAATTGTTATTCTTAAATTGTCATTGTTTATATTTAATTTGTTAACCATCAAACTTGAAAATCCCAGGTTACCTATTTGTCATTTTGCTAATTTAGTAGACATTTTGGGGTTTCTGTAATTCATATGATATTTTTCTGTCATATTAAATTAAATATTTTTAAAGTAAGTTTATATTAGAAACAAAGAGATATTTTACAAACAAGAATTAGAGTACGTAGGGTTGATATGCTTAAAACAAGACACTAGCACTTTTATGCTACATTTCTTTACTGCTCATGATATAAATAATTGGTTGAGGTAGTGAGGTGGAGCCTTGGTCAAGGGTTAGGGTTGGATAGGGTTCCATGGAAGACTGGTCTGCATCAATATGCACACAACCATGGTTAGCGCGAAATTCTTAGATGTTTGAGGATAGGAATGAGTCGCCTGCTTCAATCCTTGCTAAAAGTAAAATAATATTAAGATATATATATATATATTTGGGTATAATATTGACGATTCAATATAAATCTTGGGTATGAAACACCCATATAGTCTCTGTACAGAAATGAATTCAAAAACTATGAAGGATTATCGAAAACCACATGGAAATCCTCCTGAACAAAACTAAGCCTTGCTAGGGCATACATATTGCCATCCCTATACGTATGAACAAATCTAATTCTTGTAAATATTTTCATTGCCTTGCTGATAGGAATCAGCATCATTAAACACCTGCAGATTACTCAACATATGTACCACAACTAACGAATCACATTAAAGAATTAGGACTCGGCTACGGTCCACTGCCTTATTTTGTCTTTAATTTTTACCGCATGCGGTAAAAATTTAATTATTAAAAAAAAAAATATACATCCAGATTTTTATCCGATGGTCTAGATGAGGAAGAGGATGGAAGAGGAGGGGAGGGGAAGACTGAAGCCAGATCCAAAGAATTATGCTACTAAAATTACAACATAAAGCGAGTTCAAGACCAGTTAGAATAGCCTACAATTCAGCTTTTATAGCTGAACAAACACCCAATTTCCTTGCAAACCCACAAATCCACCTACCATTACTTCCTCTAATTAACCCACCACAGCCTGCAAGCTTGGCCTCCCTTTTATAAGCACCATCCACATTGATTTTGACCCAACCATCCAAAGGAGCCACCGACTGAATGTCAGCTTGCTTCTTAGTGACTATAATCTGACCAAAATCTTTACTTGCCCTATTTATCTCATCCACATACCATGCCACTAATGCACTTCTCTGTTTAGGCATGGCAACCCCCTTCTCAAATCACCTTCTATTCCTTCAGATCCATAACGCCCAGCGTGTTAAACCAAAGGTCAGATTCCAGCCTCCCTCTGCTTTTGCTAAATTCCAGCCAAACCATTTCTTGCTCTGCAAAATGCTGAACTCAGATTCCATCTTGCCTTGTTTCAGCTACAGTGCCCGAGCAATCCTACAATCTCTCATAGCATGCATTAGATTTTTACATTGATCGATACAACAATCACAACAGGCGTTTCCTCCCATAATCTGACTATGCCTCGCACCAGTTAAAAGCCTATTATGCATTGCCCTCCACAAGAACAACTGCACTCTTCTTGGACCTTTCCATCTCCACAAAGTATTCCACACTCTATCACCCACACCATGCTCTTCTCTCATACAATAATACATGTCAGCCACCACATACTTATTCTGTAAAGACACCCCGTGGACTCACAACCATTACCATCCGTCTCCCTTCGTCATTAACCCATCTTTCAAGCTTCTTCACATCCCAACCACCTTCCTACTCACCATCTACTTCACCCTAATTTTCCCTTCTTCATCTGATATATGGCCAGAATAGCAATCAATTAACATCCTCCCATTGTCTATTTGTCATACCAAAAGCTAACTCTCTCCATTCCCTACCTCCTACTTACGTTTTATGTGACTTTCGGCCAGATTCTTGCTAAGTTTCTCCATATCTCCAAATCAGATTTCATGGCTATACATTCTTTAGCCAAATACCTATTCCTACTATATTTGCCACTTAGCACCATTGAACATAAACTCGTGGGTTTTGTGAGTCTATTCCACTCAATTCTACCCAACATTGCATCATTCATTATCTCAAGGTTTCTCAAACCTAGTCCACCATACTTCTTTTCCTTGTGTATGAATTCCCAACTTACAGCATGCATTTTCCTATGCCTCACCTCACTTCCCCAAATAAAATCCCTTTGTATCTTCTCCACTTGTTTTATAATACCAGCTGGAATGTATGAATGCTACATATAGAACTCATGCAATTGATTTGTAATAGCCTGCACAAGAGTAAATCCTCCCACTAATGACAGTGTTTGCTTCTTCCAACTAAATTTATTTTGCACTTTGTCAATTAAATGCTGAAACTGACATTTACTATCCCTTCCCTTCATCATAAAAGCCCCCAAATACCTTCATAAATCTTCTACTCTCCAAAATGCAGAATAGCTACGGATCTCATTCTATTGTCTCCTCTCTACATTACGTGAGAAATAAATACTAGTTTTCTGTATATTTACTTTTTGCCCATAAATATTGCCAAACTCTTCTAAAACCTCCATCACAGTGCATATATAATTCATATCAGCCTCACATATAAGCAACAGATCATCATCAAAGAGTAGATGTGAAACCTCAGCTCCATTTCTTCCCATTTTCATGGGTTTCCATTTTCCATTACTAACACAATCAATAATTAAATGAGTTAATTTTTCTATTCCTATTATAAACAAATATTGGGAAAAGATGGTCCCCTTGCCTTAAACCCCTAGAAGGCACAAATGATTCTCTCTTCCCACCATCCACATAATTGATATTTTCGAGGAACCAATATATCTCATAATCACCCTCCTTAAATGATCATCAAATCCAATTTCCTCTAATACTTTACCAATGAATTTCAGTTCATCCTATCATATGCTTTCTCAAGATTGATCTTAATAATCATGTACCCCCTTTTTTCCTTGAAGCCTCTTTATAGAGTGAACTAATTCGTTGTCAATTATGATATTGTCATTAATGTTCCTCTTAGGCACAACACTCGTTTGGTATGGAGACACCAAATTATCCATGAGTGGCTTTAACCTATTCACTAACAATTTAGATAGCCCTTTATATAATACGTTACACATTAAGATATAAATTAAAACATATTCAAAATAAATATATCATAAGTATGACTTGGGAAATATAACGAGGATGTCAAATCAAATTTTCTCAAAATAAATGTATGAGAAATAAAGAGAGATAATAGAGGACAAATACAACATAAAAACTCCATATCTTTGAAAATAAACTATATAAATTAAAATATTTTCAAAATAAATATATCAATAATTAATTAAGATAATAGGGGTAGTTTCCAAATTTATAAGTAGGAAAACAATTAAAGATATTAAATTAAATACTTTCAAAATAAATGCATATCTGAGATATTTCCAAAAGAAAAGAAAAGTATTAATCACCGGTGATGGTAGAGAGATGACGAGAAATCGAAGGGTCTTGTGCTAAAGATCGTCATGATCAGCAAACATATATAAAATTGATCAAAGACGAAGTGAGAAGCTTTGAAAATATCTCAAAGACGAGCTCAAAAGGGAGTTTGGTGAGAAAATCAAGTGGTTGTTTGTGATTTTAAGCTTGGGTCTCTCACATCGACTCTGTTATGCAGAGTCCAAATCCATGGATAAGGGTTGGAGAAAGAAATGAAGATTTGGAATAAGCGATGGATGATTTGATTGAGGGAAACAAAGGGAGATGGAAACAAGGAACATAGATTCTTAAAAAAAAAAAAAAATAAAAGAACAGAGAGGACGACCAAAAAAAAGAAGAAAAAAAAGAAATGAAAGGGAAAAAAGAAGGAGACAGAAAAGCTTCATAAAGCCCACACATAAAAAAGTGAGAAAAATAAGCTTAAAAACTAAACCATAATTTTAAATAAATAAAATACTTTTAAAACACTTTTCTCCCTCTCTCTTGTGTTTGGCAACTTTTTTGTAAATCAAGGTTTTGCCACTACAAACACTTTTTTGAAAATAGCTAAACACACATTTTAAGAGATATTCTTTATAATTTTTTTATAAAATACCAATTAATAAATGTATTTGATCTTTTTTATAAGACATTATTTATTTCTAAAGAGTATTAATTTTTTTTTTTTTGTATGCATAATTAATAAGGGTAATATGTAAGAGTAATAATTAATATTTTATATTAAAATTTAGTGTAATTAATAGGAATAATATTAGAAACTACTTAAATTTTAAAATAAATTTAATAAATTTAACTATTTTTATGACTTTACAAATGGTTAATTGTCGTTCGACGGACCAAAAGTATTACCAAAATTCATTGTCCCCTATGTTATTCATTCATGTTTAACATATAAGCGCACACAAATATTTAGATTAGAATAAGCAATACAGATTGAAGATTTTCCAAACTTGTCCTCGTCTCCCATCGCCTCCGGCGCGGACAAGCTGACCGCAAAAGTTTGAACAACACATTAACCGCAAAAGATATAACACCAGTGGAGACCGGAGGCGCCGACGGTAACAGAGTTCTCCTTTGTTTTGGCTGCCTCCCTAGTTCTAATTAGGATTGGTATCGTTTGATTCAAGCAAATTGAAGATGCTTCATAACAAGTCTTTCGTCAAGAAAACTAAAGCTGGAAAAGTTTTGAAGGTCTGCTTCCTCTCATAAATCCTAACCCTAGCTCCTTGTTCTTTACTTCTAATCAATTTTTTTGTGTGACTTGTGAGTAGCAAGTTAGGGAGCACTACCTGAGAGACGATATATACTGCGGAGCTCCATTTTGCAAAACATGCGATACTTCAGCTGCTCGCTTGAGTGACTCTGCTTCCACAGTTCTCGTTGTGGACACCAATGTTGTTCTCAACCAGGTCACACTCACTTAGTTGTGCTTCTTCATTGTTTTATACGGCAACTAAGTGTTTTTGAGAACTTAGTTTTCTTTTTTGCGTTTTGAAATTGCCATGCAAGCAGATTGATTTGCTGGAGAATCCGGCCATTGATGATGTTGTTATATTGTCCGTCGTGCTGGAAGAGGTTAAGAACAAGAACTTGGCTGTTTACAATCGAATAAGAGCCATCTGTAGCAATTCAGCGAGGAAATTCTTTGTTTTCTCCAATGAGTACCATAGGTAAGTTGGTTTTTCCAACCGGATACTGGGATATCTACTTTTTCCTCTTGCCGATCATTGCATTTCAGACCTTTTTTTTTTTTTTTTACGAGTTTTATGTCTCTCTGTTGTAGGGATACTTATATCAAGGAAATGAGTGGCGAAACAAAAAATGACAGGAATGATAGAGGTTTGTGTTTTTGTATAACTTGATGAATTGATGAATTTTTTCTTTATATTATGCTTTCTACTGCTCTTGGAGTTGTTTCAATTAGTAATATTTTAACCTTACAAAGTGGAGATACAGCTATCCGAGTGGCTACTCAATGGTACCAGAGTCATCTTGGTGGTGCGGTGAAGGTTTTGCTTATAACTAATGATAAAGAGAACAAAAGGAAGGCCACTGAAGAGGGAATTCTTGCGGAGACAGGTAAATGAAATGTCACTTTTTCCTGTTGGCCAGCTGTATTTTAAATAGCTGAGGAATCAATGACAAGTAGAATAAAGCAGTTTTGTGAATGTTTTCGACATCCCTAAGAAATTTGAATGTTTTTTTTATCAATGTATGTGTTGCTTTCAGTTGAATCCTTTGTGAAATCTCTGGGCCGGTCAGATTTACTTGACTTGCTTGTGCGACCTTCATCTGAAGATGTAGAAATGGAAGAGTTGGAGGATTTGCGACCATCCAAAAGGAAAGTAATCTATACAGAGGTATGCAGTTGACTCCATTTCTTAAGTGATTTGAGCCTTCAAACGTGGTTGTTATGATAATTTTTTTTTCTTAAAAATTTGTTTTCTGTTCTCTTTCTAGCATAAACCAATGTCAGAAATTACTTCTGGATTGCATCGTGGAATATATCATCAAGGAAAACTTCGTGTGAATCGTTATAATCCATTTGAAGCTTATGTTGGGAGTGAGAGCATTGGCGATGAAATAATAATTTATGGGCGTACAAACATGAACCGGGCTTTTGATGGTGATATAGTTGCTGTTGAACTATTACCTCAAGACCAGTGGCAAGAAGAGAAGTCTCTGTCTATAGCATGTGATGGTATGTAAATTGAAGTGTATTCTGCATTCCCTCGTGTGGAATCTTTGGAATTGTCTAATTAATGTCTCTCAAGGTAGCTTGCTTTTAGTTCGAAAATTGATTTCTCTGGAACATTTAACTCTCATTCATAAAACTGTGCTGTGAGTGTGAATTTCATTATTTGGCTTTAGAATTTTTTCAAGTAAACTGCAGGAGAAATCTTGATTAATTTGTATTGAATTGTGCATCTGAATTATAGTATCCATCACAATGAATACTAAAAAATTGGGAGAAACAGAGAGACTTCAGAGGAGAAACAATGATCTATTTGTTTTTAATAATCTAGTGACAGAAAGGAATGGATTGGAAAGATGAAGATCACTATATAATGGACATTGGATAATTTGAAGGGAATCATTGACTTGTGCTGCATTTCAAAATAAGACGTCTAAACTGTTCAATTCTGAAGCTTGTACTGTACTAGCTTTTTTGTCATAGAGATTATATTTTGTTGGTTAGTTTTGAAAGCTTGTATTTGAGTCAATGTCATCTTTTTGGTTTGTGAAACTGAGACAGTTATGCGGTTCATATGCTTGGCTTATATTTTTTTGTATAGAAGAGGTAGCTTTATCATGAGAAGAATTACAAAGGAATGGAAGATCAAGTATTCTAGTGATACAAAGCAACAAAAGAGAATATAGTATGAAGACATTATTAATTCGAGAGATCTCTTCTATGGTGCATGCTCGTTTTCTTGGATCATTTCACGACTAAATTTTGTTATCTTTCATTGACACTGTGTTTTCTGCTTTAGCCTTAATATATATATGACTATATGTGTGTGTGTGTGAGTGTGTGTGTGTTGTATGTTGACCTGAATTTGTAAACATTAATTAGATCCATTCCTTTTGTGCATATGCATTTCTGCAAACATGCTTTTCTAGTTACATATCTTCACTAGTTAACTTACTTGCATGTAGAGGACGAGGACGAGGATGAAGATATTCATCTAGCTCCAAGCAGTGCTGATGATGCCCCTAGAACTATTCCTCAACAAGGTTCTACTGGAGAAACAAATCCTTTATCTAATCGTCCTTCTGGTCGTGTTGTTGGCATTATAAAACGCAACTGGCATTCGTGAGTTGATTTACTTTGAGACTTTCTGTGTTATTTTCCCAGATGGCATTCAATTGATAGGGGCCAATATCTTATCATTTTATCACCTCTAGTTAAGCAATTTTCTGCTGTCATCACTATTCAATATTCTGCTTGTTTATCATCTTATGTGCATAAGGAAAGGGATACACCATAACATGTGGTGTGGTGAGGGTTCTCACGCTTAATCAAGTTTTAGGTGAGCCATATAAAGTGGGGAAAAAAGAAATGAAAATAAATTTTAGGTGCTTCCAAGAACAAAGCATGCATGGATTTCATGTTGATCATTTTTTTGCTTTAAATGTTGAATTTTGTTAATTTGTCAGTCTTGCTCTTCTTATTCCATGTTTCAAAGCTAGGTGTTACATTGCTTGACATAATTGCATTGTACATTACAGTTATTGCGGATCTTTGGAACCAATGCCTATGCCTGCAGGGCGTGGTGGTGTTGCCCATGCTTTATTTGTGTCCAAAGATCGCAGAATACCCAAAATTCGAATCCAAACACGCCAACTTGACAACCTTTTAGACAAGAGGATTATTGTAGCGGTTGATTCTTGGGATCGTCAATCTCGATATCCATCTGGCCATTATGTGCGAACTATAGGACAGATAGGTGACCGAGATACTGAAAGTGAGGTATGCAATATAAGATTGACACTTTTTTTTAAAAAAAAAAAAAATTCCTATCTCTTTATTAGAGGCTTGGGAAAGATGGTTGTCTGTCACTGTATGATTAAGCATCATAGTGTTTCTGCAGAAATAGGTGTAAAGATTTTTTTCTCCTCCTCCTACATTTCTTTGCCTTGCTCTTTTAATGATTTTAAACCTATGACATGTGATGACTTACCTCATCGCTTGGTCACTCTCGAGGACATTTAACTTCACTGAATTTCTCTCTGCTGATGACTTCATTAGCTGGAAGGGAAACGGAATTGCAGATTCCTCTGCAACATGTGCATTTACTAACATGTTTATACACATACACATGCAAAGACGTGGGTGCATGCATGTGTGTAATTTACGTGTTTGTTAATTTGTCCCTCCCCACATTTTATTCATATGGGATCCTTCTGATTGTTGTACATTCTAGGTAGTCTTGATTGAAAATGATATAAATTCAAGGCCATTCTCTTCACAAGTTCTTGCATGCTTGCCACCTTTACCATGGTCAGTCTCTTCCGAAGATTTGTCAAATCCAATTAGGCTGGATTTGCGTGATCTGTGTGTCTTCAGTGTGGATCCTCCAGGTGTGCTTTTCATTCTTTCACTACTCTGCAAAGGGTTAAATAATACTGTATCATATATTATTGAAAATTATATAATTATATTTTCAAAATCAAAATGATTAAAACTTACTGGAAGACTTATAATATTATAACTCAATATGATAGCCATTGGATGGAAAGAGTATAAAGTTATAATGAAAACACTGGAATTACAATTTTTTATAAGTTAAAGACTCCATCTGTCATTTTACCCTTTCATGTTTGATAAAAGTTGTCCATGTGATGGAAGTGTAGGGGTGGCTTTCTAGTTTCTTCTGTCATTTTGTGTGAATAATAATCAAATAGATTGACTTTTATGATTTTGAAAATTCCGTATGTGAATCAATGTCTGTCTTGATGGTAAGCAAATCTTAACAAGCAGTGGTTGAGAATGATGTCTAGAAGGAAATTGAAATAAAATTGAGCAAAATAAGAGCTATATTTAAGAAAATGATTATTTTGAAAACCTGAATGATATAAGTTGCATGAAGAAATAAATGGTCTCTATAAGACAAAACAAAATAATTAGGGTGGTTCTGGTTCGTTTCCTTTTGGGACTTGATTTAAGCTTGGATACAGATAAACTTGTCATTGATGATGAAAATGGTATGTAAATGAGTCAACCCTTTTTCTGCTAATTTTTAGTAGTTAGTATAACATTATTACCTGCATTTTCTAAAAGTCTATTTAATTTTTTATCCCCATATTTGGTACTCATTCAATCTGAAAATAACCCCAGGCTAAATTACTCTCTTCAATGTAAAAGAGCACATTATGTAAGTACGCTCAAATGATTATGCTGCTTATTGCATGCAGGATGTAAGGATATTGATGATGCACTCCACTGTTCTGCTCTTCCAAATGGGAACTTTGAAGTTGGAGTTCGTATCCTTTATCTATGGGCAATATATTAGAAGAGAAACATTGACATTGATTCATTACCAGGCAAAGGAAAATTCCTTATTTATTTTTCTAGTTTCATCAACTTGGCTTTTGATGGAATAAAAAATAAGCCATATTGACTCATGCCAAAAGGGTGAAGTCAAGATCTTGACCACGCCAAAAAGGGGGGAAAAAAGTAAAACTGATAGATAGAGTTCTGCAAATCAAAATTATTGAATTCGTAGCATTTGTTTGATTTTATTTTTCCATCATTTATATGTACTCTTTCATTTTTAAATTGTGTGTAATGGGATACCTGGCTGACAATTTCAATTAGACTCTGCTTTGTTATAATTTTCTTGGAAAACTTTTCCAAATATAGGAAAACAAAGTGTTTTGCACAGCATATTTGGCATTCAATTATGATGCCAATTTTCTGGCATAAGATTTAAACAGTTTATCAGAATAGGATAATATTTGTCCCCCACCCTCTGGAACTAGGAAGTTATGAATTTATATAGATATCTGTTATCTGAGTGGTTGTTTTATTCTTTCAAATAATGCTTATTAGTGCTGTTCTCTTCCCTGAGTTATTGCTCTTTAATCCTGATATGCGATGGTCCAAAAGGTTATCTTTAATGGTTTTCTATCAGATATTGCTGATGTGACAAATTTTGTGCATGCTGGCACTCCAATTGATGATGAGGCAGCACAAAGGGGCACATCTGTTTACCTTGTTGAGCGACGGATAGACATGCTCCCAAAACCTCTAACAGAGGGTAATTCCATCTGATTTTTTTCCCCCTAAAAAAATTGGTAAAAAGAAGTGCCATATTGCTGAAAATAAAGTTGTATACTGTGATGATAATAGTGCTTCAGATTGACACTGATAAAACCTTGATTTGGCAGACATTTGTTCTCTTCGGGCTGATGTGGAAAGACTAGCCTTCTCTGTCATATGGGTATGTGAAATCTCATGCTTTGGCCATAATAAAACTATGGAGTAATGGATTTTATCTTTTTGTTTATATTCTTTGTTTGGATAAAAACTATAAGCTTTTTTTAAAAAAAGTATTTAGTGGAGGTTAAATTACTTTGTTGCTCCTTATAATTTTACTTGATTCTTTGATTTGGTACTTATATGTCCCTAGAATTTTAAAAAAATTTAGTTTTATCCTCTATATTAAAAAATTGTTATGTGCCTTCTAAATTTTGTTGACTTGACTGACAATGAGACATCTTGGCTTTCTGAATATACATGATTCATGCAAACTCATGTAAGTCGCTTGAGATAAGTGGGATCACACGCCTCACATGGGAGTTGAGTTTACTCCATCATCCATTCCTACCCTTCTATTGGCATGGATCATGCATTTTCAAAGTTCTAAGATGGTACATGACTACCGTTGTAGAATTTAATTTCATACTCAGAAGTGTGATGATAGGTATAGGGACTTAATTGCAAACTTTAAAACTACAAGACGAATTAAGTATTGAGTGAAGCTCTGGAGACCAGCAAAGTAACTTAACCTTTAAAAGAAATCTTCCAATTTGACAATTGATTAATTTTCACATAAGTGCGCCAAAAGATGTATTTCCACTAAAACTATTTGCATATGTTCAGGAAATGACCCCTGAAGCAGATATTATTTCCACAAAGTTCACAAAAAGTGTCATAAGATCTTCTGCAGCATTGTCTTATGTTGAAGCACAGGCAAGAATGGATGATAGGTATGCTTTCAATCCTCAGATCTTTGCTCAGTTACAGATTGAAGTTTCTATTTTTATGCTGCTGATTGAACCTAAATAAGGTGGCTATCAGTTACCAATGTGTCTCTGGTGGGAGATTGTCCTTTCGTTGCTTTATTTTCTTACTATCCCATATTACATGGTTACTAACTCATGAGTATGGCGCTTTGATACCATGAAATTGTTATGGAAGCTTAATCCCTTCTATTTTATTCAATCAGCAAGAATTCAAATATTTTGAGAAGGTAGCCAGAAGTAAATAAATCAGGAAAATATAAGATAATAATATATTAACAAGGACAAGGAGTGGCCAAAAGTATTTAAAAACTAGAGAATAAAATCTTACCATCCAAATGGCTGGCTTCAGGCTTGATCTCTTTTAATCTCCAACACAGTGAATGCAACCATGCAAGTGCATCTGGAGAACTCATAAATGTTCCCAATAATGGTTCATTTCTGGTCGTAAATCAAGATAATGAACTAAATATTTCTTGTTGACAAAAGAAATGTTCAATGTTTTCATTATGATGTTTTCTTTGCCGGAATTTTCAATTTGGAGCTAATCACAGAAAAATTAACATACACTCAGAGAGAAGTTGAGAGTATAAATTGAACTGACTGCAAATACTTGCATGTTCAAATTTCTATGTGCCAACAAACTCAAGCTTTTTTATGCATATTCGCTTGTCATGCATTTCCTACATACGTTTAGTACTTAGTCACTATCTAAATTGTCTGTTTCCACAGTCGACTGGTGGATCCAGTAACTACAGATTTGAGGAATATGAATGGTTTAGCCAAGGTATGGACTTATGAATGCTTATATACTGCTCTGATCTCATGATAATGATGAGTTTTGGTTAATTTTATGGATTTGTCTGAATATTTTGGATGGGTGTATGACCTAAAAGAAAATGAGGCTGCGGCGTATTGAGAGAGGAGCACTAACACTTGCTTCTGCTGAAGTGAAATTTCAAATTGATACTGAGACTCATGACCCTCTTGATATCGGTAAATCTCCTTCTCCCTTCACTTATTATTTCATTTTTTTAGTGGAGTTGAAGGTGTGCAAGGTTTGCATTTGTATTTTCAGATAGATTAGGAACCTGTAACTATCTCATTGACTTTCACGAGGACTTGTCAAACAGAAAAAAGGCATTCAAGTATGGAATGTAAATAACTGAATTAGAACTTGGGGGTTTTGTATTACTTCCAAAATTGCAACGCTCTATCAGTCCCAACAATGCGATTAAAAACTATATCAGTCCCAACAATGCGATTAAAAACTAAGTGAACCCCCCTTTCAAAAACAAAATGAGGAAAATAGGAGGAACAAGCTTGCTGGAACTGAGATGCAAAGGCTTAACTGGACAGAGCTAAAAGCTCTTTGCTCCATATCGATACTCTTCAAGCCTGCTAAAACTGCACTCCGTCAGTGGACTTCATGTCCCTTATTATTCCCAAAAGCTAGACCAAAAAAATAAATAATCTAAGCCAGCTGACCAAGTTTGGTGCTTATTAAAACCTCTGCCTTTTTTTATACTGCAGCTGTATTGGATGTCTACAACTATGTTACTTCTTTAGGATGAAACAAATTAATAAGCTGAGTAGTCTGACTTGAACTGGGTGTTATTGGTAACATTTAGTGGATTAGAGGTATTATTAGCGAGCTGTGTTACAGTTGACTTTTTTTATTTTATCTTTTATTTTTTTTAATGCAAGAATTCTACTCAGTTTGTTTATTTTACTTTCAGGTATGTACCAAATTCGGGAAGCAAACCAAATGGTGGAGGAGTTTATGCTTGCAGCTAATGTTTCTGTTGCGGAACAAATTCTTAAGAGTTTCCCTTCGTGCTCATTATTAAGGTTGACCTCTAATGCCTATTTGACATCATTGTTTTATGTGATGCTTTCTTTTGGGAACAAGCCGCATTTATAGCTTCTGCTGATGAACTTATTGGTTCCTATGGTACATAACTTTCTTCCATTTTTGCTAATGAGCTTATTTCTTCTTTTTTTCATATTAACAATCTAGCTGGTGAACTGACTACTATAAATTGAGGAGGAAATATATTCAGTACAATTTTTTTTTCTTTTTTTTTTTATTGTCTTAATTCAGAGAATTTGTTCAATTTGTGACTTTTCATTGATAGAGTCTGATTATCTTGCCCCATGTAGATTTTTTTCCCGACAAAGACTAGTCTCAATGATGAAGGTGTAGTCGTCTCAAATTCACCCAGTACTTTTTCTTGAAATTAAGATATGAGTATTTGTCAACATGAAAAGGATAGTTTTATCTGGTATAAGGGATCATATTATTGGTGAACGAGTACTTCCTTAGCCTTTATAAATTGCTCACCACAAACATTTATGTGGTTGAGAAGTAATATCTCCACTAAGTTTGTGTCATTGTTGGCTACAAGCCTTGACTGAATGTACATGCTAGAAGCAGCCAAAAAACTAAAAAAAACCTACACAGGGCAAGATAGTTTTATGACTGGATTCAATGAGTACCCAATTGTGGTTCTTATGTAGGCGTCATCCAACTCCAACAAGGGAGATGCTCGAACCTTTGCTGCGTACTGCTGCTGCAGTTGGTCTCCACTTGGATATCTCATCGTCAAAAGCATTGGCTGATTCTCTTGACCATGCTGTGGTAAATATCTTTCTTGCATCATTACAGCCTTTAATTGTCTTCTCCTGGGATTACCTTTCAAAATCAAGCCTATGTCTCTCCCCAAGACCTATAACAGATCAATTTTCGTTTTTAAATAAATAGTAGTTAGTTATCATGTTTGTTATCCGTTGCTTCCTTCTTGGATTTTGTTTTAAGTTCGTGATATAAGCTTTAACTGTCAAGGCATTTTACTTTGGTCTTCAATCTTTACTCCCACTAATATAAAATACTTTATCCAGGGTGATGATCCATATTTCAATAAGTTAATCCGCATACTGACAACTAGATGCATGACTCAGGTAAGTAGCTTACTATTATTGAACGACTGAATTCAGTTATAGATTTCAAATGTTGAAATAAAATTTCCCCCTTTCCTGTTTAGGCGGTTTATTTTTGTAGTGGGGATCTAAGCCCTCCAGAATATTATCATTATGGGCTTGCAGCACCTTTATATACTCATTTCACCTCACCTATTAGAAGATATGCAGGTAAGCTATAGTTTCAGTCATCTGGGGCCGGCTTGTTACATTATATGTAATACTTACAGAGGAGGTAAATCGTCCTTTTCTTGCAGATGTCGTTGTTCACAGGCTACTTGCTGCATCTTTAGGAATATCCAAGCTACCTTCAGTATTTCAAGACAGGCTCCAGCTCACTAGCATTTCAGATAGTATGGAATCTACTAATGTGCATCATAAAACATTTTTGTTTAAACCTACAGTTTAACATAACCTAGCCAACTATTTTTGCATTTTGCAAAGTTGAATTATTTCTTGATCTATAATCAGAACTTGATCATTTTACGCTTTAATTCTCTCATCTTGTCAATAAAGTTTCTCTCTTGGATAATTATTTTCTAATTTCATCTTCATGGCTGTGTGTGGTTTAGATCTAAATTATCGGCATAGGAATGCTCAAATGGCTGGCCGGGCCTCTGTAGAGCTCCACACACTCATTTATTTCCGAAACAGGTACGTGGCATCCCATCCTCTTGCCCCCATGAATGCTTTTCAATTATTTGCAGCTTATTATTTTGGAGCTTATATTTGTCTGTCTATGCAGGCCAACTGATACGGAGGCTAGAATAGTGAAAATAAGATCCAACGGATTTATTGTTTTTGTTCCCAAGTAAAGTCTCTCACCTCGTTTCTTTTGTTTTCCATTTACCATGCTATCCCAGCAAATGATAAGTTATGGAAGACAAGAAAAAACTAATCAGGAGATGTAAATTAATTGACTCTGGATAATAATCAGCTTGTTATTATTGCTTATTATAGCTGTTGGCTTGTACAGATATGGCATAGAAGGGCCTGTGTATTTGACGGCAAGAGCTGAAAAGGGAGGTGGGGAATGGTATGTAGATGAGCAACAGCAGAAGATTAAAAAGATGGATGGTAGCCTTTCGTACAGTGTTCTGCAGACAGTTGTAATTCACATGGAGATTGTGGAGCCACAGCCTAACCGGCCGAAACTTGAGCTTACTCTCATCTAGTTCGTCAAGTAATTGGTTATTTTCTTCTAGTGGGCGTGGGTGGGTGATATTTAGCTCCAGCCATTGCACGATTGATGATAATCATGAAATAACATCTTTATTGCATGTTTGAAGTAGCTTTTAGATAATGGTTTTTACGATTAATGAGATAAGTTTATGAGAGGAATTTTGTCTTCATTTGTAGAAAAGGGTTTCTGAAACCATGTGGTTTGTCAAATATGCACTTAAATGATAAATTTATAGATATATTTCAATGATGAGCTGCCATTGATACAGCATTGAGAATGAAGAAGTTTTCGTCCATGGAGGGAAGGGATAACCATACATTTCGATTTATTTCATGTTTACAGAGCAAATTGTAAGGATCATTAAACTACATTAAACACAGAAACCTTGATTTTTCTTTTTTCAAAAAAAGTAATCTTGCCAAAACACTTCATTTTAGTATTTCCTAATCAATTCTGAATCTATAATTTTCTTGAAAAGTGTTCTTATTGATTGCACGAGTACTCATGATGAAATATAGCATTTTTACAAAAAAAAAAAAAAAAAAACATCTATATTTGCTACAAATAATGAACATAATTAATTCTTTTAATCTACTCAAATTAGTCAATTAGCTTTTATATTAAAGACTGGAGATTTGACTAGCTCTTATATTATAAATCTTTGCTTTCTTCAAAATAACTTGTAACATTAAACCACTATTTCATAAATCATAAGGGAGAGGGTAATTGTTAAGCAAAAAAGGAAGGACGGACTACCAAGCCTGCAGGAACGTTGCCCGTCCTTGATTTGAGTTCCGGGCAATCACAACTCTGATTTTTGGTTTTCTATCAATAATTCCTGAAAATAACTAGAATTCATGCCAGTTTCAAACATCAAGCAAGTGCTTTATAATTGCCAGCACAAAAATCGATAGCCATCTTTTAAACAATTTACCATTATTAAGACCAAAAGATAAAAGACATTTTATAGGAGCACTTAATTTCGATAAACAAACTTCACGAGTAAATTTTAAAATCCGATAACCAAACTTGAGTGCCAAAAGAACGCTTCGGTTTAGTTGGTTGCCAAGATTTATTTATTACGAGGAAGCTTCTACTTCCTCTGTGCTCAATCCTCCAGAAACTTCATCTAAGGCATCATTCAGGCGTGCTATCTCGTCCATTAGTTTCCTGCGATTCTTCTGCTTGTTACAGCAGCAGAATACAATTAGAGTTCAATGAAGCAGTTAATATAACTTCAGAGAAAACTTTCCATGCAAAGTTAGCGTACAATGCCGTTTACCCACAAGATTAACAGGAAATAAATATCCCTAATTTCAAATCATATCCTGAAAAACTATTCACATAATGGAACTAGTCTCCAAACAACAATGAAACAGAACAAGCCCAATCATGTCAGAGATCTTGAAATGGTCACTGGTTCTGACAACATTTTGGTGACAGATTTTCCAGTGTGGTTAACTAAACGACACCCTTTGTTACTGATAACAAGAATTTAGCAGTTTCTATGGATGTATTCAATTTTCTATCAGCTACTGCCAAGGGTAAAGGCACTTTTCATGGATTCCTGATGAAATGAAATTGAAATAAACAAAGCGTGGACGTGGATAGAGAACAGGGTACAATAAATTCTACAAACAATAATTTAAGCAAATAATATTATCTTTCATGCACAGACAATCAAAATGGTTTCAAAAGAAAGATATTTGCAAAAACTTCTTACCTCCATTGCTTTCTCCTCATCATACAGAAATTTAGGAAGCTTCTTCATCAGATCAGTTTTGGTGGATCCAGCTAGGGCCTCGCTTATCTGGAAAGTTCAAACAATAGAAGCTTTCAAATTCCCTATACTCTCCTCAAAGTCATCAAAAGCAAGCTTTCAGATTGAAACAAGGTATAAAAAGTTCCTTCAAAAAGCTGCAATACACAAATCTTTTAAGGCTTACTGTCGTGGTTAATTCATCATGCAGCTCTCTTTTAAGCATATATACTCATGCAATTACATCAATATTATTAAAAAAAAAAAAATTCACCAACCAAACCCAAACAATCATTGAGAGTAACATCTATAATCATAAACCTTTAGAGAAAGAAGGAGCAAATAACCAAAAACTAACGCAGAAGAAATTTAGTCTCACCAAAAGAGAGCCAAAACAATTATAACCAAGTTTGGTTCCCTAATTCATGATAGAAAATGTGTAAACTGACCTAATCATGAAATTGACAAGGGAATATTATCCTACAATTCTTTTTCAAAGAAAGTGTAGATGTTAATAAATAAAGCTGAAGGTGAGCAATAGCGAACTGGTTATGTTTAAGAATCGCTTGAGGACAAATACTATAGGTAATTCAGTAGCAAAGATCCCCTAAAAAAAATAAAACTGAAGAGCCAAGAGATTTCCCCTTTCCTCCTCCTTTCTGGTCCAAACAAAAAAGAAACGGTTAAAAGGGAGGAATTAGTGCTACTGGCATACCTGAGGCGCATACACACAACCTAACGCTCCAACAATTAGTCCACCTAATACAAAGCCTCCAACAAAGATACCCCCTTTTGATCTTCCACCATCCCCTCTGTATAAGCACGCATACACGGACATAAAAAAATAAAACTATTAATAAAAAAATCATAAGAACACAAACTGATAAAGCAATATGCTTGTACTAGGGTATTTATAATGCAGACAATCAAATTAGTTAATATTTATTATCAATAATTACAATATAAATTTTAATCAATAAAAGAAAAAAAATGAGGGTGATAATGTTTATTTCCCATTCTTTTGGCTTGAATGAAACAGACAATAAAAGAGAAAATCCACCAGTACCTTGCACGAACTTTAAGTGGCATGTAACGTGTTTTCAGCTTTGCTTTATCCCTTGAAGAGAAACTTGGAGAGATTTTAAAGCAGCTGCTTTTCAGAATGCATTGATCCGTTGGCTTCAACGCAGATCCTAACATTAAAATGTTCAAATATTAGGCTTCTGGAAAGTCACTGAAAATGGATAAAGCCATAAAGGGAAATTTTTGAAGATTTAATTAGTTGAAGTTATCATACACATGTTGAATGTCAGTTTGGACCTTTATGATTGTTATTTCCCATTCTGAACGCTGTACTGTTATTTGAAGTTTTAATAGAAGCACCTTTTGATAAAATAAAAGAAATTAAAAAAAAAAGTGGCAAAGATCATAAAAACCACCGATCAAATAGATCAACTAGCCCCCCGCTACGTCACTGATCAGTATGAGTGTATAACATCAATTCACATCCGCAACCTCAGCTTATCATAAATATCAAGGGGAAAAAGGACAAAAGATGGCAAAATGTGTTTCAACATTCCCAAGTAGTCAGCATGAAATCAAAAGAAATATATACACCGGGCCCTGTGTTTGAGTTACACCTAACGAGTGATATTAGCCAGCTGCTAGCCATTTATTTTGAGTAAAATCCGGCTGCACACTAGCAAAATAGGAGCAGCACGTATGAGATTCAGAAAAAACATTTCAAAATATACTTCGGATGCTTTACATTAAGCTTATCGCAGTGTCTCTGTCCATGTCTTGTCATTGCATGCTGCTTAGGCCACAAACTCACCATTAACCAGAACAAAGCAAAAGAAATCATCTTCTTGAATGGCCTTCCAAAATTTTATTGAATTGAAATAAGTTGAATACATATCAAACAACACCAACACATTAGAGTTACATATTTTATTATTCAGAACCAGTGTATCCATATATGAACAAGGTCTAGCTAAGAAAATCCTTGTATACAGAAATACTGACATAGTAATTTCCAGGTGAATCACCAGAGAAAAATTAGAAAACAGTTTACAGTATTGACGTCTCGGCAGGGGCAATAAAGAGTAATCAAGAATACAACGATGCAAAATGCGGACGGGAACTATAATAACCTGAGAAAATCTGGGATTGAGGATTCATCACCGAGCTTGATAAAGAAGCCATTTGTCAGAAGCTTGAATCGGCAGAGGCAGATCGAGAACCAGAATGAGAAGGCGATTAGTGAAGTTGTTTCCGCTGAAGTGGTAATGACATCAGGTTCGGAGATTTTTCTTCGATGATATCGAAATTCTCAAATGGGTGATTTGTTATGCTTTGTTTTTCTCGTCCAAATGTCACGTTGGGCTGAAACCGAAAATACCGCCACCACGCTTCCCTTACTTCCCTTACCATTTACCAATAAAGTGTGTTTTTTACTTTTTTGGGTTAAAAAAGGTGTATTTTTTCACCTTTATTTTTTAAAGTGCGACGAAAACATAATAAATAATTTGAGTAGGATAACAATTTTACTTTATTATATATTCTCTCCCTCAATTTATGTGACAAGCCTACTCAATTTATGCATAATTTATATATGTTAAGGTTAAAGTTGAGAAAAAATATTTAATTGTTCATTGCATCAATTATAAAAGGCATAATTTTTTTGGTAACAAGTTATTCATTATATACGGTACATCAACCCCTTTAATAACATGATAAAAATGTTATTTAATAAATATATTCAAATAGATTTGGATACCGAAAGATATCATCCAAGTTAAATCAAAATCTATAAAAAATTATGACGATATAATTATCTAAATTCATAAATTTAGGTGGAGAAGTTATTGACTTATAGCTTTATATCAGGGAAAATTTCACTAATCGCCCCATGTAGACATTTAATATAAAAAAAACCTCTGAAACTTCATTGCACCCTTAAGACTAAGCTGAAATTAAGTTTTTAGCTAAAAAAGATATTTATATCCTTGTTTTGTATAGAAGACAAAATGATCTTATAAATTTCCACATATGTCTTATAAATAATATGTATTCTTATGAATATGCTTCTTATCTTATAAATGGCCGAGATTGCATATGATGATCACAAACCCACAAGGAGAGCACATCCCAAAAAACTGACCTATTAGAAGGAAGAGCCTCTTGACTTATAAATCACACTATACTTGTGAGGCTTCTCACTGTGAAACTCATAACATAATCACCCCCTTTAAGAGCACACCATGAAACTTCACTCGGCCCCTATCAGTCAGAACCCTCCGTGGATAGCTCTTTATGTGAATATCGAGCTCTCAACAAAAACACCAATGTGATGATCACAAATCTAAAGGGAAATCTCAATCCCAAAAGACTAACATATTTAGAGGGATAACCTTGACTTATAAACTATACTATACTTGTGATGCTTCTTGATGTATAACTCATAACAATTGTCTTATAATTTCACTTATTTATCTTGTAAATAACCATATTTGACCTGTAAATTCACACATCTGTCTTTGTAAAAAATCATATTTGACTTATAAAGTAAGAGGACAATTATTTTTTCACCCACAAATTTTAATTTCAATTGTTCTAGAGATGCAGTGGAATTTCATAAAATTTTCGATCCGTTTGATATTAAATGGCTACTTGTGAAATTTCCCAAAATATCTATCGATTTTTCAAATTGAATTTCGCCAGTTTGATATCTGGGTACAAGGTTATTTATTTCCAACGTTTAACCAAGTAGCTGACCGTCACTTAATCTCTTCATTTTATTGGCCAAACATTTGCTTCATCTTAAAAATTTTGTTATTAGACAAAAACAAAGCATGTAATATATCACATGGCAAACTTTTGCCATCCTCATGTCACGCACATCTTTATCGAGCCAATATGTAGTACTTTATGTTGTAAATATTGCATATAGGTGTGTCAATGAAATAGAATTTTCAATATTATGTAATATGTTTAAATTAATATGTGCGTTTTGAGAGAATACCTTATAAATTAAGGGGATTATATTGGTTCATGAATCAACAATTTAATAGATAGTTATGACTTTCTAATTGAAGAGGTGTAATGTTTCAGAGTCATCACATCAAAACATTGATTCATTATCTATAAATACCTCAATTGTGGCACCATTTAAAGAAAAAAAAAAACTAGAAGCATCGGTAATCCCTTGCTGAGTTATTTTATCTTCCGCTAGTTCTGCCACCTTGATTTAATCAAGGAGGGTTTATTTAATCTTGGGAAGTACCGTTTTTTCTTTACTGGTGATTGTGAAATAACTTTATAGGATAGTGTTTTCAGACTCGGATTATCAGCTTGTTTATTCTTTGAGATTACTTGTGATTTACAACAATCTTTGGAGTTAGTGACAAGGCGTGCTTTGCGCTTGGAAAGAAAAGCGAAGAGAGCGTAGTAACACATCCACACTTGACCTCGCACAGAAAAGGTGAGTTCGGGTTTATATGGATGGGTGTTTTGATCTGATGCATTATGGCCATGCTAATGCCCTCAGACAAGCAAAATCTCTTGGGGATGAATTAATTGTGGGCCATGTTAGTCACGAGGAGATTTTAGCCTATAAAGATCCGCTAGTTCTGTCTATGGAGGAGAGTGGTTCATGGATGTTTTCCATGTTACCGATCAAAACAGAAGCAAGTTAACCTATGAGAGTGTTTAAGATCTATTAAGCAGAGATTTTGAGAGCGCCATTGCAAACATGAGCAAGAGGCAGAAAAGAAGTCTGCAAGTTTGATCAGAGAAAGGGATGGTCTTTGCAACGTTTTGATGAAAAAGGCGTAGAGGCGTACGTCGGTTGGCAACAACAGATTCTCAGGTGAAGAAGAAAGAGTCATATTTCTTCACCGGGATCAAACTGCAATAGGGTGTGCTTGATTGATTAGTGTGTGTCTATATATATATATATATTGGTGGGCATATATTAAAAAAATTTAATAATGCAGTTCTAGCTTTTTAATATTTAATGTCCGATTTTTCAGAATGGATGTGTTCATAGAAATCAGTATGTTATCTAATTATTTCATGGTAATTATTGATTATTTGCATGGTGAATTTACTCCCGTTGAAAATTTGATTACCTTTTTTGATAAAAGATAAATATATTACTTTTGATTGATAAGGTAGTTAATAGATCTCCTATTATTTTAATGAGAATTTGGTGAATATTAAATTAATTAAGTAAAAATAGTGTATATCTTATGCCCTTAGTTTCATCGAGAAATTTTATTGTTTTTTTAGTTAATATTTTGAATTAAATGAGTTATTGTATAGAGATGAAATTTTGATAATGAGATTATCATTGGGTTCATACTTGTTATTTTATTATTTGGTTTCTAGTTTCAGAAATTAAATATATTTAAAAGTTAAATGATGAGCTCTTCTAAATTTTAAGATGTTATATATTTGAAAAAACTAGAATTTAATTAATTAGAATGAAAAGAGAGTTGAAGGCTTTCTTGTCAATGGATATATTAATTTGTTTGATAATTTCTAATCTACTATAATTTCTCCTAAAATTTTGTAAACCTTTTTAAATTAATATGGCTGAATAAAAGTGAGGATTTGTTGTGTTTAAGGTGATAATAGTTGGAAATTGAAACAACTTTTGTTTTAATAAATTTGGTTATATATCTGTGAATATTATAGCCACTATTTAATTTACGAGAAAGATTTTTTTACCATGATCAATGAATTGAAATAATTAATTGCACGATGTGTGATTTATTTGGATATACCATATCATATCAGTTAGTTTGAATCTTGAAAATCATAGATTTTTAATGCTGCAAATTATGTTTATATAATCTGGTCATTTGAAATTTTTAAAGAGAATATATGTGGTATTGGTTTCACATATTTAAATATATGTGAATGTTATTAAATATTTATAAATTTATGTAGAAAATTCTATGTGAGGACAGAATATTAATATATAAAATATATATTATTTTGACAAAAGAAAATTAATTAAGTTGAGGCTTTGTATTTTTACCTGAAAACCAAATTTTGTTATGTAAAATAAATGACAATGTTTGAGACATTCTCATGCAATGACATTTTGTTGTAATAGACAACCCACATGAATGATTATGTAGTTTTATAAAGTCTGAATCTTTATAAAAATATTATGTGAGATTCTAATTTAATTAGAATTTTATTGACTATAAAATATCGAAAGTGTGGGGTATCTAAGATATGGGTTCTTTAATAATTACTCCACCCGGCCTTAATTATAAGAGCTATTTACCAGAATTTGGAGAGATTAAAGGAGAAGTTAAATTAGTTAATTATAATTATTTTCTGAAAATACCCCTACTTAAAATTGAAGATTACATATTGACACAATTATATCTTTTTATTCCCTCCGCATGAGACACCTGGCGTCCCTTCCCACTACAAACACCCCCTTCCTCTCTCCTCCCTTCACGCCTCTTTTTTTTTTTTTTCCTTGGATTTTACGGCTTATTAATTTCAACCAACTTTATAATTCCAATATTTCTTATAATATTTACTTATATAAGCTCTTCGTATCAGTCCTCAAACATAACTTACGCATCTACATGAGTTAATTTGTTTGTTTGTATTTCATAACTATTCTTAAAGTTTATATATATTAAATTAATAATTTGAATTTATGCTATATTAATAACTTATGCAATTTAAACCATGATTAGCCTTCATATGACATTAATGACCTGCAAACATTAGTTACGTTATAGAATATATAGGTGTATTATTAAATTATTATAGTCTTTAATTATTATTGAAAAAGTATAAATAGGGGTATTATAGGAAAAAACTGACAAAAGTTAAAACTTGCTCTTATGATTAGGACCAAAACAAACTCCAAAATGTGCTCCTATAATTAGGACCAGAGGGAGAATGATTTTGGTTAAATAAAATATATTAAAAATTATAAGATTACCATGCGTTATGATTAATTAAACGAAGGCTTTGTTATTTACTATTGAAAGCAAATTTTGTGAATTATCAAATGTTTTGTATGACTTGAAACAAACATATGACAATGGTATGAAATTTTAATCATTTATCTAGTATAGAAGATAAGTGTGCTTTAATTTCATATATTATTAATTTCTCTTAGTATAAATATGCATGATATCATGAAATATTTAATTTAATGTGGATGACTTGAATGGTCAAAAATGTCATGTTATGTGCTTGAAAGCATGAGAGAATTGAATGTAATTTTGGGTGTTAAAGATCATAAAAGAATGTTCATGATAAATGAGAAAGTATTTATGAATATTAGTCTTGAAAGCCATTATGTGAACAGTTCTTATGATACTACTTGAGATTATTTTAAAGCTCAATCAATGTATGCACAAATTGTTTGAGAATTTATAGCACTAATAAATATTAATCTCATGACATAGCAAATGATATGTGGAGATTGAGCATATGTAAACTCTAATGAAGAGAACGAAATAGTTAAGGGATAATGCCATAAATAATATTGGCATCATATAGTGGATTCTTGTTGTGTTGATGTATGCACACAATTATTAACTAAGATCCAGTCTATGTGTGTAATCTACTGGTTATCATTAACCTTTACTGGTGACAAAATTAAAGCATTACGTGAGTCAAGGTTAATTACTTTGAAAATGGATAAAGTGCTGAGAATGTTGAAAACCTCTTAGTAAATATTTTAACGAGAAATCGACACTTAGCATTGATGTTAACCATTGAAAAAAAAACAATGATGCAAATAAAAATCGTTTGAGATATAATGTGATAAACTAGCATTAAAATTGTGGTGGAGTTATCTTAATTGATTTGGTGAGGTCAATAATAAACCTATCGGTCCTTAAAAAACCCTACAGGATGAAATAAATTAGTCGGGGGGAATGAGACTAAAGCCAACTCGTGATTGATAACGATGACAACCTAACCTTTTATGATTGATGAACCCATAAAGAAGGTTCAATGGGTAAGAACAAGTCGTTCGTTAGTCCTGACTAGCACGAAAAATATCATCCATTCCTTCCTATGACAATGGGAGTGTGCTAAAATGCATTTTTTTAAGGCTAAGCAAAGCTCTTAATGATTTAATAGTCTTCCAGGAGTGTGTGCTCAGTGCAAGTACACTTAAATGAAATCACCTCTACAAATGTGGAATGTAGCCTCTCCTATGAGATCATGGTGAAATATCTAGAGCATCCATTATGCACCAGGCACACGCAAGCCCGTCATAATGCGCAAAATTGTCGTTAACAGCGAAAATGTTGGATATAATTTGACCCTTAATGCCTCTAGTACACACCAAGATTTGTTGGTTCATAGAAGCATGCTTCACTGACATCTCTGTGCATTAAGTGTTATTGGTCTAGGCCTGGTTCATAGTTCAAAGACCACAAGATATAATGGTTACATCTATGGGTGTAACTCAGCTAATGGTGTTTTCTTTTGCACATGTGATATATTGTTGTAAATATTGCATATAGGTGTGTTAAAGAAAGAGTCTTTCCGATATTATGTAATATGTTTAAACGAAGAGATGTGTTTTGAGAAGTCATGTCTTATAAATTAAGGGATTTGTGTTGGTTCATGAATTTAACAGATAATTATGACTTTCTAATTGAAGAGGTGTAATGTTAAAGAGTCACAACTTCAAAGCATTGATTCATAATTTATAAATATGCTAATTGTGGCATCCCCATTTGAAGAAGAAAATTAGAAGCATCGGTAATCTCTTGTTGAGTTATTTTTGTTGATAAAAATTACAAGTAGTCTGGAACAAGAACAATACGGATGATCTGAGTCGAGCACGAACACGCTGTCCAATAGAGTTATTCCGCGACCACCGACAAAGAGGAAATGGTACTCCCCAGGATTAAACAGACCCTTCTTGCTATACGGCAAAGCGGCAGAACTGGCGGAAGGTAATGGTAATCGACAGCAATAAAAATAGGCAGAGGAGAGAAGATTGCATATATTTTTTGTACCGAGCACTTCGTCCGAATCCCTTTTATAAACACTGTCCGCAGAGAGCCAACGGACGTGAAACCATTCGGACAACACGTCCCTCATGACCCAACAGACACCGCCGGAGAAGGCGAGTCTATTCGGTGACAACAGTTAATTCGTCCGGATAGACGCTCGTTGCGCTCGCCCGTTGGCGATTCTTTGTCACGAAGGGTTCCCAACTTTTAAACCCAAAAAATAGAGCCTTTCCGATAAGCCTCTTAAAAATAAAATTATTATTATTATTATTTTAGTAAACTAAAATAATATTTATGGGAGCAAAAATATTTTCACAAAAGTGCCGGTATCATGTATTACTCGCGCGCAGGGGGGAAATCGCCGGATTTCCACTGCGTTTGCCTCTTGGTGGCCCATTGTTGTGTGCGCAAGCCCACTACTCCTCTTAGCCTCTTTACAAGCCCAATATCATATGATTCTATATATAGGCTTGTACTCTCCTTCTCCCAAGCAATGTGTGACTTGTTTCTTTGACATACCCACACATTTACTCACATGTTTACAACAATCCCCCACATGTGTCAAAGAAACTAGCTGTGTTACCCACATAACTATAACCGTTGTATCTGGTGGTCCTTAGAACTATGAACCAGACCTAGACCAATAACACTTAATACATAGATATGTTAGTGAAGCATGCTTCTATGAAATAACAAATCTTGGTGTGTATTAGAGGCATTAATGGTCAGATTATATCCTAACATTTCGCTGTTAATCAACGATTTTGCGCGTTATGACGTCCATGCGCGTGCTTGGTTCATAATGAATGCTCTAGAGATTTCGCCACGATCTCATAGGAGCGGCCACACTCCACATTCGTAGAGGTGATTTCATGTAAGTGTGCCTGCACTAAGCACACCGTCTTGTATGACTATGAAATCATTAAGAGCTTTGCTCACCCTCAAAACATGCATTCTAGCACTTTCTCATTGTCAAAGGAAGGGACAAATAATTTTCGTGCTAGTCGAAATTGACGAACGATTTGTTCTTACCCATTGAACCTTCTTCATGGGATCACCAATCACAAAGGTTGGGTTGCCATCGCTGTCAATTATGTGTAGGCTTTAGTCCCATTCCTCTCGATGTTTCAACAATCATTTTCTTCCCAAGGGGTTTTGTTAATGGATCCACCAAGTTCATTTCTGACTTTACATAATCGATTGAGATAACACCATCCTTTAGCAGCTGCCTTATAATATTATGTCTCAATCGTATGTGTCTACTTTTACCATTGAAGGTTTTGTTCTTTTCTTGTGGCTATTGCCGCTTTATTATCACAATGCAACGACACTGATGGTGTTGGTTTGTCACCTAGTGGGATATTTACTAAGAAGTTTTTCAACCACTCAGCCTCAGTACCATCCAACTCCATAGCAATAAACTTAGAATCCCTTGAGGATGGTGCTATTAAGTTTTGCTTGGCTGACTTCCATGTGACTGCACCACCACCAAGAATAAAGACATAGCCACTAGTGGATTTTGTTTCGTCTGAATCCGAAATCCAGTTAGCATCGTTGTACCCTTCTAACACAGCGGGAAACCCACTATATTGTATTCCATAATTCATGGTACCTCTCAAGTATTGTAATAATCTTATGAGATCCTCCCAATGCTTACTGCCTGGGCAGTGAGTATACCTGCTCAATCTACACACAGCATATGCTATGTCTGGTCTTGTATAATTCATCAAATGCAACAAACTCCCAATGATTTGTGCATATTTAGATTAAGCTATTGGATCTCCTTCATGTTTTGTGAGATGTACACTACTATCATAAGGAGTACTTAAAGGATCTTCATTAAACTGTTCAAACTTTCTTAGAATCTTCTCAACATAGTGTTCTTGAGAAAGTTGAATACCATGTTCATTCCTTATGATTTTTACACCCAATATTACCTTTGCTTCTCCAAGATCTTTCATATCAAAATTTGATGCAAGAAAACTTTTTGTCTCAAGCACAATATTTAAACTAGTACCAAATATAAGCATATCATCCACATATAAGCAAATAATCACACAATCATTATTCACTACTTTTATATAAACACATCTTTCTACTTCAAAAGTAGAGAAACCACCACTTATCAAAACTTGATCTAATTTCTCATGCCACTGTTTAGGTGCTTGCTTCAAACCATACAATGACTTGACTAATTTGCAAACTTTGTTTTCTTGCCCATGAATGATACATCCTTCAGGTTGAACCATATAAATTTCCTCTTCTAATTCACCATTTAAAAACGCTGTTTTGACATCCATTTGATGTATAACAAGATTATAAATAGAGGCTAATGCAATTAGGACTCTAATAGAGGAAATCCTAGTTACAGGCGAGAATGTATCAAAGTAATCAATATTTTCCTTTTGGGTAAAACCTTTGGCTACTAATCTAGCTTTATATTTGTCTATCGATCCGTCAGGAAAATATTTTTTCCTAAACACCCATTTACATCCAATAGGTTTTGCTCCTAAAGGCAAGTCTACTAAAATCCAAGTTTTGTTTTGATTCAAAGAATCTATTTCAGTTTTAATAGCTTTTTCCCAAAACTTTGCATCTGGAGAAGAGACAGCTTCATAATAATTCATAGGTTCACCTTCTACTAGATATGTATAGAAATCATCTCCAAAAGAGGTTTCTTTTCTTTGTCTTTTACTCCTTCGTAAGTTTTCAACCATATCTTCATTTGAGTTTTGTTCAGGAATTTGTTCAATTCTCTTAGGAATATGCTCAACTTTTAAAGGAAAAATACTTTCAAAAAATTCTGCATCTTTAGTTTCAATAATTGTATTGTGTTCTAAAATTTCACTTTTTAAAACTAGAAATCGATATGCAGGACTTTGTTGAGCATAACCAATAAACATACAATCGTAGTTTTAGAACCTATCTTTCTCCTTTTAGGATCGGGTAATAATACTTTTGCTAGGCACCCCACACTTTCAAATATTTCAAATTTGGTATAAAATTTTTCCACAACTCTTAAGGTGTCTTCTTAGTTTTCCTATGAGGTATTCTATTTTGTAGAAAACATGCGAGACAACAAAGCTTCCCCCACAAGTTATTGGGAGCAGTTGAGAACTTACAAGTAAAGCATTCATCATTTCCTTTAAGGTTCTATTTTTCCTTTCAAAGCAATACCATTAGACTCGGTGAATATGGGGGAGTTACTTCATGGATTATTCCTTCCTTTTCACAAAAATCATTAAGCAACAAGTACTCTCCTCCTCTATCGACCTTACTTTTTTATCTTTTTATCTAATTGATTTTCTACCTCGCCTTGTATAAAAGAAATTTTTCAAAGGCCTCATCTTTATTTCTAAGCAAATATACTTTAGTATATCTTGAAAAATCATCAATAAAAGTAATGTAGTATCTCTTTCCACCTCTTGTCTCTGTTTGTTTTAAATCTCCTAAGTCAGTGTGTATTAGAGACAACAATTCAGTTTCTCTTTGAGTAACAAAATGTGTTTTTCTAGTTTGTTTTGTTTCTGCACATACTTCGCATTTATTAATATCATTAATATTAATTCCAGAAATTATCCCAAGATTTTGTAATCTCTTTATATAAGATCTATGTATATGTCCTAGTCTAGCATGCCATAAATCAAAGGAATCAATCAAGTAAGCGTAAGAAGAAGCATTATCATTATTTCCATCAACACTCGTACAAAAAGACCCCGATTACAATAACCCTTTCCTATCGAACATTGTTCCTCGTCATAATAATCTTATCGATTCAAACGACACCTTAACCCCATATTTTCCTAATAGAGCCACAGAAATCAGATTTGCTCTAAGTTCAGGCATGTACAGAACGTCAGTCAGCGCCAATGTCTTTCCTGATGTGAGTTTCAACTCCACTTTTCCTTTTCCTTGAACTTTTACAGTTCGTGAATCAGCCAAATAAACATGGTCTTCTGCTTCTTGGAAAGTGGAAAACATCTCTTTAGTTGCACAAATGTGCTTGGTAGCTCCAGAGTCTACCACCCAATTTTTCACATCAGCGACCAGTAAGGCTTGAGAAGAGACCATTGCAATGATAACATCGTCATCACTGTTTTCATCTCTAACAACCAAATTTACATTTGGCTTTGGAGGATTTTCGCCTCTCTTACGTTTTTCAATTATGGCCTTTTTCCTACACTTAGCAGCAAAATGTCCTGGCTTGCCACAGAAAAAACAACTATCATTCTTCTTGAATTTGGGGTTAGAATCATTGGGTTTGTAATCAGATTTCTTTTTGTGTTGGTGTTTAGAATCATACCTCTTGTTGTGCGGCTTTGCTTCCACTAGATTAGCTTTTGCGTAATTTGCTTTCCTTTTCTCGCTTGTATTGCCTTTCGTTTGTATCTTCTATAATGATGTGCGTAATCGATCGACGGCGACAATTGTTTCGCTTATGCTTGAGTTGCTGCTTATAATGATTCCATATCTCTGGCAGTTTTTCAATCAGGACTCCATCCACGAATTCATCTGGCAAATTGATATTTTCAGCCCGGAGTTCCTCTAATAGTTTATGATACTCGTTGATCTGCAGTTTGATATCTTTGTCTTCAATCATTTCCCATTTGTAGAAATTCCCGACAACAAACTTTTGTTTTCCAGCGTCCTCAGCAGTGTATTTCAGAATCAGAGACTCCCAGATCTTCAATGCCTCTTTGTACACACAATACACATCGAACAGATCATTAGACAGAGTACTTATGAGGGTGTGTCTGCAAACCTTATTAGCATATGTCCATGCATCCTTCGCTGCCTGGTCAGATTCTTGTGCAGGTTGGGGTTGATGAAGAGCAGTAGCCACACCGTGCATGTCAAGGACAGAATAAACCCGTTCTTGCCATCGTTTGAAATTATTTCCATCAAAAACCTCGATCTTAGATGTATCGAGAAAAGGTTTGGGAAGCGGCATCGCAAAAGGCACTGCTGTGGAACTGGAACCGGGAACATCAGAATTCTGAGGAACGTTGTTAGGAGCGTCGTTCTCCATACTTGTATTAACTCTATAGAATGTTGATAAAAATTACGAGCAGTCTGGAACAAGAACAATACGGATGATCTAAGTCGCGCACGAACACGCTGTCCTATAGAGTTATTCCGTGACCACCGGCAAAGAGGAAACGGTACTCCCCAAGATTAAACAGGCCCTTCTTGCTATACGGCAAGGCGGCAGAACTGGCGGAAGGTAATGGTAATCGACAGCAATTAAAATAGGCAGAGGAGAGAAGATTGCATATATTTTTTATACCGAGCACTTCGTCCGAATCCCTTTTATAAACACTGTCCGCAGAGAGCCAACGGACGTGAAACCATTCAGACGACACATCCCTCATGACCCAACAGACACCGCCGGAGAAGGCGAGTCTATTCGATGACAACGATTAATTCATCCGGATAGACGCTCGTTGCGCTCGTCCGTTGGCGATTCTTGGTCACGAAGGGTTCCCAACTTTTAAACCCCAAAAATATAGCCTTTCTGGTAAGCCTCTTAAAAATAAATTATTATTATTATTGTTTTAGTAAACTAAAATAATATTTCGGGAGCAAAAATATTTTCAAAAAAGTGCCAATATCATGTATTACTCGCACGTAGGGGGGCAATCGCCGGATTTCCACTGCGTTTGCCTCTTGGTGGCCCATTGTTGTGTGCGCGAGCCCACTACTCCTCTTAGCCTCTTTACAAGCCCAATATCACATGATTCTATATATAGGCTTGTACTCTCCTTCTCCCAAGCAATGTGGGACTTGTTTCTTTGATACACCCACACATTTACTCACATGTTTACAACAATTTTATCTTCCGCCAGTTCTGCCACCTTCATTTAATCAAGAAGGATCTGTTTAATTCTGAAAAGTACCGCTTTTTCTTTACCGGTGGTTGCAGAATAACTCTATAGAACAATATTCTCAAACATGACTCAGATCATCCGCTTCTTTATTCTTCTATATTGCTCGTGATTTACAACACTTTCTACTCAAAAATCATTAGATTTGTCTTCTTATAACGGGATATGATATTACTACTATATCTTGCATGATGAATTAAGGCATAATAAAACTAATTATGAAAATAAAAAAATATCATCTCTAAAATAGTTAAAATAATTAATTTTGTAATATACTCCCTCTGGTTCTAATTATAAGATCAGGTTGATTTTTTTAAGAGATTAAATAAGCTAAATAAGTTACTTAATCATATCATATATTGCGTATCCTTAAATCATATTAGTTTATTAGTCAAACTAATTAGTTTGGAGAAAAAATACAAATACAAATACTCTTAAGTAATTTAATTAACTTCCTTAATCTCTTTAAAAAGTTAATTTGATCTTATAATTATGACCAAAGAGAGTATCAACCTTTGAAATCCAGTGTTTCTTACCTCCACCAAATATTGTTTTAAGATATCGAAGATAAGGAAGAACATTCATGAGATCATCAAATAATTTTAAGAAGAGGAACACCCAACAAGATAGTTGTTTCTTGTTTTTTGTTTTTGTTTTTTTAAGGGCACAAAAAAAATGAGGGTACCAAAATTACCAATAAACAATTAAAAAAAAAAAAGTACCAAATAACTATTTAAAAAAAAGCAACTATCACAATTCAAAATTATAAATAAATGAGTCTTCTTTTGGATAAGGCAAACATACTAACGGCGCTGCTTGTGGGATGGAGGGATGGAACCAGGGTGCAAGGCTCGTGGCTTGGCCGAAAGCTATGGACTGGATTTGGTTTCGTGCGTGATCGCCACGAAGCGCATACGGACCTTGATGAGTTCAAGAGGGTCAGTGGAACACCCAACAACCTACCGTGCCGATCCAATGGAAGATGTATACAACAAGAATGTTGGCCAATTTGCATCTTAATTGTGTGTTTTTTTTTCACTTTTTAATTTTAAAATTTAAGTTGTTTTTTGTTTTTTCGGGTAATAGTTTGACAAAATCGCACTTTTTTTTTGGAAAATGATAAATAAATAAAAAAGACCCCTTGAACTGCAAAATTATAAATCAATGATTTCTTATTAAAATTAGTTGTCAATTACCATACTCTTGTAGTCAAAACCCATATTCTTATATACAATAAGAGTAGTTTAAGATTTTAAAATTCAAGTTGTATTTTTTTTTTTTAACCTTTTCCCCCTTTTTTAACCAGTTAAAGTGATAATTTATTTAATCATTAACAAAGAAAAATACAACATACATATTCTTCCATTTCTTCTCTCAACTAGCATTTCTATTCTAATACATGTACTAACAATGTACCTAGACAATTCACAAGGCATTGCATTATCACAAAAACAAAATACAACAATATGATTCATTCTTAGAGACTATGTAACCATGAAATCTATACTAATTTTTTAAAATGATAAATAGAATGTTTATGTAATTTTAATAGAACTACTACACACAAACAGACAATTTAAAAGGGGAGAAGTGAAGAACTTTTGAGGAAGATTCAGACTTCAGACTTCAGTCAACTCATGGAATTTGTGCATATGTTCACACCTCATATTCTAAGCTGAAGTTGTTCACACCTCACTATTCTGAGTCCCACCCTACAATTTTAATTCTTTTTCCCCCTTTTGCATAGTATTATTATTATTATTATTATGCGTGTACTTCTTTTGGTAACAAAGGGAGGATGATGCTTTATATTGTTTTGATTAATTTAATTTAAATTATTTGAATTTTCATCTTATTAATTTTGAAATTTAATTATATTTTTTTTATGTTCTATTTTTAAGATTGACAATATTTTGAAATGATATAGAATGAAAATATGAATTGTTGAATTAAAGCGCAAATGGTTAAACACCATTTGACTAAAACAATACAGACAAATGGATTTGGAGTCGTCACGCGCATTGCTTTTGATATTTCCAATGTGAAGATGTGACTTCATTTTGCCTTCCCCTGTCTCTATCTATTCATATGGGAACCGGTTTCCCTACTGTTTTTCTTGATTTAGATTTGATCCGGATGGTTTAGATATAATTTTTTTAAATTGTCAATTTTTAAATAAAAATTATTTTTTAAAATTATATTAATTAAAAAATTATCTTTATTTTAAATTCTCTATCTATTAAAATAATTATTTTTAAAAAATAAAAAGTAAAAAAATTAAATCTAGATCATCCAAATGAAAAAAAGTTCCGCTAACTATAGCCAGGAAACTGATGCCTTCACATGGGAGAATAAATAGAGAAAGAGACTCGTTTTTTGAAAGAAAGAAAAATTAATAATACTTTTTGTCCTCAATATAATATCTTAATATCACGCTTATCACTGAATTTAATGTCATGCGAATTGTAAATTGATCACACAAAAATTGTTTGAACCAAATGAAGGTATGAGCTCTATAATTGAATAAAATTTTTCATATGTTGATACAATGTTTTTTAAAAATTTTGAATTGTAATTTTGTTCTAATTTTAAATTTTAGTTAACTTCGGTTTACTATCTTGGAGACATATTGATAATTAACAGAACTTAGACGCAATATTTTTAAACTTGCGAGTTTAAATAAATTTGTGAATGTAACCTAAGTTTGTATTGTGAATTTGAATCCTAAACTTGTAAGATTTTATTTTTATCATTAAATAGGTATTTATATTATCTAATTAAATAATTAATATATTAAAAATCACAGCAATTTGATTTAAATATATTTGAGATCCAAATAATTAAAATTAAATATATCAACATTTATAATTAATCGTACGTAACAAACATATATATATACATATACATATATATATATATATATATAATTTATATATAAAGTCATTAAATACGATCAAATAAAAAAAGTTAATAACAATTTAAGAGTGAGTCAAAACTTTTTTACAAGTTAGAAATATAAAAACAGTAAATTAAATATGTAAACCCGATAAATCATCGAGTTTACAACTAGCCTAAGTTTACCAAATGCCGAGATAAGGTTTTATAAAGTAAAAATGTAAAAATAATAAGCTCGTAAAATCAACTTACGAGTTTAACAATACTTAGAAGAAGACAATTTCTCTGCGTCCATAAATAATTTTTCTTCAAAGATCCAACAAAAATATAGTACTATTAATTACTGTAATATTTTTTTAATAAATAATTTTGAGGTTTTTTTCTTGGAGATGTGCGCTACTAAGATAGTGTTGTCAAAAACTAGTATAAAAATATAAAAACTTACGTTTTTATAAGGGTCATACATGCTGAAACGTAAGTAAAAACTATCATAAGCATAAATTGGTAAAAACTTCATTCAAATGCGTAAAACCGTAAAAACTTGTGTTATTTTTTGCCCGAAAAAAGGATGAAAAGTTGAAAACCCTATCTCCATCATGCATCTTAGATTCGGGATTACCGAAGAGTGAAGATCGAATAGTTATATATAGTTTTTAATGTATTTCCATAGTTATAAACGTAAGTTTTTTTAACATAATTTTTTTTTAATGTTTTATATAGTTATATGACTTATATCTTTTAAATATAAAGTTGTTCATTGAATTTTGAGTAGTGATTTATGATTTTTTTTCATGTATATATATATATATAATTTTAAACTTTGACCTTGAGTAATAGAAAGTAAAAACTTTACGTTTGGTGACGTTTCTACTGTTTATATTTCTGTCATCCCCCTTTTGTGTCGGAACTGGAAAGGATAAGCGGGAGAGCTCGTCGAACGGTCCCGATCTTATTTTTTTTACTTTCTATTTTTTTCAAAAAAAAATTATTTTAATGGGTACAGAATCTAAAATAAAGATAATCTCTCAACTAACATTTTTTCAAAAGATGATTTTTTTTATTAAAAAAGCAACAGTTTAAAAAAATAAAATCTGGACCGTCTAGATCGCATTTGGACGATCCAGATAGATCAAGCTCTTGGTGTCTATCCTGACCAAAACCGGTTCCCTTTTGTGTCTACTTAGAGCGCTAAGACTAGAAATCAATCGGGCCGGCCCCCATCGGCCGGCCGTGATGGGCTGGGCCCATCGGGCCGGCCCTCCGGGCCGGAAAGTAAGAAAAACACTGTTTTTCAAAGCCCTACTCGAGAGCACCAGACTGTGGCCGGCCGCGGGGCTCTGAAATTATTATTCCAAATTTTAATTATTTTTTCTCCGTGTTTTTCACACAAATATAATTAGTAAATTACAACAATTAAAGCTCTAAATTACAACATAAATCATCTAATTTATCAAATAAATGTTGTCAACATTTATATCCAAAAAACACAATCATCCAACAAATAAGCAATCACGAATTCATAATCAAAAACAAATTATGTTCTAAAATAACTTACATAAAATATAAAAAATACGACTAATATACATAAATTATAGTCGTGAGATGCGAGAGTCGAGAAGAGTTGCGATCGAGGAGGAGACGAGGAGTGGAAGGGACATGAACATAGTTTATAGTGTAAGGATCATAGGAGAAATCAATAACAATATTAATATATTAGTTTAAAATTTTTAAGACTCTACATTGTTATAAGACATAAACATTATATTCCAACTCGGTTCGGGATTTTGTTAGGAAAATATATCAAAGAAATTTTTTAAGACTAACATTTTTTTTTTTTTTTTTTTTTTTTTTTTTTTTTTTAAAAAGAAAAAAAATATGACGGGGTTAAACGGGCCCGCCAACCGCAGGGCCCCCAGTAAAGCCCGTCATAACCCGTGCCGGCCTGCCCGCAGGCCTCGACTTCATCTCTTTCTTCTATTTTTGAGGCCCGGCCCGTAACGGGCCAGGGCTAAACGGGCCGACCCGACGGGCCCGGCCCGTTTTGACGGCCTAAGACACACTGTCACTTGGAGCTCTCGCGGGTTAATCAGTTAAAACTTAGTCCACGCGTCATTGACTTTAAGATATCTATTTGAGTCCCGCTCTTTCCGCTCTCAGACACACGCTAGTTACGTACCTAATCGTCAAAATCATGAGACCCAACATTTTTCATTGCTTTATTTTGTTGGTTTGTTTTGTTATTCTTTTAATTATATTCACACATCCAAATTCATTCAATCTAGCTTAGCTTCCGACAGCTTTCAGCAACAGCAGTAGCAGCACCAACCACGAACGTCCTGTCGTCCCCACACATCCCAAATCATTACATGAACGCGCTTCTGCAGATTCTCCCTTGAGAACAAACCCATATATATATATATATATATATGTGAATGATGAAACCAGATTCTGGGTATTGATCATTGGAACCTGCGATTGAGAAACCAGGTTTCAAGTTTTTTGTCTTTTACACAATGTGGGTATCGCCGAGGTTGAGAATGATAATGGTGCCTTTGTGTGTTTGGTTTGGAGGAATAGCAATGGCTATGGCGGCGAGTGTTGAGGCAAGTGGGAATACAAGACAATTGGATCAGACACCAACGTGGGCTGTTGCTGTTGTCTGTACCGTCTTCATCTTAATTTCCATAGCCCTTGAGAAGAGTCTTCACAAAGTTGGAACGGTAAGTAACCTCTCTATTCAATTCAATCTGATCTGAAATCTTAGATTAGAAACCTGAAGAATAAACGAATCAGTTTTCTTAGAAATCACTTTGTTTGCTTTAAGTCATTAATCAGTGTGAACCTTAATTAATGCAAAAATCCTGGATGGACTCTGTCATTTTTTTTCAGTTCACTTTTGATGTTTATGGCGGGTGTTAGGAGATAATAAACTGCCATTTTTTCATTTTATTTTTGTTTTCTGCTTTGAGTTTTATAATAATTTTGTGAAGTTACAAGTATATCTGCATAATAAGAATCTGATAATTTCATTGAGACTTTATAGTGAACTCTGTCCCTTTCTTCCTATGGCATTTTGTTTCTTCAGTGGCTAGGAGGCAGACGTAAGAAGGCTATGATTGAAGCTCTTGAAAAAATTAAATCTGGTAAGATTTTATTCGAGGGCCTTTCTGAACAGAATGTTATGTCCAAAATGGGGTTGGTCGAGGTGGTAGGTACCTTGACCCTTTAACCAGAGGCATCGGGTACGATCTTATTTTGTTTCTTTCTGAAAAGTCATGCACTTGTGTTGTTGCAGAGCTGATGTTATTAGGGTTCATATCATTGTTGCTGACATTTGGGCAGACCTACATATTGAAAATATGCATACCTGAAAAGGTAGCAGATACAATGTTGCCATGTCCATTTGATGGAACCAATGATAATTCTTCAAGCAGTGAAGAACCTCACAGAAGGAAACTTCTGTCTTATCAACGTAGGTTTTTAGCAGATGATTCTTCCACTCCTCCTTGCAAGCAGGTAAGTACTGTTTAATTTTCCTTACTAAAAATTCATCAAACATTTATTACTTTCAATTTTTTTTTGCTGATGTTTTATTAATTTTTTTGTTTTGTTTTGTTTTGTTACAAGGGATATGAACCACTTATGACTGTAAATGGATTGCACCAATTACACATCCTCATATTCTTCTTAGCAGTCTTCCATGTCTTGTACAGTGCTGTCACTATGTTGCTTGGCAGACTAAAGGTCCTCTCTTCTTTATTCCCTAATTGTATTCTATACTTTAAATCACTTTTCATTCTCTCTGTGTGCTTATTAACCTGATAGTGAAACCTGTGTATTGCACAATGTCACATATAGGACAAGTTGAACTATTCATTATTTATGAATAGTTTGACTTCCTATAAATTTACTAGACATACATAGATTTGATTTCACAGGAAGGTGATGTTGGTTTGAATTTGTGTAGATTCGCGGTTGGAAGGTGTGGGAGGCAGAGACTTCATCTCATAACTATTTTTCAAATGGTAATACTTGTGAGTTTTACTTTTTAGGTGTCAAAATCACAAATTCTCAATCTGAATATCAACATCATTTTGCAGTGTTTAAACCTTTTGGACTTAAGAGTCATTTGTTTTTAAGTTTGTTGGGGTAAAAAATTTAGATCATTGAATCTTTACAAGTAATGCCTCAAGGGTATGATCGTTCAAGATATATACTTCAAAGTTCAATCTCATGCTTGTGTGGGGTGTGCAGATCCTTCAAGATTCAGGCTTACTCATCAAACATCATTTGTGAAAGCTCATTCCACTTTTTGGACAGAACATAAATTATTTTTCTACATTGTAAGCACCCTTTTTAATACTTACATGTAATGATGTCTATTTTATTATTATATGTACCAAACGGCTCATTAGTTATTTTTTGATTCTAGGGATGTTTCTTCAGGCAATTTTATAGGTCTGTTGGTAAGGCTGATTACTTGGCTCTGCGCAATGGATTTATCACTGTGAGTGTTTTAATTAATCCATAGAATAATTAAATTATTTCTAATAAGTTAGAGGAACGACCTACCATTTTTTGACAATGCAAATGATGTATATATTTTGTATAGGTCCACCTTGCTCCTGGAAGTCAATTCAACTTCCAGAAGTACATAAAAAGATCCTTAGAAGATGACTTCAAGTTAGTTGTGGGAGTAAGGTAATTATTTGAAGCATTTAATTAATTAATTATGTTTGGTTTTTCCAATTATATTCATTTTTTTTTTCTTTTTGAAAACCTGAATGCTTACTCTGTTTACCATATTTCTCTGTGTTGTTGTTGACAGTCCTGTCCTGTGGGCATCATTTGTAGTTTTCTTACTGCTAAATGTTGATGGTAAGCAAAACTACTCATTTAGGGGAATACATATTCTCTTGTTCAAAAAGTGTATCGTCATCAAGAAAAAGATTTGATTCATACACACACAAAAGTGAGATCGAACTCACAACCTTCTTCTTTTAGGAGTGACAATAAAGTCATTTAACTAGCGACCTAAACCAACCTCTACATATATCTTTTGACAAATCAACATCTTTAGTAATAGATGGATCAAGCTGCCAGACCAAGTTTGAGACAAACGAGGATTCAAATAGTTTTCTTAGTACATATGTTTGAAATTACAACTAATGAACTAACTAACGGATGATGGTTGGTTGAATGGAATTTGCAGGATGGCGCACAATGATTTGGGCATCCTTGCTTCCTGTGGCTGTAAGTAGTAGCAACATGTCTGCCAAAAAACTACACAGAAAATAAGATTGTCTTGATCTGTTGAATTGTGAAAAAACTAAGCAATTAATTAGTAGATGGATTAATGGCAGATAATAATGGCGGTAGGAACAAAACTTCAAGTAATACTAGCAAAGATGGCCCTAGAAATTACAGAAAGACATGCTGTTGTACAAGGTATCCCACTTGTTCAAGGCTCCGACAGATACTTTTGGTTTGGTCGCCCTCAGTTAGTTCTTCATCTTATCCATTTTGCTCTCTTCCAGGTATATATATATATATATATATGTATGTATGTATTCAATGCTCTCTCTCTTACACTAGCCTTTTGTTTTTGTTTTTCTCTGGCAACTCATAGATTTTTCTTATTTTGCAGAATGCTTTTCAAATAACGTATTTCTTGTGGATATGGGTAATGAACTATTTCTTCCTCCTCCTCCCCTTAATTTTGATTGATTGATTAATTAATTAATTAATGTATGTGTTATAATTTCCAATTACGTTAATGCCCCTGTAATCAATGATGATATACGCCCTCCATTATTTTGCAGTATTCTTTTGGGTTAAAGAATTGTTTCCATGCTGACTACAAACTTGCCATTGGGAAAGTCGTATTAGGGTAAGCATAATATCTCTCAGCAATAATAATATAGGCCCCTCTTAAAATATAGGGATTTAAATGTTCTTAATGATTAGATTGTTGACATTATTATGTTTGCGTGGAATTTAATTAATATGAAATATATCGTTGGATATTGATGATTTATTACAAGCATGGCTCCTTAAAAATCATAAACTAATAGTAATACTCATATTTCTGAATATGGATCGATTTGCAGGACTGCAGTTCTTGGGCTGTGCAGCTACATTACACTTCCATTATACGCTCTTGTAACCCAGGTACGTATATATCTAAGATTCAATAATATGTATTTTTAACTTCTTTTTTTTTTTTTTTTACATTAATTAATTATTTAATATATTGGTAAAACGGTGTGTTTTGCAGATGGGATCAACAATGAAAACGTCAATATTTGATGAGCACACATCAAAGGCGTTAAAGAATTGGCGAATGGCTGTGAAAAATAAGGCTGCAGAAAACATGTCTCCTCCTACTAGTAACAGTAACAGTCATAATAACAATACCAAACCCAATAACGATTCATCACTGTCAGTACCACCACATTCTGCGGCAAAAAGACTACGTCGTGTTAAAACAACTGGTCATTCATCAGATGTTGAAGCTGGTCATCTCTCTTCTTCACCTATGTTAAAAGCCCATTATAGTTTCAGAGTCGAACATGATCATGATGATGATGATGATGAGGACGAACAATATACATCAGAAACTACAGAATCCCAACATCGTTGATACTTAAAAACAGAGCTAGATTTATCAGTTATAGCATTCAGTGATTTAGTGAAGTTTTTGCACCTCTGTATATCTGTGGATTCTTTCTTTTTGTTTTTGTTTTTGGAATGGACACATCTCAAGAACTTAAATACTCAAAATAGTGTCAGCTTATTTCAGTTTTATAGTTGAAAAAGTTTATGTAAGGCGTTTCTTGGCAGGATTAGAAAATGCATGTCATAGCGAGATTTGAACTCACAACTTTAGTATGGGTTGTGAGTTAGCGGACGATGAAAAATATTCTCACGTTATTCTTCATATTCAATTGTAACCAGTCTTAGAGTCAGAGACCACCTGCGAAGAAGCCATTCATAAACTTCAGCTTAATGCAGATTTCTCATAGCAGTCTAACCTTTGGACAGTCTCTAAGAATCTCCTTCTTCAAACTACTTTTGGTGCAGACGAAAAAAATTAATCAGGTCAACAAACTACGAAATAGCGACAACAGGAAATTCTTACATTTTTCGTGACAAAGTTATTTTTATATTATTTTAATCAAATCTTTCTAACACAAGAATATACTCTAATTAAAATATAACAACTCATCTTATTTTAATTTTATATGGCATATGAGTCATTTAAAGAAATTCAAATTTTCTTATTTTAGGGATGAAGGGAGAGAATTGCGTTTTTTTTTTTTTTTTTTTTTTTTAAATTAAGAAGTTTATACTTTTTAAAATCATAAAATTTAAATTTCTTTATTGACTCTTCTACTATACAGGATTAAAATAAAATGAGTTGTTTCATTTTATTTAGTGAGAGCACAAATAAGATGTGGTTTATAGAATAGAGTCCCCACCAGTCACCTGGTTCGAAAATTTTGATCCACCTCAACTTCTAATTGGAAGGTAATGGAGTATTTTAAAATTGTAAATTTTCACCTTTCGTTCCTCCAAAACAATACCATTTCATCCCAGAAAAAAAAAATATAATTATATAAATAAAACTTTGCATCTTTGTAAAAACTCTCACCTATTAAAATTACAAGGAAATATTTCTTAATTATCAAATTAAAAAAATATAAGGTATTTTTTTCTTTCAAAATATAATTAATAAGGTTTTTCTAATTAAGTAAAGATAAAAAAGAATGTGTAATTTCAAAGGCTGTTAATTAATTTAAGAATGTAAATGTAAATACTAGTAGTAGTAGTAGTGAATATTGTTGTCAAACGCACGAGTTGACTATCTGATTTTACCGTTTTTACGTTTTTAATTTATAAAATGAGTCGAGTTACTCGTAAACTCGTGAATATGTAAATTCAGTTAAAATCACAAATTTATATGTTAAGTTTACCGTTTTTACATTTCTAACTCATAAAAATGTGTTAACTCGCCTTTAAACATGTATTAATTTCTTCAATTTGATCACGCTTAGCGGCTTTATATAAAATTTTTTTGTTATATATAATAAATTATAAATGTTGAGGGATTTAATTTTAATTATTTGGATTTAAAATATATTTAAATTAAATTGTTATATTTTTATATTTTAATTATTTAATTATATGTTATTAATATCGATTTAAATTCTTACTAATTTACGAGACAAAATTAACTCGTTAGTCTCACGAGAAACTGAAACTGAACAGTGAGATAAAATTATTTAAGTGGGAGAGTATTGTTATTCAAAGTTGCATTGAAACCACCCTTAGCCAGACGCTGTGTGTTTAGTGTTTAGTGGCTGTGGGGTATTTAAGTCAAGCATTTATTTTCTGAGTCTCTCAAGGCTTATCCTCTCCGTCACTATTCGTACTTCGCCTTTCCGTCACTCTCCCACTATAAATACCCACTTCTCTATGCCGTGAGGTCTTCTACTCTTCTTACACCCAACGCCCAAACCTCACTACTAATCCCACTTTACTCTCTCTCTTTCCTCCCTCCCACGCGCCTCCCAATGACTCGTCTTCTCAAATCCACGGACAACTCCTCCTCCTCCGCCGCCGCCGCCGCCACCATCACCGGTTTGGCGCCGCCTCCGGAGGCCGTCGCTTTGGAATCAGACTTCGTTGTGATCCTCGCGTCTTTGCTTTGCGCTCTCATATGCACCGTCGCCCTAATAGCCGTCTGTCGCTGCACCTGGTTCCGTCGCGGTGGATCCGGAGCTGGCGGCGGAGCTCCGCGGCAGTCTCTGGCGAATAAAGGCCTGAAGAAGAAGGTGCTTCAATCCATCCCGAAATTCCCTTACATTGAGGCAATTCCGATAATCGGTTGGCCACTTCTGAGTGCGCGATTTGCTTGGCCGATTTTGCCGAAGGCGACGAGATCCGAGTTCTCCCGCAGTGTGGCCACGGCTTCCACGCGGCCTGCATAGACACCTGGCTCGGATCCCACTCCTCGTGCCCTTCGTGTCGTCAGATTCTTGCTATGCCTCCTAGGTGCCGCCGGTGCGGCCTTTACCCGGCTATTCGCGGCGTAGAATCCACTGGAACTAGCGGGGGTGAACCGGAGCTCAAGTCCAGACACGACGATAATGCCAGTACTGCTAATAATGACCATGTCAATAGCTCTACAAGCGATCACCAACACCAACGGCCCAGGGATGATAATGGATTCCTTCCATAATTAAAGAAGCTGGTATTTTTTTCCTCAATGTAATCTTAGAAGTCAGAACTTTTCTTTCTTAGATTTGACTTAGGAGGATGCTATTTGGATTTTTTTTTTTTTATTTTCCTGCCTCAAAATTTAATCTTCTAAATCATGTTCTGTTTCATACGGTTTAAATGATTGGAGTATGGTCCATGTGAATTAAATAAGGACAAAGGAAGATTACAATTTTCAATTCATCAACGATGTATATATTTTAAGGCTAGTAGTGCAATGTAGAGTGTATAATACTCATATACTGTATTTTATTATTATTATTATTATATAAATATATAATTTAATTTAAAGAGATCGGCACATCGGCGCATTGCAATTCGCAATGCTGAGTGAACGGGTTGTCTGGTTAGTTGGTGTAAAAACAACTATATATATATATATACATATATAAAAAAAAAAAAAAGACAAGTTGACTGGTTATGAAAAGTTGAAGGTTTATCAAATCATGAAAGTTACTCCATTTGTGTTTTTTTAAATTATCATCAGTGCTTCATTGATGCTTTATAAATTCTATGTTTATTTCTAAAAATATTCTCAAAGCCGAAGCCATGACTTTAAAAGAGATGAATAAATTTCTTTCGGCTAGATGAAAGGATGGATAGCCAATTTATATCACAACACATAGGACATAGATGTTGTTTGGGATAGCGTCGGAAAAATGACTTATCGAAAAGTTAGGTTGAGTAAAAGGGTTTTTGGGGATTGGGTAAAAATCATATTATGAAATATGATTTACGTTTAGATTAGTGGTTGTATAATTAGGTTTTATTTCATAAGTCGGATTTAAATAAAAAGTTTTTTACTCCATAAGTTAGGAAAATTGGCTTTTCAAACTATTTTCAGATAAGTTTTGCTAATAAATAAGCTCTATTATCCCTCCTAAAAGCTATACCAAAAATGAACATAATCAAATTAGAATGAATACACATTCGCAATTACCATTTCTGTTGTTATTATTTCAATGAGAATAAGAAAATATAAAAATAGGTTTTACCTTTGAAATATTTCATATATCTGGTTATAATTATTTATCGTTTTCTTAAAATACCCCTATTGATGTAAGTGGGGATTATGTTAAATGAATAAGGTAGTTGAAGTACAAGAGTATTTTTTTTAAAAAAAAAAGTAAAATAAATTAATTTAACCTCTATCTTTAAGTCATCCAAAAATAGTATAATTAAAATTAGTATTATTTATTGTCTAATTGTCGTTTGTCGTTTGTCATTTATTTATACAAAGCACATGGCTGAGTGAAAAGTCGAGAAGAGAAGATGAATGAAGCGTGAGGGGTTTAATTAATTAATTAATTGGATTAGTAATTAAAATTAAAAAGAGATAAAGTAGTGACTAGGAGGTGCAGGGAGCATTAAAAGGAGACGAACAAGTGTCAGAGAGAGAGAGAGGGAGAGAAGAGGCTTGAATGGCGGCCAACCAATCCAACAACATCCATTAAAGTAAACACATAGCCGCACTCAATTTTTTGTCCCTTCCCGGATCCTTCCATGGAACTAGAGTACTCTACTCTTTAATGGATAAATAAATAATCAAATTATGTAAATAAAAAGTTAATTTAAGATAGGATTAATAAATAGAGTATCATCTTTAATCTATTATTAAGTTTACTTTCATTTTGATGTTAGTTCCTCTAATTTCAAATCATATATTTTGGTTTCTCTAAAAACAAAATGATTCAGATTTTTATTGAATTATATCGACAAATATTTTAAATAAAATGAAACTTAAAAATCTAAAACTCATAATTTAAAATTTGAGGGATTAAAACCTAAATGATGAGAGTAACCTTATGGAAAAAGAATATGTTAAATGTTATGTTATAGAACACGAGATGTCACCATGGCCAAGATATTGATCTTGGATGGATAGGCTCCCGCGAATATCTACGAGAGGAGATAACCAGAGAGCGTAGGATCACCGCACGACAAAGGGGTGGTGTGTGTGCACAAGTGAGAGGCGCATGTAAATAGTCTAGGTTAGAATGTGTGCACCTTGTTACTCCGTCCTCCGTATTTATAGAGGTGTCGGGTGCGATATCGGGGCACACCATTAATGGAGCGGATATCCAGGAATACGCCATTAATGGGACTCGGGGTATGCCATTAATGGGACGTGTCATTAATGGGGCGAGTATCTCGAGGCTAGTTACGATAAAGGTGGATCTTGCCTGGCAGAGATTTCCGGATCTCTGCTATGATTAGCGGATTATGCCTCCCGCTCCGCTTGGGCGTCTTATGAACTTGGGGCTTTTGGGCGGTCCGTAACATTAACCCTTTAAGATAATACTATACATAGGTAAGAAGATGGTATATTTTATTTTTTAAAATTTATTTACGGAAAAGGAGGGTGAGTGAAATGAGTATTAATAAGAAATGTGTCACATAATTAATGCAGTAATTTAACATAAAATTAAAAGGATAAAAAAAAAGGGTTAAAAATAAATAAGATTATGCTAAATAGAGCATGTAGTATTTTAGTTTTCGTTTTTCGTTTTTATCATTTAATTCCTCTCCTTGCTTTTATTTTTCTTCCTTTTTAGTCCAAGGGATGGCAAGTGGGGGTGTAGCTTTGCATTTCTCTTTCTTTTTTATAGCACTCATATTTTAAATATAAAACCTAGTTCAGTTTTTTTTTTTTTTTTTAGAAAATAAAGAAGTTAAAAAAATTACTCTATAATATTTATAGCTGTCATTTTTTCACCAAATTAATTACGTGACTTATAAATTGATATATAATACAATGATGCATTACATTTATCATAATTAAATAATTTATTTAACTCTCTTAATCCTTCCGAAAAAATCAATTGGGCCTTAATTTAAGACAAGAGAGAAGGGATATAAACTTTACATATGTAACTAATGTTTATATTTTTTCCCTTCTTTTGCAATATTCTTTACCATTTGAATTCATATTAAAATTATATGTTTTAAATTCTATAGTTTATTAAAATATTTAAGGATATAAATTAAATCAATAAAATTTAATCAAAACTCCAATTATATTATATATATATATATATATAGATAGCCCAAAACTTTATATATATATATAGGACGGCGCTACATATCTATCACTTGGGAGTCAAAGTTATTCTAGATTGTTCGTTTGTTTGATTGATCCAACAAGAAAACAAAAAACCAAATTCAAAAGATCATCAGAGCAAAATAGAACAAGTGAAATGCGTCGAGTTCTAATCTTTTTGTGTATAGAATTGAAAACGTGGCTTCATCATAGTCATTGGTTATGGCACGTATACATCAATCTAAAGCGTTGGCTTAAGCTGCAGGACCACCATATATCCTAATCCCATTTTAACGGCTAAATAGGTGTACCTAACCTCACTTACGAGCCCTTCACGTGTCTTCTTCTCCACTTGAAAAATCTCAGGTTTCTTTAAATTTTTCATTAAACCATATAAAAAATTGAGAAAATTATATTGTTTAAAATACTCCGAGAACTAGATCCTTGACTGAAAAAGTTCAAAGTTATCTAACAAGTGAGAACCCAAGTCTTTAACTGAATACAACTTTTTTTCAAGTCAAATACTCATTTTAGTCCTTATTATATGACCAAATAGATAGTTTTGAAAACATTTTATATATGGTACTTACTTATTTTGAAAACGTATTAATTATTTCTTCAATGTATACCCACAATTAATAAGGATGGTGAGTGAGAGTAATACTTAATATAATATTAGAGTTTAATGTAATTAGTATGGGTAATATTGGAAGTTACTCAAATTTTAGGACAACTTTATTGACTTTAACTGTTTTTATTAGTTTGTAAGAATTGTTAGTTGGTGTCTTATAATAAGAACATTGAACGAGTAATCTCTCCGGCTCCATTTATAAGTCCCTTTTAATTAAACCACACATACCAAGGAGAGATAGTTAGTTCAATGATTATGGAGTAAATTTTTAACTTTGCTCTCATTTACGAATGGGTGTCTTTCAACTCTTTCTTCTTTCTCTATTTTTATTAGTACGATTAATATGAAGCAAATTATCATAGTCTCATTTATTACACTAAAATTGGATCAATTTTTTTTAATTTAGGACTTATAAATAGGAACATTGATAAGTCTTTCAAACAAATTTAGGTATTTTTAGGTAATAAATCTTATGACAGGAGATTTTCATCAATTTTGCCAGTATTTTTTTAATAAGATTTGAGTTATATATAAATATATTTTTATGTTTAAAGCTTCACATATATATATATATAAAGCATTCGATTTGTACAATAGTAAACATTATTCATCTGCATATATAAACATAGAAAGTATGAGAAATTGAAAGATTCTATGTATTGATGCGGATTCCCTTTTAGTTTAATGATTAATTAATAAGATTCCTTCTCGGCCATATGTCCCTTAGTCCATAGTTTATGAGTCAATGGTATTGTTACGTTCCACATGTTTGCCTTTTGCTCTTTAGAACGAACCACTCTGCTACTTCTTAAGGAATATGCATGTTTTATGTGGAATGTACCATTACCATTAACTCCTTAAGTGATTAATTATGCACACACAAATATATAAATAATTTTACTAAAAAAGCAAGGTTTTTAATATTATTATTATTATTATTCAAGGCCCAACATTTATAAGTAGGACCCATCATTTCTCTTTAGGCCTCTTTTTTTAAATATAAAATTCCTTTTCAAGATTTATTTCTACTGTGTGGTGGATCCCTTTGTCATCTTCGTTAAACAACTCAAAAAGATGAAATACCCATTATAGGTTATAGCAAGGGCGAATAAAAAAAAGAGTGATCAAAATATAAATATAAAAATTCTAGCATCCCTAGTGTCAAAAGTATACATTAACGGCCATAACTCAATGCAAGATTTCATTTTTGTCCCGTAATTTTGTAAAGAAGTTAAGCACAGATTTATTCTAAAAGTTTTCGTTAAGGAATAATGATACATTAAAAGTTTTAAAACGTAGAATGATATTCTTCTATTTCTCTTAAAAAGTTAATGGTCAACGTCAATTTTCTTATTATCAATATTATTTTTTTAACGTAATATGACAACATTCTTTACGTTTTGAAATTTCGAACAATATTGAGATAATAAAAACTTCCAAGGCGATATTGCTCTTAAGCCTATACTTCCACAATAAATTTTCTACTTAACCTTTTCGTAAAGTGTCTTTTTCTTTCTTTAATTCTGATATCCTTAATAAAAAATGTTGATATTGAGATTCTAAATGTGATTTTTTTTTTTTTTTTAAAAAACTGATATCATAAGTTTAGGTTTTAAAATAACAACCATCATTTAAAAAAAAAAAAAAAAAAAATCATTATTTCATACTACCGATGTTAGAATTAGAAGACCGAAAACATGCTTTTTAAAATTAAAAGATTAAATTGAAACTTTGTATCAAGTTAAAGTATCGAAGGTGTTATCTTTCCCATATTATATTTATATATTCCCTCATCATCTAAAGTCTAAATCATGGTAGTTAAAATCTCGATTTATCACTGCGATTTTACGTTTTTACGATTCTTTTTTCCATTAAAACGATTTTACTAATTTTTCAAATGCTTTTATGTTTTTTCGATTTTTTTACGTTATAATTTTACGTTTACGATTTTTTATCTCTCTTCTCGATTTTATGTAAAATCTCGATTTTAAATACCTTAGTCTAAATACAAGAGCTAGATAACTACCGGGCCAAAAATTATCCACTTTAAGCATTTATATTGAATGCTATTTGCTTGATAAAAAAAACTCCCCTTATATATACCATCAATAAGAAAAGTTTAAGGGGAAAGAATATAAATTTGGGTATAATTAGGAAAAAAAATTATTATAAATACAATTCATTTTTCATATTTAATTTCATAGTGTAAATGTGACTCGAGCCTAGCAAATATTAAATGGAAGAAAATGATGGAAAAGGTAAAGATGCGGTTTAGGCTTTGGGGTCCTCTCAAGTCTCAAGCATCAATCCTATTCTTAATTCCACCAGCAACCAAATATCTGTAACAGGGAATGCAAGTGGGACTGGGACCAAACACTTCTGTAATTTTTTTGGGGTATGTTTATAAAAATATACAAAAGCTTAGATCAAATTTTGATAAATTGGGTTGTTTTTTTTTTTTTTTAAGAAGATACAATTTATGACTTACTTCTATAAATGATTGAGATTAAATCTAAATAATTCCCATAAGAAATATAGATCTCAACATTCTTAAACACTTGTATAAGAATTCAGTTTCTTCCACCCTATTTTTTCATTATTTTATTTTTGAATCATTTAAATTAAATTTTCATGAGTTTATCCATATTTAATTGAAATGATTCCAATTAAAAGGTAAGCAAATTAAGAAAGAAAAGGGAAGAGATAGAAGTGGAGAGCATGAACCTTTCAAAGTGATGCATGTAGAAAGCTGATAATTGAAGGCATCTGCTTTGTGCTTTTGGTGAGGATGAACTGACCAAGTGTGAGGCACGAGTCACGAGTCACGACCCATCATTGTCCTTCCTAGGTTATCCTCCCAGTCCTCTTCGTAATAATAATGGAAAGCGAAATAACAATTGTCTATTTAGGTCAGCGGTGAAAATTATTTTTTTCAACGTGATTTATGTGTACGGGGTAAGTATAAGAGATGAGTTTTGTCTCAACTTACGTAAATGTGCTTTTGAAATACCAACTCAAATAGGCCCTAAAAGATGCGGTTTAATTTAATCTTGGGTGAAATCATAATCCAATATTTTAATTTTATTTATACTGCATCCAATACCTTAAAGTAATATTCCTTATGCTTCTAGCACCCTCTAATGTTATTTTCTTGTTACAACCAACACCCTAGTCTTATTTATAATTCAAGGCGATTAACGCATTGTAAATAAGATTATGGTGCTAGAAGCACCAGAAAAATAACACACGTGTTGAATTAATGCATCATAAATAAAATTAGGGTGCTAAATGTAACTTAAAAATAACATGAGGGCACTAAAACTTTATCTTAGTTTGGTCATAAAATATCTAGATAAAAGAAATAAAAAGGTGAATTAAATGTAAGTAAAGATATTAAAACGGGAGAATAAGTTTGTTTTCTATTTGGGTGGCATAAAGTAGTTGTATTGTGAACACAAAAGTAGAAAAGTAACAGCCGATAATTAGGCAAATGAGGTGAGAACATGATGAGATGAGGAAAGGGGCATGAGTGTCAGTCAGTTCAGCAATTACATCCAATGCTAATGGTGGCTTGAGGCCACTCCTTGTTGTTTTCAACCAACTTGGCATAAATCTCCATTACATTACCATTACTTATTGCTTCCCCTTCTGCCTACTTTTGTTCCTACTTTCATCGCTTTTCCTTTTCTTTTCAATAGAAACTTCACTGTTTACTTTCACTTTTTATTATTCATAGGACACAATTATTTATATTTAAAATCTTGACATCTTAAAAATTCTAAAGTAGACATTATTTGTTAATATGGATACATTTTTATATGATTCTTTTTACCCTATCCTAGTCCTTCCCCATGAGAAGGTTGACATACACACACCCATTTAGAAGGGTGCAGGCTTCCACTTGAATCAAAGGCTATAAACTACTTCTCCGGGATTTAATATAAGACATATTTATTTAAGGAAGATGGTTAGGTTAGTTAATATGAAATGTATTTTCAAAAACAAGTTAATATGACATCTATTTTTGAAACACCCCAGTCATTTTTATTAATTCCCTCATTCCACCTCTTTCTTAATTATCGTTGAAGGAACATCAATAAAAGTAAATTAAGAAAATATTGGTAAATATGTAAATTACGTCTTATTTTTAAAACCAAAATTAACTTCCCAAATATGTCTTATATTAAGAACCAAAGGAAGTATATACTTATTTCAAATACCAAATTATTGTGATTTTTTTTTTTTTTTTTACTAGGGATGTCACTGTGCATATCTTGTGAGCATTGGGGAAGAATACTCTTAGTTCCTCCAAAGAAATCTTTCAGCTTAACTTTCCTTTTCTTAAAAAGAAAAAAATCTAGGTCCTTAAATGTAATTTCCTCCGAACCAAGTGGTACTAAATATCAGGCAAACTACCTTACCGACCATACCAGTTATTTTTTTCTCTGCAAACGCCTTATCAGGATTAAATATCTCAGTATCTCACCCACCATCCCCAGGGTTAAATATCTCAGTATCTCACCCACCATCCCCTAGACTGATAATTACAGTTATAATCTCTGACCCCACTAAACTTGAGACCTGCTCTTCAGGAAAAGTCAGCAGGTACAAAAATATGTCACTTTCCTTCATCCCTAAGTGGCGACTCGGGTTTATCTTATCTAAAAAGCGCATAACCACCAATACCAGATATTTTTATAGACCCCAAAAAATATCAAGACCAGATATTTAAAACACACTGTACAATGCTTGCACTTTGTATAATAACTTATCTCAGTATGTCACAACATTAAAACCTTGATAGGCACCATGAACATGACTGGACATAATCAATTTTTCAACAAAATGTTCTGTTAAACAAAAAACATTACCATGAGTCGCCAAGAGCACAAAGCAATAGCATGAGAGAACCTCTGATTTCTGTATAAGAGAGATAGCTCATAAGAGTCCTAACTAGGACATTCATCAGACACATCTATCTGAATCTCACACGCAAAGACATTTATATTCTCTAAAGTTCACCTTCATCATCACTACCTCCCCCAAACATGGAAGCCATTTTCAAGGCCAACTTTGCAGCCATTTCCCTTCTCTGGAAATCAGGCATCAATCTTAAGCCAGAACGCATATTGCCTATCTCAGACATTAGCTGTTCCAAATCCTCTAAGTCAAGACCTTTACCCGATACCCCATCTTCTTCAGAATCCACAACTTCCTTGTCATTCTCATCCTGCAATACAGTGCCTGACGTTGATGGTTGCAAATTTTTATCAGAATTTGTTCCATCTTTAAGTTTCGAGTCTGTTATGGGGTTGTTTTGTGAAACTGATTTTCCAGCATCTAAGGGAGCAGCAGAAACCCATCTTTGTTCTGTGTCATCCCAAGGATCAGCTGAACCATCTGATAATACTTCATACTCCAATTCATAATCAGACTCTTCTGAAGAAGACTCTGAAAGAAAAAACCATGAATAGTAAAGCACATATAATATATAGCAGGAAGTGGCAAGTAGCCTGCTCCAAGAAACAGGAAGAATTAACAGAGGAAAAACCTTTTTCAGGTAATGATGGTTCACTAATTTTATCACCAGATTTTAAGACCATCCCAGGCCACATATGAGCAGAAAGAGCACCAAATAGCCGTTCAACTCCTTGTGAATCACCATCAACAGACAAGCCTGCCAACAAGTGTTTATTTTATTTCAGTGTTGAAATTCATGTATTGATGTAGTACGATTTGGGAATAATCTTCCATTGTTCATAGTAATGTTCTAAAATGATATTATATGTCATCCTTCAATAAGTAATTGCCATATAAAACTGACCATTTTCATGCATTATGATTCTAACTAATCTATATGACTAAATGAGAAACTAAGCATATCTCAGTCAAATATAAAGGAACCCACAAGTCAAATTAAATAATGGACTCGATCGTTACAACAGAAAGGAAAACAAGTTTTACATTTGTCAAAATCAGCATTGGAAGCGCATGCCTCGATGAATTCAATGCCATGCTCAGTGAACCATTCCAAACAAGATCTTCGGGAATCCCAAGTTGGATCTGAGTCTTCATCCCCCAATAAACTAGTTCCTTCAGACTCAGATATTCCATACTCAGTGAACCCAGCACAAGGATCAACAACAGAGTTTTCCAGTTTCTGTAGCCGTCTTCTGTATTCAGCATGAATTGGATGACCTGGAACCAGGTCCACTTTGTTTCCAATACATAATACTATCTCAAAGTTTTGAATATCCGTGCGTAAAACCCAATCCTGGAGTGCAGCTAGAGAAGATAACTGCACATAGTTTAGCAAGATCAAAGATGTGTTACATCAACATTTCATTGCTAACGCACATATATGCTCAAGGAAAATAAGAATATAGTTCAAGAACAGATTGACACATGATTAAGGATTACACAACACTTTGCTTTAGAATTACAAAGTAACATTAAAAAAAAAAAAAAAAAAAAAAAAAAAAGGAGTCAAGAGAAGGATGCTAACATCATTCATGTCAAAAACCATCACCAAAGCAGTCAATTGGTGAGATATGGGCAGGTTCCGAACAGAAAAGTCATCACTAAGATGAGTCATCCATACAGAAACATCAGCAGTATAGTACTTGGTATTGATAGTCCACCTGTTAATTGCATAAAACATACCCTGAGAGAGTTCAGAAGAGATATTTTTAAGCAATGAGATAGAGAAGATTATTCACGAGCAACATACCCATGGACAGATACATCAGAGGAAGAATCGGAAGCATCTTCAAAATCAATAGATAGCAATCCTAAAGTCAACAGAGTACATCATATCAATTAGCGCCACACGAAAAATCAAATCCAGTAGTAATACAAGAATGATGGATTCAATCACATAGAATTTATTTATTTATTTATTTTTTTGATCGAAAGAATAACATAGAATTAACATAAACATCCAGAACGCAAAAAGCACACCTCTGTTACGAATCGTTCAAGTAAAAGTCATATCCAATCACCAAATATTTACAATGAGTTAATCTCATGAATTACATGACAGGCATAGTTCTAAATTCAATATTCCAAGAAGCCAACAGGGGAAATTGATGGGAACAGTAAAAATTTAATGCAAACCAAAGTGCAGCAAAACCTTTCACGTAAAATATACAAGCAACTTAGCTTAACTATTGGTTTGACATGAAAACACTAAACTTAATTATCGATATTTGACAGGGCTATTAGAATGGCAGGGCAGAATTAGGAGAGAAGAGATAAACTAACGGGATAAGAGTGTGCGTTTGCCAACATTGGAAGGTCCGATCACAAGGATCCCGGGTCGATTCTCGAGAGCATTCGGATCCTTCTGAGAATCGCTGGTATTCATTTTCACTGCCAAAACTGAATTTCACCACGTGAGAGAAACAATATTGAATCTCTGTGTCTAAAACCCTAGGGAGTGAGCTTGAGCTTGGATTGGAACTGCCTTCCCCAATTCTAGCACTGTTCCCGGCGAAATGGTTTCTCTCCTCTTCACTCAAATCTGGCCATTGACTTAATCGTGTGGCAGATGGAACGACACGTAGAAGGCTAGGCTGACGTTGAAAGTCAAATAAAAAGAAACCACTCTGAGGTTCAGCCATCTCAATCAAACAAATGCATATCGGTATTATGTTTTAGATCTTGCGCTCTCTGATCTAGCGTCCTTGCTTCTTTTGAGAGAATATTTGCATTATTTGAGATTTGATAGACGAAAATCTTCAACATGCGAAGAAGGGCAAGCTCATGCTGTGTTTTTATTCCCACATGCACAACTTTTTTTCTATTGCGTTTCGGCACTTTCACGGCAGTCCTTTATCTTATCATCATCGTTTTTTCATCATTTTTCATAATTTTTAAATTATGTCTGTCTATATAAAAAGTCATGATACTATTTTAATTTTTCTCTTATATTTTCAATCGATGGTCCATATTAGGGGTGAGCATGGTGCCCAGATGCCCTGTACGCCCGCCCAAGCCCAGTAAAAAATTGCCCTGCCTAGTCCTAAAAAGGTGGCCCGAAAAACATTTGGGCAGTTTTGGGTTGGGCCAATAAGCGACAAAGTCGGGCATAAGGCAGGGAGTCTTGCCCTGCCCATTTAGCCCCGCCCAAAAAATTAAATATATTTAAATAAATATTATTCTATATATACTATTTTATTTAAAATATATTATATTATTATGTTTAAATATATTATATTATACTTCAGGTAACTCTAAAAACTTTGAAATTGTGTAAAGTATGAACTAGAATCTTTATGGAATAGAGCAAATCGTCACTACTTGGGCGGAAACCCACCCTTGACCCATTGCCATGTTTGCCTAGCCCAAAAATTATTAGGGCTTTTATCGGGTAGGGCTAGGTATCGGGCTACAAAATGCAACTCGTTCATTCTTTGGGCTGGTCATCGGGTAGGAGTCTCGCTCTGCCCATGCTCACCCCTAGTCCATATAGACTCATGAGGGATGATGAGAAAAAAAGATAATGAAAGGATCTGCTTCCGAATCAAGACACCGTCAACCATATAAGCAAACATAGATACAAATTTGCAGATGACGTGATATATATCAATTATGTTCCTTCGGATCCTAAATATAAAACATAGTTGATTTTTTTGGGGAAAAATCAAATAAGTTATTTAATTATTTTAAAGTATTTACATTTTATTTTTTTCTTCAAATTAATTTGTTTGACTTATAAACTAATATATAATTCAATTATATACAACATAATACATATGATATGATTAAATAACTTATTTAACTTTCATAATCTCTCTAAAAACAATCAACTCTTTCTTATATTTAAGATATTTAGGACCGAGCACTCTGTTATTCTGTTATTGCTCGTTAATGAATACAATTTATTTATGAAGTCTTAAAATACACACATGTATAGACAACAAGAAGTCTAAATGGAGATTGGGAATTACGTTTTAAAGATTTCTGTAGAAAGAAACTCACTGACTCCCTCCATCCTAGAGAAACAACTCACAATCTGACATGATAGAGTCAAAACAAAGTCACACCAATTCATCAAATAATGAGTCACATTTAATTTAGATGTATTGTATCTTGAACATTTACGTCACTCTTTTCTAAATCAAACTTGACCCGATCGAATCGGACAAAAATTCAGTTTCTGTTTCCAGCAAAAGTAGAAAGATCAGAACTAGGGCTAGCACCAAGGGCGAAGAACTCAGTGATGACTTCCAAAGGCATGCCTTTAGTTTCAGGGACTTTCAAGTAAACAAAAATCCAAGACACGACGCATCCAACAACGAACAATCCAAACACACCAGAGAGACCCAGAAGTTGAAGCAAGGAAGGGAAAAGAGAAGTGAGAATCAAGGTTGCAAGCCAGAACGAAACACAACATATAGAAATGCAGATTCCTCGAACACTGGTAGGGAAGATTTCTGCACACATGATGTTGGGAATCACTCCAAATCCCATGCAGAATACGCTTTCGTACACTATTACACTCAGAGCAGTTATCGCTGCGTTCGCCATTGAACTTAAGTGCAATGAGTCACGTACTACTAGTATCGCCAAACACACGATCAGAATGGGCACAGTCTTAAGCATTATTGACCTGTAAATTACGAGTATTACACACCCAGGTGGTAGTCAATTAATGAATTAAAAAAAAATGCAACTTTTGAACTAAAATCTAATAATAAAGTTCATATAAACCCTCCCAAGGATCCGACTCTTTTACATTCATTTATTATATGCACTCAAAGAAGGATAGAGAGAGAGAGAGTTATTTCCTTAAAAATAAATAAAGAATGGTCTAATGCACAAAACTCTCACCAGATGGGGTTTGGAGAACGTTAGATAACAGTCTTTACTTCCACAAACGGAAAGGCTATTTTCGGAATTTGAACTTATAATCTCTTAGTCACATAGCAATTTGCATAAGTTGTATAAAATGAACGTTACCGAGACTAGAAATGCAATTTGCATAAGGAAAAATCAAGCATCTGGTGACAAATATTGTCTTCATCAAATGCTAATTTTAACTAAAATATGACATACTTCACCTATTTGTAATGGTTTTGTGGATGAAATGGTAGATTTAAAGCTTGAGAATATTTGTTAAAAAAACGGCTTGAGAATAAAAATAGTTATCAGGCTAGCTATAGTCATGTTTCTCCCTTTCAGTTCAGTCAGAAGTTGAAGTCTCAGAGAGTACTTTGTTCTCTCTGTTCTTACTTTATAAACAAAATATTAGTTCATGGGATAAACATTCTCAAGTAAAACAACGAATTATATATATAGAAAAGAGAAGATTTAGACATATATACCTTCTGCCAGCAACGTCCATGAGCTTCATGGAAAGAGCTATACAAGGAAGCATAAAGAAAGTGATGACGACATTAACAAGTAACGAAGCAGATGTTGCAGTAATGCCCAAATTGGCAAGAAGAGCCCCTACTCCCGCCTTTTCCAGAACTTGAGGCCCATAGTACAGAAACCCATTTATCCCAGCAGCCTGCAACACACACACTCATTTCAATTAACCTTTCAACAATTTGCCCGTAAAATTCTCATGAAGTTCGAAAAGAAACTGATAATAGAAGTTGATTTTTCTAAGTTGATTAAGAAAATTAAATAAATTATTTAAATTATTTTTTTTTATTTAATCATTATATATGTTGTACATCATTTGTATATTAGTTTATAAGTCAAACAAATTGTATATTAATTTATAAGTCAAACAAATTATTTTAACGAAGAATTCTAAATATTTTAATGTAACCCGCTTGTTTAATTTTTTAAAAAAAAAATCAATTGACTCTAATACATGAGAGGAGGTAGTATATGTATAGATAAAAAGCTATGTAACTTTGGTAAGTTTGATGTTAAGGTTTACCTGTTGAAGAACTTGAAGTCCAATTCCAACAATCAAGGCACGCCTGACGCCGGGTGTCCAAGCATTGGGTTTAACAGCATTTATGTCATTCATGGCTTTGGCTACGTCCTTGTTAGTCCCAATAGCCGACATACTCACCAGTGCCGCCGCCGGGAACGCTGCCGCTTCTCCCTCCATGGTCAAATCCAACCCCGAACCCGAAAGAAACGAAGCTCTCTGCGAATGTGAAGCCCCAACAGCCGCTCCTCCTTCTGCACGCAAATACACTCTCTGAAACTGGTGAGGACCTGCTTCTTTATACATCAATTGCCATCCTCCACCTATATCTGTATTCTTGTTTATCACTGCCTGAGACCTGTCTGTAGTACTATCTTGATGTGAGAGTAACAATGGACTATGAAGCTGAAGGTAGTCGCTGGTTCCGGTGGGCTCAGAGAAAGAGAGATTGAGGCCGCTTCCCTGCAAGGCGGCGACGGCATCGTCGCCGTGGATGCTTTCGAAGAGGTTGACGATTGGGTCCTTGAGCATACCTGCTGGGCTTTGGATGAGGCTGGCTTGGCGAGACATGGACTGTGACAGTACCATGCTGCTAATTCCCTGTACATTTATTGGTGCGGCCACCATTGATAAGGCTCCTTCGCTGGGCTCGTATAGTTTGAAACAATCTCTGGCGGCTTCCATGGCAGTCACTTCGCTGGCTGGTGCTACTATGTATTCTTCTAAGCTTGTGGCTTCACCTCCTGGGCTTAGACCCTCCACAAGCAAAGCTAGCTCCCCTGTAACATCAACCACACACACTCAATTCTTTGTTATTTGGAAATGTGTGTGTATTATTTTAAATATATACCAAATAACAGTGGAGCTATAAGGAGATGATGAAGTTTATGTATAGACTAAAGAAAACTATACTATCTTTTATACTTAGTACTACATCTTACCTTCTATCCTTGATATAAGAGTCATTTGACCTTTTTTAAGAGATTACAGAAATTAAATAAATAACATTAAGTATTTATATTTATTGTTTTTCTCCAAACTAATTTACTTATCTTATAAATTGATACCACTTTGTTTTATAAATTGATGATATGGAACAAATTTAATATTTATGAATACTTTTAAAATTTATTGTCAAATCTCTCTCATCTTTTTCTCTTTCCAATGGCTAGCCAATCTCTCTCATCATCATTACTATGGTAAAATTGTCACAATCTCATTTATTTAGTCAAAATAGATTTATTCAAATTTTTTGGTTAAATTGGACTTATAAATAGGACTAGAGTGGTATATAATTTAATGATATAAAAAAATATGCTATGATTAAATAATTTTTTTAGATTTACTAATTTTTTTTCAAAAAAAAAAAATCAACTTGACTTTGAATTAAGCACTGGAGGGAGTGTAAGATCTTGTTTATTGTATAAATTATACTCCTGACAAAATCTTGTATTAATGACGGATAGTATGTAACGGTCATAGATTTCTTAGGAGAACCTTAAAATCAAGTAGTTGGTGTTGGGGAATTTAAGGCGTTAAAAGGCTCTCATTTAAGGTAATCATTCCAATGTAAGACTCATGACAATCCTCTATGGTTGGCGACGCTCAATAAAAGTGCCACTATAATGAGTACGAGTCTCTGGGACAATCACTTTTTCAAAACCTAGGGAACCATGATGTTAAAACCCCTCATTCTTCAACAAGCATAGACTGTTGACAGATTATATAGTTATATTCGTAGCAGAATACATTTTAGAATGTAAATAAAAGAAAACACTTCTTCTCTACGGAAAGCTCATAGTCCAAGTGAAGTCCACACAATTTCCTATGTTTAAAACAATCAAGCATTAGATCAAACACTATGTATTCGCGTAAAAGAAGGAAATGGTGTATGAGTGTGCGGCTATGACCTGAAACATCGTGAGTGCCACGGATACGTTGCAAGACCGTCCTGGCATCACCAAGTCGACCTTTAGTAACAAGCCAGCGAGGAGATTCAGGAAGATAGAACACAGTAATAAGGAAATAAGCCAAAGCAGGTAGGCCAATAATCCCAAGCATGATTCTCCAACTAGGTGACTCCATTAACGACATAGAAAAAACCAAACAGTAAGCCAGAAACATTCCAGACGAACAAGAAAACTGCGTCACCGTCGTGAGTAGGCCTCTGATGTCCGGCGGTGAAATCTCCGATATGTAGAGAGGAGTAAGAGTGACGGCGAGAGCATTGGCACCACCGCTCAGTAACCTCGCCATTAGAATTATGTAAACGTTGGGAGCCCAGAGCATAACCAGAGCGCTCAAGATAAACGTAACTGATGAGATTATTAGCATCGTACGTCGTCCAAACATGTCGCTGGCCGTTCCGGCAAGTGTCGTCGTCAGTGTTCCGGCGAGGAACGTCATGGAGACAATCATTCCTTCCATTTTGGGATCGGTTTCTAAATTGAATTCCTTCTTGATGTAAGACATGCCCCCTGCAATGTCATATCCATTAATTAAGAAGCAAAAGTAATAGAGCTTTGATGTACATTTCTAAAGAAGAACAAGAAGATTATGAAAGGAGATGAGACCTGCAATGCTAGAACTATCCCACCCGATCAACATATTCCCAAGCGTAGAAGAAATTGCGACTATCACAACTTCCCTCATTCTCTTCCCTCTCTCAGAACCAGAGTATCTCAGAAAAAACCAGAATTATGATCACTGCAACTTAAAGAATATCGACGTTGAGATCTGCAATTAATGGGCAAACCCAGCGCTGCATCAAAAAGACGACGAGCAATCCACCAAATTTGAACGACACACCAATTTCCAGATTTAATTTGAAAACACACATATTACGTACTTCTCTCTGTTATCAAATTAAACCCGACCTCCCATGCGTTCTCTCACTTTTCAACAGTAACAGCTTTCTTTCTGTTCAAGATATTAAAATTAGAATTAGAAGTCAAAGAAAGAAACCAACCCATGCCAAATTTATCGCGAGCCTCGTGCTTGCTTGTGGGCGACCATATAGCTAAATCTCAGTTAAACGTTAAATTCGTTTCTCTCTTTTCCTTTCTTTTTGTTTGACCCTTTAAATTAAATATGACCATTTAAATGTTAATTTTATTGAAATTAAACATTTTAATCATATTTAAACAGACATGTAACGTGAGAAACTTAAAAGTGAAATAGAAAGTTTGAACTCTTGCAAGCTAAGAAAGAATTCCACCGTGCTCACGGGACGGCACCGAGACAACCCGGGCAACAAAAATTCAAGACGGTGAAATTCCATATCAACATGCATTACAATATAATTAATCATTCTATATCTAAATGTATCTTTACACTAGTTTCTAATCAACTGCTTGCCTTCAATTTCCAAATAACTAACAGTAAAAGCCGCCAAAATTGATCTTATGACAGAAACATGAACCATAAAATTTATTCCTCGGGATCATAAAACTGAGAGCAAACAGAGAGGAGAAGACAACACTTTTTTCTTTGGTAAGAAGAAATGTTGAACCATTTGCTCCCAGTGAGTCAGTCAACATTCAAACGTTTGGCAAAACTGAACACATGTTTGAGATATCAATCAAGAATCATCAGATGCAGCCTCTTCAGAATCATCTTCTGTTTCTGAAATGTCAGCCATCTTCTCAAGTGATTCCATATCACCAGCTTCAGAGACCGTGTGCATTCTGAGTGTGTCAGCATCTTCACTGTGAAAAAGAAGATTCTTCTTGAGTAAAGGAATGTTATTCTTGTTGTTATGCTAAATTACACGTAACACCCTTGAACTATGAGTCATGCGCAAATAATTACTTCAAACTTCAAAACTTGACAATGAATCCCCTAAACTTCTAAATTTATGCAAATAACCTCCTGCAATTCATCAGCCCATCATTTTACTAACAGAACATGACATGTTAAGAAGATACATTGCCATAATTATCACATTCTGTCTGTGAGAAGGTTATTTGCAGTCGCAGGAATTTGAAAGTTTACAAATTATCATTGTCAAGGTTTTAAAATCAAAAGAGATTTGCACACAATTCAAAATTCAAGAAAATATTGTACTAATTTAGCCATATTACTATTACAACTACTATTACTATGTTTCACTGTTGCAGCTTATGTTCCATTGGGCCCGCTTTTTATGTTGCAACTTGCTATTTCTTTTTTGTTGCTGTTTGGTTGTTTGTTTTTTCTGTTTCAAATGGGCTGCCTGGTGTAGTATCTCTTCATCAGTAATGCAGCCCATTTTATACTGTAATCGTTTTGTTATATTTAATGGAATTTGATCATTTTATTAAACAAAAAATAAAACTACTATTACTAATACTACTATGTTGTTGTTGTTAATCCATTTTGCTTCAGAATGGTTCAAGGTAATATGCTAATTACTAAACAGTCACAAGTCTGCTTGCTGTTTAATTCATTCAAACTACTTGTTAAAGAATAAAAGCAACTAAAACCAAGCATAGAGCATACTCTGTAACCCCAAAGATTTCCTTGACAATTAAGGAGCTATCTCTTGAACAAAACTCCGGCAGCTGAGACCAAAATGACAAACCAACAAGGAAGTTATTCAAATTTCAAATATTAAGCATAGAATAGGCACTATCAGTCACAGTTAAGGGATATTTTTATAGAAGTACAGAACAATAACTAGCATAATTACTAAACAATATTCTAAGGTTTTTTGAATCATATTTACTGTCCCACTACTTACCTCAGATAAATAGAAGACTTTTCCAAAAAGAGCCTGAACAGCAAGTTTTCTCTTGAAACCCCTTTCAGTATAGCCGGATGCATCCATGACAACAGGGCCTAAAAACATTGAAATGCAATGTAATATAAGTTAGAAAGATTGAAATAACAATAAGTCACAAATCCAAAATCAATAGACACCACCCCAATCAGACACGTACTTTAGCAATCAAATCAAATGTAAAAGCAAGGCAACACCAGAGTAGATTATCCTTAAGATTACTATAATGAACCACCACAGTTTTAGCACAAATTTTAGAATTCAACAAGAGGCAAATTTCCTGGATGGAAACCAACAATCATTTAGGATGACATTCTTATAAATGTGGCACTCACTGCAGACAACTCATTTGACATAATAGAATCCAAGTTAAAATTTTGTTCACTACATCATAAATTCATTATATTTATAGCAGGACCTAAGGCTAACTCACAACTACTCCAATAACCTATGCAATAAAAGAGTACTTTACCATTGTCTCGCACAATTCTTCGTGAGATTTCATTCAGAATCTCCGCAACTTGGGAGTCACTTAGCATAGAGCTCTCCTCAGGTGAATTAAATCAGCCACCGCATCAGGGTTGAATGGTTTCTCATTCAGAGCATAGCGGATATACTTGCGCAGAATTTCTTCCACATTAAAGCCTACCTGTATATTAATTTGAAATTGTCACATAAAATCAGTTCATCTCCGTGCACAAAATTCTGGGGAGCCACCAGCAAATAATCAACAGAAAATGATTTTCCACACATATAGTAAAAGATAAATCCTACAGATTGCCAGCCAAAAAAAAAAAAAAAAAAAAAAACCTAGACCTAGAGAAAGGTAAAATGGCATGCTTAAGCTGAAGAGTACTTAGAGAGAATGAATCAGAATTCTCCAACTTTATTCTAATGCATAAGAAAGCAAGTATTGTACAAAAAATGTAATTATTTTGTCATGTATGAGCAACAGTCATTTCATTAGTTCCCTATGTCCCTATTTGTAATTGTGTCTCCTAGTGTAGCCTCCCTTGTATCTATAAATACCATGTATTATGTTTCATTGCAATGTATGAGAATTTAAGACTCATGTCATGGTATCAGAGCGTCCAAGCTCCAAGATTTGTCTCAAAAATTTCTATGGCTTTCATTTTCAATTTTTTTAAATCTAGTAGCCCTCATTGCTACTATACTAGCCTTTTAATTATTCATAAGTCTTCAAAACAACTACACATAATCTTCTGCCATTGCTTTTGTCTCTTTTAAACCAAAACATAATACACCACTGCAGAGATTTCTGACCAAGCTTCCCCTGTAGATGGAACCATCTCTGCCCACTGCACAAGACCCTACAGCAATTCTTCAATGAGTCTCATACATCAGCATGTCACACCTTGTCTTCCATATGGGTCAGCCCAGAAAGCAATGCCAACAACTTATGAGGCTGGCCCAAGTGTTCTCCAACTCTGTTTAGGTTCCAATAGTGGTGTTTTTCCAATCATCGGTAATTTATTCCATTTATGTCAGTTTTGTTCAATGTACTTGCTGATTCCTTATGATTTTTCATCTTCCAGAATATGTCTGAGGTCAAAACCAACAATTCCTCTAGCTTTGGCAATCACTCTAATCCAACAAATGATTTCTCAAATATTCAGGTAGCATGCAAGTTGAATGGATGGATCCTTTTCCCCCTCAAATAGACTTAAATTGTTCACACATTCCTCAAAGGACAAGGCAAACTAAGGAACACCAAATTTGATGATTTGGATGAGGAGGATTTTCTAGTACTGTCTTACTGATGGAACTTTCTCATCTAAGCTCAGTAAACATGCATGTTTCTACAGTCGGTTAAAAAGTTTAGGATGCTGTTCCAACAAAAAATTTCAAGGTTCAAGATCCCACATTTGTGAGCTTAAGACCCAAATCTCTGAAACCAACCAAGGAAGCCACTCAGTCACTATAGCATGGGCATATCCCAGTTTGTGAGTTTCATTTGTCCGCATGTTTCTACAGTCGGTTAAAAAGTTTAGGATGCGGTTCCAACAAAAATTTCAAGGTTCAAGATCCCACATTTGTGAGCTTAAGACCCAAATCTCTGAAACCAACCAAGGCAGCCACTCAGTCACTATAGCGTGGGCATATCCCAGCTTGTGAGTTTCATTTGTCAGCTAAATCACATGCCACGAAGTGATCATGCACATCATAAGAACTACAAATTATAAGTAAGAAAAACAGGATCATAGGATTAGGAACCATAATCTCACAAGATAGCAACCAACAAAATAAAGCAACAATGAAAACCAACAAAGTTACTAAAGGCAAGTTTACACTTGATTCGTTAGTCATAGTATCACTACATTATATCATGATAAGATGCATGATAAACTTTATAAAGCATATTTTATATCACCTTACTCTCGAGTTCCTTGAGAGAAACAGGATTGACTTCATCTCTTCCCTTTTGAAATAAATCATCCAGGGACTTCAATAACGTCGCGTTTTTATTAACCTGAAATGATTTATTCAGTTAGACCAAGTTATATGCTTCTAGCCAACAGAGTAGCACTCTTATGTCAACTCAACAAGTTTTTCAATACAATTTCAAGAGTGAATTACATTAACCTCAGATGAGCAAATCAAACATATTAACATTGACCCAAATTTCAATTATTTTCCAGTCTAGCAAGCTATGGAATAGAGCATATTATAGTGAATGGCAGCAGCAGCAATGATGAGTTCACGGATTAAAATTGAGCTTATGAAGAATAAGGGACAAACCAGTCTGCGGCGTTTTGCTTTGGGAGAAGTAAATTTCCTAGCGGCCTTGACAAAAGCAATAACAAAAGTAAGGCCAGCATAAGCCAGAGGAACAGCAAGAATCCAAGGCAATGAGCTTGTACCAACTCTAGGCCCAGGAATGGCCTGAGTGACAGAGCCAGTGAACTCAACCATGTCCAAGGCCTTTTCCTGAATCCACGGCAGCTCCTCCTCCACTTCCACCTCAGTTTCCTTCGTTTCCGAAGCTACTTGGTCATTTCGGTTGTTCGATTTCTTTCCGCTCTGAACTGTGTTGTCATTGGAATTGTTCTTCGATGCCGCTGCTACACAGAGCGAAGAAAACAAGAGTTGGTGCTGTGTTGGATAATGAACACCAAGGAAGGGAAGAGCTGTGCGTTTTATGGAGTGAAAAACCGGATTCTTTGAACGAGGAAGTAACTGAGAAGTCAGAGAACAAGAAGCGGAAGCAAAAGCCATTGGAAGAGAAATGGGAAGTCTCGCTTCCCAGAGGCAAGAGCCTTTCCGCTTAGGTTTGCATCGGCTAGATTGTCCTTCGCTGAGCTTGATCTTGTCGTCGTTTCTCGTTTGTGTTTGTTAAATTTAATTTTTTTAATCTAATAGATACACACACAAAATTTTAATTATTATTCTAATGTTTTTTTTTTTTTTTAGCGTGATTCTCTCAGAATTCATGAATAGCAAGGCATTTTATAAACTTTGTATATTTTATTGATTATTATTTGAGATTGTTACATGTTTTTATTTTCATTTTTATTTCAAAATTGTTTTTTTTTTTCAAATGAAGTTTAGAGTTTTTTAGGTAAACTAACAGTAGGAAAAAAGCCAGAATAGTGGAGTGTTTGAGACTTTGAGTTGAGCTTTAAGTTTACATGTTCTTTTTTTTTTTTTTTTAGAAAAAGTTCCTAAAAATCAGTTAAGGAAAGCTTTTTCTCAAAAGCTTTTTCAGGATTTTGATATGGGTCTCACATTTTTACCACCATCAATCTAAATATAGATTATATTTATAACCTAATTTTTTTTCTACGGGTTTAAAAAAAAGTCAGATAAAAAATAAATCACCACTAACCGCCTAAAGCTTACTAAATAAGTCAAGTTTATCGAAAGGTTGAGTATCTGTTTATTAAAGACTACAAATTCCTAGAAGCTTAATTTAGACCCAAAAAATTGTTTTTATGATTAAGCCAGGTCTTACCGGAGTTAATCCGTCATTAAGTAGAAACATGAAATTAAAATGAGAACGAGAACATTTAAAAAAAAAAAAAATCAAACAGATTTTGGGCAAAGGGAAAAACGACTAAAACAATTATAAACGGGTTAAAAAAATGACCCTAAAAAAGAAATCAATGTATTTTCATATCATATGGTGTTATTTCATTGGAAATTTAATGTAGTGTATTATAGTGTTATCATGTTGATAATTAGACATAATATAAATTTTTACTTATATATAAGAGTTAAGTATCATTTTTGCCTCAGAATCAGAAGTATACGGTCGTGAGCGATTTTGTTGTCGAAAGTTTTTTTTTTAAAAGCAATGTTGCCTAATAAGTTTTTTTTTAGCAATGTTTTCTCCATTAACAACCCTAACGGTCAACTTAGGGTTATTAACGAAGGGCAAAAGTGCTCCAAAAAAACTTATGGGGCAACATTGCTAAAAAAAAAAAAAAATCTGAGGTAACGTTGCTCTAAAAAAAAAAACTTCAAGACAAAATTGCTCCTAACTATATATCTTAGAAAGCAAAAATACTACTTAACCCTTTTTTATATTTAATATTTTATTTTACAATAATGACTCGTTAATAAAAATGCAACCCTTTTTTATCGCGGCCTTCGCTGATTTATGTAATTCGGCCCGTTTAAAATAGGCCTATTTTTTGCCTATTTAAAGTAAACATATTTTTTGGTGATGAGGCACCTGTGGCCTATTAGCCTAATTATAAAATTTTTAAAAATATATGCCTCCTTAACAAGGGCATGCCGCCGACTCGGGATGAAAAAATGGCATCTAATAGGCCCATAGGTCGATTCAAGCCACTTTTTTTCGAAACGACCTATCCTATTAAGGATGAAGCCGGGCTAGCCCGACTGTTTCCACCCCTAGATATTATATAAATAAGAATTAAAAATATATGATATAAAAAAACCGTAGTTTTAACATTTTTTTTGGTTAAGTAGCAATTTTGCCTTAGAAGTTTTTTTTTTTTTGAGCAATTTTGCCCCTCCATTAACAACACTAACGATCAACTAATAACCGTTAAGATTGTTAACGGAGGAGAGCAACATTGCTCCAAAAAAAAACCTTCAGGGCAACATTGCAAAAAAAAAAAAAAAACTTCTAGGCAAAATTGCTCCTCATCATACTTCCGGAAAAAAATGCTATTTAACCCTATATATAATAATATTATATACTATAAACAAGTGAAGTGAATCTAACAGCTCATTCATACATTTAGGGATTAGGCTGCGCTTTAAAATATTGAGTTCAGAACAGGCATTGTTTTTTAATCATCAGACAACAAAAATGAACATCTGCTAGTCTTGAGTCGACTCTGTCCAATTCTGATCCAGGTCAGATGCTCAAATATCAGGTGACTTCTTTGAAGTGAAGAGCAAATAGTCCCATTCAACTTTTCTTAGGAACTGAAGCTGAACCTCCATCTTTCTTTTCTGTTGATCAAACTGAGCCACTCATAACCAAAACATATTGATCTTACAGCCCAGTTCAGATCTTGAAGTATTTGTAACCATCGTCTGGGTTCGTCATTCCCTCTTCCCAATCGCCCATGCTCCGACCGCCGAAAACTACCTGTTGGATTCCCAGATATCTGCCATAAAATGTTAAACCTCAATCATAACTTCAATTTCATATATTCTATTTCCCACTAATTTGGTCATTTCAACTTACTCTGAACTTAAGGAAGTTAGGCAATTGAGGAGTACATCAATGGCAAAATAATCGCATGTGCCTAGGTCAACCCTGTAAAGAGAAGTTCATGGTTTAATCGCGTTCTAATGATGGTAATATGGATCATTTTTACAAAAGATCAGTGTTCTGGAAGGGTATACCAAACACGTCCCCAGTTATCTTGGAATTCGATGTTGCTTATGTCATGGAAGGATGATGACATCACTTTGAAGCCCTTCTCTGCATCATAGGGAGGATCATACTCCATGGATGAATTGGCCAGCTGCCAACAATTTAATAAGATGCTTCAATTATTTGTTAAAAGATATCAAGTACAGGTAGGAATGGATAATAGAGCAAAGCTGAAGCAAGTCAACTCAAACCCATCAGCCTTCATGTTAAGCAAAGAATAAAAGAAATTTCATGCAGGAGAATGTATTATATTCAGTTCCTCCCATTGTTTTTTCCTTTTTTTTTTTTTTTTTTTTTTTTTTTCGGAAAAGCAAAATGGTTCTCTTTTCTACTAGTTTGGAAACTGAAACCCAAAAAATGAAACACGAGAGAGAAAGATAAATATTACTAACTCCAGTCTCTTAAAAACAAGAGTGATATAAGAGGTTTACTTTGATCCTAAATATAAGTCCTCAATCCATTTTGGGCTCCAAATTTATAATTCTCTCCAAAGTATTTTTATTAATTGCACATAGGAGAAGTGTGTCCATCAAGAGTAGTTACAATGTACATGATTAGAAAAGGTATTATAGACTAACCGACACATATTTGTTACAAATAACTAACATTCTTAATATCCACAAATTAGTTATTTAGCTCTTATATTAAAGACCAAAGGGAGTGCTACTAATAGAGATTTTAAAAAACTAATATATATGCTAGTTACTGTCAACATGTAAGCAAGCAGTGTCAGATACCTTGGTGAATGTCCAGCAACAATACCAATACACAATACCACAGAGGCACAGACAACAAGGTAGTCAACATTCTCACGAATGTTTTCAGAGCTCCACAGAAAGATTGCACTCAGAACAAGTTAGATATATTACATGATGTCCATTTCAGCAGTAAAAATCATCATATGACTGGGATCATATCAATCTAAAATTGTAATGAGAACATAACGGAAATATAAACATCCTCACATTTTAATCAAGTACACTTTGCAAATAATCATACGAAACTAATAACCACAACAACAAGACAATTTAAAGCACGTGAGTAAATTATAGTTGTCTCTGAAATCTACAATACATTGCAAGATCTAAAACTCAAACATGACAGGTCACAAGGTCAAAAACTTAGATTCTGCTGCAATTCACACGGTTGTATTCCCAAACATCAAAAATTTCTTGTTAATACCAAAAATCACTCAAACCAGCAGAAAGAACAATATATAGCTGAGGCACTCAGCACCACAATGAATACAACCTGTCCCATATATCAGGGCATTTGTATTAGCCTTTCAATGTGATGGAGACCGGTATGGGATACCAAGTCCCCCATTGAGTAGAATGGGATGCTCAATGGAATATTTAAGTGGGTTGGTTCTCCCACCTCAACAGTTGCATTTGAAAGAAATCAACAAACAAATACTGGTACTTCAGTAGTAAGGGAAAGAAAACATGACCTTACCTGCAAATTAGAAGAATTGAAGGCGCCAAGGCGACCCATAAGATACCAGGATTGAATAACCTGCATGTTCAAATATATCAAACCGTAACATTTTATGATTAGATGCAACCATATGGTGGCATCAACGTTGCAATGCCTATTGATATAATGCATGACACCGCTCTCTGCCAAAAATAAGAAGGGTAAACATGCTAAATTAAAAACTTACACTACCAATAAGATTGATGTCCCGATCAGATGGTGATCCAAACAATTCAAACCATATGAACGAATCAAGAGGGTTGAAGCTGCAAGAGGCAAGGCATGAGAGTGACGAAGGAATAAGAGACATAGAAGGTTCCAAAATATGCAAACAATTTTTATCACATAATACAGAGTTACAGACAGTGATGCCTAAGGAACTCAACTCGTGATATGGGTGCGACCATGCCATCTTCATTTGCTTTTATTTCTCTAGTTGGATTCCTCCTATATGTATGGTTGAAAAACCCTTAAAGAGCCATCAAATTACAAGAATTCCTTTTCAGGTACCATTTACAGCTCCCAAACAGAACATTGTTTTTTTCTGCATATCACCTTAACTAAACTCCCATAGACCTTTAACTCAGCTGTTTTCCTTTCTTCTATCAATCCTTAAAGCTGGATCATTTCACAGATTGGTTACAACATTTTTCCTATGCACTTATGTGCATGCAGATTCTTATAAGAACCACTTTCACTTGAAATAAATATTAATTACAGAAGCATGGATCTTCAATTTATCAATTCAAAGAGTCCAGTCTCATCCTTTCACTATTAGACAGTTTGAAATGACAATACATAAAAGAACACACAAATGCGGTAGGAGATATATGAGCCAGAAAGACAGGAAGTTGAAGAGGTGAAAAAAGATAAAATAAAAGGAAACAGCATATAATGTTTTTACTCTCTAAAGCTGACTTTGAAAGCAAGCACAGAGCCTGTTTTGGATTTACGAAAATCTCTACCCTTCTTTCGGACTCTATCTTCTACCTGTAACATATTCATCAGATTTATTCAGTTTCCGAATACAGTACCAATAAAACAAGGTGTCTGGCAAGCATTGAAAGAAACTTCAACTTCTCCCCGCGAATAACCCTTTTCCTCATAAAGGAAAGGGTCAACGGTGTTATCAACTTATATATAAATGCAAGAAACTTCATTTTAATGACATCAACAGAAATACAGAATTGAAAGCTTAAAAGTCGTCTGCTTATTGGATTGATACCATACAAACACAGAAAACAACAATTCAAGTACTTGCTCAATTATCCCATTAAAATAGTATTAGTACTGAGAGTCAAAAAAATCTATAACTAATGTTCGAAAAAATTTCCAATCCCCATAAGTAGAAGTTAAGCTATTACACGAACCACCATTATTTCCTCTATTTTGGGATGAAGAAGTCTAAGGCTCCTCGCCTTTTGGTCATAAAAGGTGCTGAAATACACAAAACACTGGCCAGTAGTACCCAATAATTAACATACCCGTTTCCTCATGAGTTCAGGGTTGCCAACACTGTCTCCAAGAACAGCACGGAGTTCAGTATCATCTTTACAAGCATCTTCGAGGACTCTGAAAGAAAATCAATTATTTGTTGAGGCAAGCACCAATAATTATTATGACTTTGAAAAAAACCCCAGGAAGGAAAGGAGGGAATGAGGACCTGGCCCAAGCAGGGTAATTGTGAACTCGGTCGTGTTCCCGTTGCCGCTTCTCTTCACGAATTCTAAGCAATCTGCGAGCCCTCGCACTAGTTCCTGAGCCTTTGACGCGTTGGTTACTGCCACTTGTAGAATTCTGAGGATTATCATCGGAGGAAGAAGAACCAGAAACTTGAAGTGGCCTCAAACTTCGTGGAAGAAACTTAACAGAGAAAATGGAGGAGTGAGGCGAGAAAGAGAAAGGAGAAACATAAGAGTTGGAATCAGTGTTGGGAAAGCAATGGCAGGAGCAAAAACCAGTGCTTGAGCTCATCTCTACGGATTATATGCACTCCCGGCGTAAAGCTAAGCTTGACTGCGTCTAATAAATCAACTCTGCAAAACTAAAGTATCACAACGCACTGCAAACGAGAGCATTTTTCAGCTGCTTTCCCCACGGATTATTTGGCAGCCCCGTAAAATTTAGATTTTGTAGATTTTTTTCCAGACAATTTGTAGATTAAATACGAATAATTGGGAGGAAAGTCCAGATAAAACACATGGGAGAAAATATGAGAGAATTGAACTCGTAGGAAAGAAAAGTGAGGAGGAGGAAAAAGAGGCTCACATTTTCTCTCTGAATAGGAAGACCAATTTATAAATTTTCTCTCTGAATATGAAGAAAATTTTTAGAAAGAAAATCATTCTTTCACGCTATTGTATTTGACCATGATATATGAGAATCACTATTAAATTCATACATGGTGTTTGGAACACCCTCAAAAAATTATTTTGTGTTTCACGAGCATAATTCCTACCACATGTTTCTTTCTAACAATACAAAATTACTTAAAGTTTAATCCAATGACATCTTTGATAGTCACAAACTTAAAGGGGAGCCCTTTAAAATTATAACCCTCACTCCATTTGTGAGATCGGTGGTGGTGGTGGGGGTGGTCCACACCCCAACATTTCCTCGGGAAGGAGTTTTTTTTTTTTTTTTTTTAGAAAAATAAATTCTCATTTTGTGCCTCCATGCTCTTAATAAAAAATTTGTAGCTTCTTTTTTTACCCCAAAGCACTTCCTGAACCCTCCATGAGTAGCCCTTTCCGTGAATATAAGGCTCTTAATAAAAAAGAGAGTCAATGTAATGATTACAAGCCGAATCTCAATAGACTAGCTTATTGGATGGGAGAGCTCCTTAAACTTATAAACTTCATCCCACTTGTAAGATTTTCCAATATGGGATTCATTCTCCCCCTATCACTTGTGAGATTTCCAAATGTGGAATGCATAACAACATCATATATTTAAGTATATTAATGCTTTGGCTAAATAATTAGGTTGAAATTGTCAAACAATGTGATGATTGCAAGTTCAATCCCAATAGACTAGCCTATTGGGGAGAGAGAGCTCCTTAAACTTATAAACCTTACCATACTTGTAAGATTTCTTTAAATGGGATTCATGGCCCCTCCAATCAGAACCCTTTATGGGTAGTCCTTTCCATGATCATCTTCAAAGGGAGAGCTTAATCACAAAAGACTAGCTTATTGGGAAAAAGAACATCTTGAATTTATAAACCCCGCTCCACTTGTGAGATCAAAAGTTTAGGTGAGTTAAGTCTTACAAGCTCACCAGGGCCAAAGCTCTTATAAATCACCCACCAATAAGGCCCTTACATCGACAGCGGAATTTGAACTCATGACTTTGTGAACTATGGCCAACTTTTTATCAACTAAACCAACCTTTATTGATGAAATGGTATGTAAACTAATTTGAGCTTTCTACCAATCAAGTGAGTTTGATTTCAACAAGACCTTAATCAATGTTAAAAAAAAAAAAAAAAAATCTAAAATGGGCTTTAACTATAATTAATGATTTTAAACGGTCTTCAAATGTGATTTCTCTATATGTATTTCTCCTACAGACAATTGTGCTTTAATATTGGGAGAAATCTTTGTATGAACTTGATTTGCTATGTCATTTGTGGTCTAACCATTTAAAACGTAAAAACTCATGAGCTGATTTTGCATACCTCCAAAATAATAGTTGGCATTTTAATAAAATTAAAAGATTTCACCAATTACTTTTTTATGACTTGTGAAAAATAAAAATGTGAATCGCATGAGTAGCCAACTAAAATTAATATTAATTGAGTTTTGTATTTTAATTTGTTAGACCACAAATGATATGACAGATCAAATTCGCAGAACAATTTCTCTGATATTGGTTTATATATATATAAACGACAACGACAATTATAATTATAAAGGAAATGATTGTACATCATAAGTCTACAGCCATATTGAAACATGATCGCAGAGAATGAAAAACATTTTTATCAACCTACTTGACTCCACATATCATACCAAACTCAAAAGATTCAAGAAGTTTCTCTATATCCCTATACAAAATGTTAGTTGAGTTCTGCTTAGTCCCTTGTGGTGGCAAAAAGAACTTTCTGATGCAAAATACCTGCACTCTTCTGGCAGCAGTGGGGGAGTAAACAGGATACTTTGTATTTTGTAATCTAACAAAGAGTTGCTCTGAAACAGTGAAACGAGATAAAAGGCTTTCCTGAGACTCTTCTCCAAATAGAAGATTGAATAGCTTGGCCCTGGAAGCACACCTAAGATTGGCAAATAGATCTTGTATCACACTTACGTTTTTCCATGAAAATGGACTATCCTATATCTAGGATTTGACCAACAGAATTGGATAGTAGTTGAGGCATTGAAGAAGGCATTGCCTTTGAAACTTGTGAGTTAGAGTAACCCAATAAGCATAATGAAGCAGTATAAAGAGTTCCTTTATGGCTGTTGTTGCCCTTTGATGAAGAATTTGATTTCTTTTCATCCAGATTCTGTTGAGAAGTTTGATAATCTTTGTTACCTCCATGAAGAAACCATCATTGTGTAGTTGCAAGAGAATAGTTTTTAACTACTGTTTGAATGTGTCAAAGGATTATATGATGGTAGTTTCAATGAAATTCCACTATACCAGATAACCTTAATGAATAGACAATTAAGGAAGAGATGTTCCATTGGTTCAATGTCCGAGCAGCCAAATACACATACCCATTAGCATTAAAATGATGTAAATTGAGGACATCAACTACGGGCAGAGCCTCATTAAGCAATTTCCAGACGAATAGCATGTCTTTCATTAGTAGACATAAGGACCACAGAAATTTCCAGAAGACATCTGATGATTGTGCATACGATTTGAAGATGCAAGTCTATGACTAATTCTAGTCAACTATTCACCCATAAAACTGAAGTTCAAAATAATTTTATCCTAAACATCACTAAAAGGGAGAGGAATATTGACAATAATATGAGCCACTTGTTTCTGATATAGAGATCTTACCAATAGAACATTCCATCTTACTAAATACCAACTAGATAGAAGATGCAATAATAGATGTCTAACATCATTCAAGCCTGAAGGTGTAGTTCCGGATATGTATCCACCACCACAAAAGGGTGGTTTAATGAAATAGATATTGCCAGAACCTACTCTCCATTTACGATCATCACAAATAATGGAATCACATTCTTGAATACCTTTCCATATCCAAGATGAATTATATGGTTTTTTTTTTTTATTAATGAAGAGTTGTTTATAGTTGGGTTCTTTTGTTTTTGGGTGCTTTTCTCTTAGGTGTTTTTCCCTCTAATTAGATGGATTAAGCATTTTTTTTTATTTTTTTAAACTTTTTATATATTCTATTTATTGAGATTAGATTTTTTTTTTTTTTTTTTTTTCCAACCATGTTTTATAAAACCCAAAAAAAATTGAACTTTCACAAATTAATGAATTGTTTTCCAGGGTTCCCTTTTTTTACTTTAATTAATTTTCAGAATATTGAGGTTACGGGGAAAAATATTTCTTAATGCAAGACTGAAAATTAATTAATTTGAGATATGGTATTGTGAAAGTTCAAAAAAAAAAATCAGGATCAATTTTTTTGGTTTATAAAATATGGTTGGCATATAATCTAATCTAAATAAATAGAATATATATGAAAAAAAAAAAATTAAAAAAATGTTTAATCCCTCTGATTAGAGAAAAAAGTAACTAAGAGAAAAACACCCAATATCAATATATTTGTTCTTTAAATTTATTGGTACCGGTAAAACCCGTGTGAGAAAAATGCTAAAGGTGTCATTATAATTTGTAAATGACAAATTTCAGTCTCCTCTGATTTTAAATTTGAACTCGATGAAGACCTCAAGTCGTCAAGCGGCTTCCATTCGACCACCTAAACCCTCAACTTCTACCTAACCCGCTTCCTCTTCCTCCTCCTCCGCCACTTCCGCTCTGTCTCTCTCTGCAATTTCTCGCATTACTTTGTTTTCTCCGCACGCTACTATGTCTTCAACCTTAGCCACTGCTTCTTCCTCATCCTCTTTTTTCTCTCTCAATTTCAATTCTTCAAAGCCGTCATCTCCTCAAAGTCTTCGATTCTCATCGCCAATTCTTCGAAGTTCTCCCTCCATTTCTCGAATTACTGTTCGCGCTTGTTCTCCCAATGGCCCTACTCGTGACGGTGGCAGTTGCCTCATTGCTCTTAAAAGGTTTGCCGGAGCTGCAGTTCTTTTTGCTGCTTCGGCGGCCATGATTGGGAAGTCCTTTCAGTTGCCTGCCAGGGCTGAATCTCCTGTTGCTGTTACTGAACAATCTCAGGTTCTCGAAGAAGAGAAGGAAATTAACGGAGGGAAGCAGAGCGATGAAGCCTCATCGCCTATGTCGGAGTTTCTTGAAACGAATGCCGAAGCTGTTGATGCTCTGAAATCTCTCTTGCAGCAGAAGCTGGAGAATGGTGATGACGAGGAGGCTTTGAAGATTTTGAAACGCCTGGTTTCTGCTCAACCGGAGGAAACAGAATGGAAGTTCCTAATGGCGAGACTATTGAGTGAGATGGGTGACCAAGAGAAAGCTCGTGACCTTTATGAACAAATCTTGACTGTGAATCCCTTATCTTTTGAAGCATTATTTGAAAATGCTTTGTTGATGGATCGTTGTGGGGAAGGTGAAGCAGTGATTAAGCGGTTGGAAGAAGCTTTGAGGATTGCTGAGGAGGAAAATAAGGCAAAGGAAGCTCGGGATGTCCGATTGATAATGGCACAGATACAGTTTTTGCAAAAGAATGTGGAGGAAGCTATGAACATGTATCAACAGCTAACAAAGGAGGATCCTAACGATTTTAGGCCATACTTTTGTCGGGGTATGATTTATAGTTTGCTTGATAAGAATGAGGAAGCAAGGGAACAATTTGCCAGGTATAGGGAACTATCGCCAAAGAAATTTGAGGTTGAGGGCTACTTGAGATCACCATTGTCAAGGCTCAAACTTTTTGGCACCGATGAGAACTAAATTAGAGATGGTTTGGCATTCAGGCTATAGAGGAATAATGATGAGAAGACATGTTTTGCTCCAAAGCAGTGTCTGAGTTTGAGGTGGTTCTACACCTTTGTTGTTTTCTATATTTATGTAGCACACGAAATGTTGGTTGGATTAGAGCCGACTTATGCGGTTTACTGAATCAGAAATAAGAATAATGAGATTCTATAGTTAAGATTGGGGTGAAGGAACAATACCCTTTGTTTTACCATTTTTCTACTTGCTAAGTACTTTGCAAAGATAAAGGATACTCGTTTAGATGCCGATCACTTTCTCAAGTCGTTGGCTAAATGATTGATTGAAATGGAGAAAGATTCCTGAATGACTTCAATCTCTGGCTCATTCATTCTTCAATCTCTGGCTCATTCATTTCTTTTCTTGTGGGAAAATATGCTTTAAACAAGTTGGCTTGTTTCTGTTTGAGTGTGACCTGGCTTCCTTGATATGTTTTGGCTGGTATGGTGTTTTTGGATATTTTAAAGGGGAAATTTGCATTGAGGTCTCAAGTTAGACAAAATACGACAAAAAAATGCTTGAAATCTCCAGTTTGATAAGGGGTCAGCTTTTGGTGTGTTTTACAAATGGCATTTTGATTTTTTCACATTTCGATTTTATTGAACCAATGTCTTTCAGGATTTGCTTGTAAATTGAAAATTTTAAGGGACTTTGTATCGTATTTTAGCTAGCAGTGCAAATTTCCCACTTTAGAGTGGCTGAAGTGCAAATTTCCCACTTTAGAGTGGCTGATTCTGAGGACTTGATTAGGATTTGAGAATGCTCACTGAACATGTATTGCAAAAGGTTTCAGTTTTGCTTTAATCAATGCTGCATGTCAGTATTTAGAGTCCAATTTATAGTTATGATTTTTATAATATAACCCTCCGAGATTCTTTCCATTCCATTTCTTTTATTATTATTTTTTTTTTTAATATAAAAAATTTTAGGAAAGATTCTTTCCATTCCATTTCTGTTTTTAGTTGAAGGACTTGACCAACGCAGGAAAAAGGATCATCACCCAAGGACGAGGGGTCCATTTCTTTTAGTTGAAACTTGATAAAAAAGATCATCAGACCCGGTGGCTCGCTTATTTGTGTAAGAAGTCCAATGTAAAATTTTTGTTAACAAATTTAACAGAAAATAGCAAAAATAATTTAAGCAATTACAGTTACAATAAAAGTGTTCTCTAGTTTTCAAAATGGAGGGCAGGAACAAATGACTTAATAATTCAATTTTTTTCAACCATCTCTTTAATTGTAATAATAAAATTAAGAGAGGCGCCAGTACAGCCTTAATACTTATATTTCCTTTATATTTAATGTAGCCTATAATTGCAATTCTCATCATTTGGAAAAAAGAATAGAGTAAACATTTGAATTTCATCACAAAATTAGTCAGTATATTCATTAGTTTTTATTTTAAAAACGTCTATGGAATAGTAAGCTGCTTTGATAAATAAGTTAAGTGCTTGTTTACCTTTACCTTTAAAAAAAGCACTTTTATGCCATAAAACTCTCATATATTGAAAAATTACTTAAAATAATCGCGTTTCAAAATAGATTAAAAAACAAGTACCCCATTTCGTATAAATTTCCTGCCGCTGAAAAGGGCTCCTTCCAACTTTGAGAGCAAGCCCAAAGAAAAATGAGAATAGATCCTCCCAATTTAACGTACTCTATGAACAAAAAGAAATAGAAGAAAGCAATGCATACTTTAATTGCAAGGACCATCACATATTCCATTATGCACTCTCTTTTGAATACACCAACATATGAACATATAGTACGCATTCCAAAGCGCAGGTGTAAGCATCTGCTCGTCAGTGGGCAAAGGAGAGAACTCATCTCTTGAGGAACATTAAATTGTACTTCGTGGCTTGTTCAATAAATTCACACCAAATTGTGCAACAAGCTTTAAATAAAATTATATGATTACATAGTCGTGAGGATTTGGTGCTGCATAACAGGTTAGTTGTCAGATGGTGAGATTTTCACGTCAGTCAGCACTGTGCAACCAGCAGGAATGAGGGTAATGTAACACGGCTCTTCGCCTCGTCTTCCCCAAATTAGTCGGTATCAGAATCAGTGGCTCCAGTTATCATGGAATTTGAGGAGAAGAGCACAAAATGTACACAAAGGTCAGGAGTTTCAACCTAAGCGAGATACAGCTTCAAACCATTCGGTGCCAGAAGGAGAGGCTCAAGTCTAAAAATGCACAAACCCCCACATGAAGCAACCGAAAAATCAGTGGGTATAAATAATTGAATTCACACAATAAATCACTCCGTCAGAATCATGAAACATCCTGGAAAGTCAGATTCAACTCTTGTGCAGACTTTGCAATTGAGCCTCCTCTTCTATGGTAAAAGAGACAACAAAAAAGAGGAAATTAGATCAGTCAGAGGACTGGCGGAAACGAAAAAAACAAGAATATTATACTAGTATCTTTTTTATCCTGAAATACAAGTTCATAGGGCAAAAGGACCATTAGGTTCCTACCAACCCCATTTCTCAATCTAAGAATCAATGATCTAATCATCAAGGCAATTATCTTTTATGGATCAAAAGGCACAAATTCTCCAAAACCAAGACTTTAAATAGTTACCTCATTAAAGAAGGCAAAATACGTTTTACTTTTTCAAGCTCTACGGAAGCAAAGGTTGCAACGTTCAAGCCTGAAACCATCAACAAAACAAAAGCTCCTGATTAAAATGAGACATATTTCAAGGAAAAAGTACTGGAGATAACAGAGAGTCTAAAACGTACCTATGCTCAGCCTCAATATCCACACCCACAGATGCTGTAGCCGATAGAGTTGAATAGATTACTGGACCAAATGTTCTGACCAGCTTCAACAGCATTTCCAAGGATATTCCTAAATGCCTGCATATAGTAAATAGTGAAGATACAACTAAATCTGTGAAATTATGATTTACAAATGTAAATGCAAAAAATGCAAGAGACCTCTAAAGGAGTTAAAATACAAGGTAGGGAATCAAGTTATATTGTCAAGGAGGCACTGCAGTTGCAATATCACTCTTAATTGAGAGAGAGGTCTGCCTAACTAACTTCTAGGAAGAGTTTGATCCAAGGTCTATTTCTCCGTCAAAAAAATGGTGGTTGGAAAGACCTTTGGGGGAAAAAGCAAGTCTAAATTTTTTTGCCACTTGGATAAGGAAAAAGACTCGGAGGCTAAATGTTTAATTCCTTCCTATTATTCCTTCATTCAAAGTTGTTTCAATTATTAATCATCTCATCATGGTGTTTGTTCCATTACAATGTCGAGAACAGTATTATTATCATGTCTCTTAGGCCAAAGAAGGATAGGCCAATCACGAAGAAAGGATTCAGACATTAGTTGAACTACTAGTGTGTAGAAGCTCATTGCAACCTGTGCAACTCAAAGAACATCTTGAAATGTCAAACTTCAGAAATATATATATATATATATAGAGAGAGAGAGAGAGAGAGATGCAACACAGCTTTGGGAATTTCCATTTCAAGTAGGCAGAGATTGGACAGCTTAGTTTCACTGTTAATTTCTTTGATGGAAAAAGAAAGATATTACATGTTGTTCTACAAGTGGAGATGGCATTAATGTATTAAAAATAAAATAATGATCCACGCAATAAAAGTTATAGCTTTAATTTGGCTTTCTTTAAAGTACAAAATGATAAGTTATAATATATGTCAGGCATATCTTGTCGAACATGTTTTCAATGTCATTGCACTAACAATATGTATCAAGAGTGCTTGTCTTCATATCAAACAGAAGAGACCATGCTTACCTATCCAATTCACTTTGAAGAAGGCCAGTTAGAAGTGGCAGGAGGCTAGTGCATATATCAAGAGTAACAATATCCATTTTCTCCATTATAATGCTTACAACATCAGCAATGACCTGGAATTAACAGGAAGACAATGCCACAATCAATTCAATTTGTCGTCAACAATAACATTAGAATCAAAGATATTAATTAATAAGGCAATATAAATTGAGAGCACAAGTGACTAAATTCTCACAGCATGATCATCCATTTTCTCCATTGCACCAATGACACCCTTAACATCATTCCTTTCCCAATATCTGAAGACCACCTGCAACAAAATTACTTGCAAGGTTCAACGCAGTTTTAGCTAGTACTAGGCATGATATTTATTCAGTTTTTTTAAAAATAAAATAATATTTGCACAGCTTTTTATAGAAGAACTTGAAAATCTTAATAATGGGTGTAGTTTGAGCAGAAAACCAAGTCCCAGGGATGTTTTCCAAGGAAAACCTCTTCTGCATTAGGCTGTGGTTCCTTCAAATTGGCTTTAGGGAAAACTAGAAATAGGCCCCATACTTTGCTGGAAGTAAAATTGATCGCGCCTTAGGCAACTTCATATGCATTTTTATTTTATATTGACATATAGATGTTGATTAATACGACTCATCACAATAGACTTAGATCAAATTTAAGAACCTGAAAGAATTCAGGTTATAGGCCAGAAGCCAATACACCAGGTTTAGAAGCACTTCATGATTCATTCAAATATCCAGAAAATCTCATGGACCATTCAGATTACTTTCCTAAACCCATGAGCCTTTGACGGAATAAAACATCAAAAAGTCTTCTTGCTGAAACAAAATTACATGTACAAAAGTAGGTATTGACTAAAATGAAATTATTCATCAGAACTTCAAATGCATTTGTCAAAACCTGTAACTTGGTTGATCGAGCCTGCATCGAACTAAGAAATTGGTCATGCTGCTCCATCAGATCAGCAAGAGCATCTTCATCACTAGCAGGGACTGTAGCCTTCTCAGTCAATGTTGAATGTCCCCTCTGTTAAATTTGAGGGATAAGTAGCAAATTAAATATTAAATAATTTGATTAAACCAGTAACGTTTATTTTCCTTTTTGTTCTATTATTAAGGTATAAACCCATATGTAAAGCCAAAGTAAACGTGAGAACTATGAACCTTGAAAACTACTGCTGAACAATTTCCAAATTTGATCAACATACATATCAAAGTGTGATCAAACAAAGATAAGAAAAAGAATCATACTCCATTGAAAGTCGGCAGGTGAACTGATGATGTCCTTCCATGAGAAATTCCAGAGGCCGGTGCCTCATAATTAAGAGACCTTTCTCTCATAAATGAACGTATTCTTCCTACAAGTTAGAGTTTAAAGTTAAGAACACATTCTTAGAGAAGACATAGTAGCCATCACCAATATATTAGAACACAGGTACCTCCTTTCTGTCCATCAACAGAAACAAAATCTCTGTTCACTCTCTGACCTCGGTTTTCATCTGGAAAGAGACAGCTTAATTATTAGGGGTGAAAAATCCAGATTTGCAATAAAAAATGCATGCCAAACATTATAATACTGACAAGATGGTGCTGCATACAGAAGTCCTTTACATCTTGTTCAACTTGGGATTTGAGTTACACAGGAAGATTTAAGAATGCGTTTTGTTTAGTCTCATTGTATCTTTATATGCAATGTCCATACAAGTTACCACTCAACACACAAACAGTTGATTTTTTTTTTTTAATTGGATGAACAGTTAATAAATTTTTTACCACAATACAATGCATCCCTCATCACATGAAGGGAAACTTCAGAAAGAATGTTTCCCAGTACCAATATAGGCATATTTAAGGCTTTCTAAGAATTAGAGATACCTTGAGTTAAGCTTACAGCAGGATGAAAGAATTTTTTATCCGCCATAGTACTCAACTGACCACCCATAGAAGCGGCAGATTCAGATACAGGGGCAATATGGGGCTTATCCACTTCATCTCTGTTCGATAAGTTATGTAGATCTGCTGCCTTTGACTGCAACGAGAATTGCATCATTCTTCCAGAAATACCAACTTCTTTTCTAGGCTCAGCCACTGGCTCTGACCTTCCACTAGATCTGGGAACAATTACAGGCATAATATCTGATTTATTGATATTTGAAACATTGGACGTTGAATGAGATTTTAACGAACTCCTTTTCTGAGCTATTGTATTAGACACATTTGCCAGACTACCAGATACAGTTTTGGAGCCAGAGTTCAAACTGATCCTCTGAGGGGTACTAGGTGCACTTCCGATGGCTTCAAGCAGATCATAAAACAAGAGATGAGTAAGCATAGTCATCAATCCACAATCTGATCCAGGTAGTCCAGAACCAGAGAGGATCAAGCAAGACAAATATTAAGTGTTTTGAGAAGGGAAAGGATACATACATGCAATATGTTTCACCTCCCTCACAGGATCTGACTCTTGAGAAACTGACAGCCTTCCAAGAGATTTTGTTTCCTTCTGTAATGGGTCTGTATTTTGTGAAACAGATAGCCTGGCCTTAGCTGTATTCTCACTCAGCACAGATATATTCCCACTTGAAGATTTAGTTTCTGAATGACCATTTAGTCTGTTTTTGTCACTAGGGGCATATGGTTCTATACGCTGCATGGAAGATCAGAAAGGTTAACATACGCAATGCATCATATAGTACCATATATGGCCTTCTCTGAAAAACAAGTTTAATACCGAGATGTCTACAACCCAGACTCCAACACAACTCTGGTTGTATGAGCAGCCAAGAAGCTTTCCCTCGTGAACATTAAGATCAGACAACTTAGACCAACCTATATCCACCATATCGTGGCACCTTATGGGTTCCCAAGAGAAAACCTACAAAAAAAAATCAAATAGGACATGACATTATTACCACAATAAATACTACCCTCTAACAGAACAACTAGAACAGAAAAGGAGCCTACCTTCAAACTCTCATGTAAACCACAAAGTAGGGTCCTCCCATCCGGACTAAAGGTGATTGACCGCACTCCACTTGTCTACAATTCAATGGAAGCAGATATTACAAAATCCTTCTAAAAGTACAAATTAAATTTAAGCATCGATGATCCTGAACAGGAAGTAGAAATTCAAGGATTAATATTCCTTTAGGCTTATTTGTATTAAATAGCCGCCATGCACATATATAGAAGACAAAAGGAGAGTAGACTCCTAGTCTAACAAATGTAATTCTCAATATCAAATTGTCAAAAACGGTTAAAACTATCCAAACCAAATTTAAATAGATGCATAATGACATGCAATCTCCAACACTTGATCGACGAAGGAAGAATAGCAAGATTGACATAACAGAAAGTACCTCAGGACCAGCGGAACCAATAAGCTCAAAGGTTTCAAGGTCCCAAAATTTTACTGTCCTATCAGCAGAACCTAGGCATGGGAAAGAAATAATTTATTAAATTAAATGTACACTCACTCAAAAAAAAGGAAAGAAGCAACAAAACAGAAGCTTTCAAACAGGAATAATAACAATAATAATAATAATCAGAAGCTTATAAAACTATACAGATGCAAACAGAATACACAGCACTGCATGTGATGTGAGCACAAGGACATCTTATCCTTTCCCCTTGTTGCATCAAAACTATTTTCTCCCTAACATTCTTCTTGCATCAAATGTATAAAGAATAATACCTTTCAACATTAAATAAATCCTTGGCTACAGATTTTGCTCACAGAAGAAATAATATCGACAACAACCGATGTTAAGAAAAATGTCATCAATAAATTGTAACATGAAGAAAGAGGGTGTGCTCTTCTAGGTATAGTTTCACTTTAAATGGTTTCATATTGGTAGCCCTTTAATAATGTAGCATCCTTCTCTTAATTATGTAGTATAAGAATAGAAGCACACATGTTACTGATTAATGTACGGAGAAGCATAAAATAAATTTGTTAAGAGTACTTCATAGGAGCAGAAGATATGAAAGAGTTACTATTAAGGTACTCCCTTTACTAGAGAAGCAAGACTAACCTGTTGCAAGCAGAAACTCATGGGGATGAAAATCTATACACTGAACTTGGCCTTCGTGATACTTAAAATCATGTAAGAGTTTCCCCGCAGTCAAATCCCACAACTGCAAAAACATATATTATTGTTTTCATCAAGCGAATCATTAGATTTATGTTCACTAAAATATGGTACATAGTTATAGCCAAATGCATTAACCATAGTATATAAGTGCTATCAAAATTCATGCATTCCAAATCTCCAGTTTACAAGATATACACAAAGGAAATGACATATGACTCAAGACAAGAATTTTACAAGCATTTTTCCAGAACAGACATAAGTCAGGGAAGATAAAGAAATGCCAGCAGGGGATCATTACCCAGCATTGAGCACACTTTTCTAACCCTGAACTCCTATCCAATATGCATTGATTCATTAGTTATAAGTAAGGTCACATAACTTACCAAATTGCAAAATACGGGAGAATATATGGAATCTGTAAGATTTATTAGCAAAACAAATCATGGGTCTTCACTTAACCTTGAGTGTTCACAAGGCATCAAAGTATTTTTATCACCAAGTGGTCAAAGATTAATCCCTGTTGCCTCCATTTCCTCAATTAAAATTAACTTGCAGCACAATGAATGATGGGCATGTGTTTTGTTCAGTTTTCAAGAGTATGAGAGTGTGTTTGATATGTTAGGGAAACCAATAGAAGGTGTTCACTCAACAGATTAGGCTTTAAATAGTCCTTGACAACATCAAAGAAAATAATTAAGACGCATCATACAGAACTGTAAGAAAATCAAAAGGAGTAAATCACAATCACACGAGTTCCTCCGCCCACTGGTCCTCCAAAACCAAGAAGAGCGTCAATAGACTCAATACCATCTTGGAGGATTAAGTAGCATAGAAACAAATATCCAAAGATTAAAGAGTGTTGCTGTCATTGATCACAAGTTCATGTTTCTACAAATTCTAATGCAAGTTGTACATGGAACAAATCACCCAATGCCAAAAAAATATTGATTATGAGAGAAGCCATAGCCATTCACATAAAAATCCCATATGACTAGATGATCTCTCTTGCTGAACTGCTCAATGACCCCGTAATCCTCATTCCCTATGATCACTGTTTTTATTTGTTCCCTCTTTATTATTTCGTATAAAAAGCACATTGGTCTTACATAATAGAAATTTAAACATTACTTTTATTTTTGATCAGTTGTCCACACAAATTACACTGCACTTTTCTCAGTTTACCCATCAGCCTTCATTCTGTGATCTACATACTAAGCAGTGTAGTCTGTTCACCATCACCACCATCTGGTCTATGGTTCTCCGTTATCAGTATACAGCAGGAAAGATAGCATGTAACTGTTGCCACTTCCTAGTAAAACTGTTTACTTTTGTGTCACAATTTTTTTTGGCCAATCATCTGAAATTAGTTCATATACAATAATATTTTGATATATTTTTTAATAACAGCATTCATTTTTTTATATAAGCAAGTTGAGCTAAAAACGATGCAGATCATTGAGAGAAATTCAGTTACTAAATAAGTAACATGAATTAAGAAAATGAATAATCCGTACCTTCACAGAATTGTCCTCTCCACCTGACACCACCCAACGTCCATCTGGGGTAAACCTAATTGCATTAACTCCTCGAGTGTGGCCCTTGTATGTATGAATACAACCCTTCTTTCTAATGTCCCATATTTTAAGATTAGTGTCCAGAGAGCCAGATGCAAAGAACTCTCCAAAAGGATGGAAATCCACTGATGTACAGTTGGACCTATGACCTGTAAGAGTACGAACAACTACCCCAAAAAAAAAAAGGGTTGTGAGCCACAGATTCAAATTATCAAATGGATCAAAGATACCGAGTTATAAGATCATAAAAGAAAATAGCAATCAGCAGCATACTCTTTGCCTCCTCTAAGTCCCAGAGTTTGATAGTACCACTTGCAGATCCTGCAGCTACCAAAACTTCAGAGGAATCAAAACCTACGGAATCTATTCCACTTGAATGTCCTGATAGACTCTGTAGAAGGAGACACAACACTTAAACTAAATGTGATACATATTGGTCATTCTTTTCTCTGTTAAACAATAAGTTGCTGTAATTAACAAGCAGGTGAAGAAACCAAAAATGCAAATAATAAGATATTTGTCCTTTAATGTAACAATATAAAAACAAGGATAAAATTCCATTAGCCAAACAAAATAAAGATCCCCGAGGGACAGTACAGTCCTGTGATAGCTTCAAGACATAAAAATTTCTTTATAGTTTTTGGCATTCATGCATTTCTGTCCAACCAAACACGCTGAAACCTGGCACACAAGGAGCACAATTGAGAAATTGCCTTGCAATTTCTTCACTAAATCGAGAAACGCTTCAGGTTCTGAGGACAAACCCACATCTTTGCACAAAAACATTAGTTTCAAACTTCCAATAAATATGGTCCACCTCAGTTGCATATGTCAGATGGCACAAAAGTATTGTTCTTAAGCATTCAAGAACAGAAGTTAAAACATATGACTGACACTGTGTATGAATTGACCTTAGCAACTGTAAAACAGTGATGACAAAGAAATGAAGATGACGACAATGTTACCCTTTAAGATCCAAATGAATACATACTACCTAAACAACCGTCTTAGTCTCATACAAAACCATCCAAGCACCATTCATACCAAGTTCATAAGTTACCATGAGCATCCAACAACTCTGAAGAAGTGAAGTCAAATTTCAATTATGAATTGATAGGCCAAAAACAAAATGTGGATGCCCCACATCAGCAGTTTAGCACGTCATCAAGAAAGGAAGGACATAAAAATCCGCAGAGCATGTGAGAAAGAAAATCTTCATATTTTATATCTAATAATAAAAAGGTTATACTAATAATACAAATGCGGGAAGAAAAGTATCAGGAGTACGAACCAGTATCGCATTAGGTTTACCGATAGCCCAAAGATTGACCTTGTGATCTTCTCCTCCGGTTACAAGAACCCTGGATGATTTCCTTCCAATTTTGAGACAATTAACAGTGGAAGCATGTGCCACAAATTCCTCTGCACAATACTCGTCAAGGACAACTACTTAATCACTTGATGCCAGCAAGTTTAGCACATGAAAAAGTGTAACACAAGGACTTGCAAAGAGATCTATAGCAAGAAGCAAGGTAAATAACCCCAGAACTGAAGGACGAGTGTCTAGATCAAAACGCAAGAGCATTACTACAAAACAAACTAGGTGAATTCAAAACGCAAAGGATACGTAGCTTGTAAGCGCGTTTGGTACTCATCGGCTAACAAATAATATTGCAATATACAGGAATGAAAGCCCTAGCAGTTGCAGCTGGGACAGGAACCACGGCCCGGAACTTCAACCATTCAAACGATCTAATTGGGTCCACTAAGATCCCCAGATCTTTGTCACCCACTACACTATCGGCAACCCTTCAACGAACCGATTTTTTTTATTACCTGGTGTTAGAATTTCAGCTGTTTAGGTGTACCAACAGATCAAAATGAAGCAAGAACAGAAAGAGTGGAAAACTACAAAGACAAACCTAACCTTAATTTCAAAGGAATATTTTATTTTCTTTCGCAGAAAGAGAAGAGTTTGCTTCAGACAACACAAGCAAGTAACCCAAAACCATTCATTCACTTCTGCTCGCTCTTCTTTCACTTGTTCTGGCTGTTACTTCACAGTTAAACTACACAAATTCACCACACACATCTCCAGAGTGAGGCATAAGCATAAAGTTATCGTGGTACCAGGCGTAATGCCAATAACCTAAGCTAAAAGTCCAGAGCTTCGCTTCCTTCTCAGCTTCCAACAGCACCAATGCATTTGCCTGAAGAGTGAAGATCTGTGAGATTGCCAGAATCCAAAGACAAAGTGGGGACACAGCAACTTCGAAAGACTTCAGGGAGAGAGAAAGAGGCGCTTTCACGATCTGTGCTGTGTCATGATAATGCTTATGTTCAAATTAATCTGGGAGGGGAAGAATGAAAAAGTAAAATAGGAAGACATGAGAGGCAAATCTGTAAATTCCTGAAAGCTTCGTGCCACATTTTACCTTTCCCTCCCTAACTTGAAATATTATTTTAAATTTTTAAAAATTTTAAAAATCAGCTGGCATTTCACATAAGATGGTGACACCAATATTATATTAGCAATGATCCATGATTAATGATTGATAATTTAAATTGATTATATTTTATTTTCTTTAATAAAATATAAAAGATATCAAAATTTATATACTTATTCATGTGGTGGTTAGTTACTTAGGTCTAGCAACAAGTATATAGACACTTAATTTTTCTTAAACAAGAGGCTTAATTTTAAAAATAGAATATTTATGTCAAAAAACAAAATATTCTCAATGGAACATACTCCACTAAAATTCAGTAGTTTCATATAAAAAATAAATAATAAAAATCCAACAATATGTATATGTATGTATATGATTTTAAAACCAATAATGATTCTATAGTAATTATGCAATATGTGTCTATATCCCTCATAAATCATAATGTTGATAAGGAACCTGTTTTTAAATATTGAAAAGTGTCAACAAGATGAATTTATTAAGAATGGTCTATCTTATGTCTAAGAAATTGTTCATTATAAATATAAGAAAAATCAATATTAATAGTATGAAACACATGACAATCTACCCTTTACACACAAAGAGTGTTGAACCTTTTTTATGCGTAAAGGCATCCTAAACCATTAGTTTTTATCTGCACCCTACTTCATTTTTACTTTGTTTTTGGTCATTCACGAGTAATTAGCTTTTGTGATTTATTTCTCAAATCTCTCCCACCTTATTGGCAACACAACATCTTAACTTTAAGTGTAAATTTACTTCAAAAGTTTTAAGTGAAAAACAATATCACTCTAAAAGTTTTTTTTTTTTTAAAAGTTTAATGTTATCCGTTATCATTAAAAAGTTAAGGGTGAATATTTATTTTTTTAACAATATAGGGAAATATTATTACTACATTTTGAAATTTCATAGACATTAAACCTGAAAAAATTTCAAGGGCAAAGCATTGCTTATTAGGGAAAATTTGCATATCAACCCTACCTTTGAATACTGAATTTTTTTTTTTCTTTGGACTTCCAAAATCTTCAATTATTTTATGTTAGGGAATAGAGATCTACAAAGTTGATATTGTTAAATTTTTGCGTAGAACTAAATTGTTGCGGTGAATTCTTCAACGCAGAAGCTCGTCCTTCGCCATGTGATTCCAAATGCAGAGGATATACGCATGTGTTGAAGGAGACAGCTCTCCAATATCAAATATCGACGTAGTATTCTTATCCTCATATAAATATATGAATGTCGCGCCAATTTTTTTTTTCCCGGTACTCCTATAGTCCTAATTATAAAATAACATTTAAAAGTAAGTTTTGGTCTTGGGATAATATTCAAATTTTTGTCAATTTATTCCTAAAACACCCTTATTTTATTCTCTCGAGTGTGTTTAGTTTTTGGTAATTATATGTATGTGGATATGTAAACTCTTCCAGTCACTAAAACTTTTTTCGATCAACCATCATTAATTTGCAACTATATATATGTAGACACACACACACACAAATATATATATGTGTGTGTCTACACACAAATATACATACATGTATACACAAACACATATATATAAACATACACACAAGTATACATACATGTATGCACATACACGTATATATAGACACACACACACACATATATATATCTGTGTGTGTGTAGATATATGTATGTATGTATGTATGCATGCATGCATGCATGTGCGTGTATATATATAATGTATATATAGCAAGACCATTATTTTGATAAAAAAAGTGTGTGGAAAGGAAAATTTTAAGTCGGAGAGTGTATATGGCAAGAATTGTTGATTCACTTTTACTTATGTCTTTTTAAATTTATATAAGGGCATTTTAGGAAAATAAGTAAAATTAACTAATTTAACTCATTTCTTTAATCTCCCCAAAATCGGTTAAATATGTCTTATAATTAAGACCAAAGGGAGTATTATTTTATTTGAGGCAATCATATTTGAGAAGATGTTGGACACTAAATATGAACACTTCTTATAGTAAGGATTCGAACCTTAGTTCGTCGGGTTGTGAGAGACTAGCACCTTTCTCTAAACTCAACCCCGTTAATATCATGCTAATTTATATTGCTTTCGTGTTAATTTTTTTTTTAAGGGTATATTCGCATTGAAAAAATGTTGGGCTGAATGGCAAATTTGTGGCATCCTTGACGTTGGATTATTTTGATTTTTTTTTTTTTTTTTTTTGAAAGTTTCAAAAGTGGTTCAATACTGTCTCTTATACAAATGTTTGATTAGCGTGAGTATGGTTGGGATCATTTTTAGGGCTCTCAAAAATACTTATTTATATAATTTGAGATAAAACTTGTTTTATATATTTACTAAAAGTTAACTTTAAAAGTTCACATCGTGATTCCAAAGGAGCAAATAAAGATGGATATTATGCACACGCATACCTCATGATTGAGAACTTGTACTATAATAGTGGCTTCAGCCCCCAAGTCATGTATCTTTGCGAAAACTAAAAACATTATGCTGATTGTAAGTTTAAAATACTACTATCAATGTTTATTATTAAAAAAATTGAGAAAACATCGACTTTTAATCCTAATCACAACTGTTCAACTAACAGTGATTGTTAATCTAATAATTGCACTATTTTTTAAAATATGTAGAAAATATTTCATGAATTAATAGTTAAAATATGTTAACTACGCCTAGAAAAAAAAAAGAACAAAATTATCCTTTAATCCAAAAAAATTTAGTGATATTCTATATATATGGACTAGTCTATAATTAAGTCCTTAATCTAGTCGGTGGCTGTACCAGGGAGATGGCATGCTTTGACCTACAAATTAGCAGGAGGATGGTGAGATACTTTGACACCAATGAGGTGGCCTTTCAAATTAAGAGGGCCCACCTCCATGATAAGCCCCTCTCTCTCTCTCCATCCACGGCTCCATGCACACACACTTCTGAAATCCGGACCGATCACTGAACCAGTCGGGGTACTGAGTTAAAGGTTAGTGGGTCAGATCGGAGTCAACCCGGGCCTAGACCGGTGATGTATTAAAAATTGGAAAATAATTAATTTCTCATCACACTAACCTAAATTTGACATACTATATATCATTTCAATACTTTGGATCAGTGACAAAATAATCATATACTTCAATACTTGTGACATATTCAGCTATTCTTAGCAATTTTCTTTACAGCCTACATTTGACATCCACTAAGCAAAGCCAACCGAAAACAGAGAAACCACAAAATGGCGGTCGGGGAGCAGAGAGCACCGAGAAGTTTGAGGAAGTTGAGTTTGACAGTGGGAAGAATCGGAAATCACGCGGTCGAGGAGCAGAGAGCACCGAGAAGTTTGAGGAAGTTGAGTTTGACAGTGGGAAGAGTCGGAAATCACACATACGTTATTTCAAATCTGATATGAATCAGATTGCATTCTTAAAAAAAAAAAAAAAAACTGAGGGACAAATAATTATTTTTTATTTAAAAAAAGGTCTGACCCAATGACCCGTCGGGTTACCTCGGCCGATCGGTTTACAGCTAAACCGGTTTCACGGCCGTTGGCGGTTCCGGTCTGAACCCGATCGGTCCGGTTTCACAAACCATGCTTATAAGTCCCTTTTAACAAAAAGATGTAATCATATTTATAAGCCCTCTTCGAGATAATAAATTAAATTGTAATAATTTTACCCATATTAATTGTACCAATTAAAATAGAGAGAGGAGAAAGAGTTGAAACATATTCATTTATCATAAATGAGGGTAAAGTTGAAAATTTACCCCACAATCATTAAGCTAACTGCTTCTCTTTAATATGTGTGATTTAGTTAAAAATAACGGTATGTGTGTGTTAGAGCTGGGAATCAGGGCCGGCCCTCCAGGGCCTGGAAGAACGAAAATGTCTGTTTTTCAAAGCCCGGCCCGATAGTACCAGGGCCAGGGCCTGAAAATTACTATTCCAAATTTTAATTATTTTTCTTCCGGTTTTTTCCAGAGAAATATAATTAGTAAATTGCCACCATTAAAATTCTAATCTATCAAATAAATATTATCAACATTAATATCTAAACAATACAAATCATCCAACAAATAAACACATTCATTAATTAATAATAAAAAACAAACCATTGTCTACAATTGACTCACATAAAACATAAGAAGCATTAAATTAAACAAGATTAGATGACTCACATAAAATATAAGAAGCATACAACTATCTTTGTCAATTGTCACATTCGGAATATAGTTATTATGTATTTATGTAGTTGTGCTTAGATAGATAAATAACTCTATAACATATAAAATACATAGATAAAGGCGGGTAATTAATTTTTTTTTTTAAAAAAAAAAAAGATGCTAAAATTGAAACGGGCCTAACGGGCCGGCTCTACAGGGCTAAATTCAAAATTCTGACTATTTTTTAAGCCCGAACCCTACAGGGTTAGGGCTTAAACGGGCTCGGTCCGATTTCCCGGCTCTAGTGTGTGTGTGTGGGGGTGTGTATAAAATATTAGTCTGTATATATAGAAGTTACATTATCCCATTGACATCCTCGATATAAAAGTCATTTAATTAATTTGAGTAAATTTAAAAAGTGAAATAAGCTAGTTAATAATTATAAATGTGACTTGATGTCCTTAAAATATCAAAGATTAATTTAGAAGTTACACAAATTAGTTTGCCTTCAAATTATAAATACATACTTATTCAATCTTTAATATAAGACATGTTAATCTAATTTGATTAAATTAATAAAGTTAATTGAGTTACTTAGTATGGTTAAGGGGCAATTTCACCCTGGAAGTGTAAAAAATGAGTAATTTTGCCTTGGCCATTACCCCAATTAATCATGGTCATTAGTTGATTAATTATGCTGAGCTGACAATCTACATGTCATCCACGTCGTTTTCGTTAAGGTGTAAATTTGTGTTGAAAGTCCTATGTCATTTACTTCATCTTTTTTCAAAGTCATTTGAGATTTTTAAGATAAATTTGCATCTTAACAAAAATAACGTGATGACATGTGGACCGTCATCTTAACGTATTTGGTCAATTAATGGTCAAAGTCAACTAGGATAACGGCCAAAGGGAAAAATTACTCCATTTTTTACACTTCCAAAAAAATTGCCCCCCAAAAGACTTCCCAAGCAAAATTGCCCCTCAACAAAAAATTTCAAGGCAAAAATGCCCTTTCGTCCTTTATACCCCATTTCCGATTCTCAGTGATTATTGTTAGGGGCGCATCAATAGGGGTTAATTATAAAAACATTGACAAATATGAAAATCATACCTTATATTAAGGATAAAGATCAACTCTTTAAATATATTTTATATTAAAGATAGGAGGAGGATTGGGATCTCATATTTTAAACTAAATTCACCCCTTTTACTAATTTTATACATTAGAACTGGAAGCCCCTTTACCAGCATATAGCCGGTGTGAATTGAGTCCAAGCACTTATTGTAATTGAAGATACAAAATGTTTCGGTTACTCGACAAAAATAGAGTCATCGTGAACTTTATAGATGCTTTTTGTTTCTTAACATTCAATTGGAGTATTTAGAGTGGGAACTTTATTCCTAATAGTTGTGTTTCTTTGTGTTTTGTGTGGGAGTTTTTCTTCTACAAAAAATCTTGGTTTCCCCTAAAACTCATTTTCCTTCCTCATCATTGAACAACATGTGATAAGGATAATAGAATGTGTCCTCCGCTTTTTTAGTTGTTTCTCTCTTTTTTACGTGTTTAGCAGAGAGAGCTTCTTAATTACATTCACCCGATAAACTTTGTTTAGCTTGTAAAATTTAGACAAGAACATTTGCTTCAATGCATGGTCATGTTTTGCTCCTTCACTGTATATTGATGGTCTACTACATGTTCGAAAACACAACACTAAAGTCAGCTCCTATTTAAGAGGAAGATTAGCCGTTAACCACAAATGGAAGAGGGAGATTAGTCTACAAACTTGAAGAACCTGAGAAATCTTGCCTCGTCTCACTGAATTGGGCCAAGTCTCGTGAAAAGAAGGGAAAGTGGGCCACCAAAGAGAGATCTATCAAGTTTTTTCATTACAATGGGCCAAATTTAGGGTCAACCTAAACAAAATTGTTTGACCCAAACCCAACTCCTGTAAATAATTATGCTCCCTCATATTCTAAATATAAGATATAGTTAACTTTTTTAAAGATATTGATAAAGCTAATTAAAATAATTTAAAATATTTATATGTATCTCTTCTTCTCCAAACTATTTTGCTAACATATAAATTAATATATAATCTAACAATACATAATATATGATATGATTAAGTAAATTATTTAGTTTCCTTAATCTCTTTAAAAAAAGTCAACTCTGTCTTATATTTAGGATCGGAGGAAGTATCGATTATGAATCAATGCAAAAGGAAAAATGGGTTGACGGACGTGTTTGAATTAGTATTTAGAGAATAGGTGAAAAAATTATTTTAGAGAATATATTTTAGAAAATTACTTCTAGAAAGATTAAAAAAACAGCTTCTGAAAAACTATGGTTTTTAACATCCAAAGCATCATGTTCTTACCAAACTATTGTTCTACAAAATTTGAGAGTGTTTGAGTGACTTAACCCAAAACCATGATTTTAAGAGTTAAAAGCTATTTTAAGTTTTGATATGAGGTTTGGTTAATTCACTTTTATAACCATGGTTATAAAAGTGTTACGGAACAAACACAGTGCAAGCTCCCTCACATGGCTCCTCAACATGTGAGGCGTCTATTGCAAAAAAAGTTTCCCTGTTGTTTTAGAGCCCGTTTAAGTTAGTGGTGATAGAAGTGACTTATTTTCAATTTGACTTTTGTGGAAGTAAAATATGATAAAAGTCAAATTGTGAATATGATTTGTGTTTGGATTGATGGGGTAAAAGTGGTTTTTTTTTAAAAAAAAAAAATAATATTTCAAAATTTTCAATTTAGTCCTTCCTTGAAAACTTTTAAAAAAATCAGAATGGTCCCTGATCAAAATAGGTTTTGACCACGGCCATCTTCTTCTTCCTCTTATTGAGACGCGGCATCATAGAGTACAAGCATATTGCCCCAACGCCACCGGCCCCACCCTCTTCCTCTTTTTCCAAGACTACCTCCCTGACTACTGTGACGCCTCTACCGTCAAAAAAGCCGAGCGCGAGAAGGTGTGAACAATGTCACCAACGGAAAGAAGAGAGAAGTGTTCACCAGTCTTCAACTCTTGTCAACGCTCCAATTTCTAGCTTCTGATCTAATGAAACTTTTTAGGAGAAGCCCATTCACTCCATCACTCACCCAAACGGTCGGCCAACGCTCCAATTTCCCCATTAAGCTTTCTTTCTTTCTTTTTTTCAATTTGATCGAGCTTTTGGCCTCCAACGCTATAGGTAACGCTTACCCAAACAAGCAGTAGTTTGCCTTAGGTGTTTGCCATCTTTTAATAAAAGGGTTAAAATGAAAAAAAAATTCCTGAATGTCTTCTTCAAGAAATATTGAATGTTTGAAAGTTTTTGAGGGGATGATATAACTTTGGAAGTTTGGAAAATTGGCCAATTTTGTCCTAAATTTATGGAAACTTAACATTGACTATTAAGTGAGAAACTCTGGCTCCAAAATGCATAGGTGGCAAATTACATGGCACTTAATATACCAACTCATCACCCACCTCATCGTCCCAAACCTTTTCGTCACTTCCTCTCCCTTTCCCTCGACCATGAATCACCCAGCACTAACCCAGCGGCGCCACCACCACCGAGCAGTTATCCAGTGACAACTATGATAGTGTACTTTTTAGATCACTTTTGGACATTCCAAAAGTGTTCATTCACACAAATCAAAACAAATATCCTCCCATGTATTTACCTTGGTGTAAATCAGAAGAATTGAAAAGCTAATTTCACTATCCAACAAGCCACCAATTTTTGCACTCCACCTTCATCCCATGGCCCTTATCCTCCTCCCTCTCCCTCGATGAAATCCAACCCCATCAATCAAGTCTTTTCTTTGACTTGAGATTGGACTCTGACGAGGAACAACGATAGCCACCCACCTTCGACATTATTGCCAAGGTCCAATAACACCAACAATATCGGTGGCTTGCAATTCCGTGGAAGTATTTGTTTGTGGGATTGATGTGTCATATGGGGCTTACAAAATCTAGTAAGACTGGTCAGGTTTGCAAGTGAAATATGTGCAATAGGTTTTTGACCAAAAAAAAAAAAAGAAATATGTGAAATAGGTTAGATTTGCAAAATTTCGACTATTTGTGGCTCCGGAGGAAGATAGGAATACAGGTTGTGTGAGTATGAGATCGATCTAGTTTGCAAGTGTTCGATTGTGGATATGACTTTGATTATATATATGTTTGCTTGACTTCTATCAGACGATTCTTGCTCTTGACTTCGTTTAAGATTATTCTTTCGCCCGTATCTTCCTCCCTCTCCCTCGATGGCTTCGATTTCACTGTTTGCTCTCTATTCCAGATCTCGTTTGATTTCACAAGGAAGCTTCATTAATTTTCAGATCCAGACAGTTCGCTCTCTATTCTATATATCGTTTGAGTTTATTCAAAATATATCTTTTGTTATCAATTTATGGTTTGGGTTTGGATTGTGTTGTACTATTTTGATAAATAGATTAGTTGTTCATGTCTTTTCCTCCATTACTTGATTTTGTATATTTGAATGTGGCAAGTATTTACTCGTATTGACCCTGCCTCATATAGCTCAGTGAAGCACTCTACTCGCCCTCCTCCTTTGACGCCTTCCCTCGGCCTTTGTAATTTTCTTATTTGAACTCGAGCAAGAATTTTTTTTGTACAACTCGAGCTTCATCTCGAGCTTCATTAGGATATCATGTTCATCCTTAATACTCGAGCTTCATCAGGATTTTTGGATTGTTGATCTAGGTTTTTTCCAAATTGTTTTTCCCCCTTTTTTAGCAAGGGTGATGATGATGTGGATAGTATTATCTTACCTCGCTTAGTATGATGGGGCATAAATATCCTGTGTCAAAGTCACATCAGCATATTGCATATTTTTTTAAAAAATTAAAAAAGTGTTTATATTAATATTGCAAAGTGTACACCATGAAAACAAAACCAAATTGAATACAAAACACAAAGCAAGCCAAACAAATACAAGAAAAATCAATCACTACCCATTGAAGAGTTGGGAATAGAAGTAGAATCATGGACTACACCGGCTTACAGGACATCCAAAATGAGAAATAACATGGAAGAGAGTATTGGTTGCAAAACTCACATTATAGGGTACACCCCGTATAAACATTAATTACAATTAAATTAGCTATACAATTGTCCGTCTTAAAGTAAAAATCATAGAAAATCTAACATCAAAAGAAAGAAGACCCATAATTAGTTGACTGTTTGAATTTGTTAGGGAAGGCTACATTGCCTCGATTTTTAAACTTCCAACTTTTTAGAAATTTTTGCACTATAATAAAAAAGGGATATACCTACCATGAGTAAGACCATTTTGGGCTCCCTGGTGTTTGAGCAATCCCAAACTAACTTCTCAAGCCTACCCCTCGTTCTTGGTTCAACCGATGAAGGGGTCGGACTTTTTCATTTAAAGGGAGGGGTATGATCCTGAAGTTGGTCAATGTGTTAGGGGAGGCATCCTAAGGGTTTAGGAAGCAGTAGAAACGCCGGGAAGAGGTGGAGGCATGTGTACTTTTTAACCCAGTAAACCCTGAGGATTGGGCTCCAAGCGCCTGCCCTTAAATTGTGAATGAGTCCAACCCCTTTCATAAAATTCATATATATAGACACTTCTCAAGCCTCCAAAGTCCTAAGGCACTAATACTTCTTTTTGTTATTGCAGTGTGGCCAACCGGCTTTAAATTAAAGCATTTTTTTTTGAATCAATAAGACAAGGGTTACCTCTTGGGATGAGTCATAACGACATTACACAACACAAAAAAGATACAACATGAATAAAATTATCCTAGATCCACTAACATTTGATTCAAACAACAAGATGGCGGAATTTGTAACAAATTCAGCTCAGTGTTAGTGTCATGAGCCGCTTTGGCCATAAAATCTGCACATTTCAGTACCTCTCTAGGGAATGAATTATCTCTATATCCCAGTTTGAGAAAATCAACGATTTGATTTCATAAATCTCTTGAGCCAAAGGATGATATGGTCCATACTCTGATATCAATAGATGAATAGCCTTTGTAGAATCTGAGTACAGCTTAATTTTTGTGAAACCAAGCTGCCTACAAATCATTATACCAGCTTTAATTGCTTGTAGTTCTATTGCAGTAATTGAAGAGAAGCCAATTTTTTGTTGAAATCCTGCAATCCACGCTCCATTGTTATCTCTAATAATGCCACCACAAGCTGCAATACTATGATCGGACACCGATCCATCTACATCCACCCTAACATAGCCAAAAGGAGGAACACTCCACTGGGCATCTGCTCTATCGGGAACTCGGTAGATCTGATGATTGAATTTTCCTTGCTCCACGCCTTCTATTAGATGATGAAGACAATTGTGTACTATGCCACGAGGATGAACACCTGCACCTTCAAAAATCTTCTTGCATCTATTCTTCCAGATTAGCCAACAAGCCAATCCAAATATCCGCATCCAAGGCCATTGCTTGACCTTTTTTCCACCCGGTTCATGCATGTTATTCCACAATATCCAATCCTGCAAATTACCACTAAAGAAAGTACTATAATATATAGGGTTAATCAAGTCAAGCCACACAATGTATGCTATCTCACAATCTCTCAGAGTATGAAGAACTGTTTCCTCACCAATACACTCAAAGGGACACTCATTTTGATCACTCAAACCTCACCTCTTCCTTACAGAGTTAGTAGGCAATCTATCATGAAAAGCTTACCACATGAAGAATTTGGCTCGTTCTGAAATTGGCCAACGCCAAATGTGCTGCCAAAAAGGATACCTGGTAGTGTCATGACTTTTTTCTAACATTTTATAAGCTGATCTAATGCTGAAATTTCCATAATTAGAGACCTTCCAGTAAAAGAGATCATTTCCCTCCATGATTGGAGATTTAACCATCTTAATTTTATCAATCACCCATTCTGGTAAGAAGAGTCTCCATTTCATAAGGTCCCAAGAACCATTTAAAGACACAAAAGCCCTCACAGTCTCATCATGACTAACCCAATCATGGTTCTTATCCACATATTGGATCAATGGTTTATCAAGTGGAGACCATAATTCCCACCATGCATTAGTGTTATTACCACTTTTGAGCTTACTTCCCAAATTCTTCCTGAACTTATCCCAAACTTTAACAATGGAACTCCAGACGACAAATTGTTTCTTCTTCTTGCTTATATTAGGAATTTTGTCACTTCCACAAGCATATTTACTTTTCAGACATTTAACCCAAAGGGCTTCAGGCTTGGTTATAAGGCCCCAACATAACTTCATTATGAAAGATTTATTTTGTAGTGCAAGATCCTTAACTCCAAGGCCCCCATCCTCTTTTCCTAATTTGATAGTATCTCAGTCTATGAGATGGAGTTTACTTGTTGTCGGTCCTTTACTCCAAAAGAAATCTCTACTCAACTTCTTAATTTCCTTAAGATTCCCTTTGGGAATAAGCAGAGTCTGCATTTGATAAGCCGGTAAAGTTGACAAAATTGATTTAATCAATACAGATTTACCCGCCATACTCAAATGTCTACCCTTCCAACCTGAGAGTTTGTTCTTAACCTTTGCAATAAGAGGAGCAAATGTCGATTTAACCATTCTCTTATGCAAAAGAGGCACCCCAAGATATTTCCCAAGATCAGAAGTAACACCAATCCCTAGAAGCTGACTGAGTTTGAGAGCCCTGTTAAAGTGAACCTTGTGAGAGAAAAAGCATTTAGATTTAGGAAGACTGACCTTATGCACCGAAATGTTACAGAAGGTAGCCATGATGTCTCTAACTCGTTCCACTTGATTTCTTGAGGCCTCACAAAATAAAATGAGGTCATCAACGAAGAATAAGTGGGAGATAATAGGATCGTTTAAATTCATCCTGAGAGGTTTCCACCTTCCATTTTCTACTTCACTATTAATGATCTGCCCTAATCGTTCCATGCACAAAATGAAGAGATAAGGACTTAAAGGATCCCCTTGTCTAAGTCCTCTAGAAGGGAGAAATGAATCCGAAAGCTCTCCATTCCAACATACCCTCATAGAAGTTGAAGAAATACATTTCATGATGAGATGCACAAACTGATCCTGAAATCCCATACTCTGTAGATTAAATTTAACAAAATCCCAATCTAGTCGTCATATGCCTTCTCCATATCTATTTTAATGGCAACATATCCTTTTCCTCTCTTTTTGGTTCTCATAGTATGAATGGCCTCCTGAGCAAGAATAATGTCATCACAACTTTGACGACCACTGATGAAACTACACTGGGCCAGGTGAATCAAATATTGCATAGCCTTTTTCAACCTATTTGTAATAATCTTGCTGAGGATCTTAAAACACACATTACACAAGGCAATGGGCCGGAATTCCTTAATAGATTTTGGGGCATCCACTTTGGGAATTAAAACAATGTTTGTGTAATTCATTTCCTTAATATTATCAGGATTTGTCACAACTTCAAGAATCAAGTCGCACACTTTAGATCCAATTATCTCCCACTGAGATTGAAAGAAATGAGGATTTAATCCGTCAGGACCAGGAGCTTTAAAGGCACTCATTTCAAAAGTTGCGTTCTTGATTTCAACCACCTATCCCTTTGAATGGCCTGTAGTTGAGATTGGTCCAATGCAGGGAGATTTGTTGGCCATTTCTGAACAAGGGTGATCCCGTTATCACGATTATAAAGGTTTTTGAAATAATCCACTGCCAATTGTTTTAATTCAGCTTGGTCAGTAACCCACTGGCCCTGATCATTTTGTAACGTTTCCACTTGGTTATGTTTCCTCTTTACAACTGTTGATGCGTGGAAAAAACTCGTATTTTTATCCCCAAATTGTAATAACTTGCAACGAGATTTTTGATACCATAAAAGTTCCTATTGATTTACCACCTTTAAATATTCATTTGGGAAACCATAAGATTATTATTATTATTATTTTACAAATTGAGATAAAATTCTTCTCATATATTTACATCATAAATTATAAAAAATCATTTTTCCAAAAACTAATCCACACATTTACTCTTACTCAGTGTGTCACGGTGAGAGTGAGTTAATTAAAAATAGTTACTCAACATTAAATGCCATTTAAAATTTTGACCCACCCTCCAATAAGTTAAATATCATACAAAGCTTAAGTATTTTTTTTTTTTTTTCTTCGGTAATAAACTAAAGATTTAAGTATCATGCTGCCATCATACAAAACTTAATCTCTTAACCCCCAATTAATTTCGTGCATTATTTTTTTTAATTCTTTCGCATATTTCATTAAGATTTATATTCAAGGAAGACCTCATGAAAACTTTGTCACCGCAGAGTGACAAGGAAATACATAAACATGAAAATATGATATTGAAACAATATTTAACACAAGGTCAAACAATCATACCTGAGGCAAAACATTAAATTTGTATCTCAAAAAAGAAAAACACAAACTTTGTATTAAATTGATATGTTTACCGATCTCTAAAAAGTGTGCTTTATTCCTCAATTTTAAAATACGGGATTCGTTTTTAGAATAACAATAAGAGAAATAAATTATAATTTATCAAGTATATAAAATTTACATAGAAATGTTATTAGTACTATCTTAAAAATATAAAAAAATCAAGGGTTAATGAGCAATTTGGCAACGAACTGTTATCTCAAGGGAGCGCCAAGCACAAATAACTCTTGAGGATACCAAAAATACCAAAAAACTTTTAAAAATATTAAACAAAACTTTTAACAACGCTGATCAATACAACTCTGTTAGAAAAAGATAACGTCAATTATTTAAGGTGCAGATTGGTTAACGAACCTTTACTCCAGGAGTGCCCAACACAAAAAAGTTTAACTCCAGAAGCGATCAGCACAAAAAGGTTCATGTGTAATCCACCCAAAATTCGACTGTTATATATCCTTGTCCGGACCCCAACCATATGCATTGGGGTTAGAAAACGTGAATACAACAAAAAAATCACAAATTATATTAATTATCTCATATTAATTATTATTATCAGTTATCTTATGCAAGTATTGACTATAATATTGTATTATTTACTCTTTAAATTAAATTTTTGTTGTTGTAATTCTTTTCAATCTTTTAAAAATATCATATGATTTATAGGCCACCTTTATTTATTTGGGTATGTCCTTCTCTCTTGTCTCTATTGATAAAGGGATCGAATTCATTTATATTTATGTGTATAAATATAATATTTTTGCCTATGAAAATTGATATACGGCTAATAAGATTAATATATTATGAGTTCAAATCTTATTGTCGGTTAAATAGGTATTCTAGGAGTATTACCTTTAAAAATGGGACAAAGGCTTATGAATTTTTTGGCCAACCAAAAGATCCCATCAAATTAACTATTCTAAATTGATGATAAATTAAACTAAAAAATTACTCATATTATACGCACTTATATCAATAACTAAAAAATCTCATCAGCCATATATCAATTTTTATGTATATTATACACATGTAAATATGTGATATTCTTAAAAGATTGAATAGAATTACAACAACAAAAATTTAATTTAAAGAGTAAATAATACAATATTGTAGTCAATAATTGCATAAGATAACTGATAATAATAATTAATATAATTTGTATATTTTTGTTGCATTCACTCTTTTTAACTTCAACGCATATGGTTGGGGTTGGGATAAAGATATACAACAGTTGGGTTTTAGGTGGATTGCATTTAGACTTTTTTGTGTTGGGTTCTCAAGTAAAGGTTCGTTCTGACGTTGTATTGATTGCGACATTTTTAAAAGTTTTTTTGTAATGACTACACATTTTTAAATTTTTTTAGTATTTTTGAAACCTTTAAAAAATTATTTATCTTGAACGCTCCGGAGGTAACAGCTGGTTGACTAAATTACTCCTTAATCCAAAAATCAATTAAATTCAATTAATACCATTTATTCCCCACGTCGCAGCAGAAGAAACATGTGTCTCTGAAACGCATCGTTCCATCCTTTCGCTGGTAAATCAACCTGAATATAAAGCCCTTCACCGCTTCTCTTCGAACCACTCTCCGAGTTCTCTTCCGGGTATCATTTCTTCAGATCCGTGCTTCGAGCTCCCAGATCCTGTGCGAGTAGGCTCTCACCTCTCTTTGCATTTCTGGTCTTTTTTCTAATTCTGAATCTGGGCTGGGATTTGGTGGATCCTCTTTTCAAAGACAACAAGCATACTTAACTGCCACGCTCACAATTTTCCTGATTTGTTTTGTGCAGATACGAGAATTTTTGTCTGCTTTACAAGATGGTACGTCTTCTTGCCATTTATAAATTCCTTGATCTGCTATTCTTTGAGCTGCTTCCGTTTTGGTTGATAATTGAGTTGTAAAATGTACTCCATTATCCGTTCTGATGCTTTGGTAATTTATGAATCATTACAATGCATAGTGAACCTGATATAAATTTGGGTTATACATTGATAATTTATGACTATTCGGATTCATTGTATAATAAATTTGATTTTTCTTTTTAATTTCATGCTTTTTTTTAATGATTCGTGTCAATTGCATGCTTTGTTCGTTGGCCTATACCTGTCCGAGTCAGTTACTATGTTTGAATTCAACCAGTATACACGATCTGTATTGCATCTAACGGAAGTTCGTGTAAGGTTTATTGATCTGCCTTAAATGGGACATTTTTGCCATCTTAAATTTAGTAGCTTGAATCTTCTTCAAGATTAACGGTAATTTTCAATTTCTGGTTTACCTTCGGTGCTTGGTTTACTTACCTCTTCAACAGTTGTGGCTTGTTCACATCGATTAGTTGAACTTGTGTGCATAAGAACGGTGAATGTAGAAGTTGGGTTATTACTTTGTGTTGTTGGACTGCCCATCTTTCCCATTAAATGTTGATTTTTTGTTGTTGTTGTCTGTCATACAGGTTGTTCTCGCTGCATCCATTGTGAGCAAATCTGGGAAAGGTGAGTTCATTTAGTCCCTTTTTTCATCCTTTGTGTTTGTGGAATTGTGATCGTTTCCACTGAGTGGGTATGTTAGGTTTGCCTCATGTCAATCGTTTTATCTCAGTAAATAGCATGGCAAGTTCATTAAAGGGGAATGGAAATGTAATAGATAAGTTGCCCTCAAAGTTTTTTTTTTAAAAAAAAAAATAAATTAACTAGAGTATTGACATAAGCAAAGAGTGTAAAGCTATGAAATCCTTTTCTCATGCCAACATTTCAATCTTTAAGCTGTTCACACAGACGATAGCTACATTTTGCTAATTGGCATTACCTTTTTTTTTTTTTTTTTTTTTTTTGTGTGGAGGATTCCTTGACTTCTTTCTCTGTTTGTTGTCTTTGCCTCGGATAAGCATTCAGAGGTTAAAAAAGTACAACCAGGCCTCAAATTAATTTTGATTTTATGGTGGCTAAATATTTATGAGTTCAAGATCAATCTGTTCACGAACCTGTTTTAATTGCAGTTCTGGTATCGAGACAGTTTGTAGATATGTCTCGAATAAGAATCGAGGGTCTACTTGCAGCCTTTCCCAAGCTAGTAGGCACTGGCAAACAGCACACTTATGTTGAGACTGAGAATGTACGCTATGTTTACCAACCAATCGAATTACTGTACCTGCTTCTTGTAACAAACAAGCAGAGCAACATACTGGAGGATTTAGAGACTCTAAGACTTCTCTCCAAGCTTGTATCCTTTTAATAATGCTTTGAATATGTCATGTTATGCTTGTGATCTTGTTTCTTTTGATGGTTTGGTTTTCTTTCTCCTTTCTGATTAAGGTCATTGTTGATCTTGTCATAAATCTGGTGTAAGTTTTACGTCCAAAAATCCATAATTTGATATTTTCTTTTTCTTTTCATGCTTCCATTCATTTTGGTATTTACTTGGTAGAGTTTTGTCGAATTGAACATTTAGTGCATTATTGAATTATTGTTTTCTTATCTAAGGAGGCATTTGGCAATATTGGTTCTAAATTTCTAATTAACTTATATAAGATGGTTGTATAACCATTTCATAATAAGTTTGATCGAGATGTGCATATAAGTTGTTCTATCCTTAACATTCTTAGGTGCCTGAATATTCTTATTCCCTTGATGAGGAGGGTATCTGTAAGAATGCATTTGAGCTGATTTTTGCATTTGATGAAGTCATCTCTCTTGGGAACAAGGAAAACGTGACTGTTGCACAAGTTAAGCAATACTGTGAAATGGAGAGTCATGAGGAGAAATTGCACAAGCTTGTCATGCAGAGTAAGATAAATGAAACCAAGGATGTTATGAAGCGGAAAGCTAGTGAGATTGATAAGAGCAAGGTATGAGTGGACGGATCCTTTCTTGCTTATGCACTTACATTTTATGATCTTAAAGTCTTGTATTGTCCATCATTTATATGAAGTTATTGCATGTTTTCTACAGATTGAAAAGAATAGAGGTGATAAAGGTGGATTCATGTCTTTGCAATCGATGGGCTCAGGAAGAATTGAAAGTGGCTTTAATGATTTGAGCATATCTAGCAGTGGATCTGGTTTTGGACTTACCACTGACATTGATTCATTTTCCACCAAGTCAAAAGGTTTTTTTTGAGCATCCCTTGGGAGTGCTTTTAAGTTCTAAATCTAATGGCACAGGAATTAAACCATTCTGTACCGTGGTTTTTAGTATCATGCATAAGAAAATCTGTCATTACTGGAAAAAACTATTTGTGTTCCATAAACATATTATCTCTCACGTCCAAACATGGAACTTAATCTTTTGTAATTCAGGTTACTTGATTTGATAACTCCAATATCATCATTTACTATAAATATTTTTTTAAACCCTTTTTGTCATTTCATAGTGTCTCAGTATGATAGACATCTTTGTTCAAATCAAGAGGGAAAGAAATAGTGAATCTTTTGAACTATGAAATCAAATGAGGTTTAATCTGACAACTTTTTTCTGTTTGATATAAATTTTTAGCCATCTTGACTATGTGGTTACTATGCATAGTTCTGTATGTTGAATTATTAAGGTTGTTTCACTGCATAGTTGTGAATGATTTTTGTTTAAGGAAGTTTTGTTTCTGTGACAGATGAATTAATATCTGCCTTAATTAACACATGAATTTACTATTAGTTGCTTATAAAGATGTGCTTTTTTCACTTTTGTGCTCTTGTATGTTGTTCCCCAGGCCATCCATCTGCATCTGCCACTGCTCCACCAAAAGGTTCTGGTATGCAGCTTGGTAAATCTCAGAGGACAAACCAGTTTTTGGAATCACTGAAAGCAGAAGGTGAAGTCATTCTTGAAGATGTTCAGCCAAAACTTGGCCAGTCTAGACCAGCTGCCCCACCGGCTACTGATCCTGTAACTTTAACTGTTGAGGAGAAACTTAATGTGGCACTAAAACGAGATGGTGGAGTGAGTAATTTTGATGTCCAGGGCACATTATCTCTTCAAATCCTTAACCAAGAGGATGGTTTTATTCAAGTTCAGGTATCTTATTCTTTCTGCTGATATTTTGACATGTTCATAGTGATATATTTCCTGCTTGTTTTCCGGATTTGTTAAATCTCTTCAGAAGAGTAGCAAAGATAGGTTTTATATCAGACAATGGCTTTCCAATTAGAGAAGAGGAGCTGATTCTGAGCAAATCCAAAGAGGAAGATATTGTGTTGTCTTTCGCTTCTGATGTGCCAGGCATATCTATGTTTTTTATAAAACAATCATTGTTGGTATGAAGTGGTATTTTTAAAAAAAAAAAATTATCAAGAAAGTAAAGTATAGAAAAGCATTTTAATTTTTAATATAAATTTAGATTTAGCTGCATATGCACCTTGCATTCCTGTTCTAAATTGTTTCTATTGCTCTTTTGAAACATTGGCTGGGAGTGCAGATTTTAATTATTGGAAAAGAAATATAAGATTGTAACTTGCATTTGCAGATCAAAACTGGGGGCAATCCAGGCATCCTTTTCAAAACGCACCCTAATGTGAACAAAGAATTATTTTCCTCCGAGAATATACTAGGTCTAAAAGACCCCAATAGGCCTTTCCCTACTGGTCAAGCTGGTGATGCAGCTGGTGTTGGCCTATTGAAATGGAGAATGCAAAGCAACGACGAGTCCCTGGTGCCACTGACTAGTGGGTTCATACTTATCTCTAATCTTATCTATCGTGTTGTTTTAACTATTGTATTATTAACTTTAGTGTAAAATATTCGTGTGTATGCAGTCAACTGCTGGCCTTCTGTTTCTGGAAATGAAACTTATGTAAGCATTGAATATGAAGCTTCAACAATGTTTGAGTTACAAAATGTTGTGATCTCAGTACCTCTTCCAGCTCTTCGAGAAGCACCCAATGTTAGGCAGATTGATGGGGAATGGAGGTAAAATTTAGTTTTTCTCCCCATAAATTAAATTAAGGGATCTCACGGCCATGATCTGTGTATACTGCATGAAGATTATATATACATAAAATCTCTGGCACATATTAATATTTGATGTCTTGACAATGACCATATTTGCTAGTTGTGTTAACCATGATTTACCCTTTCATCTAGATGTGGCTTTCTTAGATAGGTTTTAGTTTAATGGACATTTAGTTAAGGAGTGTTGCACATTTGTGGTTGCTTTGGATGTCTTACATCTCTGTCACCGTCAGTTGAGCATAAATTGATCTCTTATTTTCTTATGTAGTGTTTCTCTGTTGGATATACCTCAAAGGACAGGAATATTTTGTTGAGTTAATATGTTTTCATTTGGGCCCTGTTTGGTACTAGGAAAATTTGAGGAGGGAAAGGAACTTATAGGAAGGAAAGGAAGGGAAGGGAAGGGAAGGGAAAGATGAGGGAAAATGAGTTGTTTGGTAGGAAGAAAATGAAGGGGTAGTAGTTGGTAAAGAATCAAGAAATGTCTATTTTACCTTCAAAAGTAATTTATTCAAAATAAAAAAGAAAAATAATTTTTTTTGCTAAAATATATTTTTTAAAAATATGCTCTTGTCAAGTTCAAACTTGTATAAAAAAAATTTTCCACTAAATTTGAATTTTCCTGCCAAGTTTAAATTTGAGGGGTAAATTTGTCAAAAAATGTGAACAGTGATGTGGGAACGTGATCTTACCAGTTTTGGTGGGATCTGATCTTCCCACATATGAAAGGAGATTGGTGGGCCCGGGAACTTGGGTTCCTAGGAAGATTTGTCCAAAATGTGTACCAAACGGAGGAACTTACTAATGTTCCTTTCCCTTCCCACCGATTCAGTGTACCAAACAGGGCCTTGGTGTCTTTTTTCCCCTGCTTGATGGGATAAGGCTTGTTGCCGTATATTTCTTAAATGATGAGCTGGCTGTCTTATAATTGCAAACTTTCTTGTGCTTGTATTGGAGTTTTTAGCAGTATTAATTAGATAATTTTTTTGCCAGTATGCTCTGTATGCAATAGTTTGGTGCATGTACTGGAGTGCACTGCTAGACACGTCAGCCTGCTTTTGTTTGTAGCTTCTGTAGGATGGGGCTTATTCTATTGTTTCACTATGGTAATGGGTTTGGTTCATGATTCTTTTCATAACTGTTGCTGCTGTTTTTGTTGTCCCCGCTCTCCTCTCCTCTCGGTTCTGAGGGGTTTTGAGGCTCTGTTAAGCTAATACACTTCTTTCATGATTGTTCGGGTTTCTTTAAGTTCTAACATCTTCTTTGGAGGGCTTGGTGAAGAGAATGCTGTGAACACACAGAGACACAGACACGGAGATCTGTGAGCCAAGAGAAAATTCTCTCTTGCTCCTGATCATAATTATACATGTATATATACAGCACCAGAACAAAAGGAGGAATAAAACCTCTTCAATGTTGGGTCATATAACTCCTAGCTAACTGTCACAGGAAAATAAATAAAGACGGATAAAAATAATGAATTGGAAATTCAAGAAGGAATTATTCTGAAAATCTTCAAGTAGCTTGGGATTCCAGACTTGTCTTCTTTTATTTGAAATTTTCTGTTTTCTCTATTTTTTTCCTGAGTTTTTCTTTTGAACCAAACGAAGTTGGAGTTAAGAAAATTAAAACAGCTGTCATTTGTTTGAGGAGATGATTTCCAGGGTATCTACCTAGCAGGAAATGTGGCAATTCTATATCTTCTTTTATGTTGGTTTCTTTTTTTTTTTTCATAACACCCTAATAAAATTTCCATTGCAGGTATGACTCTAGGAATTCCTTCTTGGAGTGGTCTATTCTCCTTATTGACAATTCAAACCGCAGGTATACTAAATTTGACATGGTATTGTCAAGAGTTGTGTCATGCAATAATCGTCTGCGTCTTGAATGTGTTATCTGACTCTCATGTATGTGGCAGTGGGTCTCTGGAGTTTGTTGTTCCACCAGCAGATACATCTGTTTTCTTTCCAATTTCAGTCCGATTCTCAGCGACTGAAACATTCAGTGACCTGAAGGTTTGTTCAAATCTTCATTTTTTTTTGGCGTGCTTGTTCTGCTAATTGGAAGTAAAGTGTTTTTTTTAATTCTGTGTCAATCTTGCTGGCTGAAGTTGATGCATATATTATATTTTTGAGGGAAGCTATTACAATAATGTCTAAAGTTCGTCTTTTTGTGCAGCGTGTTTGGTTCAGTAAAAGCAAAATTTTCATTTTAACTTGCTCTGCTGCAATTTCAATCGCAGGTTGTCAACATCATACCGCACAAGGGTGGCAATCCTCCCAAATACTCTCAGAGAGTTCAATTGGTCACCGAAAACTATCAAGTGGTGTAGTTGACTGTTCTTTAGATTCTGAGCTTATTATGGATTTCACCATGCGGATCTTTTGCCAATAGGTTTTTTTTCCCCTCTCCCAAGTTTCTTCTTTGGTTTACCCATGAAATTACATTTGCACCTTGGTTTTGCTTCGCAAGACAGGGAAGCATATTTGTTTATCATGAATCCAAACCTGGAGTGTATTTACCCTATAGCTTGATTTCTCAAACAAGATTTTGTATAATGAAATTGAATAACACTACATATTACTATCTATTAAGATCAAAATACCATTAGTTGGGCAATCCAGGGAACCAAGAGCAATGCTTTAATGGCATTTTGCAATATCTCCATGTTTATAAATAATTGATTTTTTGTGAATCACATGTTAAATTTAAGATCACTTGAATTACTCCGCGTGATTGAATTCTCCCATTTCTTTAATTGTAATCTGCCCTTGGCAATCGCCAAGTCGAGTGTAGAACAGAATCTGTACAACAACCAATTGGCAGTCAAAATCATACAATTAAGGCAAAGGGGCAAAAGAGAAAAGTGTTTGTTCCCTAGATTCTTCCGAACCACCACACAACCTACGGTTCTAAATTACCTAATATTCAGTTAAAATAATAGTTCAGGAACCTTATTTTCCTAAAAGACTCGTGTAATTTCCCTCATGTTAAAACAATTTCCTTACTCAACGCTCAAAATGGATCCAAATGGCAGGTAACGGGTGTCAATCATGAATAATCTCGAACAAAGGCATATAATAATAATGGCGATGTGAACCAAACGAAACAAACAAACGAGGGAGGGATATATTATCCTTATCCATTTTACCCAATGGAAAAGATTATCCTTTTTGGAGATAGATAGTAAGACTATAATAACAACAAATCACAAAAGCTGATGGCTGATGTGTGGAACCAAATTCAGATATTGGACTTGTGATGCTAGATCGCTCACGTGTCCACCCCTTCAAATATCCCTCACATAATCAGATATTTTTAGATAACACAATATTTGATAATACCGTACTAAATTATTCCATTTTTTTAAAGTGTAAGAAGTGTCTATTGATATATGACATAATTGTTTTTCCAGTATATATTTTCCAAAATTTTTATTTATAAAACTCTTAAGTCAATTGGGGTTTTCTTATTAAAAATTGAAAAAAAAAAAAAAAAAAAGATATGGCGTGTGTGCTTGAAATATCCTAGTCTGAGGAAAAACTCTAATATGGTGGGTGGTTAGACGAGAAGGAGAGGGAACAATCAATAAATGTGAGGTTGCAGTGAATCTCTCTCATCAAACAAAATTACCAAATTCACTCGCTCTTGCATTCATCTTCCACCTCCGAGACTGATAGGTGAAACGATAGGAATCACTTTAATCTAATCAGAAAAAGCATGACCTCCTGTATTTCACCGATCATCTCTTCCTCCTCCTTCGTTATTTCAGACCCAAACATGGTCACTGCTACCTCCAATTGCACCATGAAGACCCATATGAGAACAATGACGTCATCGTCGTCATCAGCAGCTAAATCTTCTTCGTCTAACTTGATTCCGCGTCCGGGGTTTTGCCCTATGCCCTTGGTAGCCAGGCCTGCGACTGTTGCCTGTGATTGTGAGTTTTCTTTTAGCAAATCGTTGCATTCGCGAAATTGGACAGTTTCTTCTGCGGTGGAGGTCAATGATTTGTCGTCTCCTCCGTCTACTTCGTCCCCAGAAGCTAATGTTGGATCTCGGGTTAGGGTCACGGCTCCTCTGAAGGTGTACCATGTTCCCAAAGTTCCTGAGTTTGAAATTACGGGTTTGGAAGGTGAGATAAAGCAATATGTTGGGCTCTGGAAGGGAAAACGTATCTCCGCTAATTTGCCTTATAAGGTTCAATTTGTCACCGAGATTCCAGGTCGCGGCCCTGTCAAGTTCTTTGCCCACCTCAAGGAAGATGAGTTTGAGTTAATTTAACAACCCTTTTCCCTTTTTTCTTCTTCTAGTTTACTTGCAGTCCATTAATGGATGGATGATCTGCTCCCTTGAACAGACAAATACACTATTTTTTTCTCCTCTCATTATAATATGGGGAATAACATCCCTGTGCAGTGATGTATGTTTGCAATCCCTGTGGATTATATACCATTGTGCTTCAACAGTTTTCTCACGTCATTACATCTTCCTGGTGATTTTTGACGGTGATCCTGAGAATTTGGGTGCTCTTTCTCTGACTTAGGTGGCTGGTGTAGGGGGTATAATTCATGTTGTGAATTATATTTTTCTGCCCCTTATTATTTTGTTATTTTTAATATTCTGTTTCAATGAATTCCTTGGAGTTTCGATGTTGTGACAAATCCTCGTTGTAGTTAGTGTTTTTAAAACAAACGCCTCTAGAAGGGCATTTTGGAGTGCTACCTATACAATAAAACAATATATTCTGTTGTTCTGGATCTGGTTTTCTTCCTTACGCATTTGTACCATGTTCAATAAAAATATTCTATGTGGTGCGTTCCCTTTTTAAGTCATTATCATTTTCTTAAAGAATACATTCAAGCAGCTAAAATCTTTTTCTTCATTTCCTCGTTAAACTTATGTTACTGTTAGTGTTAGCTATCCGGATGCAAAAGATGAAACATGATTGGAACGATAAGATTGTCTGATGCAATATACAAGTTATTGTGGACTCATCCATACTTTTGTTCAGAAGGCTGTGTAAATATTTTTTTAGTTGATGCAAGTTGAAATAATTCTGCTAACCTTTTCATCATCTTTTTGATTAACTGTACAATAAGATAATCGTTGATTATTTGCAGATTTAGGCCTCAGTCTTTCTAATTTCTAAGTCAGAGGTGTCTGTTGTCTAAAATTAAAATGAATTGTATCCTTTATTAAATTCCTCTCTGATAACTTGATTTATTGTATATATTCATGGATGTTAAACTCTTATACTTCTTGCTATTTCAGTGGTCTGTTGCATGCATCTTCTTTAATTAGAAAAGATTTAAAAAGTAGCATCTGAGTGGATTCTGCTTTTATGCAGTCATTGAATTGCACCTAGCTGGTTGTTTGTCCCAGGTGTAATTCATCCTTGGTATCCCTAATGGATTTTCAGATGGAAAATCTGGTTCCATGCGTGGTTTCATCCTTTCTGTTTTTGTTCTTAATTTGTAATTTAATGTCTGGTCAAAGTAAGTGTTTAAGAATAGTATATGTCCTCTTGTATTTTTCCTGAATAATGCTTAATGAAAAGTCAAATCTGACATAAAATATGAATAGATCCTGGCAAATGAGTTCCTCTCTCATGATTGATGTGCTTTTTACAGCTCTAGGATTTGTTTCTGAATATTTTAATCTTATGTGAAGCCGGTATATATCTGGCCCAATTCCTTTTCTGCTACATTGTTTTTTCTTTGTGGCCATTTTTCATGTTTGTCTGCTTTTTGTCTGTTAGAAATATACATGTGAGTTTTGCATTTTCTTTCTATGCTTGACGAGTTGACTTGCATTCTGCTCCAGTTCTATTTGCTTTTAGGGCATGTTTAGTGTAGCTTTTGTTTCCACAGTCCTATTTTTGGCCAAGTTTTCACAGGCCTTGTGATGGCTTGTAGTTGTGTTTCATGTGCAAATATATCACAACCATGATTATTTGGTTCCTGCCTTTGTACATATCAAACTTTTGCTCTGTTGCTCTAAACATAGACATTTTAATAAAAAGTGTCCTCATTTTATTTGGGTGGACTAAAATTTAGTTTTTTTTTTTTTGTTCCTGTGGAATATGCAATAACGTAGGTGCTAGTTACAGTATTTACTAGCTAAAACGCTTTGAACACAAGCAGATTTAGTTTTATTTTGGATTAGAAGAAATAATTTGATTCTATGAATTGGAAGATTTGTTTTGTTTTTGGCTTTCTTTGCTGGTTTAATTTAATGGTTCAAGATCTTAAAATGTATTTGTTAATAAATTAATATGTTTCAATTCTGATAGGATTTGTGTAATATAGGTAATCCTTTTGCTACTTCTCATGAGTCGGGCTGGCTTCTCTTCTTTTCTTTTCTTGTCTGCTCACATCCTTACCCCCTTTATGGCCATTGAATCAAAGATTGAATGGTCTATATTTAATATTTTATAAAAATATTATTACAATAGAAAGAAAGATGGGAAGGAAATATTAAATATGGACTACTAAATTTTGATCCAATGATCATAAAGGTGGTAAAAGATGGGAGCAGGCAAGAAAAGAAAAGGAGAAAAGCCAAGTCCTGGGTCAACTCATTGAACCTATATCTTATATGCACCTAGTTGATTAATCATATATTTGCATAATGATAGTTCAAATAGAGTCAATATGGTTGGTATTGATGTTTATTTTAAGCGATAAATCCTGCTACTGTCTTTTTAATCAATTGCTTGTTTGCACTCTCAGATAAACTGCTATTTCAGTTTGATAAAAGAATTGTTTTTTCACCCAATTTTAGCGGCTTGGTTTGCTCTGTGCAAGTTTATTATTACTTGTTGAAAATTTCAATCATCTGAGATGATTTGATAAAGTATTTCTGGGGCATATTCATTAGTTAATATGCTACAAGGTACTGCCCTATATTACTCGGATTTGTTCGCTCGTTTCTGTAATCTTCGAAATTTAAAGAGAATCTCAAACAATAGGCTTTAGCTCAAGGATATGCTTGAGGAGAAATGAAATTATTAAAATTTGAATGAACCTAATTTATTTAACATCAAAGGAAAGGGATGAATTGAACAAGGGCCTTTGAAATTTTAGTTCGACACCAACATCTATAAGTAATTTGTTTTCAAGGAACATGTAAGATAAGGGTTGAATAAATTGAGGGTGATTGAAGGTTTTCTCGTCCCAATCGTTCATAAAATTCATTTATCAAAATGTTGTTATTTTTTTAATATTTGGGCAAACATTTGTCAAAATATTAAGGATTTTTAGTTTTTGTAAAGGGTTCAAATAAGAAATACTACTTTTTAATTATAGAGATATTTTTGTAATACGATTATGATAAAAAATGTTCTTAACTTTTTTTCCCTCGCCAATTCTGTTTAATCGAAATCGGAACATACTTAAAGGGTTATTACTGATGCCCACACATGGATATATTAAATCTAAAAGATGTCTATCTTTCTTTTTCTTGGCCAAAACAGAAAAAAAAAAGTCGATTTCTTTTTCATTCTTCTCAATCCAAAAACAACCATGGTTTTATTTGAAACAATATTTTCTTATTGGTTAACTTATTTATATCTCATTATCCAATCCAAAGGGGTTGATTTGACTTAATGAGGTTGTTAATGTAAGCAGTTATATTAAATGTATGATCGAAACTTAAAGTAATGAGAAACAATAAGAACAAGCGTAATGAGAGGATCGGAACCTGTTAGTCGGTCTTTCTTTCAAAGGAAAATAAGGGCATTTGAATATAAGTAGGGGGAAATTTGGTGGCCCTGAGTATTTTAATATGCAAAATTACAAATAAGTTCTATATATGCAAACTATCGCTTAATAGGCTAATCCTAAAAATTAATCAAACCAAATTATAATCTCATATTTATTGTTGATACAATACGAGAAAATATTAATATAAGATATAAAATCTATATATAGTTTTAAGATATAATAAATATTAAACCTTAAAATATTAGTTAATTAACAGAAATTTCATTACTACTCTGGCTGGTTTCAACAAAAGCACTTTTGAAATCTGGAAAATGAGTTAATTATTCAAAGTTGAATGAACCCTTAATTTAACACCAACATCTATAAGTAATTTGTTTCCAAGGAACAAGTAAAATAAGGCTTGAATAAATTGAGGGGTGATTGAAGAATTTCTCGTCCTAATAGTTCGTAAAATTCATTTGTCAAAATATATATATATATATATTTTGGACAAACATTTGTCAAAATATTAACCCTTTTTCCGCCAATTATTTCAGTCAAAATATCATCTTCAATTCTCCACAAAATTCATAATCACTAATTCACAACTCATCCTCAAGTTAAATGACAAAAATAAGTCTATACTCGTTCAAACGCTGAATTCTTACTATTCCAAATAATCTAACCACAGAGAAAGACTACCATTTAAAATATAAGTATATAATATCACTCTTCTTTATCTTTTTATTAATGAAAATTTAATATTAATTAAAAGAAAATTTTCTTTTTTTATATTTTATTTTTTAATTAAAAAATACTTTTTTATGATTGATATATATTATATTAATTAATAAAAATCTGTGTTTATGTTTGTATATTATATTATATATAATTATTTATAACATATATAGTTTTTTTTTTTTTTTTTTTTGTCATCATTAAATCTGTGTTTATGTTTTGTGTGTGTGGAGGGGCGTGTTGTGTATAGAATAGTAGAATACATAAAAGGGGGCTGCGAGGGAATTGTGGAGAGCCAGTGTAGAACGGCGGTGTGCCCCTGCTTGTAAAGCTCAACGATGGAGGTTGAGGACGCGGTGGGTGAGGAGGTAGCCAAAAAAGTATTATGTGTGCTGGCAAACCCAGAAGGGACTCCTTTGGGAGGTTCTATGGTTCTACCACAAAACGCGGGTCCCCTTCAACTTCAACAGATTGTCAATAAGCTTCTTAACAATGTAAGTTTCATCAACGTGTTTACTTCCTGCAGAAACGTTGACAAATTTACTATAATTCGTGCTTTTAAAGCTTAATCAACATAGTAAAGTTTTTCTCTTTTATGATTCATTTTTCTTTATTGAGTTTGTAAACTAAAGAACACAATTATCCTTGATTTTGAATTTTACGGAGTTTGAATCATTAGTTGCTGGCCACCGTAATGTTTTGTCTCAGTTAACCGTTAGATAATACGTTTGGATTGTGCATGGAAGATATCATACTTTGATTACTTATGAATTTAGGAACAAACTAAACAGTTTGGTTTTGTATTTTCTATATCAGGCTGAGATTATTTTTTCCATTTTAGGAGGAGAGATTACCATACAGTTTCTACATATCAGATGAGGAGCTTCTTGTGCCAATTGGAACTTACTTGGAGAAAAACAAAGGTTAGTCAGAATTTCAATTACAGAAGGTGGTGTCAACTGTCGGCCACCAGTACAGAAGTTACAGAAATCTTCTTGATTGATGAATTTCAGTTAGTAGTTTATAGGTCCTAACAAGCGTTCCTCTTATAATTTTTATTTTTTATTTTTTAATGTGCAGTTTCGGTGGAGAAGGCATTGTCTATAGTCTATCAACCTCAAGCTATTTTTCGGATTCGTCCTGTCCAGCGTTGTTCAGCAACCATTTCTGGTATGTCAGATTTGAATTTTATTCTGTCAACCTTATCATGGTTTGCCCTTGTTTGATAAATTATGTCAAACCTTGCTTATTTCTTAATGCAAAGCTACATATTCAAATTCCTACAGTTTCTTTCCCTTTGTTTTTTTTTTGTTATGTCAGTGTTTAATAGTTATAACTATTTTATTTTACTTATTTTAAACTAATATAGTTTCTGCCTTTATCTGATTTGTGCTATTTATTGAAATCAGATGGCAAAGAGAAATTCACATTCAGCTTTAATTCTTTTTGTATTGTCTTGTATCTACACTATGGTTTATTCTAGCAGATTTAAGATTAATGATCAATCTATTAAACAAACTCAATACTGTCAAGCAACATTGCCCCTTTTTTATTTCTAGATATGCAGATTTACTATCACATTATCCAGTATTGTATATAATCTTAAATTCATGTTGTTGGGAGTGTAGGTCATGCTGAAGCAGTGCTGTCTGTTGCCTTTAGTCCTGATGGCCGACAGTTGGCAAGTGGTTCTGGTGATGCCACCGTTCGTCTTTGGGACCTTAACACTCAGACTCCATTATTCACCTGCACAGGTTTGACATCTTAGACCATCAGATCATCTTGGAACCAACTAATCAGACTTGCTTGTTTAACTTATCAAAACCAGGACTATGGAGATATTTAAGCACATAATTGATTCATGAAATCATACAGAAAATAGGACGTTTGGATTATGCCCATCATTCACATTTTAGAAAAATCATGATCCATTGTGCACACTAAATGTATTTTATTCAGTTGTGCTTTATGGGTGTTGTAAATTTTAATTTAGATGATCATATGTATCATGCATTTTACTTTCCTGGGTTATTGCATCCTTGAAATAAAAATTTTGTGTCGAATGCTAGTTTATCTTTGCAACTATGGTATTTAAATTCATTCCTTTAGAAGATCCATGACACAAATCTTGTTTGATATAGGGCACAAGAATTGGGTCCTCTGTATTGCATGGTCACCAGATGGTAAGCATCTTGTAAGTGGGAGTAAAGCCGGTGAACTTCAGTGTTGGGACCCACAAACCGGAAAGGCATCTGGAAGTCCACTGATTGTAAAGTCCTCAACTATGAATAGCTTATTACTATTATAATTATATGTTTGCCATGAGTAGTTGCTTTTGTAATTTTTCTTGGGATTTTTTTTTTAATTTTTTTTAAAGGAGGCAGTGTATATTTGTCATGTATTGTCAAAAGAATTAGCAGTTCATAAGATGCAAGTATGCAAACTTTAATGATTTAGTCAATAATAATAGTTCTGTGTAAATGTGAAGAAGAAAAGGTAAGGCTAGCTTAGATATGAACTGGCCTCATGCTGCAAGGTAGGAAGAAAGGGAAAACAGACAATGTTTGGACATATGCTTATTTCTCTTAGCGGTATCTGACTCTAGATTATTTGGTTAGATATTTTGATTCCATGACAAGGACTGGTTTGAGTCAAAAGCTTAAGCTTTTAAGTGAAATTGAATTAATAGCTTTATTATAATGTCTAACAAATGCAATTGCCTGTGCCTTTATTCAGATATTTTTGGGACGCCCACTTTTGTTTTTTTGTCCACTAAATATAGATAGGAAAATCATGTGTGTTTGTTTTATTTCATTATGTATAGGGCCACAAGAAATGGATTACTGGTGTCTCTTGGGAACCTGTACACCTTAAATGCTCCTTGCCGTCGGTTTGTGAGTGCTAGCAAAGATGGGGATGCTCGTATTTGGGATGTCACTTTGAGGAGAAGTGTTATATGTCTTAGTGGCCACACACTTGCAATAACATGTGTAAAATGGGGCGGAGATGGTGTGATATATACTGGGTAATATGTTCATCTTTATCTACTTTTGCTGAGGCTTACTTGAGTTTTTGTCCTTGATTATTACGTATCCAATTTTTGTAAACTTGGCTATTATAGCATTTTGGTTAAATATCACCAAGAGAAAATGTTGCTATTTAAGTTTACAAAAGTTGACTTTATTTCACTAGGTCATTGTGGGTTTGAAACTTAAGATGTCCATTGTCTTTAAGCTAGTTTCTTTTCTTCCTTTTGGTTTTCATGAAGATCGATATGTGGAATCATCTATTGTATCTCTTACTTGTTTCTGTTTTTTTTCTAATCCAAGGGTCCTACAAAAGACGTTTCTCATTAATAAAATCATTTTTTTCATTGCCTTTTTCCATTCCACTCCATGTTTCAAATGGGCCCTAAGGCTTTCCAAATGTTCTCTTGTATTCTTTATAGGTTGTATGGGATTTCTTCAATATATTGTGTTCAAAGAACAAAACTGTGATGGCAGCTGTAATTTTTATTCATTCTTTTTGTGGTCTCTTTGTTCTTAATGTTATGTTGCATCATTTTAAGATATGGTTTGATTGATCCAAAATATAAACCTATATATGTGCCTGGATCTTTATTTTGTGATTGCTCAAGTGTCATGAATTGGGCATATTTTGTCCTGTTTGTATAGCTGATAGGGGGCCCGGTGTTTGTGATGGTTCATCTGAGGCACTTATTTTGGCAAATTACTTATTCATTTAAAATTTATTTTGGCTCTTATGATTTTGCCTATTGTTGCTATACTGGTTCATAGATATGTTCTTAAGCCATTTGACCAAATCTGATTCTCACAGTTTTTAAGCTTAAAATTTTAACTACGGATGACAATCACTGTATAATAATAGTTTGGAGTCTAATTATGTTCTTTTATTATTTGTTATTATAGCTCCCAGGATTGTACTATCAAAGTTTGGGAGACTACACAAGGGAAGCTCATTCGTGAACTGAAGGTGAACATTGTTATAAAGCCTTTGATATTTTTTTTTTTATGTTAGTTTATGCTCGATTATCATTACTCCTTGTTCCAAGTCTTATTTCAAAATTTTCTTCATTTGGGATTATTCGACCTTCAAATTTTCAAATGTCCTATACATTTTTACTGCCATTGCAAGTTTGTTTTCAGAGTTTTAGTCTGTGAATTACAATCAAAGACTTCAATAGCTCTTAACTGACAAATGGTTGATCTGAGAAGTCAGAAATCATGGCTTTCTGGCAAGTGTGTGTTCTCTATATTTTTCCATAATCATTTTTTTGTTGGGTGATCTACTTCAGGGGCATGGTCATTGGGTTAATTCTCTGGCACTTAGCACCGAGTATGTTCTTCGCACTGGAGCTTTTGATCATACTGGAAGACAATATTCATCTCCAGAGGAAATGAAGCAGGTAATTCTAGTTGGTTTAATAAGTGATGCCATCCTGTTGAATCTTTCTTTTATTTGATGTTGTCCTTGTGGGAGGAAGACTTGGAAGTTTTTCATACTTCAAATGCATGGTTTTTATTACACCCTGCTTCTTTTGCTTTGTTAGTTATTCTCATCTGAAATTTTATCTTGGGTCTTTGGAGATCTAAGCTGTTTTTAAATTTTTCTCTATTTCTGTTCTCCTGTATTTATTCCTACAGGTACCTTTCTCTAATGAAACTTTCTTCTCATCGATGTTACTTACAATATCCGGTGCTGCTGTTTAATTTAGGTTGCTCTTGAAAGGTACAAAAAAATGAGAGATAACGCCCCTGAAAGATTGGTTTCTGGATCTGATGATTTTACCATGTTCCTCTGGGAACCTTCTGTCAGCAAACACCCTAAAACTCGCATGACAGGTCATCAGCAGGTTAAACTTCTTTTAAAGACTACTTTTTTGGTGTACACTTTAAAATTGTATCTACAAGATTCTTTTTTTTAAAATAAAAAAAATAAATAATAAAAAAATCTCGAAATTGCAATGTGACCTTGGTTTGTCACTTAGCATCTGCAATTGCATAACAATGTAGATTTTGGAAGAGTTCTTCCATTGATGCATGAATTTGGTAATCATAAAAACAAAAAATAGAAGTTTCAGTAAATTCAATGTGATCATTAAAATATGTGATTATCATCCCCCCTCCCCCCCCCCCTCTTTTTTTTCTTTGCTTCTTTTACATGACAGGATTCTCTTCTCTGTTGTTAGCTAGCTAGAATTGGTTTTGTTGCTATACACTTTTTGTTAAGTTTGATGAAAAAGTAGTCATACTATGTAAAGTGCAAACTCAATCTCAAGCTTGAAGATTTTTTTTTTTTTTTTTTTTTTTGTTGTTACAGCTTGTAAACCATGTCTACTTTTCACCTGATGGACAATGGATAGCAAGTGCCTCTTTTGATAAATCTGTTAAATTATGGAATGGCGTTACTGGGAAATTTGTTGCTGCATTTCGTGGCCATGTTGGGCCTGTCTATCAGATCAGGTACAATTTATGTCACTCCTTATTTTAATGGAGAAAATCACCGTGCAATCTCCCATAAGTAATTAATCTCCAAAAAATCCCACAACAAGTGAGGAGTATGACAATGACAAGATCCGTGTAGGAAATGACAAAAGGTCATGGCATATTGACAAGTCAAGGGACTTCTTAGTGATAAGATTGCTTATGTGGGATTGCACAGTAATTTTTGACATTTCAAACTGCAAAGCCAGGTCTTTCCATTAATAATCTGTTCTTAGTAAAATTGGGTTTTACTGCACAGCTGGTCTGCAGATAGTAGACTTCTATTAAGTGGCAGCAAAGACTCCACACTCAAGGTATGTTGATATTTTCTTTCCTTTCAACAAAAGAAACTGAAGTATGAATTTGAGCAACTTAAGTTTCTCTTTGATGTTGAAGTACTACTTCCTTCGGTCCTTATTATAAAAGTTAAATTGCAGATATTAAGGACATTAGTTAAATTAATTATTTGTAATAAATATGTGTTGGTTTCCTAAAATTAAAATACTCTCTTTAGGGGAAAAAAATATAAATTTGAGAAATATTGGATTGAGATCTTATATTTAAGACCAAAGTAAACAATTTGTTTAGCTCCTATACCATTTTTATATGGACAAGAGAAACAAAAACTTGTTGACCTTTGGTGGTGTATGACTATGAAGGTGTGGGATATTAGGACTCGCAAATTGAAGCAAGACCTTCCAGGCCATGCAGATGAAGTAAGTCAGCTTATATACTAAAAATTTGAATTTTTGGTCCCCCTTCATTACTGTTACATTCTTCTAACTAGTTGGGGTCTAATAATGCCATTTGGAAAAGGTTTACTCTGTTGATTGGAGTCCAGACGGAGAGAAGGTAGCTTCTGGTGGTAAGGATAAAGTTTTGAAGTTGTGGATGGGCTAGTCTAAGATTACAACCACGAGATCTTCAGTTGATATTTGGTGGATTTCATGGAAATTGTAGAAATTTGACAGTAGGAGGGTGGAGCAACCATTGATGACAACACTACAAAAGAAGCTATATGCTCTTGTTGTAGAATTATGATAGGTTAGATACCACAATTTTGGCTTCAATTTTTTTTGTTTTTTTGTTCATGACCAGCCTTGATATGGTTGGTGATTGATTTTGGAGGTTACCGAGTGAAAGTAAAATTAAAAGTCAATGAACTTCATGTAGCAATATGGCTTTTGTTGTTGAAGGCTTTATTTAATTCTTAAAACGATGGCAATCAAGTTTACTTTTCAGGTCTGAAAGGAATTGCTCCGCTGGAAATGTACCTTTCCAGTGCTCAGTGGATTTGTAGATCCGGATCCTTTTTAATAATAGAAGAATAAAGTGGGGAATTTTTTTTTAAAAATGTCAAACTTATTTGTCCTGTTTAAATCGTGTTGCTGCCCGGAGTTTAAGATAAATTATATTGTTGATTATCTTTTTTGGTATAATGTTTCTGTCTTTGTTTAGAAATCTTTTTTCTGTAGAAATAATAAAAGTGTGTGGATCTTATTAATATTTTCTTTCTCTATAGGATCCACTCACTTTTATGTGAATGTGGCAGAAATATTAAATCCTATCTTTTTTATATGTTTTTTCATTTATAAGTATGTAATCCATATATTTTTTAATATAAGATATATTTATCTAATCTGATCATATAAAAGCAGTTAGGTAAGTTACTCCTTCCGATCTTAAATGGAGACATAGTTGACTTTTTTTAAGAAAATTAAAAAGTTAGTTAAATTATTTTAAAATATTTATATTTATAATTTTTTTTTTCAAACTTTTTCCTAATATAAATTGATATATAATCTAAAAATATTTAATATATGATAAAATTAAATAACTTATTTAGCCTCTTTAATTTCTCTGAGAAAAGTTAACTATGTTTTATATTAAAATTGGAGAGTAGTTAACATGTATTTCTAAGACCTTAGTTGTCTTAATTTCCTCATTTTTTTTCTTAATTAATTACTGTTGCGGAAGAAGAAAATAGAAAAATATTAATAAATATAAACGCTATCTTTTTATATTTAAGACTAATATTGATGCTTTGTTAAAGACAGATAGGAGTGACTATTAATTAAAGTTGTGATTGGTTGTTTGTTAGGCCATTTTCGTGTACGTACAGTGTAAAGCATGAATTATACGGTGGATTACTCTGACCTCTCACTTTTCTTTTATGTTTCGAGGGGCGTCGGCAGCCGACAATATAAGCCTTCTCCTTTAATTTTTTTAGTTTTGTTTTAATCTGATAATATCCCCGAATATTTAATATTTTCTATCCTGTTTTTTACAACTAAGCTTTATAATAATGAATGCAGTATTACATATTTGAAAATTTTTAACATTTAATTTATTAAAGTTACAAATTTATTTAATTTTTTACGTTATTTTTTTATTTATAAAAAGACAATTTATTGGTAGTTAAATATATGTCTTTTTTAAATTTATTGGCCAAAATATCTTACAGGGACATAATATCTTACAGGCACATAATATATCAATAAAAAAATTTAGACCATGGCTACGATTTTCATATTATTGAAGAAGCACAATGCGAATAAGTTAGATAAAAATAATCTAAAGATGATAATTACTTGGTTAAATGTTGGGATAATAAAAATATATGAACATTGGATTACATTTTTTGCAACGAACATTTGATTACATAAATTTTAAAATAAAATGTCATCCAACGTAACATTTCACCAAATCACGAAACTTCATGCCAAACGCTATAAAACGTGTGTGATGTGTCACCACAATAATAATTAAGGGAGGATTACAATTAGTTCCCAGAATATTAATTTAATATAAATTAGTTTTTTTAGCAATTTTTTAAATAATTGTATATATATATCCATTCAAACAGTGGTAAATTTCTGAATCTAAGTTACAAATTAGTTATTTAAGTTTTAAATATAATTCTCAATTTGCAGCCAATATTCTCATTTATAACTGTATGAATAAATATTAATAAATTATTTAATGTTGTTAAGACCTGACTATTATTAATATGATATTTTATATCCTAATTGTTATTCTCTTTGTAACAAAAACAATGAGGAGGAAAATACTTCATGATCGTTAATATACATATTTATCTAATTTAATTAAATTAAAAATTTTAAGTTAGTTAATATTAAATTTTTAAGAATATTATAGAGTGAGTAAAACATTTAGTGCAATTGAAAAATACAAGTGGAAAAAAAGAGAGAGAAGAAAATAAGGAATGAAATTGAAAAGTAAAGTACTCGGGAATCTTGTGGATGCAAGTAAGAAAATGACAAGAGATAAAAACAGAATATTGTTTCAAAATATATTGTGATGATTGAGATAAGGTTGATAAGAACAGAGGGAAAAAAAAAATAAATAAATAAAAAGTGAGAAGCGATCAAGATAAATGTTGGATCACGGAAAGGAGACCCCCGTACGTGTTCAGACATAAATTGACCCTTAAAAAAGCAACAATTTTGATTTTATTAATAACCTAATTAATTTTACCGTTAATTGATTTAATATATTGAATTGACAGTTTACATATCATCCACGTTATTTTTGTTAAGATATACATTTACTCTAGAAATCTATATGTCATATATTTTATTTTATTTTTTAAAGTTAGGTTTAAAACTTTTAGAACAAATTTGTTACTTAACAAAAATAACGTGAAAGGCATTTTAACCATCAAATTTACTGAATTTACGGTAGGGGAAAAATTGCTCTTTTTTTTTTTTTTTTTATTTTTGGAGCAAAACTCCCTAGGTAAAAACCTCGGGACAAAATTAACCCTCACCCTTATTTCTTTATAATCACTTGCTGATCAGGTGAAATGCTTTTTATTGGTACAAAAATATTTTAGAATATAAGGGAAAAAAATAGTTAACTCAATAAATATAGACTAAATTAAGAAATTTTTCTAATGTTACTTTCATTTACAAATATATATCTTTTCTCTAGATTTATTAGGGGTAAAATTATAACACTCTCATTTATTTTATATTGAAAGTGGATTTATAATAAAGATGAATTCTTTTCCCTAATTAGGATTATAAATAAAATCAGGGTGACATTACTGTATGTCTGTATCAGATATATGAGTAGATGAATAATTCAAATTAAGATTGGGAAAATTACGTGCAAGTCCCAAGGATAAAAAATAATTACAATTAGGTCCTTTAAAATCACCAAATTACATAAGAATTCCTAGAGAACTTTTTTGATATTATTTGTATGGAAACAAAATCAGGTTTTTAAATTTTGTTGTAAATATGGCATATGTTGTAAATGACCATATTTTAAATTTTGTTGTAAATATGGGTTATAATTTTTTTGTTATAAATGGCCTGCATACATTTAGGACTTGAATTTGAAATAAAATCCCAGGGTGTTTAAATGTTATTGTAAATATGACACTTTCTATTATAAATATAGTTTTTTTTGTTGTAAATGGTCGTCTTTAAATATTGTTGTAAATATAGTATTTCCTGTTGTAAATAAAAATAATATAAAAAAACCCTAGGGATTTTTATGTAATTTGGTGATTTTGAAGGATCTAATTGTAATTATATTTTGTTCTTGAGACCTGTACGTAATTTTTCCATTAAGATTTTGCCACTCCTCAAAGTTTTTTTCAACAATGTGGAGATCCAAGATCACCCCATCCACTTTATGATCTCAGTGTCATTATTAAAATGAGACGCGTCTCTTCTTTTAATAAAAATATTTAAAACGTGTTTTGCTATACTTTCGGTATATTAAAATACACCACAATCAAATAAATGAATGGTCTTGCATACATAAATGCTAATCTTTTCAGGATGATGCATGAGTATGTTTTTATATTTGTATCAAATTAATATTATTTTAATTACGATTAGATTGATTTCGATTTAATCTCATTTGAACAACCGATACTTTGAATGACTGCTTCAACTGATTTAATCCACGTTGTGATTTTGAGTAAGTTTGCCGTTAATCTGACCATTCATGGTAAGCATAGCGTTTATTTAATAATGGGAAAATTAACTTTTGGTCTATATAATTTTGATTAAATTGTAACTCAATCCTTACACTTTAACTCGGTTGTAATCATGGTTATCAAACTCGTGAGTTAATTCTCCAAATTTAACATTTCTTACTTATAAAATTGAGTTAAGTCATTGGTAAACTTGTTATCGTTGTAAATTTAATTAAATTCACGAGTTTATACACCGAATTTACTATTTTTACGTTTATAATTTACAAAACCGTGTTAACTCATCCTTAAACTTGTGTTAGCTTCTTCGATTCGATCATGTTTAGTGGCTTTAAATATAAATTTTATAGAAATTTTTTTATTAAATATGATAAATTATGAATGTTGATGGATTTAATTTCAATTATTTGGTAAATCAAATTGTTGTTATTTATTATATTTTAATTATTCAATTGTACATTATTAACATCTATTTAATTGTAAAAATAAACTCTTAAGTTTATAATTCGATTCACAATACAAATTTACTTTACTGTTATGAGATTGCTTATACTCACGAGCTTAACAACCTTAGTTATAACCGAATCCTTTAATTTTGGCTCATTGCAACTTAACTCTTATACTTCAAACATTTTATAATTCATTCTCTTACATTTTATAGGGACTGAATTCCATTCAGCCAACATTAAGAAACTGAGTTATAACTAAAGTGAACCAATATGAGAACTGATTTATAATAAAGTTGAATTTATAGGTGTCAAAAGAAGAAATTTTTAATTTAATAATTTACTTAAATTTATGAAGAGAGAGGTGAGATCATAAAGAAGGAGAGGGGGCCCACCATTTTATGAAAAAGGAAAAAGCAGGGCAGGCACTGACACGGCAGCGCCACTCATTTTACAGATCATTCAAAAGCACCACACAACGCCCGCCACTAAATATTTCTTTCTTTCACTTTTTTCAGTATTTATAATCCAATGCTTATCACGACGCCCACCAATAGCGAAACACTTGTCCACTTTTTTCTTCTTCTAAATTTATGTTAAAAATATTAATAGGTTTAATATTTCTTCTTTTTACTATAGAAAATATTTTTCTACCACAATCATATAAAAAATAAGTAGATCCCATTAATATTTTATTTTTGTTCTTTTTTTATAATGGGACCCATTCACTTTTATATGAGTATGACGAAAAAATATTTTACGTAAAAAACAAAAACATTAAACTTAATATTAATATATCAAAATATCTTACATTGTAGTGAAAACTTAAGATATTAATATATCAAAATATCTTGCATTCTAAATTTCTACTAAGAAAATTCACATATATAAGTGAAAAGTTTCTTAAGATTTTTAGAACTGGTCATCATATATATAATATACAATTTTTAACAAGTGATCCTATGAACTATATAAATAATGAAAATTTTAGAAGTATCTGGGAGTGAAATTTGTCCCCATATTAATTTACTTTTCACAATACCGTAAATCAAGGTTGGAATCTCTAAAATACAGTATTTACTGTTCGTTTGTAATAATTTTTTTTTTTTTTGGCCAACTAACAAAATTACTTTCAATTGACCAAAAAAAAAATTACTTTCAATAAAAAATGTGTGGACACACACGCAAAATAGTGTTAAGTATTTTTAAATATAACATGGCACTATAAATTTTTTTGTCAAAAGTAAAAATGCATATGAAAGCTTTAAATGGTGTGGTGTCATGCCGGTTCATTTTTGTAATACTGTGGTCCAGATGTAAAAACATAGCAAACATTAGTCCTGTTAAGGGCCGGGGCAGTTAACGTTGTGTCTTGTGTGTATTTTTTAAGGAAAAAAATGAATGTGACAGCAAATAATTCATGGTCTTTATTTTAAAATAAGATAAAAAATTAAAAATTAAAAAAGTGGGCCCATGCTGGAATGATGGGATTCTGGTCTGTTCTTTGATACGCTCCACTGGAACTCGAATCAGCCTCATAGGAGGATCCAATACCACCGCTTGACCACCAGTCTATTTAAACGCCACTCCGACCTCCTCCTTCATCTCAACTTGCATCTGCAATTCTCTCTCATATTTCTCAGACATGGCCAGGTCTGTGTCTCTTGTTTCCACCATTTTCGTCATCCTTCTCCTTCTCGTGGCCACTGGTTTGTACTCTTCATCACTCTTTCTTCATCTTCTGCTTTAGTTAAATAAAATAAACACACAGATTCTGCTTTCTTCACATCTTTTATATATATAATATAACTGCTGATTCTGCTGTTGTTGTGGTGTTGTGATGAACAGAGATGGGGCCCATGGTGGCAGAAGCGAGGACATGCGAGTCTCAGAGCCATCGCTTCAAAGGATCCTGTTTCAGCAGAACTAACTGCGCCAACGTTTGCCGGACTGAGGGCTTCCCCGGCGGTCACTGCCGTGGTTTCCGACGCCGATGCTTCTGCACCCGTCCTTGCTGATCATTTGAAACTTAAACCTCTCAAGTCCTTAATTAGCTTGTGTCCTGCATGTTTCTCTGAATAATGCCTTTTTTGAGTCTTTCTCTGTGTTAATGCTTCATTATTCCTCTGTCTTTGTATTTTAATTTGTGTTTGTTAGAGGTTCTGATCTTCATGGGCTTAGGTGAAGACAGAATGTCTTGTGGTGTGGAAGTGGCCAAATAATAAAACCTTACCTTCTCTTTCTTTCATACTCTTCAGTCTCCATCTATCTCCATTTGCTTTGCTACTTTAGTTATGGAGTCTGAATATACTTTATCACCCAAATTCAAACTTTTTAATTGTCTCATCACACATATTTTAAAGGGCTTCCATTTAAGTATAGTTATAATTAAAGAGGATATTTTAGAAACCAATTGTTATAAATAACTAATTTTATTTTGTTAATATTTACATATTAATTATGTAAAACATTAGGTACCGGAGATGGTACTCCCTCTAGTTCACTTCTTAATATAAAAATGTTTCTATAATTATAATCGGAGCTAATATTATTGTAATATTATTTTGTCTAGTGTGCTTGAAGGCAAGCCCGGAGCATAAAATCTTATCTAAGCATGATGGGTGCGGCAATCACTTATAGGTATTTTTTCTGGTCCTTATTATAAGCGAACCAATTAACAATTCTCACAAACTAAAAAAAAGTTAAAGTCAATAAAGTTGTCCCATAATTTAAGTAACTTTTAATATTACCCCTACTAATTGTATTAAATCCTAATATCATATTAATTATTACTCTTATCCACTACCATTACTAATTAAGGACATACATGGAAAAAAATAATTAATGCTCACCGGGAATACGTAAGTGACTTATAAAAAGAACCAAATACACTTACTAGTTGATGCCTTATAATAAAGACCAGAGGGAGTATAACAAAAGATTTTGGTTGAGGCTCTTAAAAGTGTTTATTCACATAAATCAGGATAAAACTAAATCAAAATAAAACTCTTTCATATATTTACTTTATATACTATAAACCACAATCGTTGTTCTAAACAACCACAATAAGATAATAGTGACTTCAGACCAAGGTTAGTTTCTGTCCAGGTTCGAAGCATAGTGGCTCCAAGGTTCATTTCTACCCAAAGCTCTCGTTTAGAATGGTTAAGAGAGATGTTCATCGGTCCAATGATCTTAGAAATGGATATGAGCTGGTTTTTTCTGAGTGATAACTGAATTCATTAGCTCATTAGCTCATAGGTGAAACAACATCTAGTATCATCGATGAGGCTTAAGTCTAGCGTATGTTTGGCATAGCGTTGGATCCTTTTCTTCTTGTTTGGGATGGCGATACAAATGAAGAGCTTCTAGGTCCAATCGCACGATCGGCTTTTTTTTAAAAAAAAAAAAAATACACGATCGGCTTTTCTTCAAGATGAGCATATTATCAAAAATGGTGTGGGTGAAGGTGCTGGGGAAGCATCCTAATTCTTTGGTGTCTAAGTTAACGTCTGAGGGTAATAGACGGCTCGTCCTACCCAACATCGGTATCACATAGGAGGAAGGAGATTCACCCTGCTCTTAGATTGTGGGTAAACCCAATCCATTTCCTAAAATTTATCTCTTGTATAAAAAAATAAAAAATGGAGTGCGACACATCACTGTAGAAGAAAAAAAAAATGATTGGCCCACATACTTGATTACAGGGGCGGAATTTGGAGGAAAAGTTTGGGGGCAAATAATGGTGGGGGGATTCGGGGGCGCCCAAATTTTTTTTAAAGGAAATTTTTAAATGCATTAAAAATGAAAAGAAAAAAAATTCATGAAATTAAGTCAATTAATTTCATCTACAAGTGTAGTGTAGAATGGGTAAAAGTATAGTAAGGGATACACCACAAAAGTAAATTTCACCGATAAGCTAAAAATTTCAGGTAATTAGAATGAAATATAGAAAAAAATGATAAGATTAACATAAATCATACAAGACCCCACATGGAACAAAGATTGAATTACACTACAAAAGTGTTCCTATAATTAGGACCAGGAGGAGTATTACACTACGTTGGGGGCCAAAAAAAAGAAGAAGAAAAAGTTGGGGGCCAAAAAGTTATATTCACTACATTGGGGGCCAAAGTTGTATTATTACACACAAAAATTAAAAAGTTCTATTAAAAAATTTCAAACAATTTTTTTTTTTTTTTTTTTTTTTGGGGGCCATGTCATAACTATGTTCCGTCTCTGCTTGATTACCCCAGCACCTTCTCCTTTATTTTCCAACGAAACACCATCACCTTTCTTTTAGAATATACTGGGAGAATTTCTTTAAGGCGCCAAAAAATAAAAAAGACAAAAAAAAGTTTATAGAAAATTCTAATGTTAAAATAGTCTTATTAACAATTCTTTTAATAGATGATTAACAATTTTATAAATAGGTTTTAACAATTTTTTAGGATCTTTTTAAAATTTTCTTAGTCCATTAAGTCTTTAAGGCATTTCCCCTTTTTTTTTTTTTTGTCCTAGCACACGGCCACCTCTCACTTACCTGGACATTGTTATTATTTACCCCATAGCACCGTCACCTTTATTCATTTAATATATGAAGAATTAATAAATTATTTAATATTTACACAATTAAATATTTTAATTTTAGTATTTCTCTTAAAGAGTTATATAATTTTAATATTTTTAAATTAATGTACATATAATATATATTTTTCATTTAATAATATCTATATATGTTCTTTTAAATTATTTTTCATATAAACTTACTTTTTAACATAATCATCAAAAACAAGTTTTTACTGTCTATTGTTTTTTAAAAAATTTGATCAAGGGCATTCTCTTTTCAAGAATGCCAAGTGTTTTAACTCTACCAATAACTTGTATTTTATAACATTTGAATTTGTATCCTCATATTGATGGGATGAGTAGCTTGCCACCTTAGCGATTTTTAATTCTGTTTTTAAACTTTCCAGCTTAAACTTGGTCAGAAAGCCAGCAACGTGGGACCCCGTGAGGTTAAGTGCATCAGGGAAGATCTGATCACGATTCACAAGCGCGTGAGGACAAATACTGCGGACCTAACCCAATCACCTCACGAAATGTGAAAACTGAAAAGGATTGTACAATCATTCAAAATCTGGACGGATTGTGTTTGTCCTCATTTAGTAAAAAAAGGCATGGAGTAGCCGCATGAAATGCTACCTCCTTTAACTCATACTCACCTCTAGCTTTGATTTCTAGGTTGTGTATCGTTCTGATTTTATTTATAAATTTATTGGTTAAAAAATTTAGCCTTATTTATAAATGGGATTATCATTTCTGTGTTTAAGGCAAATAATTTACTCTACATTAAATTAAAACGATGCAGTTTGATCTTCTTTTTCATATATTAATTTTTAAACTTGGCATTTCCTATGTGGTGCTTAACGTCTCCCTAGTTAAACACGAAGCCACCATGGCAACATGTGACCCCACTTTTGCCTACCGACTGAATCTCCACCGTATAGTTTTTCACATTCGGCTGATTAACCATCGATCTTCGTCGGACTATGTTCCGCAAGTGGTATTTTTGGAAATATTTTCATTTACGCAAAGCACCGCTCGCTCGCTCGCTTTTTCTTCCCACATAATATTTTCACGGTTCTGTCTTGCAATACAAAAATTTGTCTCCCCCTCTTTTGTCTCTCGAACTCGACTCGATCTATATTGGCTTTGTGTAATTCGGTTTCGATCTCTCGAGGATTTGTTCTCTTCCGAAGCTAGTTATTCTCTAATCTGTTAAAATGGTGAGTCTTTTCTTTGATCTATTCTTTTGCGTAATCTTCTACATTCTGAATTTCGAACACCCTAGATCCGGAGCTTAATTCGCTTCGATTTGATATTTTCTGATCATGTTGTTAATTCTTTCATAGTTGATTTGCTTTTTATTCTAATGCGAACTAACAAATAAATATAATGTGTATGTTTTATAAAAAAGAAGATCAAATCGCATCGTTTTTAACTTAATGCGTAGTAAATTATCGCCTTAAAAGCAAAAATGATAATCCCTTTATGAATTTAGTTTTATGTAATAAATGGGATTATAAGTTTATAACAATTTTATTCATCTTAATTATATATATTACTCGATCCTATTTATAAATTCATTTTGACCAAATTTTACATACCAATGAGAAGTAGTTAATTCTATTATTATGAGGTAAATTTTCAACTTTGCATTCTCGTTTTTCAACTATTTCTTCTCTCTCTATCTTCATGAGTATAATTAATATGGGTAAAATTTTCACAATCTCATTTAGTTTATGAAACTGGATTTATAAATAAGATTAAATTTTTTGGTCAAAATGGATCGATAAAAAAACCAAAGTGGTATGAACATAGAGAGAAAAGGAACAATTTAAATATACCAATAATAAATAAGGGCAAAGTTAAAAATTTACCCTATAATTATTGAGTTAACAACTCTCTTTAATATATGACATTTGCTCAAAATAGATTTATAAATAAAATCGAATGATATCAACCTATTGGTTTGAGAGGTCTCCTCTATCGTGTGCCTCTACAGTATACAAATTTGGATTACATTGAAAAAATAATCATCATTTTAGTAGCGGTTATAAAAGAACTGTCACAAATATTTGAATTTTTAGTGATTTTAAAATAAATCCTTATAAATTTGCAACAATATAACTCGCGTTAAATGGTATACTGATAAACCATGGTACTTCCTACGATCTTAATTAAAGATATAGTTGACTTTCTTAGAGAAATTGTTAAGCTAATTAAATTATTTTAAAATGTTTTTATTTTTATTTTTCTTCAAAACTAATTAGTTTAATTTTTAATAAACTAATATACAACCTAAAGATAAACAACATATTTAAATAATTAAGTAACTTATTTAACTTGTTTTAATCTCTAAAGAAAATCAACTAGATCTTATAATTATAACCAAAGATAGTAATTTGTTACAGTTGGATCATATCATAATTGTAGCAGTGACTTAGTAACAGTTGAGTCATACTAACCACTACAAATCTAGATATCAGTGGTCATGATTGGTTATTTTAAGGTAAAATTGTACCCTGTAAAATTATTTAACATAGACTATATATAATTTGATTATTGTAATATTTTATTCTATATAATGCATTCATGCCGGAATCTCTATCTGCTTGAAAATATATAATATTAAAGGAGTATAAAAACATGAATAAAGTGCTTTAACTTAATGATTCTAAACCAGTTCTTTCATTTCACTTCTGGCCTCTTCCTCTCGTTTGTAAGTTTTGATTCGTATAATTAAATTAGGTTTTAGCAATTTAAGCTTATTTATTTATTTTTAAATTTCAATATAGAAATAATATTTTTATAAAATATTAAACTATTCTATTTAAATGTTATATTTAATACATAATAAATTAAATGATGCAATAATATAGAGGAAGAACTATAGAAGAGAGGAGCCACTATATATATAAAGAATCTGAATTATATGTTTTGTAATTCACTTTCTTAAGAGGACAGTAAATTCTTAAAAAAATTCGGATAAAACTCGGGCAACAAAAATGTAGGTGCCGACTCAACTACAAGTCAACAATATAATGGCGATGTTAATGACTTTCATCTGTTTTAGTCCAAGGAAAATGGCTATTTAAGACCACCTGTTGCTTCTTCCTGTATCAGCTTGCTAATAAGGCTCTTACTCTCATATTCTCAGACATGGCGAGATCTGTGCCTCTAGTTTCCACCATTTTCGTCGTCCTCCTCCTTCTGGTCGCCACTGGTACGTATCAATCTCTTCGTCACTTCTTCCTCTAACCCCTATTTCTGTATGCTTGGCTTTCCTCTAACTAGATTACTGAACAGAAAAAGAGTGATGTTTAAAAAGAAAAAAATCCGCTCTCTTTGATCTGTAACGCTGCTAAATGCTGATGCAGAGATGGGGCCGATGGGGGCAGAAGCAAGGACGTGCGAGTCTCAGAGCCACCGTTTCAAGGGGCCGTGTGCCAGTAAATCTAACTGCGCCTCCGTTTGCCAGACCGAGGGCTTCCCCGACGGTGACTGCCGTGGATTCCGCCGCCGTTGCTTCTGCAGCAAACCATGTTAACTGGGGATGGAGTCCACATGAGGAGAACGATTGTGTTATGTTGTGCTGTGTTTGTGTTTGAAAATAATATTATTGTCCTCAATTTCCTTTCTGTACACTGTAACTGTAACGTTTCGCTCTCTTGTTGTCTAGTCTTTGATTCCTGCGTGTGTCGTGAAAGTGATGCGAATAATACATAATGGACTCCTTTGTTGATCCTCCTTTCCATTTGCTTCCACTTCATGCATATAATTAACGGATTATTCATCCATTCACCATTTCTCCTTCTTCCTCCTAGTTTTCTTCTTCTTCGGCCGTCGCAACCTCCAACGGCTTCCCGTTCGACTCCGTTATCGTCGTCGTCATCGTCGTCTATGGCCCGCTTCCTAGCAGACGGCACGTGCATGTCCCTCCTTGTTACTCAGAAAAAGCAGCATTTGCTGCTACCGCTGCAGAAGACTATATGAATGGGTGGCTCTCAACGCCATCCTGTGGGTGGGCCCATGATAAATAGATGGAACATGACACAGTAATTCCTGAAATGAGAAATATCTTAAATAATTGAACATATGTGTTTGTCCAAAAAAATGTAAACATATATATTAAAAAGGAAAAATCCCTTTAATAGACTGTTCAAATACCAAAATTTTAAAATGAATCAGTAAATTTAACAAATCTTAAATTAAGTTATATTTCCTAAAATTTGATTTCAAAGTTTGATAATTTTATCTTAGTACCACGTTTGATTCCTTTTTGATAAGTATCCCTCTAGCGAGCGGATCCTCTCCTTGGCGCCCTCTCTCCCTTTATCTCACAGTCGCATCTGGGCCGTTCAAATCTTGATCCAACGGTCCAGATTTTTAAAAAAATTCCGATTATTATTATTATTATTACAAATCTGGACCATTGGATCAAGATTTGGACGGAGATGATCGATTGTGAGAGAAAGGGGGGGGACACGGTTTTGATGCCTATCCTTGAAAAAAAATCCTGGAATTTTTTTTTTTTTTTAATCACTTTTTTTTTGAATAAAAAAATCATTTTTTTGTTAGAGATTATCTTTATTTTAGATTCCCATTAAAATATTTTTTTAAAAAAAAGAATTTAAAAAAAATAAGACCCAAATCGACTATAAAAGAGCTCTCTCTGCCTCTCCAAAGATATGTAGGGAATCCATTTTCAAGGGAGAGAGGGCGCCAAGGAGAGGAACAGTACCCACCAATCTCCCCCACTTCTGCTTAAAATTCGCTCTCTATTATTTTTGTCCACATTTGTCAAACTGTTTGGCATGGATGTGGGCCATGCCAAACAATGTACTAGACTGTGATAGTTTTATGGATTAATTGGTTTTTGTAAGGGATAGTTGACACAATAAATAATGTATTATTAAATATATATTTGTACGTATTCTAGTTTATAGATTATAAAATATTTAATTAAATATTTTAGAGTTTTTTTAAAAAAAGTAATTAATTTTTTTATCAAATTTAAATTTTATCTTTAATTATTACAATATATACAACAAATTTATTATATATTCAATAAGATTCATGTCATTTTTATTCATTTTCTGTTTTAATTGACTTTTCAAACGATATTCAAACAAAAGTTCATTTAGAAAAAAAATTAATTCTGCCACTAATATCCTAAACATAAATCACGTCTATAATCGACTTTTATCTTATCATTCGAAAAAAATTATATATTGACGAAATATTTGAATCCCATGTCAAATCAAGATATTTTCTCAACACACAACTATTCATAGAAAGGAAAAAAAGAAAAAATCCCGTCTTTGTAGACAAACTAGCATTTACACGGAAGAGGATACTCTACCTATCCCTCTTCATCTTTGATCCTGACCGTTGAAATCTTGATCCAATGGTCCAGAGCAAATTTAAAAAAAACCGCATGCAATTTTTTAAAAAATTGTTTTGGGTCCTTGGATCAAGATTTCGGACAAATAGGCTTTTTCATTGATGAGGGATAGGTAGAGAGAGCCGATAAGGAGAAGATCCGGACCAAGGTAGTGAAAACGTAGTTTTTACCTGAAAACGGAAGGAGAATTAAAAATCGTAAAACGTAAAATCGTAATACAAAACGTAATTTTTACCTACATATATATATAAAAAAATTCAAGAAAAGTAAGGCACCTGTCATCATCCACACATATACTGATCAATGCAATATCAATAAAAATATCCAACATTATCATTGATCAAACCATATTTTTTATATGATTTTACATGATTAAATTGAGATTTTTAATGCATTTTAGGACATTATTGCATGATTAAGTACTAAGTTGAGTTAGGGACATTTGTATTGAATTAAGTGTAATTAGGGGCAAAATGATCTTTATTTATTAATTATTCATGCAAATGATTTCTTGGACTTTTGATGCTACATTGTGTTTAATCTTGCATTGTAGGTGTTTAAGAAGAAAATGAAGATTTTTGAGGGTCAGAATTAATGTTTTGAGGACTGAAGAAAATTACGAGAAAGGCTCCAACAATTTCTGGAAATTGGAAATCAATGAAGAAAAGGAGCCAGAAAACAATTACAGAAAAGGACCCAGATGTTTTTGAAATTGCAATTAGGCCCCACAAATAGTTTGAAAATTCTCACTTTAGTCCCTCTCTGAACTTTTAAAACTTTCACTTAAGTTCCTTAGTGAAACTCTGTGTTTTTTGCTTAAACGCTCCGTTTTTACGCTTTTACGTTTTATCGTTGCGTTTTTTACTTTTTTACTCTGAGTCCGTTTTTTCAGCAACAAAACACGTTTTGTTGAAAATTAAACGCAAAAAAGACGTTTTTACCGTTTAAAACGTGTTTTTTACTACAATGATCCGAACAGCATTTACTCGCTCCGCCGCCCAAGGCGGGAGAATGTTACACTACTAAGGAAAATACTTATTTTTCATTTAAGTGAATTCATCCTACAGTCTAAGCCAAAAAAAAAAAAAATATCATCATACTGCTGATATTAGAAAATATTTCATTCAATATAAGCATGAAAGAAAACAGTTAATTGAATTTAAAATAAAAAAAAAACATGACTCACTCAATAATATTATTTATATAGATTTTATCCAAGAAACGAATATGGGTACAATACTACAATATATATAAATTGATTCTAATTGTTTGAGTATTTTTTTTTTTAAGACAAGTAATTGATTACAATTGTTTTAGAATGAATCATTTTTAAAGATAAAGCAATTGATTACAATTTTTTTAAAGTATAATTTCAACCCTTCATGATGTATGGCTTACTATAATAAGGGTACTGTTCCTCTCTTTGGCGGCCTCTCTCCCCATCTCTCACAAATGATGGGCCGTTTAAATCTTGATCCAATCAAAAAAAAAATCCAAAAAGACAATTTTTTTTTTTTTTTTTAAGATCGGGACTATTGAATCAAGATTTAGATGACCCAAATACGATTGTGAGAGATGGAAAGAGAGGCTGCCAAGGAGAGATCCTCTCGCCTATAATATGACATCCATTCTAAAACTTCATTTTCTCTGAATCTTAATTGCATGTGAAGGGGTATCTTCCACCTTTTTCCCATACCTATACTCTTGACCCGTGATATGTAGCATTGGCTAGTAACAATTTTTTATTTACTCCTTCTATTCCTCCCGTACTCCATCAATCAATTTGCGATCTTTTATATATATATATATATATATATATATATTTTTTTTTTTTTTTTTTTTTTTTTTGCCTTGTTCCCAGTTACCCCAACTTGCATGCCTATGAAGAAACTGCCCTCTCATGAGATCATAAAGAGGCCCAAATTTTAAAATAATGTCTTTCATAAAGAACTTTTATTTGTTAGTTACACTCCAATTAAATGTCCATTGTATGTTATACTTACATTTTTTTTAATATAAGATACTTGCATTTCTCTTCGTTATGTGAAATAACCATCAACTTCTTCCTCACACAAAATCTTATACTTTTGAATAGGGGTGGGAATCAGGCGGCCTACAGCCTGAGTATTTAGGGTCTGGTCTATTTATTAAAAGGTCAGGTCAAGGCCTAAATGTGTAAATAGGTCATACCTATTTTATTAAAGCCTCAGTCTGTTTACACATTAAATAAATATATTTATATTTATATCGTATAAATAAGATAATATTTATTGTTTTTTATTTTTATATTCTAATTTCATTTCAAGTTATATTTATATAGGTTTTGATAAGTTCATAGTGTACAAAACTTATTTATGGCCACCAAGGCTTGCAATATGAGGCCTTTTTAAAGGCCTACATTGTAAGTAGGCCTTTAGAAAGACTTTAGGCTCGACTAGGCCTCATGAAGGCTCAGGTCCAAGCCTAAAAAAAGCTTGAATTCAGACTCAAGCTTCTTTAGCTAAAGTCTGACTTGATCTATTTTATGCTTACTTTTGAAGTTATTTTAGTCTAACTCAAATCAAATAAAAATAACATTTTAGTTCAAAAAAAAAAAAAATACATGGCAATACAACAAATCTCTTTCAATGACCAACTTTTAATGTGCATGTAGATTAGAGAAGGAAAAAAAAACCTCACGAAAAGCAAAAGATGAAAAGGAGAGATGTGATTTGTGTTTGGGATAGCAGTAGTAGAAGTGACTTTTTTTCCATATAGGTTCTTATTTAAATAATCATTTGAGATGAAAAATAACTGAAAATGACATTAATTTTATTGAATACTACATAAATATATTAGTTGTATATATTGTGATAATTGAATATTAAAAAATTACAAAAATCTAAAATACTTAATTAAATATATTATAATAGATAAATTAGAATGCACACAAATATGTATTTAATAGTACATTTCTTATTAGATCACCTATCTCTAATATTATTATCTAAAAACGGAAAAAAGTGACTTACGAAGAAAGTCACTTTTTTTTGGAGAAATCCATCACCTACCGTAACCATCCCAAACGCCTATTTTTTCCTGTTGGGCTTTTACTCACCTTCGTTAGGCTTTTTTTTACTTCTGTAGCCATGATATAAATAAAGAGAGAGAATAACAGATAAAGGTGAATTTTGAAATTTGAAAGGCCTTCACATTTGAATTTCAAATCCGTCAAGAATTTTTTTTTTTTTTTTTTATTTTTAACAGAACAGGTCAAAAAAATTGAATAGCCACTTTTTCCTTATGTGAACAGTAGTGGATTACTATTCTATTATATATAGATATGTAGATGCCACAGGAAAAAAAGATTTGCTGAATGAGTGGGTTAGAAAATTGTTTGAAAGCCTGAACGAGACTATCTCTTCCCTCCAATCTAATGAAAATAATTGTTCATAAACTGAATTTGTTCTGTCCTTAGAAAAGAATCTGGCTTCAACTGTCCAAATCCCCGAATTGCTCTTTCACTTCCACAGCAAATTGCTCATATCACCAACACCCTCATTTTTATGAACAATTAGAGTAACCAATACGTAACTAGTTATTAGATCTTAAGTTTGTTATGAATCAAGTTGTGAACTCTAGTGTACACGTGTTAGGATCACATCATCACAGTGTAAGCCTCAAGCAACTCAATGATTCTCTAAATATATTATGTATATACATACACACATATATATGTAGATTAAAATATACTTTTAGTCCTTTAAGTTTTACATAAGGCATACTTATGATCCTTTAACTTTATAAAGTATATTTTAGGTTCTAAAATTTTAACATCATTAATGTTGCTAACGGAAAACGTTGACGCAACAAACTTAAGTGATGACTAATAACATTTAATTACACAAATTTTATATATTCTTCAATTTAACCATATTTTAAATTTAAATTTAATAGCATTTAATTATACAAGTCATTACTTAAATTTACATCGTTATCATTTGAGTTTGTATTTTCTGTTAGCAAAATTAACGGTGTTAGAATTATAAGAATAAAGTATACTTTAAAGTTAAGAGATCAAAAGTATACTTCATATAAATTTAAAGAATTAAAAGTGTACTTTAGCTTATGTATATAGAACAAAACCATTATTTCAATTAGATAATGTGTAGAAAGGAAAATTCTAGGTTGGAAAGATATGTGGTAGGAAATGTTAATTTACTTTTACTTATGTCATTTTAAATTTATATAAGCGTATTTTAAGAAAAATGAGTAAAATTAACTAATTTAACTTCTTTTTGTTAATCTTCCTAAAATCGGTTAAATATTTTTTATAATTAAGATCAGATAGAGTATCATACTAAAATCTGGGAGTGAAATTTGTCCCCATATTAATTTATTTTTCACAATACCGTAAATTTTTTTCTTTCAAATGTAGAAATGCACGTGAAAGCTTTAAATGGTGTAGTGTCATGAGTCATGACGGTTCATTTTTGTATTACTGTGGTCCTGTTGAGGGCCGGGGCAAAAAAAATGGGAAAATCCTTCTCAGGGATCTTTTTGGTAAAAAAAAACCTAAAAAAAGGACCTAAGAATATGATAATCTTAGAAAGGCCCCCTTGGTCCTTTTCTCGGGATAAATTCATTAAAAATTTACAACTAAATCAGTCTCATTTATAACAATTTTTTTACTCGTTTATAACTAAATCGAGTCTCATTTATAATAATTTTTTTACAACTAAATCAATCTCATTTACAACAATATCAGTTCCAGTTAACAACTATATCGGCCTCATTTACAACTCACTAAAAATTCGACAAACCCAAAAAGGACCAAGGGACCTTTCGGGATGGTCGATTCTTAGGTCCTTTTTTAGGGTTTGTTTTTTTGCCAAAAAGATCGATTTTCCCCAAAAAAATGGATGTGACAGCAAATGATTCATGGGCAGGAAATATGCTATCCATATTTATTTTAAAGTAAGATAAAAAATTAAAAATTAAAAAATGAAAAGTGGGCCCACGCTGGAATGATGTGGTTCCGATCTGTTCTTTTATGGAAGGATTCTCTCATCTTATTCTTTTTCCATTTTCTTCGTCAGTTGAGTCATTAATTGAAAAGAAGGGAGAAGAATTAAAAATTTAAAATCATAATGTAAATTTTTTAAATTGATCTTAAATTTAAAGATTATAAAAAATAATGAGAAAATGACGATGAAAATGTTCTTACCCATTCTTTTGTCCGCTCCAGTGGAACTCAAACAGGATCTTACAGTGTCACAATACCACCACCAGTCTATTTAAACGCCAATCCGGAGAAAATGACGTCATATATGGTGTCTCTAGTGGGAAATCAATTTCTCCACAAAAGGGCCCAAATGTGTTGGAAGACCCAACGGGGTCTTAGGCCAAGTTGAATTTGGAATTCAAATTTGGAATTTAAATTTGAATTTAAATTCAAGAGGATAGGTTATAAAAGATAATTCTGAATTATCTAATATATATATATATAGGTATATATAAAGATCCAATAGTGATTGGATGAATATAGGAGAAATAATAAGTTTGGATTGATTTAAAATGATTTTGAATTTTAGTTTAAGAAATGAATGCGATTCATCATCTTAAATTATTATTCAATTAAGATATGGATTTAATTCATTATGATTTGGATTTTCCAATTCAAGTTTGGATTGAGCCATTATTGTGAGCACTTAAATTAGGGTTAGACTCTTATAAAGTGCTGATTTTTTGAGTGCCATTTTTATGCACGTTTTTTGAAGGAAAAAAAAGGAAATAAATGTAATCCATCATAAGAAATTCAATTCATTAATCAAGATATGAATATGATTCATCATATTAAATTCAATCAATCAATCAAGATGTGAATTTAATGTGACTTGGTTGACAAGTAATTGACTTATTATCTAAAACCCTTTCTTAGTGCATGTTGAAAATTCCTAAGGCAATCGGGGCTAGAAATTTTGGCCCACCAAGGCTATAAAAAGGGGAGGGTTGGACATTTTATGATCATCCTTATGCTCTCTAAATTTAGGTCTTTACCAAAGGTTTAGAGAGGAAAAAGACACCATCCATAAAAGGGTAAGGTTCCAACTTTGTTCATCTTATCTTTAACCTAATCCTAAGAAACCATCATCTTCTTGAAAAGATCAAAACCACCATCATCTTCTTAAAAAGATCAAAACCCAAAGTTTTGTTTCTGGTTTTATGTTTGGAATGCTTATTCTTGTGTGAATGATTATAGTGTGATTATGCTTCTCCCAAGCTTGCGATGTTCTGAATGCCTCAATGACCTTTTCTTTTGCTATCAAATTTGAATGAAAGAAATAGTCATTTTGTGGTTGATTACCGTATGGTCATATAAGTTCTTTTTGGGTCACAAAGCAAACTTTTCATTCCTACCTATCTTTATGTGTTTAATATAGTGTTATTTATGAAAATAAAGTTCCCAAGAAATAATACCATATCACATGTGACCAAAATTTAAGGTTTTCATTTTTGATGGATTGCATTAACAGTTGCGGTTGAGAAAAGGAACTGGATGGAGATGACAACAGAAAATGCCAACCCAACATCAACAGTTGTGGTTGAGAAAAGGAACCAGATGGAGATGACAACAGAAAATGCCAACCCAACATTAACAATTGCGGTTGATAAAACAAATGGTGAAGATGATGTTTCTCACCTAGAATCATCTGTCTATGTAGTAGCGATTTTGATTGCAACAGTAACATTTGCAGCAGGATTTACGTTGCCTGGGGGACTGAACAAGGGATCTCCCATATTAAGGTATAATGCAGCTTTCATAGCATTTGTTATCACTGACTCTCTCTCCTTCGTTCTCTCTACTTCTGCTGTTGTTCTACAATTTTATTGGTCATTAGCAATGTGGGGGAGTGAGGGGAAAAACACGAGGTTACGTTTCGAAGCGGTAGCCAAGTGTGCGAGGCTAACCATGGTGGCAGTGGGATTCATGGTCGTAGCGTTTGGCACGGGCTTATATGCAGTACTGGGTGTTTCCAAAGGTTTTGGCATTGTCACCCTTTTGATTGTCTTGTCCTTTTTCATTGTTACGAGACGCATTTTGAGAGTTGATAGAGGAAGCATGGGAGTAGTAGGGGTTGATCAATTTATTCGCTATCACCGTAATTACAATCTTCAGAGGGTAAAAGATGTTCAATTGTCCTATATTCCCTGAGTCCTTGTTAATCAAAGTGTGTTATACTCGTTGCGATCTTCATATGGTAAGAGAATTTCTGCTGCCCCATACCATACTGTCGGAGTCCTTTTCTATGAAGTTCCATTTATTAGTTTCCCTTCTTATATTGCGAGTACTCAACCTGTGCACTGAAATGGACAATGAAGTACATCAGTTTTAGTTAGTGAATTTGCTGAATCTACCTTTTTGTTGAATTTAATTTGCTTCTTTTTTATTTAAATTTATGCAAATGTTCTATCTTGTGTTTACTTCATCTATACACTAGTGCAAAGTGATTTTTGCACACCAATTATACTCGCTGGATGCAAAACGGCCGTTTATTTCGTTTACTTCATTTATTATACTCGTTGCATCCAAAGGCCATTGTGGCTTATGAGATTCATATATTTCTCCATTTCTGAGTTTCTTAACAAAAACAAAATCAACACAACCCTCAACATAGACTAGGAAACTTCAGCATTTGCTACCCTGTAGAATTTTGTAATTGGCTTCTTTGCTTAACCGATCAAATTATTAATGAGGACGGGTGTCTTTTTACCTTATATGAAACAAGGAAGAGAAAGTCATATTTGAATTTAAATCTAGAGAGAAAGAATTTAAATTTGAGAAAGAAGATATTAAAATTTGTGCTGGGTTATAATTTCTAATCCCATTCGGCTAAACCAAATTTGTTTATATGCTTTTCACAGATTTTAATATCTTCTTTCTCAAACCCCCATCACACAAAAACTATAACCCGTCAACGGTGACTTTTTCGATTGGGTACCATGTAGATAAGAGATCAAGGTAAAGCAAGGCCGTTAATTGGAATATTTGGTCCACAAGACGCAAATTACAGAATGACTTTGCATTACAGGTTTAAGGAAATAACTTTGCGGAATACATCAACAGATAGGCTAAGCAATCAACCACCGCATGCTATTCTATCCTTCTTCCCAAAAAGGCAGCTCCCACTATTTCAATTCATTGGACTAACCGGAAAAAAACTCTGACCATCTTACCTTGTTTGAAAGTTCCAATAATACACTTTTTGTTTGAGCAAATTAAAAAAAAAAATAAAAGAGTTTTTTCTTTGAGATATTCTAACTAAAGTCCCAATTAAAAAAAAAATATTGAATAAATCTCATAACTTATCAATAATTGTTCTTTCATGTCAACAATGACTCTTTAACTTGTCATTGACAAACTATAAGATTTTTCTGATATTATTTTTTTTTTGTTAGAACCTTAGTGTGATTTTCCCTTTTCTAAATAAAATAGTCAAATGTACAATTTTTGGGGGAAAAAAAGGAAAATTATATATGTGATAGACTAAGTTAATGAATAACATAATTTTACTAAATTGCCCTGAATTATATTACCATGTTTTTTCTAATTTTCAACTGATGCGCCATCCTTGATTAATTGATTATAAGGGTAGCATTGGGTAAAAATAATGCAGAAAATTCTGTGTGGCCAATGTACAATATGAGGGAGGAAGTTTTGCTCCCAAAACAAAAGGGAAAGCACAGAAAGCTGCTGCCCATACAGAAAACATTTATCATTGAACTTTCTTGCTGCCATCAGGCTTAACAAGCAGCACGGGAGCTGCTGGAATTCTTACCCACCATTCTCTAACCCGCCTGATCCATCTGTCACTGCTTTTTTTCCTACAAGACATCTCTCCCTTGTGTATAACTCAACAAACACCACCAAAATTGTGTGTCTGACTTGAACAAAAACCATCGTTGCAGACTTGCAGCCATGAGAATAAAAAATAGTGCAACCTTCTCTGAAGCCTAAAGGACAAACGAATAGATTTACGGTGAGAGGTGATTCCTGGTGGAAAAGCATGTGTACATTACAACTACATCATTCTGTTTAAGATTATGAATCTTATGATAGAGCTGAATCAGTAGGTGTTTATAAGAATATTTGGGGAAAAAAAAAAAAAGACATGTCAAAGAATTGTGTCATATATGATGCAGCAAGATTGACATTCGGATTTTCTGTTTTTTGTTTTTGTTTTTTTTTTTTTTTTTTGGGGGGGGGGGGGGGGCAATAAGATTGAGTTTCTTTGGTATGCAATGGTTACTTGGAAAGAAAAGTTAGCTGTTCTCTAGTATGAGATTATCATGAATCCGATTTCCAAATTCTCCCTCGTTCTTCATGCTGAGAAAAATAGTATTTGGATGATCATAGATATATCATTGCAAAGGAAGTTGAATTTCCGTACTTCATGTAATTGGAAAAAGCTTTTTCATTCAAAGTAGATTTGTATAATGCAGCCCAAATGAACCATAGGTTAGGCACACTGAAATACAGCCAAACCTATATTAAAATGCACATTGTCTATCCATGATATTACTATTGCTCAATGAAAATGGACCATGATGACTAGGGTACTCACTTGTGGTAATAGAGCAAGTAGAAGAGCTCTTATTTTTAGGAGAGTGATATTTCCATCTTGAATATGCGATTCAAATTGGGCGATGGCTTCCTGTAATGCTAATATTTGTTCTACTGCATTTCGATTTGGCGGAGCTGTCACTCTAATAGCTTTTACTTGTCTTCTACTGTTGAAATACCTACGCCAGAGCATAAGACTTGCCAAGAACACCAAAATTGATGGTAATATGTACTGGATCCACCCCCTGTACAATATAATGAAAGGAAATTTTAACACAAGAATATCATTATTGAAGTATGTAAATTCATGTCTACTTCGTTTCTCTTCATAGGTCACTCTGCTCTAATGCACCCAATACAAGTTCTAATGGTTTTCAAAGACTTTAGGGTACGTAGCTTAATTCATTCAGCATTCTAGAGGCCGTTGCTACTCTTTGAATGTTAAATCACCTTCAGAATATATACATCGAAAAAGTTAGTAGCTATTAGGCTACCTTGCTATTATCTATCTGAAAAATAACCTTCAGAGAATATCCACTCTTTTGTAATCACTTATGATGAGTGACTCCAATATAAAAAACAACCTTATAAAAATTTTCAAAATCAACATGGGCGCATGTAGCAAAACAGAATGTTACAATGCTGAAGAAATCAAATAAATTTTTAAACCTGACCCTCACAATTTTCAATGACATAATCTTTTTATAATGAAGATGGCATTGACAATTCTGTCAAAAGCAACCAATAGATATATGCTCTCATGTAATCATGATCATATATTCTGGCATTCCAATAAAACAGTTGCCATAAAATCATGTAACAAGTGAATAACAAAAATGTATTTCCACGAGGATAAAATCCGCAGATGATCGGCAGTTTCAATGACAGGAAATAATAGTTTCTGCAAGGAGTAGAAAGAGTTATCCATATCTCTTGCGCCATGCATCTTATCATTCAGCACAATAGAGGGATTGGTGAGGGGGTGGAGGCGGAGACGCTGGCTACATGAGATACATAACGTTTATTAAGTAAAATCCATCACTTCATGTAAGTCCCAGCAAATAAATAACGGTAGTAATTAGTAACCGTCATATTTTGTCTCACAAGAATGACGGTCGTTACGCAAAAACTTTCATGAAACAACAAACGCCGTGATTGTTCGAATACTAAAAGATGCGATGGCTCGATAATTCACGAAACCTTCTATATATAAACGTACGTCTGAAAATTGAACTCCACTTTTGTACTTCATTTTCAACTTTCTAAGCCAACATCTGATTCAAAAAAACATCATGGACAGACGCAAGAGAACTTCTAATCCATCATTTGCCAAAAAATTGAAAGATAAACTCCATCCACCAACAAGCATTGAAGGTCTCGTCCATGCTTGAAGGAACCTACATCTGTCGCTCGCACTTTGAACGAGAAGCCGGACAAGTTACCAGAGGCCGCTTGTGACTTGTGGGTAATTGACCCGCTGCCAATCTCATGTGGGCCTAAAGGGTCGCACACAAGAATAGCCTAACACGATCAATAATGTCCAGATTCATTGAATCTTAGACATGTCTAAGATTTAATGAATGCAACTTTTAATTTAGGATGTATGGATATATATATATAATATTAATTCGAAAATAATAATAATATTATTTATATTGATAATAATATTATTATATATTATTTATTTTGTATTTAATTTATTTGATAAATTAAATAACTAAAATAAAAAGAGATATTGTATCTTGATTTTATTTTTGGAGAAAGATATTATATCTCGATTTAATTTATGAAACCCATATAAAGACGGTTGAAATAAACAAATTCTATATAAGGCTAGTAAATTCAACAAATCTTAAATTGGGTCAATGACTCAATGTATAATATTTAAATGCTGATTAGTTTCCAATAATACCCCTATCCTAAGAAAAGAGGACAGAGCCGCCGTAAGAAGTCGCCGTTGTCGCCTTAATCTTATCTTCGCATATTGAGCGGTTAAATTTCCGCGTTGCGGCCAGTGGTCATCATAAATCGTTGCCCTCGTGTTCCTGTACAGCTTCGAATCGCTATGAGAAGGGTCCTTCTCGATCCTATGTTGGGGTTGTTCTTCGAATTTAAAACAGTGAACATTTGGTTTGTGAGTTCTGTGTGATAGAATTCCTTATTAGATCATTCAATTGATTGAATCAACCAATTTCGAGTCTTTTTAGCTTTTCGAATTTTTCTCGCAAAGGGTAACTTCAAAATGCTTCCGATCCTTATCGATGGGATGTATGATAATCATAATTCGGAGAAAGAAATTGTCAGAGTTACCTCTGAGAATGCAAGTAAATGGAATTTACCATCATGGATGCTACCGAAGGTTGCAGCCGCTACCACTCCTGTGCACAATTCTGTCGTGCTGAAAAAAATTGTACTTCAGAGAAAGAAGCTATAGTTGAAGCACCTGAAAATGCTGAAATTGCACCGAAGAAAGTAGGAGCAAGTCTTAAAAGGGAAACTTTAAGGAGGAACTCATGCTCTAATGCAGAGTGAAAAGTTTTTTTTTTTTTTTTCGCATTCAGAATTCAGAGTTAAGAGAACAAGAAGGTTAAACGAACAGTATGCAAGCAACGACGATAATGCTACACAAACGGGCAAGAAGAAAAAGGATAGTTCTAAGGTTACATCTCTGAAGAGTTTTTCAAAGAAGAGCCAAATTGTTGAAGACCCTAACTGTGGGGATATTGATGCAAATTCAGTTGAAGGTTTTAACGATGGTGACACGTAGGAGACATAGAACTAACGATTGAGGATCTGATGACCAACGACGTAAAATGCTTTTTTTTTTTTTTTTTTTTTTTTAATTTAATAATTAAGGGATATATAAGTAATTTAGCCCAAATTATAAATCTTTAATTGTGTCACATAACCTAATTAATAATTTTTTAAATTTAGTGACCCAAATTAGAATTTAGGTAATTCAACCGTCTTTATATGAGATTTTCCTTTAATTTAATTGAGATATAGTATCTCAGATTTAATTAAATAAATAGATATCATATCTCGATTTAGTTTATAAAGATAAATTAAATCAGCTAGATTTTAATTTGGATTTAATAAATAGATTAGATTAGATTGTTGGATATATTTAATTAATATTATTTTTAATCCAAATTTGAATTTCAAAATCAATAAAGATTAATATTGAATATTTTAATATGGTCTAATTAGGGTTTGAGAAACCATATAAGATTATGATCTAGTTGTATTAAAATAAGCAAAGCCGTAAAAGTGAAACCTTAGAGAAAAAGAAAAGAAACATAAGACGTTGAAGGCGTTAGCACGCTGCCATTGGTGTTGGTCGGCTGTCCTGTGTGGATACCGGTAGAAGGAGTGGATTCGTTTAGTTGGCTCCTATTGATCGAACAACACACACACCAGTAAGAAAGGTATGATTCTGACTAATCTGATTTAAACGCCGTTGATAGATCCTCCTATGGGAGTCGTTAATTTTAAAGGATGAATTTCTTCCGCTGCGTGTACAAATCCCAACAGTCAACTAGCTCAAAAACTCTCTCTTGAAGAGTCTTACTCTTGTATCCATACATAACGGTTATTATATAAAAACCATTATATATGTACTTATTTCATAAAGTTTATCTATGTGAGACCGTTATTAAAGTTTATTAAAGGTTACGATTCTTATATACAAATCGTTATATATGTTACTGAATAAATAACGGTCTTAAAATGAGACTATTATGTATCATGCAAGCATTATCATATATTATAACGGTTATTTATGTGTGCCTGTTAATTATTATCACAATAATAGGAAAATCATGACCTCACCAAACCTCAATACATAACGAATGTGATTATATAACCATTATATTATGTCAAGAATTAATAACGGTTTGGAATTGTAATGTATACGCGTCCAGCTTTGGAATTGTAATGTATACGCGTCCGAGCTTTTATAGCTCCTACATATGTGATAGTTCAAAATCGTGATGTATAGCCGTCAATAACTATCATGTATCATGATTTCTGTTGTAGTACAGCTTCCCCTCTTAGCTGCGCCTCATTTTTTGGTCACTTCCCTTATGTTTTCTTCATGTTTCTTTTTACCATTGGATTCTACATAAAACAAGTGATATTTTGATATCTTATGAGTAAAAAAGGCCTTGATTATAATCACCCTTTCCTATCAGAACATTGTTCTATGTCATAATGATTTTATCATATTCGAATGACAACTTAACCCCAAATTTTCCTAATTAAGCCACATATATCACATTTGCTCTAAGTTCATGCACATACAAAACATCATTCAGTGCTAATGTTTTTCATGATGTGAGTTTCAGCACAACTTTTCCTTTTCCTTGAACTTTTGCAGTTCGTGAATTAGCCAAATAAATGTGGTCTTCTCTTTCTTGGAAGGACACAAACATCTCCCTATTGTGCATATGTGCTTAGTAGATCTAGAGTCTACTACCCATTTCTTCACATCAGAGACCAATAAAGCTTGAAAGACCACTGCAACAATAACATCACATCACTCTTTTCATATCTTACAACCAAATTTACATTTGGTTTTGGAGGATTTTCGTCTCTCTCTTTTTTTTTTTTTTTTTTTTCCAACTCTAGACTTTTTTCTACAATTAATAGCAAAATTTCCTAACTTGCTGCCACAAAAAAAACAACTAACTTTCTTCTTGAATTAAGTTTAGAATAACTCGGGATTGTAATCATATTTCTTTTTCTGTTGGAGTTTGGAGTCGTACCTCTTGTTGTGCGGCTTAGCTTCCACTAAATTGGTTTTTGCAGTCATTTGTTTTCACCTTGATTGTTTGATCGCTTTTTTGTTGGTGCCTTCAATAATATTTTGTGTGATTAGATCTGACAGCGGTAATTGCTTCTACTTATGCTTCAATTGCTGCTTGTAATCGCTCCATGTTTGCATGCAGGTTTTTCAATTAGGACTTCTACCACGAATTCATATGAGAGATTGATCTTTTTACCGAGTTAATGATACTCGTTGATCTGTAGTTTGATATCTTTCTCTTCAACCTTTTCCCATATATAGAAAGGTTTACATTAGGTGCACATCCCGTATGTGCACCTTATGTGCTCATCCCTCTAACTTTGGGGTGTGTACATTTGTTTTTATATATTTTTTGTATATATTTTATTTATTTAGATTAAATTATATCCGTATCCGAAATATTTTTGCACTTAATATCTCTTACAGTCCTGCATTCAGAATTTTTTTCCTTTAATACCAGTATCTTGGAAATTAATTAATTTGAGATACTGGGCATATTTCAGGATACAACATATAATTTAATCTAAATAATAAAAAAAAAAAAAAAATGTGCTCAACGCAAAATTAGAGGGATGAGCACCTGATGTGAATTCATTGAAAGGCCCCATAACAAACTTTTGTTTTCTGGCATCCTCAGCAATGTATTTCAAGATAAGTAACTCCTAAATCTTTTGTGCCTCTTTGTACACACAATTAACATCGAACAGATCGTAAGATAGAATACTTTTGAGGGTGTGTCTGCAAACCTTGTTGGCATATGTCCAAGCATCCTTCGTAGCCTTGTAAGACTCTGATTAAGGTTGTGGTTGATTTAGAGCAGTAGCCACCTTGTGCATGTCAAGAACAGAATAAACTCGTTCTTGCCATCACCTAAAATTCTTTCCATCAAAGATGTCAATCTTTGATGTCTTGGGAAAGGGCCTGGGAAGGGACTTGGCTTTCCTCCAATACTATTACTGTGCGCTACCCTCCAATTCCACCAAACTGCGCCGTTTTGGCGCAAATATGTGGAGCTTGGACCTTTTTTAAATATATATATATATATTTCAGAGTATTAACTGATACTAAAAATATATTTGAGGATACAAAAAAGATACTAACCAGTACTAAAAATATATTTCAGTGAACTCATGCCTTCTTTTTTTTTCCTTTCTAAATATTTTATAGTACTGTCGGGTACAAAAAAGATACTGACCGGTACTGAAAAAATAATTCATGATCTTGAAAAAATAATTCAGAGTATTAACTGATACTAAAAATATATTTGAGGATACTGACCGGTACTGAAAAAATACTTCATGATCTTGAAAAAAATATTTTAGGATCTTGAAAAATAACCAATCAACACCTTGAAATATTTTTTCAATATCATAAAGTATTTTTTTTTAGTACCCGTCATTATTTTGAAGTATCATTTTGGTACCATTCAGTACCTTAAAATATTTTTTTAAGATCCTAAAATAATTTTTAAAGATCATGAAGTATTTTTTTAATACCAATCAATATCCTCAAATATATTTTTAGCATCAGTCAGTACTCTGAATTATTTTTTCAAGATCATGAATTATTTTTTAAGTACCAGTCAATATCCTGAAATATCTTTTTTGTACCCAACAGTACTCTAAAATATTTAGAAAGGAGGGAAAAAAAAGAGGCATGAGTTCACTGTGCGTTAAAAATGACGCTGTATTATGGAAGAGGACAGAAGAGGTGGGGAGTGGCAGAGGATCCTAGCTACTCCCGACGTGTGCCACCATCCCTTGGTGGATACAACATGAATCACTGGTGACTCCAAACCATGACGCGTTTCTATCCATGTAGGCATGTACGAAGCACTAGTGACGCCAAGGTTCATTTCTGATTAGATTGATTTTGATTTAATTTAATCACAGTTGAACAATTGATACTTTGAATGACTGCTGCCTCAACTGATTAATCAATCATCGTTGTGATTCTAAGGAAGTTGGCAATTAATGACACGTTAATCTGATCATTCTTCGTAAGCATAGCATATATTTAATGCAAATGATTAAAATAACTACTCTCTCTTGTTTTTACTATAAAGCACTAACTAACTTTTCTCACAAACCAATAAAATTAATTAAAGTCAATAAAGTTGTTATAGGATCTAAGTAATTTCCAATTTTATCCCTACTAATTGCCCTAAACTCTAATATCATACTTTCCTTATTATAAATCACCAACTAACAAGTTTATTTGGTCATTTTTATAAAGCACTTGTTTGTTCCCAATAAGCATTAATTATTTGTTTCCATGTCTGTCCATAATTAATGAGGGTAGTGTGTGAGAGTAATAATTAATATAATATTAGAATTTAGTGCAATTAGTAGGGGTAATATTGGAAGTTACTTCAATTGTAGGGTAACTTTATTGATTTTAACTGTTTTTATTGGTTTGTGAGAAAAGTTAGTTGGTATCTTATAATAAGGACCAGAGAGTATTAATTATTACTCTCACCAACTACCCATATTAATTATGGACAGACATGAAAAAAATAATTTATACTCATTAGGAATCAGCAAGTGCCTTATAAAAAGGACCAAATAAATTTGTTAGCTGGTGCCTTATAATAAGAGCCAGAGGAAGTATTTTAGACAAACCAATATATATTTTTACACATAACTAACTAATTTTTTTTTTTTTCAAACCTCCACCTAAATTAGTTATTTAGCTCATGAATTCAGAATAAGATAGTGTTTCTTATGCACATGTTTTTATTAATATTGTTTTCCTTGCTTATATAAATAATTTTAAGCTTCTAAAACTTGGATCTCCAAGAAGCCGGTGTAGTCTTTGATGTTAATTTTGTTCCTACATTTGCAGTGGTTATTAGCTTTCGTTACATTTAGTTTGGTTTTGTTGTATTTATTAGTCTTCTTCTTCTAGTTTGTTTGCTATTAGTGTCTGTTCTAATTTATTTCCGTTTAGTGTAATTGTCATACTTTAATGTAATTTTTAACATCAACAAAAATATACCGATTCAATTGACAGCGTTTAGAGAGAACAATAGACCACTTTTCACCGCTGGTTGCAAGAGCAAATGATGGAAAATTCTCTCATTCCCATGACTCTTAACTCCGACAAAGCCCTCGCGCCGACTGATACTGGGCAACGTAAACTCCCGCCGGACCGGCCACCTGCAGAGGGCCAAGATGATCGGGAAAAAAAAACTAAATGGGAAGAAACTCCACAGGCAATAATGGACGATAGGATGATAGACAATGAAACAGAGCAACAAATTGAAACAGCAAAACAACCAGAGGATATGGGGAAAAAATTTCCGTCTTACCGTGCCTCCTTGTTGGGATTCAACGGCGTTGCACATACCGATCACGTTATGGAGGAAGACGATCTCTTCACTAACGACAAAGACATATGTTGGAAGGTTCCTGAAGACTCAGCCGAGATGAAGAAGCTTATGGAGCTATATCCGGTTGCACCATGCACAGAGGAAGAATACAATGAATGGTGTGAGCCTTGGAACTACGCTCTTATCCTCACTGTCCTTGGAAGGAGATTTAACCTATTCGTCCTAAAAGATCTACTCAGCAAGCTATGGGGATTCTCCAACTTTGAACTCATTGACGTTCCAAATAATTATTTCATAGTTAGATTCCAAGATCAGGAGCAATGGAGGTCGCACTACAGAAAGGTTATGTACGATGGCCCTTGGGTGATCAGGGGACACTGTGTGTTGATCCAAAGATGGACTCCATACTTTGATCCATACCAGAATCCCTTGGGTCGTGTGGCAACCTGGGTTCGCATCCCTGATATTGCCTTGCACTGTTATAACAAACACTGCATTTCAAGGATTGGGGATCGAATAGGTAGGACATTAAAGATAGATATGAATACTCTTCAAGATTGCCATGAATCAGCACCAAAAATTCAGAGAGGAAGATTTGTCAGAATTTGTGTGGAGCTTAACCTCCAGAAGAAACTAATTCCTAAAGTGATTATTGCTGGATCAATATTTAACGTTGAGTATGAGGGACTCACCATGATATGCTTCAACTGTGGGAGGGCAGGACACATGCGTGAGGTTTGTCCCTTCAAGAGTTCTCCATCGGGCAATCCATCGGGTAATTCGGATCAGGCAGAGGCAGTGACGCAGCAGCCACGGCAACTTCGAGGCAAAAGTCCGACGGAATCCACGGAGGAAGAGGGCTTCGGCCCCTAGATGCTAGTCAGCCGGCGCCCAAACAGAGCCCGTCTTCCCCAACGGACTGATCCTCAACGGCAAACCTCGAAGAACGGGATGAAGTTGACGCAAGCGTCCTCCCATGGCCAGAAATCGCGCTATGCTGCGATTGAAGATCTCCAAGAAGACGCCTACCTAACATCGGACCATACCTCGGTGAACCATGGAGGCCAAAGTCGTATGGAAAGTAGCACCTCTCCTGGGCAAATAATTAATGGGAGTGATAAGGCCCTAGTACCTAGAAATAATAAAAAAAAAAGATAATCCACCGCCACCTTCTTTCGGCCAGACACATATCTTAGGGTAGAAATCCAAATCAGTATATAGGCAAAAAGAAGTCAAATCAGTGGCCCCCACTGATGTACACGGTATTGACCGTGAAAAGCCATCCAAGTCGCTGACTATTGTGGGCCAAACTGGGTCTGAAAAAACGCAAGAGGAGCATCCAAAGTTCGCTAGACTTAGCACGGTTGGGCCATCCACTTCGACTGGGCCACCCAATAGTCGCCTGGGCCATCCAATTTGATTGGAAATGAGAAAACGCAACAGGGCCAATCTGATTTAGACAACTTGATGCAAGCCAAGTCAAATAATTCCAATGAAATGGGCACAAATATTTCCAATGAGCTGCTCAAAAATACTTCCAATAAAAAAACAAATGACAAGATACCAAAGGGACAGAGGGCACACAATATAGTTCACGGGAATCTCAATGCAAATCCTCAACAGGGAGCTGCGGTCATGGATGCTAACACCAATGTCTCCAACAAGGAACAACTCCTCCCACCTTCAAGTCCAATTCAAGATCTTTCTCACCTAAATGATTTGAAGCTTCCTGAACATTGGGACCCTAACGACGATGTTGCTCCAGATTTCCTACAAGCCAAAGTCACTTATGTGCCTGAAACACAATTGGAGAAGGTGGAGGACCCAGGTAAGTATTCCTTTCTCATCTCCTTTTATTTTATTTTATTAATGATTATTGCGTCTTGGAACTGCAGGGGTGCCGGGAGCCGTTCATTTCCCCTAAAAATCAAAGATATTATCAATAAATATTATGTTAACATTTTTTGTCTCTTGGAGCCTCGAATAAGTGGTGACAGGGCTGATAAGGTTTGTCGGCAGCTTGGTTTCAGTCATTGGATGCGGGTGGAAGCTATCGGGTTCTCTGGGGGCATTTGGCTTTTATGGAATTCGAATGATTTTGATATTACTTATCTTACATCTACCACCCAATTACTGCACTGCCATGTCAGAGACATTGCTAGTAATACTACGAGCCTTTTAACTATTATTTATGGTGAGACTACCTTAGTTGGAAGAATGGCCCTTTGGAATTCCCTTCGCCTCCTTGCTTCCAATTCCCCCCCTCCCTTGGCTTGTCGTGGGTGACTTTAACACTTATTTATCTCCTACTAATAAGCTAGGTGGAGCAGACCCACCTTGGGCCTCCATGCGCCACTTCAGAGACTGCATAGATGAAACTGGGCTTATTGAGGCTAATATTTTGGGCGAGAAATTCACCTGGGAAAGACGTGGACTAAAAGAGAGGCTGGATTGGGTTTTCTCAAATTTCAACTGGATTAATAGCTTTCCCACTTTCAGTGTCCGTCATGCGCTTAAATTTAAATCCGATCACAGGGTGGTGGTGGTGAACTCTAAGCCTTCGAATCTTGCTCCTCGCCCCCAAAGGCCTTTTTCTTATCACGTTGCATGGACCTTGGAAAATGAGTTTAAGGACATTACTAAAGAAGCCTGCGGGGACAGGAGCTGGCTCCAAGGTCTTCAACACTTCCAAATATCTGCTCGGGAATGGAATGATAATCGTGTCGGCAATTTCTCCAAGAGGAAAAAGGAGCTTATTTGTCGCTTGGAGGGTATTGACCAGTGTCGGAGAATGAATTTGCGTACAGGCCTGTTTAAGTTGGAAAAGCAACTTTGGGAGGAATACCACAAGTTGGCTACTCAGGAAGAAATCTATTGGTTCCAAAAATCGAGAAGGAAATGGATCCAACACGGAGACAGGAACACTAGGTTCTTTCATGCGTCAACTGTTATCAAAAGAAAGAAGCAGCGTATTGGAGCCATCCAGAGTGAGACAGGGGAATGGATTGAGGAGCATAACCTGGCTAAGAATATGGCCCACGAATTTTTCTCCAAACTCTATACTCGTGACTCAAATGTGAAAAATCCTAACGGATGGTGCTCTAACTTTCCTATCATTGATACTTGTGATCTGCAAATGCTTTCGAAGAGGGTTACCAGGATGGAAATAAAGAATGCAGTGTTCACCATGGGAGCTTTTAAGGCCCCGGCCCCGATGGTCTTCAAGCCCACTTCTTCCAATCGCAATGGAGTGCCGTTGGGGATAAATTATGTGAATTCATTGAGGAGTGCTTTAGTAACCCGTCATCTATGGCTAGTATTAATAGATCCAAGATTGTCCTCATCCCTAAAGTGGATCATCCTTCAACCTTAAAGGAATTCCGCCCTATATCCTTGTGCAACGTCAGTTTCAAAATCATAACTAAGGTCTTGGCAAATAGGTTCAAAGACGTTATGGGCCGCCTTATAAGCCCTGAGCAATGCAGCTTTATTGCCAACCGATCCAGTTGTGACAACATTATCATTGCTCAGGAAATTATCCATTCTATGAAAATGAAGAGTAGGAAGAAAGGATTTGTCGCCATCAAGATCGATATGGAAAAGGCCTTCGACAGGCTCGATTGGGGGTTCATAAGGAATACTTTAACTTCTTTGAGACTTGATAATAATCTCATTGACCTCATCATGGCTTGTCTTTCCACATCATCTATCTGTCTTCGGACGCAGCTGAGGTCCTTTTCCCTTATGGTCCTTTCTTTGTCCTCTTCTCAATCTTCGCCGCTAGTTTTTGGCGCAAAATAGGTAAGGTGATCTTTTTTTAAAAAAAAAAAACTACTAGCAAGCACTAAAAAATTATTTCAGGATACTGATTGGTACTGAAAAAATACTAACATGTACTTTATGATCTTGAAAAATTATTTAGGATGTTGAAAAATATTTGGGTACGGGAATGATACCCAAAAAGATACTTCGGGATCTTGACCGGGGGATCGCATTTGGTACTAAAAAAATACTCTATGATCTTGAAAAATTATTTTAGGATTTTAGGATATATATTCAGAAAATATATATCCTAAAATAATTTTTCAAGATCATAAAGTATTTTTTTTAGTACCAGCAAGTATCCCCAGTCAGCATCCTGAGGTATCTTTTGAGTACCAGTGTGTACCCTGAAATATTTTTCAACATCTTAAAATAATTTTTCAAGATCATGAAGTATTTTTCAGTACCAATCAGTATCCTAAAATAATTTTTTAGTGCTTACTAGTAGTTTAAAAAAAACAGATCACCTTACCTATTTTGCGCCAAAACGGCGCAGTATTGGAGAAGAGGACAGCAAAGGACCATAAGGGAAAAGGACCTCAACCGCGTCCGTCTGTCTTATGGAACTGTGATGAAAGCCCAAGTTTTACACCGTCAAGATGGGTTAGACAAGGAGACCCTCTGAGCCCATACATCTTTGTCCTATGTATGGAAAGGTTGGATCACCTTATCAAAGCCAAATGTGAAGCCGGGCATTGGAAGCCGTTCACATTCAAAAGAAGGAGCCCCACCATCTCTCATCTGTTCTTCGCCGATGATCTAATTCTTTTCACTGAGGCCTCTACTCATCAAATGGCTGAGGTTCGCAATGTGATGCAAAGCTTCTGCGAGGTCTCTGGGCACAGAATCAATTTAGCTAAGTCTCGTATGTTTTGCTCCAGTAATGTCAACTTCAATAGAGCTCTTGAGCTAAGTCAACTACTGGGCATTGGAATCACCCATGATCTCAGGAAATATTTGGGAGTGTCGATCATTCATAAGAGGATGACCAAAGCCACATACCAGCACATTGTCCAAAAAACCAGGGAAAGACTTTCCACGTGGAAAAGCAAGTTCTTAACTATGGCTGGTCGCACTGTCCTGATTAAATCGGTCTTATCCTCTTTGCCCACCTACCAAATGC